>JAODXP020000021.1:24038151-24040651 GCA_027497455.2 Sardinella longiceps | reverse complement strand
AGTCTATGTGTGTATGTATGTGTGCGTTTGGACATTTGTATGCATGCATGTGGTATTGTGTGTGTGTGTGTGTGTGTGTGTGTGTGTGTGTGTGTGTGTGTGTGTGTGTTTGTCGGTGTGTTATCAGCACCTCACAGACACATCCAGAACCAGTCCCATCGCCCACTCTTCCTCCCTAAGGCAGTATATTCCCATGCCCACACACACACACACACACACACACACACACACACACACACACACACACACACACACCTCTTCCTCCTTAAGGCAGTGTATTCCCATGCCCACACACACCAGTCCTGGCAGGGCTATTGCCCACCCTGTGCCAACGGCTGTGTAATCTGCACACACAAGCACATATAGAGTTGTACACTATATGCCACCCATTTCAGTAAATGCACACACATCACCCATCCCATCTCACTAAACACACACACACACACACACACACACACACACACACACACACACACACACACACACCACCTATCTCACTAAACACACACACACACACACACACACACACACACACACACACACACACACCACCTATCTCACTAAACACACACACACACACACACACACACACACACACACACAGCCACACACTGTTTTGCAGAGACCCCAGTGGGCAGTGAAATTTCTGCCTCTCAAGCAGTTGGCACCTCTGGCACCACTGCAGTGCCATTTTACTACTACCCCCTAGGATGCCCACACACACACACACACACACACACACACACACACACACACACACACACACACACCCACCTTCCTTCTTTGGCTTGCTAACAAACCCACATGTATTACCTGGTCACTCCATTAGTGTTGTAGTCAACTCACTAAACCTTCCATCCAAGTCCAGCCTGTCCAGCCTGTCCAAGCCAGCCAAGTCCCCATGCAGTATTGGGTCATTAAAGTTGAGTTGAGTTGTAGGAGCTCTTCTGTAAGAATTGGCAGGCTTAGCTTAGCTTAGCTTAGCTTAGCTGCTGTTTCTCTAAGTGCCCTGAGTGTTCAAGTCATTATGCTGAAGTGAGCCTCTCAGGGTGGTGAGAAGAGCCCTTGCCTAAACACACACACACACACACACACACACACACACACACACACACACACACTGCTTAAAGACAAGCAAACTCTCAAACACTTAAAGCCAGTTTGTGCTCCCTCTCTGGATGTAAGTGGACACCTTTGGGTTCATGTGTCGATCCTTCTCGTCCGTCATCATAAAGTTGATGTGATGTGAGTGGATCGAGCTGCATGAATGAAACACACACAGATAACAGGCAGAATCTTGGTTCATATCTTTGTATGTGGAGAGTAAATGAGGTACACCACAAACACACACACACACACACAGAGACACAAACTCACACACTACACACACACACACACACACACACACACACACACACACACACACACTTCAGAGTAGATCTGCTAGAGCAGAGCAGAGCATAGTAGACTAGTCCAAGTGAATCTATGTAAGCAGGAGAATGAGGTTGTGGTTGGGAGTTAAATCCTCTGGCAAACACTCACACACACACACACAGACACACACACACACACACACACACACACACACACACACACACACACACACACACACAATAGGCCTACTGCCTGGAGCTCTGGGAGATTCATATTGAATGCTGTCCAAACGCACACCTGGTCTTAAGTAGTACCTTTTGTGCGGTAAGATTTGTGGAGATGAAAGATGTCTGTCTGTCTGCCGCTTGCCAATAGTGATGTTGCACTGCACAGCCTCCTGCTGTTTCTTGCCCCAACCTTTTTTTTTTTTTACCCCATATCTTTTTTAGGTCATCGTTTCTCTCTGCCATCTATTTCTAACTAACTCTCTAAGTCATACTTACAGCAGCAGCATTAGCAGGACTAGAAGGGTAGTCTAGCGCTATCAGCGGTATTAGCTAACAGGTGCAGAAGAATAGGACAGCGCTAGCAGCATCATTAGCTGGAGCAGAATTGTAGCTTAGCATTAGCAGTAAGTGTGGCTAAATGGCATTGAATCAGAGTAGGGTCTTGACTATCAGCACAGCCTGAGGATGAGGGGTTGAATCGTTCTGTGGTGGTGTGAGGTTTACATGTGTAGCCTGTCCTCCAACACACAACACACTCACACACACACTCTCACTTGCACACACACACTCGCACACACACACTCTCTCACTCACTCACACACACACACACACACACACACACATTGATCCCCAACCAAAAGCTGTGTTGGATGCCTATCAGTAGATGGAGCTGTGGCATATGGCATGAGCTGATGGCAGGCTTTGAATGAAGTCTCTAGCTGGATAGGAGCCATTTGGACTAGCGTAGCGTATGGGCACGGCACGGCACGGCTACTAGATTTAAAGCAGTTACTGTTGGCTGCCGTCACTGACCTTCTATCTGTGTCCCTGCCAGTGTAACAGATGCCAAGAAGCCTGGGCTAGCAGTACAGTATGTGTGAATCCTCACATCCCCCTAG
>JAODXP020000021.1:23945651-24023151 GCA_027497455.2 Sardinella longiceps | reverse complement strand
GTGATGCGGTTGCTGTGGCAACTAGACGGATGGACGGATGGATGGACGCCATCACCATGCCAGCCAAACCATCTAAATGAATATTTATCCACAAATGTATATGAAATTCAAATGTATGTATACTCATAGGGTTAGCTTCTCTTTTGTCCAATCAGTTTCAATGATTTTGAATGAATTTTCAAATAACTGTCACGCAAGACACACAAGGAAATACTGTAGGTGGTTGTGGTCCCCTGATCTGGTTGTTTGAACCCACAACTTGCTTTCTCAGACAGACCTGGCGCTTCACATGATAAAGTGTAGCTCCGGAGTCATTTCAAGCATAGCCCTGTTGCATGAGCATCTGACTGCACTGAATAATGAGTGGAATGAAAGACTTTGGAACAGCAGAGACCGAACACGAACGCAATGGCGAACAAGCACTTTACACTGAGTCATCAGAGTCATTTACACTGATGACTCACTTTACACTGAGTCATCAGTGTAAAGTGCTTGTATGCTTTTGCGTTCGGTCTCTGTTGTTCCAAATTCTTTTGTTCTACTCGCTATTCAGTGCATTTAGCAGCCTTGTTCAACAGGGCTAAGCTTGAAATCACTCCAGAGCTACACTGTAATTAAGGGGGGATTGTTTTTTGGCAACTCACAAAGCATCTAATGAGTGAAAATGTCCTTATCTACAGTACATTTAACCTTTGACACTATGGGTCCTTAAGGGTCAGTCTAATGAGTGTACTTAGTGTCTTTGACAGTCCCTCTGCAGCAGAATGGTCTGGAGAACGTAGTTCTAGATCAGGGCAGCGGAACCCAAACACCATCACCTCAGGAACCCCACTGATAACCACCATGAGGATCCCTTTTTTTATACGAGAGCTTTGTGTCCTCCTCTGTCTCTTTCCAACGTTTTACTAATTGGCTAAAGCATTAGCATTTGGCTTATACTGTAGGCTATGTGACTATAAGCTGATTCAACTGCAACCAGCAATGCATTTTGGGTTGAGAAAGCCAAAAATAACCAATTGGATCGGAATATGAAAGGGTTTTCAACCCAAAATGCATTGCTGGCAGCTGTGATCTGTGGCTGAGTTGGTAGTAAGGTGATGTAGAATCTGCCTATTCTCTCCTGTGTGCTTGTTATGTCCCCAGAGGTACAGGAGACCAGCAAGCCTGAGGCAGTGCGGTTACATGCAGGTTACATGCACATGAATAATCCGATTATTTAACCGAATGTTCCATTTCAGTTGGAGTTTATCAATGCATCTCCTTGGATACTGTTCTATAGAATGCACCTCGGAATCTCTATAATGGGATTATTCATGTCCATGTAACCAGAGATGGTTGATGAAATAATACAGTATCTCTGATGTAACCACACTGCACTGTACGTGTTAAGGCCAATTCAGACTGAAGATCCGTGACGAGATGAGACAGTTTAACAGAGGAGTTGCGGTGGTGTACAGTAAATTAACCGCCGCAGGTTGTTTTTCAAGCAGTTGCAAGCTGTCGCAAAAGATTTAACATGTCAAATCACAGTTTCTGAGTTTTAGAATGTTGCCGGTTTTTAGAACATCGCAGCCCATCTCGTCGCGGATGTTTGGTCTGTAGCCACCTTTAAAGAAGTGAAGTAGAGTAGCCTACCATCCTTATGCAGTCTCCTTCTTCCCAGTCTTCAGGGGTTGAGCTATTATGGCACAAATCTTTAGATTGAGTTCTCTGTCATTACTAAATGCTACATTGCCATCATGCTTAGTGTATTTGTTATGATTAATAATCTAAATAATTAGTTAAATCATGTATTAATGAATGCAAATGATCTGATAAGATAAATTGTTACCTTACTGTAAACAGAATGTATAATGCTCAAAGATCTTTGGCTGAATATCAAATGTAGACCAAGTATGGACCACATAAGATATGGCGTTGGTACAGTAGTCACAATCTAACCTTGTAAAAGAATTGAAGATCTTGAACACACTAGGAGATAATCAAAGGGTTTTAACATTTTCAAACACACATCAAGCTTTGTTGTATATTCAGGTCACTCACTAGAATCTAATATCTTTTGTCTTAAAGGAATAGTTCACCTCTTTATGAAAATTGGTTATTCACCCCCTTACCTGTAATTACTGTACATACAGTATGTGAGTGAAAGCATTTTGGTCTCAGTGCTTGCATCCGCAATTTTCCCCATTTTTTAGCTTTAGCTTAGCATAAGTGCTGGAATGTGATGTTGCCAGATAGCAACTCTTTGGCAACTTTACTTTCCAGCGTCTATGCTAAGCTAAAGGTAAAATTGGAGTTGCCAGACTGGGACAACGCATGCACTGAGACCAAAATGCTCTTACCCACATCCAGGTAAGAGGGTGGATATCCGATTTTCATAAAGAGGTGAACCATTCCTTTAAGTAAATACTTTAAAAGAACATTTTATGGGGAATTTAGCCAGGCCCAGACCATTATGTAGTATGACTGACATTCAGGTTTCATTTCATTGTATTTTTGAGACTGTCCCTAGACAGTTTGAAGAACAATATGTAGAAACGAAACCACAAAGATTATTGTGATTGTCTATACATGTATTTGTAAAAGTATATGCATAATAGAGAAATGATTTGCATTTGTACATACACTGAAGTTTGAAGTGGTTCTTATCAGAAAAGAGAATTCACTGGGATAGGTTTAATACATATTCCAGAGAAAACACTTTTTAACACATCATTGGACAGTGGTATGCAGGAGTACCCATCCCCTGGATTAAGATAATGTAATCTATAATGATATCAAACAAGTATAAAGTAACACATGAATGGAATATGTTTGTGCTGCCTTACTTCCAGACGTAGATTTCACTGTTGGATGTTTATTTGTCATATCTCATCTGTAGAGTCTTGTCTGAATGCCATGTAGAAAGGGATAGCAAATTCCAGTCCTCTAGTTTGACTTGCCTTTTTCTTTTTTAGATGAATCCCGGCATATCAGGGATGTGAATTTTGAAATATTGCAGTGCTGGTATATTGGTGTGCAATGTGTACCAAAATGGAACTCAATGTACACGCATCTTAATCAAAACCTAGTATGTTAGTGTGTGTGTGTGTGTGTGTGTGTGTGTGTGTGTGTGTGTGTGTGTGTGTGTGAGAAAGGCAGCATATTGACGAATATCTATCATGGCCACAGTGTTTTGTGAAACTGAAAAATAAATGACCTTGTTCAAGCAGAGCAAGGAGGACATTGACAAACAGCTAGCTAGTTCAACATTTTTATTTTTTATAGAAACATTGACATTTTTCAGGAAATGACACTGTCCCTTATCATTTCAACAGTATAATTTATGAGAGACCACATCTGCCAAAAACATATTCATTGTACATTTGGAATTTAAAACTCTGAAGTGAAACTCTGTGTTATGATCAATAGAGGACACGTGGATAATATCTCAACCAGTTGTCAGGCTTCCGTAAAAAAAGATTGCATTTCTTCTCCCTGGCACATTACAGCAATGAGAACAAAACACCAACCTGCATTGGTTTTAATTAATATATTTTCAAGTGAATGGGCTGGTTGGCAGGTGCCAAAAAAAAGAAAAGAAAATCCTGAGCACAGGATCTAATGAAGCGAATGTAAATAATACATTTCATTGACAAAAATACAGTTCTTGGAAAAAAGCAATGCACCAAAACCCTGGCTGTTTAGTTAAATGGTCACAAGGGTTGGTATGTTTCTATGTGTATTTTTTTGGATGTGTATTCTTCCAAATCAATTACTGTGTTGCAGAATGTTTGTGGAGTTTCTTTTTTAATTTAAAATTTTTAACAGATGTTTCTTTGTGAAAACAGAAATCTCTGTGGATTTTAATATGAAGTTAAAATGATCAGACTGTAACAATAAAGAGATTGATGATGTGTATTTATGCCTTTTATGTATATTTACCCATATATGATGCTCCAGTGAAATAGTGTGGATACACTTAAGTATTACTGTACTTTTACTATATGGTTTAGTAGTTACAAACAAAAATACTGGACTGAATGAGTAAAAAATATATACTGTATATATATATATATATTAATGAAATGTATGTACCTAAAAACAGTAACAACAACAACAAAACAAAAACAAATGAATACTCTGCTTGGCAATCTGATTAATTGTTTCTGAGAACAATGGAAATGGATTGAAATAAGGATTATGCAGGGATAGGATTAGATGGATTGATACAGAAGGACGTGTCAAAATGGGACTGGCATCCCTTGGACTCATGAAAAAAAATAACACTGACGTTAAAAGTGCTGCCACAAGATGAGGATCTCCTAAAAATATCAGTGACGTCGCTATGATTAGGCTAAGTGTGACCTAATCTCAGTGGCATCAGTGGTAGCAGAGTCCGAGCGAAGTACGAGCATGCCGCGGGTTATTATCGGACTTCCCTCCACTAAAGACATCTCCCAACAGGTGTCTGCCAGACCAGACCAGGCCAGGCCACTTCAATGCAGTAACCCGATGCAGGCCAGTGGCCCTATGGAGCCATGTGATGTGACAAGCAAAACATTAAAAACATTCACAGTCAGCTGAGCCTGCCAGAGTGAAAGTCATTCTGTTTGAGGGGGATGCTCTGGCAACGGTTTGTGTCTCCCAACGGACCAGGAAGTGCTGATGGCTTGCCTCATGGACAAACATAGTTTAATGAGCTCAAATTAAACTAGGTTATTAATGTGCTGAGACATGCAGATGATACATCATCGCTGAAAACCATCACGGGCATAGAGAGTACACTGTATAATGGGCTAAAATAAAGACTATAATAAAGCAATTGTGATATTCCATCCCACTAGGGACAACTTGGCTTTATTAAAGTACATATCATTCATCTGAATCCTAAACAGGGCCGGTTCTAGCCTTTTCGCTGCCTAGGCCAGGTGTCAGTTTTGAAACTGAAGAAAAAGGAGTAATAACTGTATTGTGATGCCCCCCTGATATTTGGTGCCCTAGGCGATTGCCTAGTTCATCTAACATTATGCCTAGAACCGGCCCTGATCCTAAACTAAGTAACGTTAGGCCTAGTCTAGCCATTACCAGTAGGGCCTTAGCAAGTTGCTTTTGTTACTATTGTCATAATTTTTTCACTCATTGTTTATATGTCCTGTTTCTACACCCATCGGAAGAAGACCATAGGCCTACATAAAAATGAATTGAAATCAACATTGAGCAGTTCAGAAAGATCTATGATGACCTCCATTGGCATCAATCTGCCTCCCAAGATCCCTTCCAGGCCATAAAACATGGCCATGGGCCTAATTTCTTGAAAATAGTTAAAACATTAAGCATCTACATCAATAGACCTCTCTAGTTGGCTTTGCATAGGCCTACATACCTAGTTCTATGTTTATTTTTGTTTTCCCCATAGGCTAGTATTATATTACATTGTTTATCACAGTTTCTCCAAATGAACTATGAGTCTAAGGAAAAGAAACAAAAATATAACAGCCCATGAAGTAGGCTTATAAACTATTGAGCTGTTTTAGTAGAGCTATCACTTATTTACACAGGACTGTTCCAATATCGTGACTATTTTATACAGTCAAATAATATTATATATTTTATACAGCATGGGGTTTCCTGAACTTCAAACGTGGCGCTCCGTCCATTTTACAATCTGGGAATTCCCCACCCTTCACGCTCGAAAGCGAGGCTGCGCCTATACCACCGGCATTCCCAGTATGCACCGCGGCCACACCAGCGAAAAAATACTCCGGTAACTGGAAAGGGCCGACTAAAAGCAGATCTTAACGGATAGCTAACTACTTAATCGTTTAAAAGTAGAATAACATATATTACGAATATGGCTGACAACGAAAAACTGGACAACCAAAGGTTGAAGAATTTTAAGAATAAAGGTCGCGATTTGGAGGTAATGTGCCTTTACTCCCGTTGGGAGGTCTCTTTTCTTTCCGTTTGCGCTATTTTGTTGCTTTGGGTTCCGCTGTGACGTCGTTTGTAATATCCAGTATTTGGAACTTTGCACCCAGCCCAAACCAGGCCTCAGTCATTTCGCACAGTTTGTAAAATTTGGGCCTACTTTTCAACTTATTGGCCTGGATAGTCTTCATTGCACTGCACGTGAAACATTATTGCTAACTATCTAACGTTAGCTCGGATTGGCTAAGTTACCCCAATGCTAATGCAAGCGGTGCCTGCCCTTCCACCCAAAACGCCCTGCCTGGGACATCCCTTTCAAGACGCAGTGTTGGGGATTAATTTAACATATATTAATAGAAAGTGAATGGGCATACCTGTTCAGTATTCGACAGATTACAAAAATGCACAATCATGTATTTTCTAAACCGACATCCGTCTCACTAAAATCATATCTACATCTCGATACCAGTCCTCGTTCGATGGTTAGCACAACAAGCTTGTTGATGGAGGTTTCACTAGGTTAGCTAGCTAGCTAGCTAGTAGTCACACAAGCCCACTCTGATGGCTAACTTTCCACAGGCACAGTACAATGTTGTGTCAATCATTTCCTAGGCATGAATAACCCAAACGTTTATCAAAACGTGTATCAATAATCTATAGATCCTGATTGTTGATATAGTTTTAGAGTAATCAATTTCCAAACGACAAGCTTGTGTCGACAAATCATGCCAGTTTCGTGTGATCACTCACAAATCTCGCAATAGGCTAATGGCAAAATGGGGTTAGGTTCCCTATCGCTAATGCTAGGCTATCAAGGCACGATTGCTGTTACACGACCGAAGTATGATCTTTGGAGGGGTTTTTGTTAGAAATATGATCATAATACAAAGTTTGATGTGTAGTCAGTCGACTAACAGCGACTTTTTACGACTATTTGTTGTTAAAATGCTAATAATAGTTAGATGATTCACATAATTGGGTATGGCGTTGCTAGCTAGCTAGCTAGCTATCTCTACCCACTAAAGCAGCTAGCGATAAATAGGTTAGCTGCTAGATTAACAGCTGGAACATTCGCAGTTAGCTAGCTGTCCATCAATGCTAACATTAGCCGAGAGTTATCTATATTAATTGTTTGTCACTGACTGTAATTAACAGCCGAGAGGTAGTGTCAAGGGAGTAATATGCTTTAAATGTTTGATGAATTGGTTTAACACTTAGGCTTGGTAGGCCCTGCGATGAATCACAGCCCTTCTGGTTGTTATGTAAATTAACCGGACTCCAGTAGGTCGATTGTTCTTGCTTTGTGTTGTTATATTAACGTTATTGGCATTAATGTAAGTGATAATTTTCTGTATGCCTGATTTGTTATCCTTTTACGGTAATGTAGAGATGTTATGACATGAAATGCGGCCTTTGGGTCATACTACAAAGTCTACAAGCAAAAACACAAGTAACCTTTTCAACAGGCCGCCTTTTAGCGCTTTCAGTTACGTTAGCTAGCTAGGCCGGCAAATAAAAATGTATAGCATGCACTTAAGGGGCATACTCAAGCTGACATGATGTGGGCTATCTCAAGTCACCCTACTTTGAACCTTTGTGCAAGTGCTATGTGTTGAAAACGTCCTGCGGACATTTACTTGTCCCAGTTTATGTTGTTTCTCTGTCAGCTGGTTGATAATCTAAGTAGTGTATGTGGGAGTCAGTATTTAGGTTAGTGACACAGAGTATGCTGACATTCCCGGGACATCCAGCCAGCTCCCCTCGTTCAAAGGGCTTTGCTCTCTGTAGCTGCCTCTATAAATCATCCTTGGTGGCATCATGTCACCTCTCAAATCAGCATGCTAGTTTGGTAATGACTGTTGCCTTAAGACAGGAAATGCTGTGTTCTTGACCCCTTATATCCACTTCATCATGGTCATCTGCTCTCTCGATCCCTACATATCACAGGACCTTGTCACTTGGCATGTAATTCATTGCTACCAAGTTACATCTGTTTCACTGAGCGCTAATACAATGTTATGCCTGACATTTATTTTCTGTCTTTTCCAGACTATGAGAAGACAAAGAACTGAGGTCGTTGTTGAATTGAGAAAGGTAATATCTCTACTCAATGCATACAGTCTTCTGTGAAAAATGACATCTTAAAAGTTTAATTGATGGCCCGTCAGTGGTGACCACTTGAGCTAAAAGTTTTGTGTGTGTTTAGAACAAACGAGATGAGCATCTCTTGAAGAGAAGGAACGTGCCTCAGGAAGACATCTGTGACGACTCGGACGCCGACGGAGATTTCAGATCGGTGAGTAATTTCAACCACACAGTTCTGGTTAGTTTAATATTGCCGGTTCTGGCATACTCGCTCATATTGATGAGCATTAAGCAACATTTGTGAATATCTGAATGATCTCTCTCTCTCTCTCTCTCTCTCTCTCTCTCTCTCTCTCTTTTACAGCAAAACACTTCTTTAGAAGCAATAGTGCAAGTAAGTGAGATTACTTTTCCTTGTACATTTATTGAATTCTCTGATGTCATGATCTATTATTTTGTAAGAATTTAGCATCTTCCTTGTAGTTTGCCTATATGTGCTTTATTGCTTATATAAGTGTGCTGTCTGTAATGGTCAAATTTCCATGGTCCTTTAAATTGATGTAAAGCTTGGTAAATCAACCCAAGTGGTGGCCAAATTGCATGCCCTTCTGTGGAGCATGTATGCGATCTAATTTTACCAGTGCTCTAGAAGTAGGTATATACTGTACTTGTTTAGCATCCTGCTAATCAAGTAGTGCTTTGTTTTGTAAGGGCAAACAGCAGCTAAATTATGCATGCTAAACTCTGCACCAAGATAGGGATCACCAAACTGAACGATCCCAGATGTATTTGTTTGAAACCCTGCAGCTCATTGACTTTCACTTTGTTCCATGCGGATCCTTCCTGATGTTCCCTGTAATTCTTCTTTAACATTTTTTTGTTTGTTTTTGTTATTGGTTTTGCGTTCTCAGAATGCCACCAGTGATAACCAAGGGATCCAGCTTAGTGCCGTACAGGCGGCCAGGTGAGTGTGTGTGTGTGTGTGTGTGTGTTTGTGTTTGTGTGTGTTTGTCTGACTGTCAGGAGCCCGTTAAACAGTGGACTAACAAGCAGTGTGTGCGTTTCAGTTCCAGAGCACATGTATGCATGACTCCTCTTGCTCTCCAGCATTCCGAGAACCAATTGTGAAAACCTCCATGGAATGCTGTTTGGAGTGTGGGCGGTGTGCGCTCGCTCGCCTCGCAAGCGAGAGCGCGAATAACGTCTGGGGCCGCTGCTCGGCCCTGCGCGTGGGCTGTGGGCTGTGGGGGTGGAGGGGGGTCATCTTAGTCATCATATCATTAGGTTAGCCTGTGGGATGTGTAGTGCGCAGTTCTCAAGTAGGGAGGTGCCGAAGGGGTCAAGTCTCTTGTCGGTGTTTGTTGTTTTGACAAACATCTGTTGCTGCAGGCAAGTGAAGCCATGTCATGTGATGTGGATGTTCTAAAGTGATGTGTCTGTGTGTTCAGAGTTATGATTGATTCTGCAGTGCTGGTTTTTAATCCTCTCTCTCTCTCTCTCTCTCTCTCTCTCTCTCTCTCTCTCTCTCTCTCTCTCTCTCTCTCTCTCTCTCTCTCTCTCTCTCTCTCCCCCCCTCCCTCTACAGAAAGCTGCTGTCCAGTGACCGCAACCCACCCATTGATGACTTGATCAAGTCTGGCATTTTACCCATACTAGTTCACTGTCTGGACAGGGATGACAAGTAAGCATGTGTTCCCTCTGTTGTGTCTTAAATTAAGATGAATATCAAAGCCAAGTTTTCTCGGTGAAACTAGATTAGAGCTGATCCCACATTATGGACTGGAGCAAGTGACATGAACAGCATAATAAAAAGATTTTGTACAATGTGTTTATGTGTACACACACACACACTCACACACATACTGTAAGATATACAGGTGTGTGACTATTGGCCTTATGTTTTCCTGGTTTTCTTATCTCTGAACTGAAGCTGATATGCAATTCTCTCTAACCTTTGACCCCTTTGTGTCTAGCCCTTCCCTGCAGTTTGAGGCCGCCTGGGCTTTGACCAATATCGCCTCAGGCACCTCTGAGCAGACCCAGGCTGTGGTCCAGTCCAGTACGTACCTACTTGGCCAACTCACTCACAAATAACCACTTGGACAGATTTGTCCTTCCTAAATTAACATTTGCTATGAATGGGTATTGCTTTTTCTTATGATATTTCTGTGTGTGTGTAGGTGCTGTTCCCCTGTTCCTGAGGCTGCTCCATTCTCCTCACCAGAATGTGTGTGAGCAGGCGGTGTGGGCTCTGGGCAACATCATAGGTGAGTTGGCAGTGTGGTTCTAGAATAGAAGTCATGTGTTCTCTGACCATGCCATCACTTCCCCATGCTCTAGTGGACGTGCTAAAGGAATTAGCCTAGCACTTTCATCTCTGCTGCATCATCTTTTCATTCATATGGAGTCAAGGCACTTCTTATGTGTAGAACATATGAAAACGCAAGGAGTTGGACTGAAGTCCAGGAATTCTCTTGATTTTATTTTGAGTAACTGTTGATTAAAATTGCTGATATTTTTCTGTTGAGACACATTCTTCTGTTGAAACTTTGGGTAGAATTAAATTATGGCTGCAGCTGATGTCATCGTGTAGCCTTTCAAGTTGTGTTGTTGCTTGTGGTATATTTTTAAGAACTCGTTTGGGTTTCCCCCTCTCTAAAGCTTGAAAGGAATGTTAAGTTCACAATGACATTTCCGTGTGTCACTTAATGGAAGTAGACCCTCAAGCAAACGTGCTGTTCTGCATGCAAGTCCGTCTGCCTGCCTGCCAGAGTCTAGTCTGGTGTTCCAACAGTCAGTAATGCGACATGAAGGCAGTCACTGCAATGTGAGGTTGCAGGGGACAAAAAAACAGTTAATAAAATAAGGGTTAAAAGGCTTTGCTGTGCTTTACTTGGCTAGGCCTTTGTCCCTTATTTAATAACCGTGAGAAACTAATATCTACAATGTCTTGTAATGTAGTTGCATTAATGCCACTGAGTTAGTGAGGGTTTTCAGAAGGTGATCCAGGGGGTAGTACTGTATGTATGCTAGCTAAGTGCTACATGCTACTGACTTGTGCTCAGTGCTCTAGAATGAATTAACAAGGCGGAGACAACAGACTCTACAATCCAATATGGAACCATTTCACAAGCGCTAACTTAAGTTAGCAACTGTGTTGGTTGCAATGCTATTTCTCATTGTCGACAAACTAAGTTGCTAACTGGTTAGCAACTATGCTTTTGGGAAACAGTATTTTTGCTAACCCCCAACCCTAATAGATGTGATTCAGGTAGGCAGGTTAAACTGTATTTTGTATGTAGGCCTACGTCTACAGATAATGGGTCAGTAGGGTGAAGTATGATAATTTGGGACACTTCTTTGCGATTTTGCTGATTCTTGCTATGGGCTGTATATTTTCCTACTTTTTTTGCCCTTGGCCAATCACATCCTTGAACTCTGTCCTGTCCTGTTGCCCCCCCCCCCCTCCAGGTGATGGCCCCCAGTGCAGGGACTATGTGATCAGTCTTGGGGTGGTGAAACCCCTGCTGTCCTTCATCAGCCCCTCCATCCCCATCACCTTCCTCCGCAACGTCACCTGGGTCATGGTCAACCTGTGCCGACACAAGGATCCCCCTCCCCCTATGGAGACCATCCAGGAGGTCAGTGCATTGTCTGTGTGTCTGTCTGTGTGTCTGTCTGTGTGTCTGTCTGTGAGCGAGAGAGTGAGTGGGTGCACAAGGTTGTCTGCATGTGTTTGTGCTCGCCTGTCTGTTTTTTGTGTTTTTGTCTATTTGTGTGTGTGTGTGTGCGTGGGCATGTCTGTCTACATGTGTGTGCTTGCATGTCTTCATTTTGTGTGTGTCTGTTTATTTGTGTGTGTGTGTGTCTTTGTGTCTTTGTCTCGTATGGGTGTATCTGTCTGTGTATGGGACCAGGATTATTTGTGAAAGGAAGACCAATATTCATTTGTGCGGCTGTCCTCCACTGAAGAAATAAGCCGTGTGTGTGTGTTTGGGGCTGCTGTTTTATTACTGCGGCAGGATTTGGAAGCTCTGACACCATGTCCTCTTTAAAGACATTTAAAAGTCTCTTGTTCCAGTGACAGTCTTTTGAGCTGGGAGTAGATGAAGAGCAGACTGAGAGTAGCATAATATCCACTCTCTTGTTCCAGTGACAGTCTTTAGAGCTGAGAGTAGCCTAATATCCACTGTGGGATTCTTGAGAGAAGGCCAGAAGGCAAATCTTCTTGAGCTTTGCTCTCTTGATCACCCTCAGAGCTGCTGGGAGTCCTCTAAGAAAGCCTCCTAACTTGTCTGCTTAAGCAGCCTGCTACTTTCAACTCCTCTATACACATTCATTCATCCATTCATCTTTCTCTCTCTCCCTCTCTCAGATCCTGCCTGCTCTGTGCGTTCTGATCCATCACACAGACGTGAATGTAAGTACCTCTGAGGGAAAAAAAAAACCCTTCACATTTTTCTTGATTCGCTTTTCATAAACATGCATGTCCACCCAGTCTGTTGCTAAACAGTTAGCAACTTAGTTGGTGGGCAGTAACTATGTGGGGAGGGGCAAACAGCTCCTTTTGGAAAGATCTATTGCACTGCAACTTAGTTAACATATGCTTTTGGGAAATGGACCCCTGATTAGTGTGGTTTAATTACATCGTAGTATAAGTGTCCCTTGCCTATGCTCTTTAGGGCATGGGGAGTTTACGTTTGATTCAAATCATTAAATAAAAAAATAAAAGTGAATATAAAAAAAAGCAAATTTATAAAAAAATAAAAAAACATGTAAACATTCAGCAATACAAGACTTGGCCTTATATCCATTTATATATGTTTTAGGTGTAGCCTCATGTCTGCGCTGTGTAGACTCTCTCCATGGTCACTCAATGCAGCCTAAGTCCTGATTGATGTAGCATAGCAGCTAACATCTTGCGCTAGGCTACATAGGCCTGATGGGTCACATTGCTTTTAAAGGTGACATTGTGTTGCTCAAGAGAGTTTAGTTAAGATAAGATAGAACTTTAATAGTCCCACAAATGGAAAGTCAGGTTTTAGAGCTTCATAAAAGCACATTTAAAAACACACAGACCAATATATACACATTTAAACATTAGGTTCATAAGTCAAACAGTATTCCACTAGATGTAATGAAAGTAAAGGCGGCGATTTGATGCATACTTACCCTCTGGTTCCTCTGGACCCCAGATCCTGGTGGACACCGTATGGGCTCTGTCCTACCTGACGGACGCAGGTAACGAACAGATCCAGATGGTCATCGACTCCGGCATCGTCCCTCACCTGGTGCCCCTACTCAGCCACCAGGAAGTCAAAGTACAGGTAAGCCTACACCGCATTGCTAGCATTAGCATCAGCGCTAGCACGTTAAACATTAGATGGTAAACGTTTACAGTACGTTCTTACCAAATCTTGCTGCTACTATTACAGTTACAAAACCGAATAAAAACAAAAGTAGAGGAGGGTTTGGGGGTGGTTTATAGGTGTATATACCCATATAGCGGCGAGATTTCAACGGGATTTCAATTTCTGGCTGTCCGCATTTACCCTTTAGTGTTGTCCCACTACAGGAACTAGCCCCTAAGCATTCCACCCTAAACCCTTAGCTGACATTAATCCACTCCATAATTGAGCCATCAGAGCCAGAAAAGGTCTGTGAGGGTTAAGGGGACACACTGGTGTACAACATTACTGTTAATTTCGCGTCAACAGACCGGATGGTTGTATACAAGATCGATTCTTTGGGATCCTTCATGAAAAGAATATTTATTGATTCATTACAGCAAATGTATGCATGCAAATGAGCAGAAAGGACATCCAGGTGCCCTGTGAAGCATTTTGCCTATGACTCTGACTGTATGCAAATGCTGTAGAACTTGCTGACTATAAAGGAGGAGGAGGATGATGTGCAGGTCTAATAACAGGAACAGGAACAAGAATCAGAAATGTCCTCCCTAGTTTTATTGAAAGCACCCAGTGGTGTTTCAGTGGTACTGTCTGTCTGCAGCCACTGGTGTTGCAGTGGTACTGTCTGTCTGCAGCCACTGGTGTTGCAGTGATGACGTCTGCAGCCAGTGATGTTGCAGTGATGCTGTCTGCACCCAGTGATGTTTCAGTGGTACTGTCTGTCTGCAGCCACTGGTGTTGCAGTGATGACGTCTGCAGCCACTGGTGTTGCAGTGATGCTGTCTGCAGCTAGTGATGTTGCAGTGATGCTGTCTGCACCCAGTGATGTTGCATTGGTGCTGTCTGCAGCTAACAGTGTTATAGTGATGCTGTCTGCAACCACTGGTGTTGCAGTGATGCTGTCTGCAGCCAGTGATGTTGCAGTGATGCTGTCTATGGCCAGTAATGTTGCAGTGATGACGTCTGCAGCTAGTGATGTTGCAGTGGTGGCATCTGCAGCCCGTGCTCATGCAGTGGTGCTGTTTGCAGCCAACTGTCTCCCAGCGGTGCCTGTGTGTGTGCTGTGGATATGAATATGGCTCCCACTGCAGTGTTCTTGTGTAATATGCAGAGAGGGCGGCGTCTGGATTACAGCACAGAACAGAACAGCACAGCTGTCGTCTCCCAGCATCACCGCCGCAGCAGCAGCCCTGCAACTCAAGCGCTTTAAATGGCACCTCCATTTATCAGCCCCGCGGCCCTCAAACACTAACACAAGCATTAGTCACACGCAGCACTGTCAGAAATAAATAAATAAATAAGTATATCTGACCAGTTGATCAATCTCTTCTGTCACCTACATGCTCTCCAATGTGATGGGTGTTGTGGCCTGTACTCTCCAAGTACAATATGAGTATTGATCATCTTGTGATTGCACATACACACTTATCAGAGCCATACAGTATTGGTGAGCGTCTATCATGCAAAGCCTTATGATGAGACATACACACACACACACTCTTACACCCCACTTAAACGCCAGTGTGGAGCACTGCATGCAATATTGGCCAACAACTCGTGCAACACTTCTTGAAGGAGGAACTCACTGGCCTTATGCTGGGTAGTCATTTTCTTGTGCCTGATATAGCTCATTGTTTCAGTGCCTGTGTTAGTAATACTGAAACCACTCGTAAATACCATGGTTGGCGCTGGAGTCAGCGATGTTTCGCAGCTGTCTCAAAACCAAACTAGTCTGCTTGCTCTTTTGAAGTCTTTGCAGATTGTGAAGGTCAAGCATCTTAGTTGATTAAGCATCCGTCCTCTGCTGTGTGTGTGTGTGTGTGTGCGCGCGCGCCTTTCCTTTCAATTTCACGTGTTGGTGTAGAGACGGATCAAAGTGGATATGATGACCCAAAGACTCTTGGTGTAGGTGTGTGTGTGAGAGCACATTGATAGTTACGTCCAGCTGGATAAAATGTAATGTGTGTGTGTGTAGTTTGGCTGGTGGCAAGGGGGCGGCTGAAGACCAAAGAGTCAGTGTGGATATCTAAGTGCATCTGAGGCCCTGTCACTCAAAGCAGAGGCCCCTCTTTGATTGGGCCAATGATTAGAGCCTCAATCCCGCCCCCCAGGAGCTGCGACTCTCTCTCACCACCCTGCAGTCTGATCCGCTGCACTTCATCCAATAACACCAGAACAGCTGGACAGTACAGCACATTGTGCTGGGCTTTGGAATAGGACTAAAGCCGGCCGCACACCGGTTCCGACAGCATTGCGGAGCACTTTCGAATCCGACAATTTGGCTCCGACAAAATAGACCTCAATCGTAATTCACAATTGACGGAGGAAGGGTTCGGCGCTGGTGTGCGGGGTAGCATTGAAAACAATGGAATAGAATGTTGGTAGCAGAGTGCTCAGCACTGTGTCAGAGCCACACTGTGTGTGGTAGCCTTAAGCCGGCTCAGTGATGAGACCGTCCATACTACGTCTGCTCTGTAAATGCTACAACACAAGTCCTGAATATTGTGATCTTAAGAGAGTAAGAGTACTTTATTTTGTCCTTTGAGAAGGAAATTCTTTCTCTGCATTAAAGAGGACTGAAAATAATGTAGGCTTGCTTTGACAACAACGCATCCTATATGTAGTTCCATAGTAGTCAGTGTATGCAGTATACACCAAAGCACGTCATGCGGTTTCTAAAAGAACTTCAACACGTGTGCGGCATGCGTGAACATTTCACACAGTGTGTGTCCACGTGGTGTGATTCTTGGTGTCAGAAGCCATGCAACACACACACACACACACACACACACACACACACACACACACGGATGAGTCACTGCCGGGCCTCCTGTGGTGTATGAGTCGTTTGGTTAAATAAAAGCCGCTCTCACTGTTCGACTAATGAGCAGCCAAGAAGCCAGCCTGCTGCTTGTATCTCCATTTAAATATAGTATGGCCGTGCTCGGAAATATAAGCTCCCTTACATGCATATTTTAATGCTGTTCTCAGTGCATGATGGGATGCCTACATTTCTTATAGAATATCCCTATAGATTCTATCCATCTACAGTATATACAGTAGATGGACACTACGCTATAGTATATACGGTAGATGGAGAGATGCTTTGACACATGTTTATTCTATAGGAACTGTTGGCATCCTATAGCATCCATGATGTGACGCACATAAAATATACACGCTCCAGAAACTCTAAAAACTGAAGGATCTGTAGAATTGTCATTTAAGCATGAAAGCGGTGTGCAAATGTGCTGGCATATGGCGTTTTGACAGGAAAAGAGCCCTCTGCTTCAATGCAAAGAGGACTTGGAGGAAGTAGATTGCCAATGCAATATCTATATTTAGACTGCTTATTTCTGCTCTGTATTAGATACAGTAGAGCAGTGTTTCTGTAGTGGCTTATGGAGCCTCTTCCACAAGCTGAGTAAAACACTAATAGATCATTTAGAATACTTTATGAATAGAGACAGACAAGAAGTCCACAGGCACCACCCACTTTCTGGAAAACTGTTAATTTGGCTGTTAGATTTCAGGCCAAAATATGATGAATGATTTGCTCTAATGGCTGTTTATTTTCACCCGTGTTTCTGCCCGTGGCTGGTAGACATGCAGAGGCTGATGCAGTTTCGCTGCATGGCCCACGCCTAGTGTTTCTATACAGTATATCTGACGACAAACACGCTTGCATGTGACCACACACACTGCGGGGGAAGTGGTCTAACCGGGGCCCCTCATTTTCTCACGCTGCGCTGCGTTCCCACACTCTTCAATACTGTGTGTGTCCTATATGATTTTTCCACAAAAACAAGTTGGTTAAGTTAAATCCTACCCGCTCCATGTGAGGCATTGGGCGGTGTCCATCTCAGTTTCTCTAACCCAAGGCCCACATGGCGGCACAGGGCAGTATGACTACAGGGGGGGTTAGTCCTGTGGTAGTCCCCTGTGTTAACATGGCCACACAAACAACACCGTACATTACAGGACAGGGTAGTGATGAGTGAAATGGCTCTTGTCCAATCTGATATTAATAAATATGATGGTTCACTCCGACTTAACTCTGTTGTGTGACTCTAGTTGTCCAGGTAAGTGTTAATATGTACTGGTCTCAAGTGTAGTGTTCTTTCTAATATATTTGTGTGTGTGTGTGTGTGTGTCATTACTCAGACGGCTGCTCTGCGTGCGGTGGGCAACATTGTGACTGGGACTGACGAGCAAACCCAGGTGGTCCTCAACTGCGATGCCCTCAACCACTTCCCTTCTCTGCTCACACACCCCAAGGAGAAGATCAACAAGGTACAGCGTCTCTCGCTCTCACACACATTCACACTCTCTCTCACACACATACACACACACCTCTGATCACACCTCGCACACACCCCTCTGTGATCAGATGCAGATGGTTGATTATAGCTCCAAAATAAATGACACAATTTTCACAGATCCTCTGTTAAGTGTGTGTGATGGATCACTCTGCCACGCTTCCAAATACTGCTGAACAAAAGCCTTCAGGCCTATAGCTTAGGCAGCTGTTTAGGTCTAAGAGAACCTCTACAATAAATGTATAATTATGGTCTTTAAAGGAATAGTCCACCTTTTTATGAAATTGGGTCTTACTTGGAGTTGCATATGTGGGTAAAAGCATTATGGTCTCAGTGCTTGCACTTTCCTTGTCCGGCAACCCCAATTTTAGCTTTAGCTTAGCATAGGTGCTGGAATATAATGTTTCCCAAAGAGTTGCTATCCGGCTATGGTACATTTCAGTGCTTGTGCTAAGCTAAAGCTAAAAAAATAGGTAAAATTGAGGTTGCCAGACTAGGAAAATGCATGCACCAAGACCAAAATACTTTTACCCACATATGTAACACCAGGTGTAAGTGTGAATATCCCAATTTAATAAAAGGCTGGAGTATTCCTTTAATGTTTGCTCAATGCATTAGTCCAAATGAAACGCCAAGCAGTCATTACCAGAATTGGCCTCTTCCTGTGATGCTGTACAATGACTTTGCTATGAGATTAGATTAACGGGCCCACTCTAGCCAGATTAAAGGAGTTAGAAGTTTGACTACTGTCTCTATTGGGTGGCCATAGTGATGATGATGATGATGACGAAGGCGAAGGTGGTGATTGCGATTAAGGTGATGGTGGTGATATTGGTGATGGTGGAGTGGCACTTTTGGATGTGATGACAAAGAGAGACTTGGTGCAGGTGTGAATGCTCTGAATGTGTGTGTAGTAAACACCTTATAGCTTAATTACACCCCAAAGGTCACAGTAAACATGTCAACACATTAAATGGTGTGAATGTGTTTAGAATTGCTGGTGGGTGGGTGGGGATGGGATGGGAAGTGTGTGTTTGTGTCTGTGTGTGTGTTTAGTTTTGGCTGGTGGCCAGGGGGCGGCTGAAGACCAAAGAGTCTTTGTGGATATCGGAGTGCATCTGAGGCCCTGTCACTCAAAGCAGAGGCCCCTCTGTGATTGGGCCGATGATTAGAGCCTCAATCCCGCCCCCTGCCCCGCCCAGAGCACCTTTGTCTCCACCAGGAGCTGCGACTCTCTCGCACGACCCTGCAGTCTGATCCGCTGCACTCCAGTAACACCCAAAACTCAAACCCAATCACTCTGTGTGTGTGTGTGTGAGTGTGAGTGTGTGAGAGAGAGAGAGAGAGAGTTGCGTCCTTTTGAAGCGCTGAGGACTGAGGGGTCATCATGTCCCCTGTAATGGAGAAAGAGCCTCTCATACACACGTGTATATACACACACATTTATTTTATTTTATCAACTTTTATTTTTGCCTTGCCCATCTTTTTTTCTCGCTCATGCAATTTCACCACATTGTCTTACGAAAGTATTTCTATATATGTGACAAATAAACACAATCTTGAATCTGCTGCATTTCTCCTGAACCCTGCTATTGTGCCTGTGTCCTGTAGGAGGCGGTGTGGTTCCTGTCCAACATCACTGCAGGCAATCAGCAGCAGGTTCAGGCCGTGATCGACGCCAAGCTGGTGCCCATGATCATCCTCCTTCTCGACAAGGTTGGTCACACACACATCGTCACCGCCAACTGAAATCATCTACCACTTTTCCCTCGGCTAATCATAGCTGGCACTTCTATTAAGAGATAAGGAAAATACAGTATTAATTATGTGTATACTATAGAAGCAAAATTTACGTTTGCTCAGCCTGTTTGAGGCAACGAGTTTCCATCATTTTTTTCAAGTTTGCTTTACTTTTTCTCTTTTAATTTACTCAAGTAAGCTATTTTTTTTAGGTACATACAGGAGTAGTTTGTGTGTTCAGTGTGTGTGTGTGTGTGTGTGTGTGTGTGTGTGTGTGTGTGTGTGTGTGTGTGTGTGTGTATCTGTTGTTCAACTCTTGTTTGATATTCTAGGGTGACTTCGGCACCCAGAAGGAGGCTGCTTGGGCCATCAGTAACCTGACAATAAGTGGGAGGAAGGACCAGGTGAGTTTCATCCCAGCCAACCACACACACACACACACACACACACACACACACACACACACACAGACAGACAGACACACACACACACACACACACACACACACACACACACACACACACACACAGAGTCGCTCCCTCCACTGCAGCATCCAATGTGTTTGCAGTTCCACATGAAAGCCAAATGTTTTCACTAATCCCAGGGCTCATCCCATCTGCCTCACAAAGGAAACTTCAAACCTATGGTGTTAATTGTCTATCAGACCTGCATTCACTTTTTGGTGACCACTGTCTAAGAACGTGAAGGGAAACATAATTGATTATTGCCTAGAGGAAAGATGGCTTGCTAGATGGCTTTATAGAGCCAATTGAAACTCTTCTATTTATTAAGAGCTTAGACTGAACATTGATTTGAAATTAGCCGGCAAGAATAGCTAAGACAGCAATACTATGTCTTATTGAGAAAAAAAAACACAATACCCACACCAGATATTACACTCAGTAGTTTTCAGTCGTGTGGTGTGTTTTTATTATTATTATGATTATGATTATTATTATTATTAGTAGTAGTAGTAGTATTTACGTATGTCTTCATGCTCTCTGTGATGAGTCACTTTGACACCTTTCTAAAGTAAATTTAGTTTGTCTAATGTTGAGCTCTTCAGATAGTGAAGCTCTTAGTCTCTCTTAGTTCTTGTGCTGCTGATGTTGTGGACAACCCAACCCTGACTGTGGAATGACACTGCTGATGTTGTGGTATGGTATGGAGTGGCGTGTGCGCGTGCGGGAGTGCTGATGCAGTGTATGATGCGTTGTGCAGGTGGCGTATCTCATCCAACAGCAGGTCATCCCGCCCTTCTGCAACCTGCTCACCGTCAAGGACGCTCAGGTGGTCCAGGTGGTGCTGGACGGACTCAGCAACATCCTCAAGATGGCCGACGACGAGGCTGAGACCATCGCCAACCTGATCGAGGAGTGTGGAGGTGGGTAGAGCAGAGGATGGATGGGTGGATGGATGGATTGTCCTAGCTGAGATATATATGCTGTAGAGACTAGAGACAAATAATTTAAGTCTTGATGGTAAAATTAATTTCGGATTCTGTAATAGTCATACCTATACGTTGTTTTTGTTCAGTTCTATATTTTAGTTGATTTATGTGTGAATGAATGTTGGGGTGTGTGTGTGTGTGTGCGCGTGCGTGCTGCATTTAGTTGACATGTGTTTTTGAACCTGGTTCTTAGGTTTGGAGAAGGTGGAACAGCTGCAGAGCCACGAGAACGAGGACATCTATAAACTGGCCTATGAAATTATCGATCAGTTCTTCTCTTCCGATGATGTAAGCTTTCAATCATCACAGTCCAACTCAGGAGAGAATGTGCTCACTAGGAATATAATTTTCTGGAGTAAAAATCCTTTAGTCCTTGCTGACACTTGTGTATCAGTCTGACAAATGCCCCAGTTTCAGTCTGATGAAGGCTAGATAGGTTTTTAAATTGTAAATGATTTCATTCAAACTGGTGTTACTGTTATATTTGGTTCTAAATGTTTAAGCCATTTCACGTTTTAAATTGAGCTTGCTATAATAAAGCTATTTCACGTTTTATATTTAGTTTGTTAAAGTTATGTTAAGTTATCTAACATGTTATAGCATAAAGTTATCTACGTTTTTCAGTTAGCTCCCAATGTTAAAGCTATTTCATATTTTATGTTTAGCTTGCTATATTAAAGCCATTTCACGTTTTACATTTAGCTTGCATTATTAAAGCTATTTTACTTTTTTTTTTCACTTGGCTCCCAATGTTAAAGCTGTTTCACGTTTTACATTTAGCTTGCATTATTTTAAAGCTATTTTACAATTGCCAGTTAGGTCTCAATTTTAAAGCCGTTTCACTCTCTCTATTTAGCTCTCCATATTAAAGCCATTTGGTGTTTTGTGTTTTGCATGTGCAGATTGAAGAAGACTCCAACTTGGTCCCAGAAGCCATCCAGGGTGGAACGTACGGTTTCAACTCCTCCACCAACGTGCCAGCAGAAGGGTTTCAGTTCTAGACTGCGTCGGAGCGTCTGGAGTTTTGTTGGCGATGCAGCACTCTGTTCAACATAAAAAATAATTAGGAGAGAAAGCGAGCGAGCGAGAGAGAGAGAGAGAGCGAGCGAGAGTGTGAAAGAAATTAGATCCATTGTGCTTGGCTCATGGGATCCATAGCTGCATCTAATCCGAAAGAAATTGTGTGGATTTCGTTTGGCATTCCGCGGACAGAGGCCCAAATGAAGTTTTGAGTCGGCGAGTGAGTGCGAGTGAGTGGCTACTATATGTTGCAAAAATCAACCATCTACACTGAATGCGTTGAGAGACATTTCGTGAAACTTCACACACAAACAAAAAGTTACCAGACGTGTCTATATTACAAGTTTTCAAGAAGAAAAAACAAACAAAAACGGGAGGCAAGTCAAATAGAGCTGATGTCACAACCTCAGGGGGAAGAACCACGACATCACAATCTATCCAATTTGAAGGCAAGACACACAGTGCAAAACTAATCAATACAATTCAAACTGGACGAACTCTCGAGGGGGACAAAAATAAACAAACACAAAAACCGAAAAAGTAAACGCATCACACCTTCTGAGGTTCTGAGACCCGAGGGGCGGAGCCACACTGGATAGGCCCCTCCCCTTCCTCCTCCTCCATGGCCATGCTGCGAGAGGCTTGTGTATGAATGAATGAATGGATGGACTCATTAAATGTGTCTGAGCGTCTGGACTCGGTGCAGGGGAGCCAGACCTCCTCATCTCCTCGAGTGAAACCCTCCACGGATACTTGGGCCGCCTCCCTCCACCCACGAGAGCCCCAGAGTCCAGCGGTGCCCGCATGTGTCGCGTGTGCTAGAGACAAAACAAAAACAAACAAACAAAAAAACAAGACAACAAGAAAATCAAAATAACTAAATGGACGAGTGGTGGTGTGTGTGTGCGTGACTGGGGTGTGCAAGGAGAATCCGGATGAGAACGCATGCAGAGAGTCAACATCGAAAAGATTGAAGGAAAAAAAACGAGATTGCAAAACAACAAACGAGGAAAATAAATTTAACGACGAAATAATACCAAGAATATGAAACAAGAACGGGAGAAGGGAGATATAAGAAGAAGAAAAAAAGAAGTGAAACCATTTGTCTGTGAAAAGAGAGAAGGGTGGAGTATTGAGTCTTTAAGAGGGAAGAAAGACACCTCTTTTTCAGCTAGAACATCGACTTTAAACATCAACGTCGTCACAGCTTATGATTATTATTTTTCAGTTTTTTTTGTTTTTTGTTTTTAATTCATGAGTTAGTATTAAATCAACACTGGACAGTGCTGTTGGACAGACAGACAGACGGACGGACAGACGGTCGAGCCGTTGTGCATTGTGTATAAGATGCATTCAGGTGGTTCCGGGGGCAGACGGAAGCCCTCGGCGTGTACCTTTTTATTTTCCTTTTATTTCTTCAGCTTTTACTTTCATATTGTTTCTGATGCTTATGTAGAAGTGATCACTGTTGCATCAGCATTGCCCGCCAGCACCCCCCTCCCCCACCCCCCCACCCCCAATCCTTTCCTCTGCACCCCCATATTGATTTGATGCTGTGAAGTCCATGACCTCACCTCAATCAACCACTTGACTGTTTGTTTTTCCTTCCTGCATGACAAAAGTCCTCTTTGTTTCCTTTTTATTACTCTTTTAGTTCCCTTGGAGCAAAAAGTAACTGTATTGCCATAGCTTTGAGCTTACAAAAATATCACAGGGGGGAGGGGGGCTGGGGTGACAAGAAATGGCCATTTTATGTAACTTTGTGGAACATAATCTTTGCATGTGCTAAACTGCAGCATAGTTACTGCTAGGGTTTTATTTTTATTTTTTATTTTTATTTTATTTTTTTAGTTCTGTTAGGGCTTCGTACATGGTGTAATTTTCTTTCTTTTTCCCTCTTTCTTTTATTTCTTTTTATTATTTTTAAGTCGACTGTGCTGTTGAAATGTCTCACGTCTCCCTGTTTTCCCTTAGTCACCTCTCTAGTCTTTTTCCGCACCAGACATAGGTTCTGATTTCACAAGTTCTGAACAATTTTTTTGCACATTTACGGATGACTGAGAGGCCTCCAGTCAGTCACACCAGACAGGTGGTGGTGTTGTAAGATTTCATGATTTAAGGAGAGAGAGGAAAAAGAGAAACCAACGCCGCCGTCTATATGCATTATATGATTACAATCTTAATTTTATACCTAGATGAACTAGCCAGAGTTAATCCATACTGAGCCATGTCAGTGACACTAGTAGAAGAAAAAAAGAATATTTTCCTCGACCTAGCTATGGGCCTGCTAATTTTTTTTTTTTTTTTTTTTTAAACAATTTTTAAAAAAAAATAAAACAGTGCCCGTTACTCGGGGAAGCTGCTGACGTTGGCTAGGTGTAAAGGCCCTTCGCACTCCTGGGTCTCTCCAGTCGCAGTGTGGGGCCGCCTTTTCTAGAGCACAAAAAAACAAACAAACAAAAAAACATGCATGTTGAAAAGATGTGCTGTATACTTAATACATCCCTGGAATCCTCCACCCCTACCCTGCACCCTACGCCCTGTAGATGCCCCGGATCCTTTCGTTTGTGTTATATATAAAGGAGAAAAAAAAATTCAAAACACTGTAGAAACAGATTACACTTTGTGGTCATAACCTTCTGTTGGTCATAGGGTCTTTTTTTTTTTTTTTTCTTTTTTTTTCTTTCTTTCTTTTTTTTTTTTTTTTTTTTTTTTTGCAGCATTCCTTGTTAGCAAAGTTTCCAAGAAATTGGTATAGAGGAAAAGCTGGTTTGCTTAACCTGTTGGATTTTGGCTACAGGCTAGGTTGTCTTTGGTGAAAATAAATATTGAAACGCTATTGACTCTGTGGTGTCCTCTTTGCTTCCATGTTCTCCTGACAATGTTTTGGTTGAATGTATGTTGCCTGTTAAGGCCACACCAATAAAATTAGTTGGTTCTCGGATTTTTTCAAGAACAATATGGAGCAAGCGAGCAAAATAAAAATAAAATTTAAAAAAAAAAAAAAATGCTCTGAAAGTAAATTAGCGGTGGAAATTGAGGGCTTTAGAGAGGACAATATATTACTGTTACACATTTCATAGGGTTCAATAGCATAAACGTTAAGTATAATTGAAAATAAAAGGCTGAAACGGTCTTCCATTTTTTCTTTCCCCCTCCACTGGCATGTTTCTTCATGTGTCTCACTGAAGTGAGGAGAGATTTGATTGGTTTTCGACGTCACGTGAGTCGACATGCAGTTTTCAGTATTATAGCCATCAGCCACAGTGTTTTATATGTTCGTGGGAGTTTGGATTCAATTTTATTTTTATTTCTTTTAGCATTTTTCTCGAGGCGATTCCGAGAACTAACTAATTTTATTGGTGTTGCCTGTTAATGACGCATGTTAATCTGCATGTTATTCTCTACCATAGACTGGAACTCTGACAATTGTAGCATTCAATGAGAAATCTGTATCTAAAAACAAAATGCACAGAAATTAAGAGTGGAAATGGTATGCTTTCAATGCGGATTTAATGCTTTAAGTGACATACAGGTGTAAAGGTGTGTTTCTAAATAGAATTGGAATAGATGTTGAGAACCTGATGTCATTTTTTTTGAGGCCACATTGCTGGGATACATTGGAATCCCATTAAAGTAGCTTTCTTACCGACTTCATGTCACCACAGACCTCATTTTTGGCCTTCAGCAGTGGAGAGGTGAAAGGGCTTGTGACTATAGCCCATTTCTCCAATGTTTTATTTGCTCTGTTATGAAAATTAGGCCCATAACAAGCCACTGTAAATATAGCCGCAAATCACGCCCCAGCTTTATACAACTGTTGTTGTACAACAGCTGTTAGTCAATGAAGGTGGGAGAAGAATAAACTAGTCTTCACTGGATGCATCAAGTCTAGGGTGACCAGACTTCCCTGATCTCTGGAGACGGTCTCAGTTTTTAGTGGTCTTTTCCCTGTAAAATACAAGAATTACACTTTTTTTTGTTTTTTTTTTTTGTTTGTTTTTAAGCTAAAACATTTTCTTTTTTCTTACTAAAGTAATAGGAACGTAGCTGGTTCCCACAGAAAATTCAGGAACATGTTACTGATTTTCATCTTATTGTCTGGTCACATTAAAGGACGACCTTGGTCAGCTTCAACTAGAGCTCTATTGCTCAAGCTTCTCCAGTCTTTACAAAACTGAAGACATCAAATTTTGGTCTAACTCAGAGGTTTTCTTGAGTGGAGAATTGGTACTGACAGCTAAACAATGGGGTCAGAACTTTAAACTGCCCCCCAACTTCTTTTTGATTATGTGATCTAATTCGATTACGTAGTCCATTTTCAAGATTTGATCCAATCCGTTAACCGAAATCTAAATGGATTATTTTTGGAAAACGTGGCCTAGAGTCAAGAAAGGCGCAATAAATAAATAAATAGCCTAAATAGTTCTGGTAAAAAGTAATACGTAGATTTAAGAGATCCCAATGAAAAAAAAATATAAATGTTTTTTTTGTTCTTTGGCCTTTTCTTACTATCTTGATGGGATGGGTTACAGTATAATGCAATCATGGGGCTGGGGCATGAGGTTTGAACATTTGGGGGGTGTCCATAATGTGTCCTCTGCCAGAGTTTAAATTGTCTATGGAGTAGGATTAGCCCTGTAGAGATACGGTCCTAAATGTATTAATAGGTTCTCCCATGGTGTGGGAGCATTTTAACTATATATAAACTATAGAAAATGAAATAACCTGAAGTAGACATCAGTATGCAACCACCACAGTCTATTTACTTATTCGCTCCTGGTATTTTTTTTAAAACAATAATCAGCCTAAGATGCAGATCTTTGACTAGGTTCAAAGGACAGTAGGTCAGACGTGCTACATTTTTAAATAACCATATTTCTTCAACTTTGTTACCAAGATGTGGTGCCATGACTGTCAAACTGATCAATAGGTTGTGTCTAAATGCAAATGAAGGGGCATGTTTTTCACTTTGACAATCCAGACAAAATATTTTATTTCCTCTCTTTTTTGCATGAATGTCGCCAAAGCTTTTGAATCGACGCAGATTTGAATCGGCACCACCGTTGGAATCGCGGGAGCAGACGGGATTGGGCGACGTGCTCATCTCAACCGCGCATGCGCAACATATTTGACGACGACAGACAGAAGAGAGGTGTTTGCAGCCGGCCAGTTCAAGAAACAGAAGAATGACGTCCACGCCTCAATGAACAACAGTTGGTAAGCTTTGTTTATAAAGTCCATTCCTCCGGAATTAATGCTATAAAGTAGCTAGTTTCAGAATGAAAGAACAGTGCATGCACTTGAGTAGAAGTCTTTGCTACAAAATTTCGAACAAACATTGTTATGGAGTGTGCCAATGATGGACGGATACATTGTAACTCTCGTTATTAGCATGGCTGTTGTTCTCGTGGGCAGTCCGATAAAGTAGGCTATGGAATGAGACTGACGGCAGGTCTATGATTTGGATTGTAATGTTTTAATTTGCATATCAGGACTTGTCGTACAGGGCACCTTTAATCTGTGAAGTTATGGTTCGCAGCAAATTAGACATATGTTTGACGTTAGCTCAAATAGCTGACACAGAGGGTGTGATGTAGTTTCTGAACATCTGAGAAAAAAGAAAGAAAAACATTAAGGTGGCTCATGCGGAGCGAGGCTATATTTACAGATGTGCTTAATTGTAGCTTGTGGACAAACAATTAAAAATGTGAATGATGCGAAGCCTGAGCAAGCCTTCTATCTCCCTCCATCAACAAAAAAAACCCAACTGCTTTAACGGACGCAGGTAAATGGGCACTGAAATATGATAGCTCACGACATAGTGTTCACCACAATAAGTCAGGATTCCGTTTCTTCCTCACGTTGTCTACCATGAGTCACGTCAGAAGAAGAAACAGATGGTTTAGACAATCATACAAGCTCTCTGAAATGCAACCAATTCAAAGCCTGCTTTTTGCCACCTGTCTTTTTGCCTCGCTTCTAGTCACAAACTTGTGTGTAAGTTGAACTAAATGTCTGAGAGCTGATAATTGCAGTGCCTCAGGTTAATATGTGGGTGGGAGAAACGGTTATGAGCAAGCCTGTTGATGAGCTGGCTTGAAATAGTTTCTAACATGAAGGTGGGAATCATAAGACCACCAAAAGATGTCTGGATTCCTGGCCAAGTGTTAGTGCAGAAGCACCAGTCTGTGTTTGGCAGGATCCTGTGTCTGTCAGTTCCTTGAAGGAAGGATCAGGCCGAGCGAATCAATGAAACCCCTTTTGTTCTTTGGACAATTGCTTCATTTTGAAATGCATTCACAATCAGATTACATGCATGGGAAACACAGTGCCTTGAATGAAGTGGCACATAAGAAAGTGACTATAAGGGACCACAAACAAGGCTTTGACTGACCTGTGTGATGAAAACGTCTGAAATGGCCCAGCTCTTTGGAAACAGCGATGCCCCAGCAATGTTCTCTTTCTGAAACTATGTGTTTCTGAAACACTATGCACCTATGTGCAGTCTCTTTTGTGTTGGGTAAATGAATGAATAAGTATTAATAAAGTAAATGAAAGGAAAAGTCCAGAGTCTTTCAGCTCTTACCCCTCTTCTGTAAACCTAACAAGTGCTGTTGGGAGGTATGAGAACAGTAACATTTGGTACAATGCAGACCAAATTTCTGAACTGGCTGCTAACTCTAATTGAAGGGGGCACAGAACTAACCCTGCCCTCATCAGTTAGCCTTGGCTACTGTTTAGCTATTTGGTCTAGGAGGTTGTACAATTCTGTCATTGCCATACCCACCGGCAACACTCTGCAACAGTGCCATGGGTTGATTCACTGTGGATAAGCCCTTTAAAGCAAATAGTGAAAATTATATTTTTATTTATTTATTGCTCTGTTTCAGGAGTCCGCGCCAGCTCTAACACAGTAACCCTGCTCCACACGTTGCACAGTGAATGAGCGGTGGAGTTATGGATAACCTGGAGGAAGACCTGACCTGTTCTGTGTGTTATGGGCTCTTCACCGACCCGCGGGTGCTGCCGTGTTCACACACCTTCTGCAAGAGCTGTCTGGAGGGGGTGCTGCAGGTGTGTTGGAAAAAAAAATATTGACTAATTTAGGTCCCAATATTTAATGTGTTTTTAGCTTTGGGTATGCAAGGGTAACAGGTTGGAAAGCTTCAGTTCAACACACGATTTGGGTATTTTATATGGAAGATGTTAGGGAAGTAAGTCAATGGAGCCTTGTTGTTAGGGAAGTAAGTCAGTGGAGCCTTGCGGGCTCACACTGTACAGTATTGGCTTCCGGATCCTGGGGTTTGTACATTAAAGTTCTTTACCATGATCAGTTTTTGTGACCGTCTCCACTAATTATTAAGATATGAAAAATGACCCTACAGGTGTCCACCAACTTCTCCATCTGGCGGCCCCTTCGCCTGCCCCTCAAGTGCCCCAACTGCCGCAGCATGGTGGAGCTGCCGCCCAGCGGCGTGGACGCGCTGCCCATCAACGTGTCGCTGCGCGCCATCATCGAGAAGTTCCAGCGGGACGGACCCCACGGACGGCCGCCCACCTGCCCCGAGCACCCGCGCCAGCCGCTCAACGTCTACTGCGTGCAGGACCGCGCGCTGATCTGTGGGTTCTGCCTGACCGTCGGACGGCACCAGGGGCACGCCATAGACGACCTGCAGGCAGCGTACGTGCGAGAGCGAGATGCCCCCGAGCGACTCGTCCAGCAGCTCACGGACACACGCTGGGCAGAGGTATTTATGTTGTTTGTTATTTGTACATGCATTTGTCCAAAGTCATATTCAGATATCAACAATGGAGACCACACTGATAAAAACACTTGAAATGCAACATTAATTTAAATAAAGTTAATGTTATTTCTGTGATCTTTTTAAGGATCTATGGATTTATGGATGCTATAACTTCCTTTGGGATAAATAAATCACTGTCTTATCCAGGAGTTAAAGTTGGCGGAACCCAGTTCTAGCACATCAGATAAATTAAGAAATAGATTAATTGATATTCATATTCATATATCTTGCATGCATCCAATGGTGAGATATCTGCAATCTGGCTGAGCAAATCTACTTGCGGTCGCTAGAGCACGTCTAGATTTCTAGGCTAGTTATGGACGCTACTTTGGGATAACTAAACTAAAGTCCCATTTTATCCTAGGTGTGCAGCCTGGCGGAGCGTCTGGAGCAGGAAAAGGCTCGTGGGGAGAGTCTGGTGCGGCAGGACCGCGAGGCCGTCGTGCGGTTCTTTCAGGGCCTGGAGCTGCTGCTGGGCCGCAAGCGTGACGAGTACATGGCGGCGTTGGACGCGGCGAGCACGGAGCTGGCGCGCAGCTACGACCCGCTGATCGAGAAGCTGAAGGACATGCAGGAGGAGCAGCTGAGCCTGATCTCGCTCAGCTCCGCCGTGCAGGACGAGGACTCGCCGCTCGCCTTCCTGGAGAAGGTGCACCTGTTCCGCACGCGCGTCACCTCGCTTACCCAGACGCCCATGCCCCAGGTGGTGCCCCTCTACATCGCACCCCGCGCCGAGGACTTCCTCCGGGAGAACTGGGCCAAGGTCACCGTCGGAAGCCTGGAGCAGGGGCCGGTCCCTAAGGTGGCCTGCCACACGAGAGCCTGTCTGGGCACTCGCCCTCTCCCCACTGGCCTCACCCGAGTCTGGCTGGACCCCCAGCGGTCTCCCCTCCCTCTCTTCACCCTGCTGCTGTTGGGGGTGCTGGTTAGTGCAGCGCTGTACTCAGATGCGTTTGGAGTGGCGTCTCTGGGGATCTCCATGCTGAGCCCCCTCAGTGAGCTCCTCCACAGCCTGGTGGATCAGCTCTACTGGCCCCTTGGAGTGGAGGGGCTACTGGAGACTCTGACCACCAACATCAGTGCCAGCTTCTCCTCCCTGGCACAGAGAACTTACCAATACTTTGCCTTTTTCCTACAAGCTTTGCAGTGACCGACCGACCGACCGTCTGTGTCCAAGGATGTAGTATGCTGTGCGATTTCTCTTTAGGTTGTGTGTGGAACATTTGGATGTTGCTTGCTGTGGTGCAGAAGGTGGCAGAATAGCTGTGTTGTTAGCTTGAGGAAACAAGAGGTTGAAATGGTCCATGATCAGTTATAGACACACAACCAACCTCCCTGAACTTGCCAAACCAGCCAGTCTTCTTAAGAGGGCACGTGACCAAGTCTAACGCAATGTTAAATCCAATGTGCCCAGTCAAAACAAACTCTCAACACTCCTTTCTTAACAAAAGTACTTTGTTGTGGATTAACTAATGGCAAACAATGCACTATCATTTTTATGGAAGATTGTTTTGTTTGTAGTGCATCCAAGTACAACTCTCTACAAGTGCATGACCTTTATAGCAATTTAAATGGCCAGCCATGCCAGAATGACTTTTCTACCTAAAGGCTTCAACTTTTTTTTCTTTTTCTTAATGGAGGTTACATTTTTATGTATACACCATGCCTTTAAAAAATACAACTGTTAAAGGGATATGCCACCTTTTTTATTATGGATTTGGGTTATTCACCCTCTACCCTGGAGTTGAATATTTGGGTAAAAGCATTTTGATCTCCATGCATGCATTTTCCTCGTCTGGCAACCTCAATTTTAGCTTTAGTGTGGCATTGGCTATTCTACATTCCTTTTACAGGCTATTTTGCGCCTAAGAGTTGCCCTCTGGCAAATTTTGGGGATGCCAGATTAAGAAAGCGCATGCACCGAGACCAAAATACTTTTTGGCCACACATGTAACTCCAGGTATGATGGTAAATAACTCAATGTCATTAAAAGGTGTTCTATCCCTTTAAAAGGAAAGCGACCTCAGATATTTAGGGAACTATTGTTGGACTTAAATACGGTGCAAAACTGTAAACCATGTAGTAGTGCAGGACAAGCTAGAAGACTGTTGTGAAATAGTCAGTCAGGCAGGCACTGTGAAACTTAGCAAATGCTTAACGCTTATTGCCTTAACCTCATGCTGTGAATACACATTTACATTAATACCAATACTGAGCAAACACAAATAACACAGTCACTGTAAACACTTTATTAAAGTTTATTTATAAGAGTAAACAAAAGCAGCTTCATGGTGGAATCATAAAAATTTGTACACGGTGATAAAAGAAAAGGTAAGAGACAGGAATATTAGTTAATAAACGATTAAAAAAAAGACAGACAGACAGTGAAAGAAACAGACACCAGACAGACAAGTGTTTTCAGGCCTCAGGCAGACGACACCATCTCCTTGAGGCTGATGGTTTTGGGGTTGATGGGAACGCTCTTGGTGGTGTTGTAGGTCTTGTAGATGCCGATCAGACGGTCTGCAATCTCAAACATGTTGTTTCTCAGAGAGATGATGATGAACTGGGCATTCTTGGTTTGCTCCTGTGGAGGAAGAGGTGGAGAAGGAGACATTAGATTCAGGTAAAGCGTGTTTGAGTACTGTTCAGTTAGCGTAGAATTCTTGCACACCTCCTTTTGTCAGGTGCGTCAGAGTGGAACCCCTGGGTCACCAACGTTAAAGAAAAGAAAACTCCTGCCAGGGCCGGTTCTAGCCTTTTTGGTGCCCTAGGCCAGATTTGAGTTTTGCCACCCCCCCTTGTCTAAAAATATCAGAAAAACTAAAGAAAAAAAGTAAGAAATGTATTGTGATGCCCTCCTGATATTTGGTGCCCTAGGCGACCGCCTCGTCTATGCCTAGAACCGGTCCTGGCTCCTGCACACTGCTCACATTTGCAAGGTTTACTGCGACGCTTCGGCCTACTGGCCTTCAAGCAATTCAATCTGTTGAATTGCTTGAATAAGGTCAGTAGACCGAAACGTCGCAGTAAACCTTGCAAATGTGAACAGTGTGCGGGAGCTTTCTTTTCTTTAGTGTTTGAGTACTGTACCAACAGTATTATAGAGCATTTCAATACAGTCCTTGCCTAAGAAACATAAATGGCCTCCTTGCCCTCATTGGTACCAGTAATCTATTTTAAAGGGAGACTATGCTATGCTGAGTACCTATTTCTGTGCATTTCAATACAGCCCTGTTGTTTTGGGACAGACCAACAGCCAATGTGGTCAAAATGGTCTCCTTGCCCCGATTGGTTAGCATTAGTAAGCATTTGTAGTCTTTTCGGCCCATTGTAAAGGGAGACTATACTACTTTATGCCACTGTTTGAGGAATCCTTGTCAAGGCAATTTGTTTTGGATTAATAGTCATATGCCGGGTGGGTAAATGAAATCCATCCAGGATAAATTCTCATTTTTCCCCCTCAAAAGCACTCGGAGTTTGAACAAGAGGGCTGTGGGTTGAAAGGTTGAACCAGAATGTCTCTTTAAAGACTAGCATGCTACTGCTAGTCACATCCAGAGCCCAGAGAGAGTCAAAGGTCCAGATTAAATGAGAGCTTGATGTTGCAATCCCACAAACATAACAAAGGCCCTAAACCTAAACCCCCTGCCCCACAATACTGCCAACTCTGCCCGTTGCCCAAGCTCCACAAGCAGGCAGTCTGCAAGGCACAGTAATCCAGCCTCGATGTTCCCCAGAACAGGTACTGTACACGGCGAAGGGGAGGGGGAGAGAGGAGGGCTGGAGGGGGGCAGAGGACCCAAGCCCTTCCTGACCAGGAGGTCTGTTTCCCAAAACGCATAGTTGCTAACTTACTTGCTAAACTCATGATTGGTTGCAATGTAATTTCCACATTGACAACTAACTAAGTTGCTAACTTGTTAGCAACTATGCTTTCATGGGAAACAGACGCCCAGGATCAGCATTTCTCAAACGCCCCTACCAGACAAGTAGAGTTCCCCTGCTTTTGTCTGCATTTACACTTCAGCTCTAGATTGCTTCAGCGTGAGGGGGTGCCCTGCCCAGCCCAGCCCAGCAGACAGAGGGGATTATTACACAATGCTGACAAAGACTTCATCATGCCCAAGATTGGCCACTGCCAGCATCTTACATCACACTTGCAAACAGAGGCCTGGACTGGGGTCTGTAGAGTGTGTGTGTGTGTGTGTGTGTGTGTGTGTGTGTGTGTGTGTGTGTGTGTAGCACCCAACTCTCAACTCAACCCTGCCATGCGTTTGCTTTCAGTTGGACAACTAGATTTCACCATAGCCTCACTGTTGCAACAGCATAGAGTAAGCCGTCCTTCCTGTTCCCATTGTCTCACCACATGGGACAGTTTTCTCCCAGGTGCTTAAAGGAATACTCCACCTTTTAATGAAAATCAGTTATTCACTCTTATACCTTCTGTTACATATGTGGGTAAAAGCACATGCAGTGCATGCATTTTCCCTGTCTGGCAACCCCCAACTTTTGCTTTGTTTTAGCTGTAGCTTAGCAGCATAGGGCCTAGAATGTAAAGTTGCCAGATAGCAACTCTTTGGCTACTTTACTTTCCAGCGCCTGTGCTAATGTAGCCGGTGGCGGTCCGCACTGCACACGGGTCTCGAACCCGCCACCCCGCAAGCTACAAACTCCCGGCGTGGGAGTGGAACGCTCTAACCAACTGAGCTAAAAGCCCGAGCTTCTAACTCAGCGTGTTAGAAGCGCCCATGGAATTGGGTGATGAGGATTTACACGTACTACCGCCGAGCTAGCCGAGCTAGCTGGCCTCCGTTACACTAAGCTAAAGGTTAAATTGGGGTTTCCAGACCAGGAAAACGCATGCAATGAGACCAAAATGCTTTTAACAACACATGCAACTCCAGGTAAGAGGGTGAATAGCCAATTTTCATAAAGAGGTAGAATATTCCTCCAAGTCCAAAAACGTGCCTAGTGCATGCTGAAATGCATGTGCTTTTGGACTTAAGCATCTGGGAGAATACCAACCTTATAGAATATTCATAAATTCATAAATATGCAGTCATAGCTGGCGCATATCGTTAGCAATCAGGTAAAATCAAACTTTTACAGTTCACTCCTCCAGTAGACCTGTTCAAAAAAAACTTTTTTGTTATTTTAAAGCCAATTGCTGTGATTCCCATTCTCCAAGCTATGGAATGACCAGATATAAAATTATTTTGATTTTGGACCATGGGAAGGCCTGCCTCATGAGCCATGAAGTTTTAATGCTGATTTTTGTTAAAAATGATAATGTTATTGAAATAACTGACTCTCCAGTTCCTATGCATAGTATGTCATTTCTTTCATGTTCAACCTAATACACCTGGTTTTGTGCTCCTAATGTTCAGAAAATGTTATTTTGTTCCATTGTTCCAATGCTATTACTGTAAATATATATCATTGCAAAGTTCAATTTGGTATTATATTTGTTGATTTAGTACATGTAACAGGTACAATGATGTGATGTCTGATCTGAAACCTCCAAAATCGCCTAAAATGTAGCACATTTTAGCTTTTAAAACAACAATGACTGTCTAGATCACTAACATATTGGGTATCACCTGAAAGTACATGTCCCCAGCTTTCATATGGTACCTTTCATGATGCTCTATGACTAATGATATGGAAGTTATGAGGCAAAATGGGCCAAAATCTCAGGCGTTTTTAACAAAAATCAGCATTAAAACTTCATGGCTCATGAGGCAGGCCTTCCCATGGTCCAAAATCAAAATAATTTTATATCTGGTCATTCCATAGCTTGGAGAATGGGAATCACAGCAATTGGCTTTAAAATAACAAAAAAAGTTTTTTTTGAACAGGTCTACTCCTCCAGCTTGCAATATTTTGTCAACGGATGAGATCCCAGACCATCGAATGAAAAGCGTAGACCGTAGGGATAGGCAGACTAATGCAGTGACCCCTTAAAAGAATACCACTCACATAGATGTAGCAGGCCACGATGGAGACGTTCTTGAAGTCGAGGGCGGCGTCGATCTCGTCCATGAAGTAGAGTGGCGTGGGCTTGAAGTGGTGCAGGGCGAACACCAGCGCCAGAGAGCTCAGAGTCTTCTCTCCTCCAGAGAGGTTGTAGATCTTCTTCCAGCTCTTCTTGGGAGGACGCACACTAAAGCACAGAGCAGATACACATGGCAGATTAGACGACATCATCATCATCATCAACCATTCTTTATTCAGGGGAACTTGACTGAGCTCTAGGCTCTTTTACAGCAATGCCCTGATAAGAAGTAACAATAAATATTCGAAAACACAGACAGACAAAACACAAATCAGTCACTCAGTCCATCGGAAACGTACAATCTAGCCTAGAACTCCAGAGGCACTCTAGCAGTAACAAAACAAATCAAGGCTGATACTGATACTGATGCAGCAGCATTTTAAACATGCCCAGGTTTGCCTACATGGATCACAATGGCCAACTAGAGATGTACTGGAGTGAGTGGAAAGGAGAGTCCTTGCCTGAAGTTGATGCCTTCAGAGAAGGGGTCCAGGCTGTCCACCAGTTCCAGCTCAGCGTCGCCTCCCTGTGTCAGCATCTGGTAGTTCTCCTTCAGCTTGTTGGTGATGATGTTGAAGCCGGCCATGAACTCGTGCAGACGCTGCTTTCGCAGCTCCTCGTAGCCCCGCTTGAAGTTGTCCCTCTGCGTGGTGATCTCGTCCAGCTCAGACACACGCTGCAGATACAGCTCCTCCTAAACACACACACACAGAATAAAAAAGGATCATCAGCAAAGACAAATATGACATATCAGATATTGTTAACAGATGAGTTATGTAAGCAACGGTCCTGTTATTAAATATCAGACCGTAGAACGTTGGAAAGCCCCATTGAAGTGAATGGAGCATTCTACAGCATTATAAAGAGTCATGTGATAATATATGGTATATTACAACACAATTATATACAGGGTTCCCACTCCAGATTAGACTTAAAATTCCCTGATTTTTCAATGACCTTCCCCGATCAAAAGTTTCCATGACCTCCCGTAAAAGAAATGATTGGGTGCTGAGCAGAAAAGACCTTTTAAAATGTCCTGCCTTGAGTGTACTTCTAACACTTAAATAGCATGAAGCAGCCAATCAGAGTTTAAATTTATTCCAGTTAAATTGAAAAATATTGAGAAACAAGATACACATGATGACAAAAAATTCCCTGATATTCCCTGACTTTGCGAGCAAAATGATCAAATTCCCTGACTTTCCCTGTCTGGAAAAGCCTTTATTGAAATTCCCTGATATTCCAGAAACTCCCTGTATATAATATAAACACAGTGAGTGAGTTAGCCTTAGCTAGCCCAGCCTAGCCCACCTTCTTCTTGAACTCTGCGATGGCCCCCAGGTTGGGCTTCATGTTGGCGCAGCGGTCCTCCAGGAGGGCGATCTCGTTCTTGAGCGCGTCCGAGCTGCGGATGGCCTCCAGCTCCTCCGGGCCCAGAGCGGGCAGCTCCTCCGCTGGCTTGTCATCGATGGAGTGCAGAGACAGCTTAGTGCACTGGGGAGAGAGGAGGAGGAGGAGGAGGAGATGATCATCAGAACTGCTCATGGAGAGGTTACTAGACATCTTACTGTACGTTCACACCAAGAGCTACTCAAGCTGGAAAATCAGCAGAAGTCATTCACTTTCTATGGGCAAGAGCAACAAAAGCTACCAGCTGTAAAAGTTGGGCGATTTGAGTGACTAAAAAAAACAAAACAAACAAACAAAAAAACCTACTGTCAACTTTATGCAAATGAGCTATGACGCGTTTCAGCTGTAAAATCTAAACGCTTTGCTGTAAATGGATTGACAACAGGCACGTCATAGAGCGATTTGGGCGAACACAGACAATTTAGCAGCTGCTTTTTTGAGCTTGGAAAGCGATTTTGTAGCTTCAGTAGCTGTTGGTGTGAACATACAATTACAGCATCTAATAATTATCAGACACTTCAGTCTGAGGAGATCATTCACAGCACGTCACAGAGACTACTAAACATCTCTAACTATGAAACACTTCAGAGTAGAGTTGGAGATGCTGTAAAGAGGTTTAGATGCCTAGCTTACTAGACATCTTTGCAGTATCTAACTATTGTTGGAAGTCTGGGTTTTTTCTTTTAGCTCAGTGGTTAGAGAGCAATCAACCTCGAGACCTGTGAACCGAGTTGGGTTACACATATATACATACTGTATGTATGGACATGTGTGTGAGCAGACAGTTTCCAGCCAGCGTTAAAGTAGTTGGCCAACATTAATTCTTCCGCCTTCTAAACTTTATTTAGTACAGAGATAAAAATGGCACCATTAGGCTGATGCCATGGACAGTGTGTGTGTGTGTGTGTGTGTGTGTGTGTGTGTGTGTGTGTGTGTGTGTGTGTGTGTGTGTGTGTTACCTCTTTCTGCCAGTGTTTGATCTTGGTGTTGTTCTCGGAGATGGCGGTGTCGATCTGCTCCACCTTGAGGCGCACGTTGAGGGACTCTTTCTGCAGGGCGTGTTCCTGCTCCTGCAGTACCTTAATCTCCTGCAGCACGGCCTTGTGCTGCTCTTGCACCTCTGGCAGCGCCTCCTACAGGACACACACACACACACCAAATATTAATCTCCTGCAGCACGGCCTTGTGCTGCTCTTGCACCTCTGGCAGCGCCTCCTACAGGACACACACACACACACACACACACCAAATATTAATCTCCTGCAGCACGGCCTTGTGCTGCTCTTGCACCTCTGGCAGCGCCTCCTACAGGACACACACACACACACACACCAAATATTAATCTCCTGCAGCACAGCCTTGTGCTGCTCTTGCACCTCTGGCAGCGCCTCCTACAGGACACACACACACACACACACCAAATATTAATCTCCTGCAGCACAGCCTTGTGCTGCTCTTGCACCTCTGGCAGCGCCTCCTACAGGACACACACACACACACACACAAATATTAATCTCCTGCAGCACGGCCTTGTGCTGCTCTTGCACCTCTGGCAGCGCCTCCTACAGGACACACACACACACACACCAAATATTAATCTCCTGCAGCACAGCCTTGTGCTGCTCTTGCACCTCTGGCAGCGCCTCCTACAGGACACACACACACACACACACACCAAATATTAATCTCCTGCAGCACGGCCTTGTGCTGCTCTTGCACCTCTGGCAGCGCCTCCTACAGGACACACACACGCACACACACCAAATATTAATCTCCTGCAGCACAGCCTTGTGCTGCTCTTGCACCTCTGGTAGAGCCTCCAGGGACAATGCTAATTTGACCATATTAATTACTAACAGATCTGTTTACAGAGCATTTATTGACCTCCAGCGCCATCTAGTGAGACAATCTGGAGTCTTTCAATGAAACCAGGATGACGACAGCAGAAAGGTGTTAATGCTCTGAATAATTTAGACTCCAGGGCACAAGCCAGAACAGCAGAGAGAGAGAGAGAGAGAGAGAGAGAGAGAGAGAGAGAGAGAGAGAGAGAGAGAGAGAGAGAGAGAGAGAGAGGGGATGTGTGAGAGAGTGAACGTGGCATAAAGAAAGAGAAAGAGAGAGAGAGAAATGTGGTGTGTGTGTGTGTGTGTTCTGACCTCTGCCTCCTGGCAGGCCTTCATGATCTCCCCTGCCTGCTCCTCCAGCTGCTTCAGCTGCTCCGTCAGCTCCTCCATGGCCTTCTTATTCTCCTCCATCTCCTGCTCCACCTTCGCCACCGCATCCTCAGACTTCTTCAGATTACTGCACACACACACACACACACACACACACACAGGCGCTCGTTACTCACTTAGAGATAATGGAGTTGTCAAGAGATGACCGTTTGTTTTTGGCAACAAATGGAGGGTTGTAGATGTATTTTCAGATGATACTACGGCCAACATTAATATGGAGCAGGGAGCTCTAGAACTTCTACAGAATGAGAGTAGGCAAGCCCAGGCCAGGCCATATCCCATGTGACGTGTGCCTCACCGTCCAGCGGTCTTGATGGCCACCTGTGCTTTGGTGATGGCTGAGGAGCACTCGTCCAGCTCCTTGTTAATCTTGTCTGAATTGGCCAACGTAGTAATAATTGCCCTAAATACTAATAATTGCCCTAAATAATTAAATCAACCTTACTATGGAGCATGGATCCCTAGAACTAGGCACTACAGAATGAGAGTAGGCATGGCCAGGCCATCTATCTATTAATGCAAAGGAACATAGTCTGTCTGTCTGTGTGTTCCACGCATAACTCTGTAACCGCTTTTCGTGTTTCGGAGGAGAAAAAAAAGCCTTTGCAACACGGGCAATTCACTAGTATCCCATTCCCAAAAAAGACCAAAAGCCTCACCGTCCGGCGGTCTTGATGGCCACCTGTGCTTTAGTGATGGCGGAGGAACACTCGTCCAGCTCCTTGTTGACCTTGTCCAGCTTGTCCTGCTGGGCCTTCAGCTTGTGGCTGTTGATGTCCACAATGAGCGTGTGCAGACGCTTCACCTCCGCCTCCACCTTCCCCGCCTTGCTGGACGCCGCCTCGAAGTCTGATTGGTCAAGAGTAGAGAGGTTAGAGGTCATTCCGTTTCTTACGTTAAAGGAATAGTCCACCTCTTTATGAAAATTGGTTATTCACCTCCTTACTCCTTATTTTGGTCTCATTGCTTGTGTTTTCCTAGTATGGCATTACCAAATTTCCCCATTTTTTTAGCTTTAGTTTAGCGTAGGCGCTGGAATGCAAAGTTGCCAGATAGCAATTCTTTGGCAACTTTACTTTCCAGTGTCTATGCAAAGCTAAAGGTAAAATTTTGGTTGCCAGACTAGGACAACACATGCACCGAGACCAAAATGCTTTTACCCACATATGTAACTCTAGGTGAGGGAGTGAATAACCAATTTTCATAAAGAGGTGACTATTCCTTTAAGTTCAGACTGTACATGTCCGTTGACGAATGATGGAGGGCGTGTCTGACGGAGGGGGAGCCAATTTTGATTGGTTGACGGATCAGTTTCTACCCGAATTGCCCTTTATTACAGCATTACCACAATCCATCCATAAAGTCTTTTAGGGATGAAGATTACATCTGCGCCTCCAGATGAAGAGGCTTCCAATTATGCCACTCATACACACACACACACACACACACACACACGCACACACCTTTCTTGAAGGCGTCTAGGCTCTTCTCCATCTGTTTCTGCTTGGCCTTATCGGGTTGTGCTGCAATGACACTGGCCTCCTGCTTCTTGATCTGGGCCTTCAGGTGAACCTCCTGCTCAGCCAGGCCCTGGGAACAGCAGAGGAGCCAGTGAGTGTGTGTGTGTGTGTGTGTGTGTGTGTGTGTGTGTGTGTGTGTGTGTGTGTGTGTGTGTGTGTGTGTGTGAGTTTGTGTGTGTGAGCTAGTAATTGGTTTGTGATGAATCGTGTGTTTGATTGAACATCCTGAAGGCTCATGGAGTGCTGGCCATGTATTGCACCACCAATCCCTGGTGTGTGTGTGTGTGTGCTGCCGTGTATTTCTCCAGTGTATTCTTAATGTCTCGTAGCTCCGGTGTGTGTGTGTGTGTGTGTGTGTGTGTGTGTGTGTGTGTGTACCTGGATGCTGGCGGTGTATTTCTCCAGTGTATTCTTCATGTCTCTGGCGGTGTGTGTGTGTGTGTGTGTGTACCTGGATGCTGGCGGTGTATTTCTCCAGTGTGTTCTTCATGTCTCTGAGCTCCTGTCTCTGGCGGTGTGTGTGTGTGTGTGTGTGTGCCTGGATGCTGGCGGTGTATTTCTCCAGTGTATTCTTCATGTCTCTGAGCTCCTGTCTCTGGCGTGTGTGTGTGTGTGTGTGTGTGTGTGTGTGTGTGTGTGTGTGTGTGTGTGTGTGTGTACCTGGATGCTGGCGGTGTATTTCTCCAGTGTGTTCTTCATGTCTCTGAGCTCCTGTCTCTGGCGATGGACCCTCTCCTCCAGCTGCTGCCTCTGCTGCTGCCAGCCCTGCCTCTGGCTCAGCTTCTCCCGCAGACGAGACTCCATCTGGTCCAGCTATACACACACACACACACACACACACAGATTACCATGGGGACCTTTGTTTCTTTAAACGTCTTAAATCTACTCTGACCACATAGCAGTCAGCAGTCTTGGTTGTTACATTCGAAATAATGAGTGTTGAGATACATTTGTTGTTAAAAAAACAAAAAAAAACACACATCCTGTTTATGGCGTGTGTGTGTGTGTGTGTGTGTGTGTGTGTGTGTCTCACCTCCTTCTGGCTGATCTCTGAGCCGATAGAGGAGCCCATTTTCCCCCTCATCACACGGCTGCCTCCACCGGTCATGGTGCCTGGGGGGGAGGGGACAAGGCAGGGGGGAGGAGTCAGGAAGGGACAAACAAAAACAATAACAAACGAACAAACAAAAAAACAAATACAAATGTGTGAGGCTAAGGGAACCCGTCTCAGTTTCTAAGCCTCTTCCAAACTACAATCAATCAGCATAGGATTGATTAACACAGCTAAGCACTGTATTCTTTTTCAATTCTTAACACAGTCCAATGTTTGTGTGTCTGGGGGTCAGAAATTGAGGCCACGTGTTCAGAGGTTACAGGCCACAGACAAAGTGCCTACTGCGCTGGCCTGTGTAATAATATTACATTGCAGGGTCTCTCTCTCTCTCTCACACACACACCCACACACACACCCACACCCCTTTACTGGCCTGCTTGGTAGTATAAGTACACACACACACACACACACACACACACACACACACACACACACACACACACACAGCACATGCTCGATGCATCACGGCCCTTACGGGAAACAAGTGCGTCGATGCATGCTGTGCCGTGCGTGCGAGCAAGTGCGTGCGCACGCGTGCACACGCACACACACCTTATCGGCCTGCTCAATGATCTGGCTTTACAGGGCAACAAGTGCACACACACACAGGGCACACGCACACACACACAGCCCTTACCGGCCTGCTCAATGATCTGGCCTTGCAGGGTGACGACCCTCCAGCGTTTGTCCTTCTGGAAGGCGACCCTGGTGGCCTGCTCCAGGTCCTTGGCCACGAGTGTGTCCCTCATGGCGAAGTAGAACGCCGGACGCACCGACTCGTCCTTCACCTTGACCATGTCAAACAGGCGAGGGATGTTCTCCGGGGTGGACACCGCACCCATGTTCCGCTCCCACACCTTCATCTAGGGGGCAAAGGTCAAGGCTCGGTCAGGAATCGTCCACTGCATCAATCAATCATTTTCGCTTCATATCGGCAGGTGTGTGTCTGTGTGTGTGTGTGTGTGTGTGTGTGAGTGAGACTATTTATGAAAGACAACTGATCTGTTGTCTTGACCCCATCTAATCTGCTGTAGCGCGCACACGCACACGCACACACACACACACACACACACACACACCCTTCACAACAAGCCACACACACACAAACAATCTGTTACCTTATCGAGGCCGATGAATGTGGCCACGCCAATGTTCTGTGCTTTGAGGAAGGTGACGCACTTCTGTGCCGTATCGATGGTGTCCACCAGGATGTTATCAAGAGCGCCGCAGCTAGAGGAGATGGCGATGTCATACTTCTCATCAATGGCTCCCAGGTCACCCTAAAGGTACACACACACACACACACACAGAGGGAGCATTAGAGAGAATGCATGACATACGTGCAAAGCATCCTATAATATAAGTGCGTCCCGGAGCGGAGCAAGAGTGAGCCCAAGAGGAGCCGATATGAAGGCATGCAGCGGGTGAGCCCAAGAGGAGCCGATATGAAGGCATGCAGCGGGCGGAGAGAAAAACATTAATAACAGCATGGCCTCCAGTGGTACTTATTCATTTCACACACTTCACGCCATGCCCTGCAATGCCCTACACACACACACACACACACACACTTCACGCCATGCCCTGCAATGCCCACACACACACACACACACACACACACACACACACTTCACGCCATGCCCTGCAATGCCCTACACACACACACACACACACACACACACACACACACACACACACACCGCTCTGAAATGCCCTACACAAACACACACCCTTCAGGCCATGCCCTACACACACACACACACACACACACACACACCGCTCTGAAATGCCCTACACACATACACACACTTCAGGCCATAGCCTGCAATGCCACACACACACACACACACACACACTTCACGCCATACCCTGCAATGCCCTACACACACACACACACACACACACACAACGCCCTGCAATGCCCTACACACACAAACACATTTCACTCCATGCCCTGCAATGCCCTACACACACACACCCACACACTTCATTCCATGTCCTAGTCACTGACTACATCCCAATGCCCAGAGTCCACCCCACACCCCACACACACGCGCCCTAGTCACTGGCTAAATCCCAATGGGCGGAGCCCTCATCCACTCCACTGCTCTAGGCATCAACTTCATGACTTCATGGGCTGACTCATGCCAGTTCACTCTGTAAGGGGTCAGGGGTGCAGGAGGGTGCATTGAGATTTAGCCAAAGGCTCGTCGTCATGCTGCAGAGTAACATACATCCCAATGTGCCCTAGGCCACATGGAGGACCCCAGTCTGATCTCCGCAATTCATTCCGCTGGCGTTTCATTGGGCAGGAGGAGGCGTGTGGGATCAGAGGGGCGCTGGTGGCGTGGCATTGGCCAAAGACCCCGGATCCAACAGCAAATGAAAAAGGAGCGCCCCAACCCAACCCAGCCCAGCCCAGCCCCGACCGGCCCGAGAGGAGAGGAGGGCTTTCGTGACTGGGAGTGATCATGGCCAAATTCAGTGGCCACTTTTTCTTCTTCTTTTTTTTAAAAGATATTTTTGGGGCTTTTTGCCTTTAATCAGATAGGACAGTATAGAGGTGGACAGGAAACAAGAGAGAGGGAGAGATGGGGTGGGATCGGGAAATGACCTCGGGTGTGCATGAAGCTTCAATCTATTTGGGACCTCCAAATTTGTGTGCTTCAAATGTGTATTATTTGAAAGAAAATGAATTTAGAATGTTTTAAATGTTATTACCCATTTTTTTCCCCAAGTCAGAGAGAGGCATAAATACAATGCATTTCAATGATAGAATGCTCAGTTTACTACCATAGAATGTCGGAATGTTCAGGTGTGAAACAAGTCCATACCCACTCAAGCTTCCCATTCCAACTATGCTTTTGGTTGCTTAGTTGGTTGCAATGCAATTCTCCATTGCCAACTAAGTTGCTTACTTACTTGGCAATCATGCTTTCATGACACTAGCATATGGATTTGTTCACCTCTGCTTTTAATTGTGTGTGTGTATATATGTTCAACTTCATTTTTATTGTCCCCAGAGGGCAATTCATTTGCAATTCTGTGTGTGTGTGTGTGTGTCCACTCCACTCACCAGGCGTCCAAGGATGCCGGGGATGTTTCCGCTCCTCTTCTGGTGCATGAGGGCCTCCAGCACTTTGCCCCTGCTGCGGTTGGAGGAGAGGGAGCTCTTGGCCTCCTCCACCTTCTGACGCAGGTCACGCAGCACCACCTGGGCCTGACCGTCCGCCTGGCTCACCTGCTCCAGCTCACTCTCGTCCTGTGTGGGACACACACACACACACACACACACACACACACACACACAGTTAATCGGGGTAATCATTAAAAGGTATATGCTTATGGTACGTTCTCACATAATCTTGCGGGTACTGTTAGAGTTACACTCTCGTCCTGTGTGGGACACGAACACAAAAATACAGGTCTGTAGCATGCGAGGAAAGATACGAAACGAGACGGGCTGCAACGTTCTAAAAAAACAGCTGTGGGGCACGCACGCACACACACACGCATGCGCACACACACACACACACACCTTCTTGAGCTGCTCCTCACACTGCGGGATCTTGACCTCCAGCTCCTTGATGGCGGTCCTCCTCTCCTTGAGCGTGTCTGTGGCGGCCTGCTGGGCCTCCTTGGCCTGGTTGAGCTGCGTGAGCAGCGTCTTGTGCTGGCTCAGGTAGATGTCCAGCTCCGACTGGGCCACGTCCATGCGGGAGCGCGTCTCGTTCACCTCCTTACTCAGCTCCATCAGCTCCTTCTCTTTAGCCTACAGGGGGGCAGGGAACAGTCCCAAGGTCAGGTCAAGGGTCAAAGGTTAAGGTTAGCCCAATGCAGCAGAGAATGTTTACACACCTCAGTCAACTACAAGTTGGTCAAGCGGAAACACACACACACACACACACACACACACACACACACACACACACCTCTGATAGTAAGACATTTGTATAAATAGATATATTTATATAAATCTGATTGAACTGAATCAGTGGGCAAAGGCAGGGCTCTAGACTAACTTTTTGCACTGGTTGCACTGGTGCGCCCAACGTTTTTCTTGGGTGCACCAGCACAAAAGTTAGGTGCACCCAAATTTCCGAGACACTCCATCGCAGTTTACAAGGTTTTAAAATGGTTGTTGTTGCTGATTGTTGTTGGTTTTGTTGTTATTATTATTGTTGTTATAATAATGTCTGTCAAGGGTTGTAGGAAGTGGTAGACCTTTTACAGTAACCACTTTAAATGTGGGCCCCACCTGTCTGCACCCATCTCTATGCTCAAAAGGGAAATAACCCAAAAAGAGAGATTATTGCGATAATGTATCTACTGCTGCCATTAAATCATGGGCAGAAGTCATACACCTATCATTTTTTTGTATAATATGAACAGAATAACAATTAAATAAATCAAATGTTTTTTGTAATTTTTTTTTTTTTTTTTATGCTGTTGCCCCTTTAAGGAAAAAGTCTACTCGCCTGTCTCTTAGATTCGTTGGGGTGAGAGAAAGGAAACTTAGATCCTACCTATCTACTGAACATAGCGTAGACACCTGAACTGTTTGAAAGAGATAGTGCTGAAATTAAATACAAAGACCTGCGTTTGCTAAACCGGCAAATAGGTTGAAAGGCCATTGTCGCGGTTCCGCGGTAAAATTCGCTAAATGGATTGGCGAGGAGAAAATAGTCAATTATAAATGTTGATGTCGAGAGAGAGAATGAGTTAGTTTTCATGGTCAGGCAACCAATAGGGATGAAAAAACGGGACAGTGGCTACTTTATAAGAAATTATAGGCTAACTGCAACTCAGCTGCAACTGGCTGGGTGTTCTGTTTTTATTTCCCCGGACCTCTGCCACCCGTACGGGAGGGGTCTGTAGCCTACTCGGTAATCATCAGTAATGGGAATATGGCAAATGAACTATTACCAGCCATCGCCTTTCAGCACTCTTTACAGTACAGCACTCTTTCGCCCTAGTCATATGTTATCGTATCATAACACACTGCAGTTCTTCTCATCTAGTTAAGTAGCTACCTAGCTACCTGGTAGGTAAGACACGCACTTACATGCATGCGTGCGTGCACACACGCACGCACACACTGGACTACGGCCAACTATGAAGGTTCCGCCTTTTTATAATTCTGATTTGTTTAGACCATGATGTGGCTCCCAGGCAGAGCCCAAATAGACTTTTGGAGTTGCCCGAAAGGCTGGTCGCACCGGTGCGACCTCCGTTTTTAGTCGCACTACTGAAAAATTAAGTCGCATGTGCGACCAAATCTGGTCGCACTCTAGAGCCCTGGGCAAAGGGATAGAATAAAGTTAGTTGCTCGGTCAGAAGTAAGGGATAGCGGCTTATGAGGTGTTCAAAGGTTCAGTGGTAATAGCTTGACAGACACACACACACACACACACACACACACACACAGCAGGTGTAGTCTAACCTCTTTGTCCTGCTGCAGGCCCTTGGTCTCCTCCTTGAGGCTCTCCATGACCTATCTCTTTCTCTCTCTCTCTCACACACACACACACACACACACACACACAGCAGGTGTAGTCTAACCTCTTTGTCCTGCTGCAGGCCCTTGGTCTCCTCCTTGAGGCTCTCCATGACCTGGGCCAGCTTCTCCTCCTCCTTCACCTTCTGCCCCTCCAGCTGCTCCTTGCGCTCCGTCGCCTCAGAGATGATCTGCTCACTGCTCGCCGGGATGTTACGCACCTCCTCCAGCTAAACACACACACACACACACACACACACACACACACACACACATATTTACATTTATGCATTTAGCAGACGCTTTTCTCTAAGGAGACTTACAAAAGAGAGTTAACAATCAAGATACATAGACGTTTTAGAAGAAAGGATCACTCACACACACAGTTATGGTAGGTTAGTTTTCATATTAGACCCTACATGATGCAATTTACACAGGAGGAGCTGGCTGTTACTACAGGCATTTTCCTTATAAGTGATTTGAAGAGGAAGTCACGCTCTCTTGCTTCCGGTGGCCAGTTTCAACCAGGTACCTTTTTGTCCGGGGGTTTTGTGGCCTTCCCCGAACCTACATCCGGCTGAAGGATTTACCACTCACCATCTTGAACTTCGACCCAGTGTAGGAAGGGTTTCTTTTTTTTGTTTTTGTAATTATTTTGCATCAGTTAACAGTAACTACCAATATCTACTAATAACTATAAACTTCACGCCGACTTTTAATCTTCCTGACTGAGGTCTGTAGTCTGGGTTAACACAGATTAGGGATTGCCCAGATTCCGCAGTAGAACACTAGACCTGTACAGCCATTTTTGGCCAAAACTCTGAGAGGGGGGTTTGTATTTAACAATTACTGTTAGTATGAGTGCTATTTAAAGGCGTCTTGGGAGCCTTAGTTGCTTTGTGTCACAAATGGCAATGGAGAGAGAGAAGAGAGGGGGAAGGGGGAAAAAAGGAAGGGGAAAAATAAATAAATAAATAAATAAATAAATAAATAAATAACAAAATTGCAATTTGGATCAACACATTTGCAAGGGGATGTAAACGTGGACAAATAAAAAAAGATAAATAAATAAATAAATTCAAGTGGGCTAATTAATATAAATGTGGGCTAAAAATAGCTCTGGTTACTTTTTACAAGTAGTTTGCCGTCCAAGAGCAGTGAGCATATGTGAGCCAGTTTGGGGAGGCCCGTTTCCACGGAACAGGTTCTCACTACTTCGCACTACTCCCCCTACAGGCGGCACACCATCACTGCACCCCGAGCTGCAGCTGCAGCCTGGCCAGACTTTTGCTGCAAAATGGCCCTTAGCAAGCTTTCATTTGCAGAACTCAACTCTTACAGGCTTCACACGCATGCACGCCACCCCTCACACTAAATAAAAAATAAATAAATAATGATTCCTTGCATTTAAAACTTCTCATATACCACATTAAAGACATTAATAATAAACAAGTTATATTTATTTCATTCTTTTCACCCCTCCCATTCAATTGATCCCCCCCTCCCCAGCAGTAATATTAAATGATTGTGAGGAGTTGTTGGATTGCAAGGGAGCAGCTGGATTCTCTGGAAGTGGATCTGAAGAGAAATAAATAATCTGGGCCTTTTGCTGAATGCCAGACTCATTAGTGGAGAGATTATAAAGGCCTGGTGAATGCATGCCACAGCAACTGCATAGAGGGGCCAGGACTGGACCCAGAACAGGGAGGATGGGGCACGGAAATACATGACGATGACACACACACACACACACACACACACACTAGAAAGCCACACCCACACATCTGACACATGCACACAACACAGAACACCCACAATTACACACACACACACACACACGATAGATACACACACACACACACACACGATAGATACACATCCACAAATGCATATTTGGACAACACACAGACACTCACACACACACACACACACACACACACACACACACAGACAACTCACTTTCTCTTTGTCCTTCTGCAGCTGCTTGTCCAGTTTCTTGGTCTTGCTCTTGGAGTGCTTGAGTTTCTCCCTCACCTCCACGTCCTGCAGGTCCAGCTGAGTGAACTTCTCCTTCTGGCTCTCAATGTACTTAGTCACCTTCCCCAGCTTCCTACACACACACACACACACACACACACACAGTGTGAGGATACAGGAAACACATACACACCCCCACGACAGTGTAATGATGCAGGACACACACAGACACACACACACACAAAATTCAAAGGGCTGGGAAAAAAGTGACAATTTAAACCCTATTTAGCGGTTGGTTCAGGTAAAAGTTGCATTTGGTTCATTGGGCAACATTGGAGAAGTTTAGCCTCCACTACAGCCCCGAGGACTGACCAATGATGCTGCAATACTCAACTTTAGCTACAGTTACAGAAAATATTAATATTATGCTGGTACTGGAGGAATAATAATAATAATAATAATAATAATAATAATAACAACAACAATAACAATAACAAAACCAGAATAAAGATGTATAAAACCACAAGCACAAAAGAATAATACGTAAACCTTATCAAGCTTTTCGATATTTGCTCTGACTCAACGTGTGCCAAATTAGGTTTCGCTTTCGCTTGCACACCCACAATTTGAGACAACCTTCATAACAATTTTCCGACACATTTACGGGCCTCTTTTGCGGAGTGTGCATTTGCTCTTTCAGTATGAGTGCTACATACACTGATGGCATTGATGATTAGTCTTTGTGTTGTAGCTATCTGACTGGAGAGGAGGCAGTTGTAGCTATCTGACTGGAGAGGAGTCAGTAACAGTCATATTAACGCCGCTATAACAAGGACTGGAACTGGAGCAAGCGTAAGATCACTTGCGTATTATATAGCATCTGTGCCACTCACCTACACAAATGAGATAAATTAGATACGGAAATTAGATATTTGGTTTGACACACACACACACACACACACACAGGTGCTAAGAGGGCACTGTTCCAAGTGGCGGCCTTACTTCTCCACATTTTTCAGGTCTTGGGTTTTCTCCTTCATCTCTTCGGCCAGTTTGTTGTTTTTCTCCGTCAGCTCCTTGGTGTCTTCTTGGATCTGCTGTTTCTCCACCTCGCGCTCCCCCACACGCTTCTGCAGGTCATGACTGTTAAGGGGCAAACACAGGCATACAGTCAGACAGACACACGCTTCTGCAGGTCATGACTGTTAAGGGGCAAACACAGGCATACAGTCAGACAGACACACGCTTCTGCAGGTCATGACTTAAGGGGCACACACAGACATACAGTTAGGGGCCAAACACAGGCATACAGTCAGACGCACAGATAGACACACACATACACTTACAGACAGACAGACAGACAGAGACGGAGGGAGGGAGGGGAGAAGAGAGAGAGAGAGAGAGAGAGAGAGAGAGAGAGGAGAGAGAGAGAGAGAGAGAGAGAGAGAGAGAGAGAGAGAGAGAGAGAGAGAGAGAGAGAGAGAGAGAGAGAGAGAGAGAGAGAGAGAGAGAGAGAAAGAGAGAGAGAACAGACACACAATCATACATACAGTAGAGACCCAGAGACAGACAGAGAAAGACGGCAAAGGGCAATAAAGACACGAAGGATCACGGCAGCCCTACACCCATTCAGTTAACGTTAGCTGCAGATTCACCATAATTAGCTCCATGTTGTATTCAAATCTTCACATTCTTTTCCCTACCTACCGATAGCACTTAGCGACTTCTTTTTTTGGAATTATTTTGCATCAGTTACAACAATAACTACTAATATCTACTAATAACTATAAACTTCACGCAGACTTTTAATCTTCCTGACTGAGGTCTGTAGTCTGGGTTAACGCAGATTAGGGATTATCCAGATTCCCCAGTAGAACACTAGATAGCACTTAGCGAACAACAACAGATAGACTGCTCAAGTTCTCCCAATGCTGTAAGCACGTACCGCACAAGGCCACGTCCAGAGACGTTAACACTTGTCGCATCACATGCTGTTTGAGCAGTGGACAATGTGGTGAAACGTGCGCTACACACCACACCATTACCATCAGCCATATTAAGGAAGCATTCTTGTGGTGATGCATTTAGTCCCACAGGTGACGCAAGCCCAACCGTGGTCTATCGATACACCACCAAGTAGCTGTACAAGTTAACGGTTTGGGGCTTTTTCATATACAATGACACTGCTGCAAAATTGACAAGACAACAACCAATAAACAGTCTTATTGGTGTAAGTGAGAACCACAACTAAACTTCAACCACACAAGACTAACATGTCCAATCCATCATGTGAAAAAAAATAGTGCCTCTTCAATTAAATGTGACGCTAAAGGAACGTGTAAAGATCTACCATCTTGCAGAAGAAATCCATGAAATGAAAAGAGGTTTCACCGTGAGCCTACCAGCACTACACAAGACTAAAGCCCAGTCCGCATCCTCATCCTCCTCTTGGGAAGGCTAGGCCAGACTGGTTGTGTATGTATGCATGCATCAGGGCTGATACCGTAATGTAAAAGAATTCTGAGCCTGAACTTCTTCCATTGCGAGGTGTTACATTGTTGTTACATGATACTTGGCTGTGAGCAAATTCAGTTCATCATTTATCAATCCTCATCACTTCTATGAGGGTAGGGTACATGAGAAGAAAACAAATAAACTTTTGTTCATTTCTTCTTTAACCCCACCTCTTTATATCTCAAGGCAAGCATTTTCCCCCACAGTCATGTTGGTACGCCTGAAATCAGGCACGGCACTGGACTACTATCTATCTACTGCAGGCCAGGGGTGTGTTTCCCAAAAGCATAGTTGCTAACCAGTTAGCGTCTTAGTTAGTTGTCAATGGGAACTTGCATTGCAACCAACATAGTTGCTATCTTAGTTAGCAACTATGCTTTTGGGAAACAGGCGCCAGGCTGGTTGTGTATGTATGTATGCAAAGTGGTGGCAGCAGCTCTGGCAGTGAATGGGGCAAACACTGAGGAGGCCTCGCTCTCTCTCTCGCTCGCTCTCTCTCTCTCTCGCTTGAGCATCGCTCCCATCACATGATGCAACGCTCCAAACATTACAATACTAACCTCAGCTCCAGTCATTAAAACAAGTAATGCATTGTCCAGACGGGCAACTATTTCCACCAAGCTATTTGCCCTCCTGCTTTCCTCTTCAAAGCACACGGCTAAAATGCTTGCTGTTCTGGGCACACACACACACACACCACTGATATAAATGCAACTTGCAGTGTGTATATGTGCGTGTGTGCTCCTCAACCCCAATGCAATGTGTGGCCTTCCATCACGTCACAGGTGGTGCAGCAACACACACACACACACACACACACACACACGCTTACGACACATCAACTCCACCACCAGTGCAATTCTCCACAACCCTTAGAGCACTATGCTAGCCTATGCTATGCTAAGATATACTGCACCAGGGGTGGGCAATTATTTTGGCTGAAGGGCCACATTGGGCCATGTGTTAACACGGTTGATACCGGTAAATTGCCAAGTAAAAAACTGGTAGGCCCACTTTCTTCAGAGGCCATGTTAACAAAACAAAATAAAAAAAATTGTATTTTGATTTGTATTTCATAAATACAACAAATTTGTATTAAACAACTCAACGGGCCGCATGTGTCCCCCGGGCCTTAGCTTGCCCAGGTCTGTACTATGCTATGCTATGCTATGCTATACTATACTATACTATACTATGCTATGCTATGCTATGCTATGCTATGCTATGCTATACTATGCTATGCTATGCTATGCTATACTATACTATACTATACTATACTATACTATGCTATGCTATACTATGCTATACTATACTATACTATACTATACTAGCTCTAGCCTGTCTCTTTCTAGGCCGGGGCAGTGTGTGGGTCACGTGTGGGGACACTGACGTCAAGTTGTGTGTCCTAAATGGCCTGAGCCACTGAAGCCATACATATGAGTAGAACAGCGTCTGCACTTCCTTATTGACTGTGGTGGAGATGTTTGTGAGAGTGAAAGTGTGTGCTTGAGAAACTACATTACTGTGTGTGTGTGTGTGAGAGAGAGAGAGAAAGTGTGCGTGTGTCCATGAAGGTGTGTGGGTGTGTGTGTGTGTGTGTGTCAGAGAGAAAATGTGTTTTTTTGTGGAAGTAAGTGAAAGTGTGTCTATGCGCATGCATGAAGGTGCATCTGTGTGCATGGGCATTTTCGGTGTGTGTGTGTGTGTGTGTGTGTGTGTGTGTGTGTGTGTGTGTGTGTGTGTGTGTGTGTGTGTGTGTGTGTGTGTGTGTGTGTATCCCAGCAGACGTACATGTAGTACTGGCACAGCTGGCTCCTCTTCTTAAAGATATCGTTCTCCAGCTGGAGGAACTCCACCGCTGCGTTCTTCTCCCCCTCCAGAGCGTTCTTCTCCTTCTCCACCATCTTCACACGGTTCAGCTACACACACACACACACACACACACACACAAAAAAAACACCGGTCATTCAAACACCCAAATAGCCCTTCATGCTTTCCGACTTCCTCCAATCTACAGTACATACACATCAACCTTTATCACAAACTTTTTTTTTTTTTTTTTTTTTTTTAAATAAAAATATTGATGATGTTTCAATTACATGAAACCTATTAAAATGATCAAAGTGAAAGACCAAAATCATTGCACACTGATGTCACTTATATTCAGGTCTTACTTGGAGTGAACAACGCGTTTGGCCAAGCGTATCCTCAGGTTGACTACTAAAAATGACCTAAAATAAATCTAACTTTCTAAAGAAATGCGAGGCCCAGATCCTGCTGGAGGGTAATGCTAAGCTAAGCTAAGCTATGCTAAGGTCTGTGTGTTAGGGGTCATGGGGGTCCAGTGCTGCTCACTGGATGACAAAGAACTGAGCAGCACAACCCTAACACCCCCCCCCCCCCAACCCCCCCAGGGGGACTTTTACACAACGGCGCTGTATGATATTTCACAATGCACCCAGCACAGCACAGCACAGCCCAGCCACACTGAGTGGGTACACAAGAGACTTAAAGATAAACAGCTTCTTGTGATTCTGCCCCCCCCTCCCCCTTCTCTCCTCCTTATTTCCCCTTCGTATAAAACCATAAAAAAGGCAAAAATGTGGGAAACACTCTCACAGCAGCTAACAGAGACCAACAGTTGATAACTGTCTATACTATGTGCTGCCCCATCTACACACACACCAGGCAGCCTTTGTCCCGGCTCATCACACATCTGACTCATACTGTACTGTACTGAGCATCCATGTTGTTTCCAACAGCACTCCCAACTAGACCAGAAAACCTTACTTAGTGGCTGGAGCCAAATTAAAACAAGTGTTGATGATGCTTGGGGACTACAGGACTGTGTTGGGGGGGGTCTGTACTCTGCACCACACTGTGTGTGTGTGTGTGTGTGTGTGTGTGTGTGTGTGTGTGTGTGTGTGTGTGTGTGTGTGTGTGGGGTGATGTATTGCCTCCCCCTCAACCTCTAGGACTAACCCTTTATTATGGAAAGCAGAGCATTAATTAAATTAAAAATAGAAAAAAATATTAATAAATAAGATAAAATAATAATAAATGAATTTAAAAGGCATATATTTGTTTCTGAAGAAAATGGTGAAGTGTGTTCTTCCTACACTCCTGCTGAGAGGTTCTTGGGAACACAAGGTACAGACACTTAGGCTAAGTCTGCCCTCCTAACACACAACCATGCATTGGTGCCCTACAAACATCGTATATTACAGAAAAAAATCTGTACAGAGGAAAATGTAAGTAGCAGCAATATTTTTGGCATGGTGCCAAATCGATACTGTCTTTCAATGACATGGCTGTGAGATTTGGGGGGAAATTAAATGGAAAAATGTTTATAAAAATATTAAAAATAATAAAAAAAAATATGTACCAAAAGCTCCTTGTCCTCGTGTAGAAATTTTGTTGATGTTTACACTACAATTCAACTTCACATTCACACACTGGAGAGGACACTTGTGTGGAGGAAGTCATACCAGTTGGCTATGCCTCTAAAAATAATAAAATAAATATCTAAAAAAATATGCATATAAAAAAATACAGAATGAAAGAGATAGGTGAAGAACATTTTTTTTTTTTTTTAAACTGTCCATCAATCCCTCACTCTCCTCAAAACACACACACACACACACACACACTAACTCTCTCGATCTCACACACACACACACAGAGGTTTTGAATCCAAACAATACTACCGATAGTCTGTAAGAGCAGTACCGGTAGTAGCAATATTAACAAAACACAACCACACACAGACTCAAACACAGAACTCTGACAAACATCTACAAACAGTCTGGCTAATTATTTGGACAGGAAGCGTATGATTGATTAAGTATGTCGCCTGTGGCAGTGATGTGCTTTTGCATTTGACCAAAAACACTTTCAGTTTGAATGCTACAGTCAGAGGGAAAAACAGTTATAATATTTCACGTCTCCCAGGTCAGTTATTATGCTAAACACTGAGAAACGTCTAAGTGTAAGACTAAGTGTGTGTGTGTGTGTGTGTGTGTGTGTGTGTGTGTGTGTGTGGGAGAGAGTGAGAGTGAGAGAGAGAGAGAGAGATGTAGGAGATATAAAACACAAAAAATAAAAGTAAATAATTTTGTCCCAGTTGTATTAAGATCCAATTAGCATCAGTAGGCAAACTAAACAAATTACACTGCATGAGGGATTTTTCCTTCTTTTTTAAAGAAAAGAAAAGAAAAGAAAAAAGAAAAAAAAGAAAAAAATATCCCAGACCTTGACCAAACTTTTAACCAGCAGTCACACAACTTGTGGCACATTAGCAAGTAAAATGGCATTTAGGCCCAGCTCATTAATGATGCATTCTGGAATTTTAATCAGGACACTGCCAGTGCAGAGTAGAATCCTAGGGCCCCAAAACAGAGTGGCTAATCTGATGTGCCATGTTCTGAGATTCACTGTCTCTGTCTGCTTGTCTGTCTGTCCCCCCCACCCCCACCCACTGCTTTGTTCAGGCCTTACCCAGAGTCTGCATATACGGCCCATATGTCCACAGACACACCATACACAAACACATACAAATTATGTATAAAACCCCTAAACAAACAAACTTAAAAAAATAATACATAAATAAAAAATAAATCTGTATAAATATATTTATGCTTGTATACGTGTATATTTATATTTCATTTCAAGAAATCACTGAGAGACAATCTTACACAAAGCCTTCCTAAGAAACAGGACGCCGAAATATATAAATAATAAATATCAACTAAAATAAAAAGCCCTTCTTTTCACAGTGTCCCATGTTAAATTGTTTTAGCCCTGACAAAGCGGAGGGTTAACAAAAGAGCGAGGGGTCTGGGTGTCTCAACGTGGCAGTTTTTGGAGAGCGTATCGAGATTAGTCTTTGTGTGTTGTGAAGCGGCTGGGCAGGTGTCAAGAGAATTAGCCCAAAGCCTGGTCAAAGGCAGATCTTATTTTACAAGCTGCAGCCCCACGGAGGAGGAGGAGGAGGAGGAGGAGGAGGAGGAGGAGGAGAGCACAGGGTGGCGGCAGTAGATAAGCAGTCCCACGCACTGCTTACCATACAAGGACTTAAGGACCCAACAACAAGAAATTAATGCCTGCTAACACTAACACACACACACACACACACACACACACTCACACAAACACTCTCTCACACATACACACACTCACACACACACACTCACTCACTCACTCTCTCTCTCAAACACACACACTCTCTCTCTCTCTCTCTCTCACACACACACACACACCTAACCCCCCCCATCCTTGCCCTCCCAACCAAGCAGTAGTGAGTAGTGTATTGGAGCAGTGTGAGATGGATGGGTCTATGACTGGAGACTGAGTGACTGTAGTGTGTGTGTGTGTGTGTGTGTGTGTGTGAAGTATGAGCATTTAAATGTGTCTGTAGTGAGCAAGTGATATAGTGAGTGCATGTGTTAGAAGAATGAAAGTGAGTGTGTGTGTGTGTGTGTGTGTGGTGAGAGGATGAGGGTGTGAGTGAGGTAGTGAGTATCTGTAGTGAGTGAGTGTGTCTGTAGGGAGAGAAAGAGTGTGTGTGTGTGTCTTGGTGTATGTTTGTGTGTAGGAAGTGTGTGTGTGTGTGTGTGAGAGTTTGTGAGTGTGTGTGTGTGAGAGAGATTCTGAGAGTTTGCAGTGTGTGTGTGTGTGAGTGTGAGAGTTTGCAGTGTGTGTCCAGTACCTTCTCTCCTCTCTGCTCGTTGAGTTGCTCCACGCGTTGGCAGAGTGTGTGGATGGGCTGCTTGAGGCGGCAGGAGCCGATGATGTCCTCCAGGTACTCCAGCATCCCCTCGTCATGCTCCGTCTGGCCCTTAGGCTTCATCATAGCAATCTGCTCCACCTCGCCCTACACACACACACACACACACACACACACACATTTGGACCAGCAGGACCTTAACCTAGAGGATACACACCATAGACACAGCAATCTGCTCCACCTCGCCCTACACACACACACACACACACACATTTGGACCAGCAGGACCTTAACCTAGAGGATACACACCATAGACACAGCAATCTGCTCCACCTCGCCCGCACACACACACACACACACACACACACACACACACACACTTGGACCAGCAGGACCTTAACCTAGAGGATACACACCATAGACACTTCATACTGCAGGTTACTCTCTCTCTCTCTCTCTCACACACACACACACTCTCTCACTCACACACACACTCTCTGACCTCAGTACTCTAACTCTACGATCACTCATAGACACTCTCATACTGCAGGTCTACTCACACACACACACTTGATACTAATGATGTTCTTCCTCATCAAATACAGAGACACTCAATTTTGATACAAATGCTTTTCAAGTACACCACTAGACAACAGATAATCCAAAATGAACGTTCCCCCTCCACACACACACACAGCACACACACACCCACACACACACACACACACCCACACACACACACACTCTCTCACTGAAGAACACTTCCTGCCCCCAAATGAGCACTGAGGAAACTGCAAACTTTTTATTTTCACATTAAAATTAAAAAACAAATAAAAAAATAATAATAAAAAAAATACAAAAAATATAAATAATAATCAACACTTAATGAAACATCCTATACTTAATGAGTTTAATGGCACCACTAGAATGAGGACACACACACACACACACACACACACAATATTCACATTACACTACTAAATAGCCATAGATCTCCAAAGCTGAAGACAAAATTAAATTTCTTCAGCACAAAACCACAAACCACTCGCCAGTCATCCATATCCTAACCTGCCTAAAAGTTTAAGTTATGTGTCACTCTCTCACTTTATCTGTACACCACAGAGTCAATGACTGAACAGCATTTGCACTCAGAGAAAAGAAAAAAACTAAAACTAAAAAAAAAAAAAAAAAAAACTGGCTGCTGGATAACTATTATATTGCCATTTCTTGCCAAACCAAGAATATTCCAGAGGCTAAATTGGAATTATCTGATTAGTGCTCACCAACACCGCATAAATAAATAAATAAATAAATAAATAAATAAATGCATACAGAAAAAAAAAATATTTAAAATATATATATTAAAAACAATAGATAATAAATACTGGTGACAAAAACTCAACCACACTCAAACTTTGTCTAAAACTAAATAAATCATAATAAAGACAAAACTCTGTGGCTGATCTTCACCCAGCAGATATCATTGGACTGGTCTCTGAGGATAGACAGACAGGGCTGCTCCTAAACTTGGGAATGGGAATAGGGAATGATGGGAGGCAGGCAGGCCTGCTTACTCTTCCCTGCTTTGGAATCATCATCTATGGGGGTGGGGGTGGGGTGGGGAACTACTCACAAGGATCCCGATCCAGTACTATCCACACACACACACACACACACACACACACACACACACACACGAGATACACAAGGGGGAAAGCCCCATAGCAACACAATGCACAAAGACAAGCAAGTGTACTTCATTAAAAACAGATCAGGGACCAATTAAGCTTGACCTTTGCTTTGTGTTGGGCTAATTACGTCAGAAGGTGACAGCAACAGCAGGCTGGACCAGGGAAGGAGGGGGGGGGGGAGGGAGGGAGGAAGGAGGGGGGTGGTGGTCTGAGCAAATCTACTGATGCTGGTGGCATCCCAAACTCAGGAGGGGTGGTGGGGGGGACGGATGGACGGCCAGTGGGATGCAACCCCCCAGTCGCAAACCATCGCCCACCAAACTGCGTCATATCAACAATTAGCACCATGAAGAGGAGAGCTGTTAGGCACTCACTCACTCTCTCTAAAACACACACACACACACACACCTACTCTGCTTGCAGGAAATTCCCCTTGGACTGACACCCAGAAACTCATACTGTGACATTGAAATGGGTCTGAATGCACAATTAGCCAGGAAAAATCCATCCACTGAAAATGCTATATTAAAATTCCATGCCACACAAACAAAACTCAACTGACTCAACTAGAGAGAAAACATGTTTGACACAGGAAGGAAAGACACAGATGGATGAAAACACACACACACACACACACACACACACTCTCTCTCTCTCACACACACACACAGATGCTAGACCCAACCATACTGAAGCAGCACAAGTAATATTGGGGTTAGGTTTTCTCTTTACACACACCAATATTTACGTGCTGCTGAAGCATAGCAGGTAACAGTAGGTATGGATGTATGCATGCATGTATGTATACATGCAAGGTAGAAACACTTTGACCCTTGAAGAGGAGCTACCTGTGGCTCCGTTCTCTTCCGAGTCACCTGCCCAGAGCTCCATAGAATGTCGCTAAGCCCACAGAGTTCTAAAGCAGCAAATTATGGTTTGCACTCTTGTGATGATGGCTGAAAACCATGATGCGCTGCTATAGCCATCCAAGGCCTCTGGAGGAACAAGCTCCTCCCTCTCCTTGCTGTGTGTGACTGAGTGAGTGACACAGCAACATGACATCTCTTGCACAAAACACAAATAAATAAAGAAAGAAATACTGCCTTTAAAAATTCAAATAAAATACAACAAAAAATATCCACATCTCATGATGCCAGTGAGCACCACCAGACCAATTTTAAGCAGTCACCATATAACAGAGATGCATTTAAAAATTACCTGTAAGATCAAAAATCTGTTGTGGTCTAGATCAATGCCATGGCTGCGCAGCAGTGTGCCCACGTCTTTGAAGGTGGCTTTCTTGCCATTGATGTGGTAGGTGGAGGAATTGTCTTTGCCAGCAGTTCTTGAAACACAGAACTTGCTGTTGGGGATGACTTCGAAGTCATCTCCTTCCTGGAGTTGAGAGGAGTGAGGGGGGAGGGGCACCAACATCAGGTCAGATTTAGCGTTCTAGAACACCACACAAATACTACAGAAGCTTAAGACTGCAAACTAACTCTTTACTTTCTCACTAGGTCTACCTCTCTGTGGCCAGAAGGCACCAAGGCATCTTTTTTTTTGCCTTGGTGAATTACAGGCTTTTAGTTCTAAGTGCTGTGAAAAAAAGTAAAAAAAATAAAATCAAATAAAAATTCACTAAAAATATAAAAAAATGAAAATCAAGATTCACATTTGTAGTTTCATGTAAAACTTGATATGTTGATCACATTCATGCAATGACTGAGGAGAAAAATACAAAACTAAAAGGGGAAATCACCTATTTGATTAACACAGTCACTTAAATACACCAATAGGTGTAGTTAAGACAATATTTTTTAAAATACATATATTTGTCTTTAAATATACCTGCCTCATAAAATATATTCACACATATTCATGACAATGTTCCAAAGGAACAAATGTTACAGCATGACATATTACTCTAAAGGGTTTTTATAAAATTATTCTAAAATTAAATAATTAATTAAATTCACATAACTAAATTAGTAAAAATAACCAAAAGCATGTCATCATTAAAAAAACTGAACTGGACATATATTTGGAGAATTTTGAATCTTTGACTCCGGTTTTCCACCAGATCAAGTAGGATCTGGTCTTTAGCACCAATGACACTATGCTGAGTGTCCTCAGGCTCTGAACCAGGGGGTGGAAAATTATGCTGCTCATTTAAGTAGTGAAATTTTTATATTCATAAACAATAGAGAGTTTTTAGTATTTATTCAAGATTTGGGCAGTTTTGTAAGTGTGGTTCCACTAAAAGGCCATAAAGCTAAGAACAACCACAAGGGCTGTTAGGGTGGGAAGGAAAAAAAAAAAAAAATGATGAAAAAAATAAAATAAAATAAAATAATGTATATATACAAATATATTTATGGAGTCATGACTTTCAGCTAAAATGTAAAAACAAGCTCCAAAAACTTTGGAAACCCAAATGTAGTTTTTAATCTTTAAACAAATAAATAAATAATACACTCTCATAAACTCACACAGACAAACTGGTGTCAGCTATTATTTTTTTCCTAATATTTTACCTTGTCAATAATTTTTTGAAAGTGCACCTCAACCGTACAGCTCTGCACATCCTTGTGCTTGTCAGAGCTGTGGATGAGCACTGAGAGCTTTTTGGACCTGATTTTTTGAGCTCTGTACCCAAAGACAAAGAGCATGGAATCGATCACGTTGGATTTGCCACTGCCATTGGGCCCAATGATGCAGGAAAAACGCTGGAGAGACACAGTGAAGGAATGAGAGGGATGCTCATTTAAAAAAGGGCTAAATCATCTGACATCTATAGGCTTGCTAAAGGCAACTTTAAGGTGTGCTGTGGGTTTGGGCCACTGAGTCTTAGAATACACACATTCACAGGTTAACAAACAGAGACAATATTTCTATACACCTGTGAATACACCACAGGTGTACAATGCCAGTTAAAATACAGATTAAGTACATATTCAGCATCAGGGGAGAGCTCGCCCTGAAATTCTTATGAGGCCATACAAATCCAGAACACAACAAAATAATATTTAAAATTAAATAAAAATAATAATAAAAAAAACAGGACAACATACATGTTCTCTGTTGAAACCTGATAAATTGCAGTATAGGCCTAATACATAATCTCATCCATGCAATGCACATACAGTTTATAGTGTCACAAAACAGAGCAGAACAGTAATAGTATATATAGTACCTAAGAAGGAAACAGGCAACACCCCTCTTTTAAAACTAAACAATCTCCTTGAATGGCTACAAAAAAGTAGCCTCAAATTCTTCAAATGGTTGCATTTAGCCTCATACCTTGTGAAAGGGCCCGAGAATCTGCTCGCCTGCGTAAGACTTAAAATTCCTATTAACAATATGCGTTATCATCAGACGAGGAGCGCCTGGTTCATTGGTCATTGCTGGGGGCGGGGGTGGAGGGATGCTTGCAAGAATCTCCTCCAAACTTCGATCATCAACGGCCTCGGCAGGCTCATCGGCAACGGCATCTAGAGCAAAAAAAGTTCATTTCTAGAGGGTGCACTGGCGTGTAGGGGAGGGTGAAAAGGCAGCCAGAAACAGCCCCCTCCTTTAGAAAGGCAGAGAGAGAAAAAAACCCAAACAAAACAAAACGCCACAAATCATAAGCTGAACGCGCACAGAGAAGAAACAAAGACCCGGGACAGTTGGAAATGAAGTTGCACATACTGTATGTGATCGAAATACAGTTTAGCACAGCTCATAAACTTTTGGGTGTGCTGAGAAAGTAATGTGCGTCTTTCAAACGCACAATCCCTGTAGCTTTAACACACAAAACGCAAACACGACTCCGTAAACTGTAACTGAATCACACGTATCCATATCAAAGTACAACGAACAGCTGGTCCTCTTACTTCTTCGTGCACGCAGCTTACAAAGACACTAGTGAAGAATAGCAAAGTTTTAAACCGATTACTGTGTCAAACTCACACAAGATAAACAAAGCAAACAAAGTTGTCACTTAACTTTTTTCCGATAAGATGTAAACAACTTTAAGATTTAAACAGCCCCAGCTTACTACTTATACGCAAAAGCAATAACACACCTCACTATGTCAAAAACAGTTACATCATCCAAGTCCAACAAAGAAAAGTTCATGAGTAACATTGTCCTCAAAGCCATCCATTATCTACCCAGGCCAATTTATTAGGCCAATTAGGTTGACTTGAAACCAATACAGCAACGTCACAATATTGGCCATATCTGAAATGAAATGGGACGTTTATATGTGCCCAACTCACATCAGTTATGTAGCCAGTTAGCTTATATTTTTATGAATACATGGCACCCCATGAATAAACGCAGCCAATCAAAATTATCCAATGGGCACTGTCATTGTAAAAGTGGCAACATCCATATCAAGACAAAAAAAAAAAAGCTCAAATAGTTTAGAAGAAAATATTGTTAAATACATCCTTTGTTACTTGCCATTTGTGAGTGGTGTCTCCTGGCCATTGGAGTTCACTTCTTGACGGGGTAATTCCATCTCCTCATCTGAGTCATTCTGGGGCTGCGACCCCTTCCCTCGTGGTTTCGACACCGATACTTTAGTCGTTTTAGCTGGCATAATTTTAAATCTGGAGAAAATTTCACAGGGGTCAGGACATTCATCCAGTGGCGTGGTGCGTCAACCAGACCTGCAACTTGTCCATCTCCTCCTCTGAATGTCAAAAGGCAACTCTCTCTACCCCCCGTCAGCCCTGCCATTCTTTCTAGATGCAGTTTAAACATTGACCCCTCTGAGATAAACTGTGAGCATCTCGAACAAAACTGTATGAAGTGCGCAAAAATGGAGGGAAACGGGTGAGAAAAAAATCTGCTGCGTCGCTATACCATTTACTCCATGTAATATCACAAAACAGATGACGCTTGAGCTATAAGTCTAAAAAAATATTCACGTCGTGTCGTTACCAGCCATCAACAATGCAAGAAAACGCAGCAAGCTACACAACGAAAAAAAAAATTGTATGGGATCTACGGTTGTAAACCAAACAGGCAATAGGCCACTGTTTCTGTAAAACAACTTGCAACTTATTGTTAAATTAAAACAACTTATTTTGATTTATCCGACAAAGCTAGCAAACAATCAAATTTCACACGGCGTTTGCTATCCTGACACTTAAAATTACTTTGCTGGGCCAGGCGTCACTATGCCACATTACAAAGAACCCCCACCGAAAAAAAAAAATGGTGACGTCTCCTGTTGTCAGTAACGAGAACAGAGCTCAAACAATATGTGACTATGCCATTTCCAAAGCAATACTTGAGTTACAGACACCAATAAGGGCATGATACTTGCACAAAAGTTGCTAACTGAATGTCTTGCTACAGCAATGTCGAAAATTAAAATAATAAATTTTCCTTCTCATACGAGTTTGACAACCCAAGTAACCACGTTTGGTGGCAAATACGAAAACACAGGACTGGCAGAATCGCTACAGGAAGCACTCAAGTTAGCCAACTTAGCTAGCAGTATAGCGAATCATTTGTCGGCGCCAAGCTACATTCGCCCAATAACTAAGGATCCATGTTCCTTAAGAAACGATTAATAACACGGTCCTATGTGCATGCAGGTAGTGACATGGCTCTGTAGTGACTATTATGGTTGTTAACGCACGTATACGTCGCAAGGGCGTAATTACTGCTTGTTGGTTGAAGTTAACCAAACTTGCGCCTATTTAACTTAGAATTTAGAGGAACGTAGATATGCGAATCATCTGTATGCACTCCTGTGTGCTAAAGTTTGTGGCATGATGGCAAATCTTCATCGCTAAAATGACCAGCCAACTTAACTGTAATTAAGTTGATAATTTACATCAAGTTTCACTTTAGGACATGATTAAAATGTTCCTCCCTTCAAGCATGGATGGTGAATTGATTCGTTTGACGTTGCCCAATTGGCCAATAGCTTTGATCGATGGTTGATAACTAATGTTAGCTTGCAAACTAAAAGCTTAGGCTAACTTATGAGTTAACATTTGTCGTAGAAGTGGGAGTATTTTAACGTTACCTGGCGCCGAGATTAACTCGATAGAGAAAACTCTTTTTGTTTGCGCTCATCTTTGCTCTCCCCGACATAATGTAACATAACCTAATCACGAAGCAAGACAGCCATTGTAAAGTCATGAAAATGCTTATAAGTGTTTTAGAAAGTTAGCGGTAACGTTAGATGGTATGTGTCTTTTTGTAACAAAACGTGTATGTAGGTAAGGACACAATTCAAACAGTTAGGACACAGCGTGTGTCATACACCCTGGTGTTAATAGCAATTAACGTTTAGATAGCTATTGAGTTAATAAATATTTGAGTTTTAGGATACACGTTAACACTAAACGTTAACGTTAATATAGCTGCAACGTTAACAATAAGGTAACTGTCCAGTCTGACTTGAAGCCTGCTTTCCAGTTGAACCCAAAATGCCATGAATGTGTGAAGTCCTGACATTCTAGCAAAAGTTATTTCTGGTTAACTAACGCCATTAACTTTGGAGTAACTTTATCACATATTCCAAAGGCAAACAATCGATCTATTCAGGTCGGCAATGCAGTGATTAGTGATTCTCCAAGAAATCATAAACTGACATTGAGCTTGGGTTTACGAGTAAATTGTACAACGACTATTTCAAAATCAGACTGGTAGGCATAACGTTAACTTAACATTGGCTGGTCGTTAGAATTCAAAATCAAGGCAAGGTAATAAATTGGCGGGTTAAACCAAATCCTTACAGCGCAGCTCAAATGGCATGACTGTCCTTTCACGTGTTCCATCAGACTAGGCTAAATTGCAAAATACTTTAAGTTAAACGTCAACAAAACATCACTATACTATAGCCTAAGATTACATAGGTAGCTAGCATGCAAACATTAGCCAGCCAACGTTATCTCATTGGTTAGCACACAGCAGCTAACGTAACGTTGGTTCATTTAGACTAAACCAGATAGACAGCTAGCTAACTTTAGCCTTTTGGAGTCGTTGTTTACCTTTTCTTTCCGTGTAAAATTACTTAATATTCCTTTGGATATCCAGAACGACAGTTTCGAATTCAGTAACCATAAAGCATCTATGAAGAAAAACTGAAAACTTAAAAAATATAAACAAGTGTTGAATGATCAAGGTCCTGCAAGTTAACGGAGACTTCTATGAAGAAATTCTCACTCGAAAATGGCGCCTAAACGCGCTCATCGAACCAAAATTCGTTACAAACTCGCGCATGGCATCATGGGAGTGGCCGCAGTTCCAAAATTATGAATTTCGGCACCATCCATACAAAATGTAACTAAACACTACTTTTACGCTGTAATGATAATAATTTATTTTCTGTTATTTCCAATTCCACTTTATACAATTTCAACATATGTTGGCGTGTTGTTACAGAATAACAAATTGAAGAAGACACACCCCCTAGACTTTGAATGAAGAAGCTTTGGAAAATCCTCCAATGGCTGTGTAGGAACCGTTGCCTAGAGACAGCAGCTGCGCGCACAACTTGGAACAACTCTGCAGTGACGTAAAGAAGAAAGCTATCTAGGCATCCTCGTTTCAAATAAGTAAAGGTACTTTATTGATTAAAACCCCCCTCAGCGATTTCACACGAGTAGTTGATCAGCGTTGTGTAGAACTTTAGCGCTGATATTTAGTTAAAGTGCAATAGTTTGACACTTGGCATGTGCTAATCACCTATTCAGGCTGTCGTGTGCTTACCGTTGGGCTTGCGGTTCTAGTACTAGCATGGCAGTGCTAACCTTAGCTCCTACATCTTTAGCCAGTTTTTGGTTTGATAGACGACTGCAGTTGGTGTTATTATTGTGGTATCGATAAATATTTCACATTGCGTTTCATAAGTGATGTCTACTTTGACAGCAATTAGCGTAGATTTATACCAGTTTGTGTTGCTGAATCGGGAGTTTGAAAGCATAACCTAGTTTACAGTTTAACGTTTGGGATTCCATCAGGACTTGTTAGCAACTTTTGACAGGTTGAAAACGGATCCTGTCTTATGGAGCTATGATGTGTAGAGCTATGACGCATAGCTACTGTGAGTTTGACACATCTTGTTTTAAGCAAGTTAGATATACTTGCAACTAGAGTAAACATGCAATTAGCATCAGCGGTGGGCGAGCTTTCCGTTTAATTCCACAGATTAGTTTGTCGCCGGTGAGCATGGAAAGCTTAATGTAACTTGGAGGAACATTGTTATAATTTGTCAGTGAGTTTATACTTGACCTGTCATTAATATGGTGTGCGAAGTGTTCGACAACGTGCCTGCATCCATGCCAGATCTGGCAAGTGACACTCAGGGTATTGTCAGACGTCCCTGAGCCCGATTGATAATATTCTGGATTGTTACATTTTTGATACACAGTTTAGTATGTATATGGTGGTGGTGGTTAACGTTAGCTCTGCGGCTAACTGTTTATGTGGTGCCATGAAAACCAAGGGTGTCAATCGAGAAAGCGATTACTGCATTGCATCATTTTATGCTAAAGACCTACAAAAATTAAATGCAAGATCTTATTTTATTACAAACCATCTATATGTATAAATGTATGACTGTAAAGTAGAGGTACTATGTAGTAGACAGTGGTTGACATCTTTGTCATTAAAGAGTTTCGTGTGTTGTTATGTTTTACAGTGTAGGCTAAATCCTGCACAACAGGAATCAGAATATTGCCTTCATGACCAGATCAGCACCATGAGATTAAAAACAACCCTGCTAAAGGAGCCGAAACATATCCTTTTCAATCGGAGCAGTTTATACTATCGTGGCTGGATGATGACAAAACCTCTATCATCAGAAGGATATCATCATGGGAAGTATGTTTGGTGATATTGATATTTTTCCTCCTTTTTGCCAAAGTGACTTGTGATATCAGTAAACATTATGGTTAACATTAAAAAAAAATGGATAATTAGTAAAACTACGAAGCCTTCATTGTAAACACATACTTTGAGACATACTGTAGAAAGGTTTTTAAAATCTTAAAACTATTGCTTGAATGAAGAGCATACGATTCCATTAACAAAACTAGTCATAAGTTGAGTTGATGATTTAGTTTGGTCTGGCCATGAGGGGTTGTTTATACAGTATACAGTCGCAAGAGCACAGACCATCTCAAGCGGTGGTTTTAACTGGAGGCCCCTCAGTTGCCAGCCAGTGGGATGACTCCTTAACGACAGCACACACAGAGAGCTGGTGAGCTGCGTGGGGTGGACCTCAGCAGACGAGCTGTACTCGTGCAGTGAAGACCATCAGATACTGCGGTGGAATCTGCTCAACAACGAGACCAATGTGGTGGTTAACACACCGGAGGACATCTATCCTATCGACCTGCACTGGTTTCCCAAGAGCAGTGGTGGGAAGAAGCAGGCCCTGGCTGAGATATTTGTACTAACCAGCACAGATGGTAATTAAAAAAACAAACAAAACATTGCTCATATTGATAATTGTGAGATGGTTCCAAAATCGAGACATGAAAATGAGCCCGTTTCTGTTTTAATCCTGTGTCTTTATATTTTTCCTGTCATTAACAGTGCTTTAAAGCCCCAATGTGTAGCATTACAAAAAAATTAAGTGCAACGCAACGCAAATTACTTATTACAGCTATGGAAGCCTGCATGCGGATGTCGGTCTATAGCCAGTCTATAGCAAAAACGCGAAAGATATGACAATTTTCAGCTTCCGTATTCCAAGATGGCGGCAATACATGGAGAGTCTACCCCAGTTAATGTGCATGCAAACACAAAATTTCAAGCCATTACGGACACACGGAATTAATAGTGATGGTTCATATTTATGAGAAAGGACAAGTTTGTCAACAGGTAAAGCAGATTTTGATGTTGAACAATAAAAACGTTACACATTGGGGCTTTAAATTAACAATATGACAAACTCCTTGCACAGTACTAACAAATTGGAAAAGTGGGCTGATATTCATACCTAACCAAAAAGACTACAAAAATAGTCACATTGAGGCTATTACAAACTTTTTTGCTGCCAATTTTTATTCATAATTTTTCCCTGTAAATACTCAAGTTGTGCCGAATATTTTGGTTCGCTATATATAATAAACATGCAGATAATAATCATGTCATAAACATGGCATGGCGTGTCATGACCATCAAGTCTAGGCTAAGTGTCATTCGGATTTTGAAATGTAAAGTTGACACTGTTTGGAATGCAAACATTGCAAAAACCAAATGTCACTTAATGTCAAAACATAACAAACCTTTTTGAGTGTCATTACATGTTCATGATGCATGTCATGTCATGTCATGTCACAGGTTCATGTCACTCTTATGTCAACAACCTTGAGTAAATGGTTACCCTGTGAACCGTTAATGGCCCAGTCCCAGTAAACTGAAAACTAGAAAAGCCCTCGGAGACCACAGACCTCCGCCAAGGCAATGTAAACAGACACTATAAGTTCCAGATTGTGTTCTGGATCACCAATCGCCACTAAAATTGATTCAGTACTTACTTGTCTCAATATGCACGTTGTCCAAAAATTTCATCCAAATCCGTGCAGTACTTTTCGATTTATGTTGTACACAGACAGACACAGACAGACAGACAGAGGTAATAATAATAATGAAGCTTTTTAATTACATACTGTATTGTGCCTCAGACATGATAGTGTTTTCATAGTGTTTTGATGTCTGAAAACATTCAGCGTTGGACACAATTGATGGAAATCAAATCTGATATGTTGTCCCCAACCCTACCGCCACTATAAATATGATCTTGATCTTGCATCATGATATTTGCCTCCTATTTCTTGTGGATTGATCTGAATGGATTTATCCCTAATCAGGAAGGCACGCTTGCCTGTGTTTGTCAAGATGTTGTTTTTCTCGTGGAGGCATTGGACTTTTTATTTTTAAGTTCTAATGCAGCAGGACCTCCGTGTACAGACTAGAGAGAGAATGCCTTGCCTCTCATTCTCCGCTATGGGGAAATCTCAGTGTGAAAACATACTGAGTGCTTTCCATCACCTACAGTACGACAAAATATATGCCATATAAAGTTATGCCACATAGAGTTTGAACAGAGGGGGTGATGGTAGAGAATTGTGCCCATGAGTTAGTATTAATGCTCAAGGCAGTGTGTGTGTGTGTGTGTGTGTGTGTGTGTGTGTGTGTGTGTGTGTGTGTGTGTGTGTGTGTGACCCGCCTGACTCTCACGCGCTCATCAGATGTAAACACACAAGTGGAGACGGTTGGCCACAGTAGCGAGCTCCAGTCCGTGTGCTCACCACCGCAGTAATACCAGTGTGGAACTGCATAAACACACCCACAAACTAAAGCAGCAGTTCAGTCTGGCATTAGCCCATAGTGATGAACACGCTGTTCATACAAACTCTTGCAGTCAACTCACTCACTCACTCTCTCACTCTCAGTTCCCTTGGATCAGTAGTAGCAGAGATGATGCAATACTGAGCAAGGTATAAGTCTGTTCAGTCATAGTACATTTGCAATGGGAGAAGCGAAAATACTTCTTTATCATGCATACAAAGTTGACATCACAATGGGAAAGATTCTTTAAGAATCTCTTCTTCATCATGATAGAAAATAGTATTTATGCAGACAGGAAGTGATTCCAGCTTGCTCCTCATTGCAAATGCCAGCTATGAATGCTTTACTCTCGCTCAGTATTCCTGATCTAGTAGTAGTACTGTAGTTCATCACCCTCATATGTGGCTTGCCCTTCATAGATAACATCTATTCTACACCCAACCAACCACCCGCTGCTTTAAAGGCCAACTCTGTTCAGATTGCTTGATGTCACTCCTCTCGACTCGCACAGGCAAATGGGATTGTAGTTTTTCTTTCTTCTTTTCTATACCTCTGTAGTTCCGGATGTCTCACAAAAAACAATTCAACAGTTATCACATTTTTTTTGGAGTTTGTTCATGCTGTATGTAGTGTGGAAAACTGAAAATATGTCAGACTACAATTATGTCAAATTATGACTACCCTCTCTCCCCCCCCTCCCCCCCCTTAAAAAAAAAAAAAAGTGAAGTAAAAAAAAAACTACACACATACCCCACCCCACCCCAACCCCCTGGGGCTTGAAATGTCAATTTCTGCTTTATATGCCGGAGTGGTTGCTGGATGTAACCACAGATGTATAACACTGGTGGGTGGGGTGAAAAACCCTCCCTCCAGTCTTTTGTGGCTTTGTGCTGCTGCCTCATTCACCCTGTGCTGTGGGCCCCACGGGTGCTTTGTGTACATGTGGGTTGCCTCGCTCGCAGGTCCCCATAGAAAGCGCCGGAGCCGCCGTACTACCGCCGTCTCTCCTCCTCGGAAAGCTCCTCCTCCGCCTCCTCCTCCTCCTGGTCGTCTCCTTTCCTTCAGTGCATGACCAGATAGCAGCTCAGACATACTACGTCTCTCCTCCTTGGAAAGCTACGCTACTTCCCTTCTTTCCTCTCCTTCTCCTCCTCCTCCTCCTCCTCCTCCTCCTCCTCCTCCTCCTCTCTGTCGTCTCCTCTCCTCCAGTGCATGACCAGATAGCAGCTCAGACATACTACATCTCTCCTCCTTGGAAAGCTACGCTACTTCCCTTCTTTCCTCTCCTTCTCCTCCTCCTCCTCCTCCTCCTCCTCCTCCTCCACCTCCTCCTCCTCTCTGTCGTCTCCTCTCCTCCAGTGCATGACCAGATTGCCGCTCAGACATACTACGTCTCTCCTCCTTGGAAAGCTACGCTACTTCCCTTCTTTCCTCTCCTCCTCCTCCTCCTCCTCCCTGTCGTCTCCTCTCCTCTAGTGCATGACCAGATTGCAGCTCAGACATACTACGTCTCTCCTCCTTCTCTACTTCCCTTCTTTCCTCTCCTTCTCCTCCTCCTCCTCCTCCTCCCCCTGTCGCCTCCTCTCCTCTAGTGCATGACAAGATTGCTGGTCAGACATTGCATTCGTTTTACGGCTGTGTGCTGTGCTGCTTACTACCTGTTTTTTAGGGGCTGGCCACATCCACTTTGTTTGGAGATCCAAATATAGCGCAGGGAGAGCGCGCCCGCTCTGCTGATTTGCACTTTTAGGCAACCAGAAATTACATAGAACATTCTGATTTTTTTTAATACGCAAGGCCACAAAGTATATGTTTGGCCTGAGTCTTTGATAACTGTCTCCATGCCTAATCGCTCTTTGTCGCTGGCATATAGGCAACTGGTTGAATTCCCCACTGCTGCAGGGCACACGCTGACTCTGTAGTCATTCATTCATTCATTCATTCATTCATTCATCCATTTACTCACTCTCTCATTTATTTCATCTCCAAAGGAAGGGATTCAAGTGGGTACAAGGTAATAAAGACACAGCCTGTGATCACTTGAAGCGTCACACAATCTTAAGCCACCAAACTGGTAGTCTTGCTTTGTACATACAGTACAGTACAGTGCCTGTGTTCACGTCCATGCTGCTCTCAGTTCAAATAAGCTGTCTTATCTGAAGGTACTGGATTGTGTCAAATACTGCACATGGATTCCTAGACATGGAAAATATCTACAGTACAGTGGTTGAATGATAATAAATAAATAAATAAATATCTGCGTACCATATAAATCCGTCCTACTTATTGCTGTGGTACAGTACTGTAACCGGGAGAAATCCGTCCTACTTGGTGGCTTATTGCTGTGGTACAGTACTGTAACTGGGAGAAATCCGTCCTACTTGGTGGCTTATTGCTGTGGTACAGTACTGTAACTGGGAGAAATCCGTCCTACTTGGTGGCTTATTGCTGTGGTACAGTACTGTAACTGGGAGAAATCCGTCCTACTTGGTGGCTTATTGCTGTCGTACAGTACGACAGTACTACCTTAGGGTGATGTCATGCCTGGTGCGAGTAGACCTCTAATTCAGGCCTGGCCTGTCCATCTGTGGCTGCCGGGCCGGCCCCCTGAAATAACACAACTGGCAGCAGTGTTTCTCAGCCAGTGGAAAGGACTGGGAATCCGCCCCTTCATTGAGCTCAAGTGACCCCAAGCTTTTAATGAGCGCCCAGTAAAGTTGCAGGAGAGTTGGTGAGAAATGACATGTGCTCCCAGGTGCTGTGCTCCAGCCACACTCAGTGTGTGTGTGTGTGTGTGTGTGTGTGTGTGTGTGTGTGTGTGTGTGTGTGTGTGTGTGTGTGTGAGTGAGTGAGTGACAGAGTGTGTGTGTGTGTGCCTGTGTGTGAAACTCCCTTACAGGCTATATTAGCCACTAGCCCAGTACGCTAAAACAGATTGTCTGTATCGTCATTCAATATTATTAATGTTCAGTTATCATTATATGTACAGTATATAGATGTATGTGTGTGTATCTGCTACTGAGCACCTTCCCTCCCTTTAGGGTCAATAACGTATTTTTACCTCCGCCAAGGAGGTTATGTTTTCGCCGGCGTGTTTGTGTCTGTCTGTCTGTATTCAACATAACTCGAAAAGTACTGCACGGATTTGGATGAAATTTTCGGACAACATGTGTTTTGGGACGAGTAAGAACTGATTCGATTTTGGTGGCGATCCGTGGACCCAGAACACCATCTGTGAGCACATTGTCTTGGCGGAGGTCTGCGCTCTCTGAGCTCTTTTCTAGTCTATCTCTGTTCTGTCTATCATAGAGCCAGAGGAGGAAGAGTTTGCACAAGCACAAGCTTCTTTTTCATGTACAGTACAATCTTTCTTTTCATCCATGTGTGTCTGTAGGCAAGTTCCATTTGGTGTCCAAAACGGGGCGCATCGAGAAGAGCGTAGAGGCCCACAGAGGTGCCGTCCTGGCGGGGCGCTGCAACTACGATGGGACAGCCCTCATCACAGGTGGGGCCCCTTAAAGGAATAGTCCACCTTTTGATGAAATTGGGTTATTCACCATCTTACCGGGAGTTACATATGTGGGTAAAAGCATTTTGGTCTCAGTGCTTTCGTTAACATTACATTCCAGTGTCTATGCTAAGCTAAAGCTAAAATATGTGTTGCCGTACACGGAAAACGTTTTCCTTGTACGGCAACCGATAGTTTAGTTTAGCTTAGCAACTAGAGCACTATGAAGTGCTAATGTTGCCAAGGAGTTGCTATCTGTTGACTTTACATCCCAGCGCCTATGCTAAGCTAAAGCCATACAACAGAGCTAAGATTGAGGTTTTCAGACATAGAAATGAAAGACTTTTGACCCAGCATAGATCCTAGCGTGAACGCGAAGCACTTGACATTGAGCTCAATGTAACCTCAGATGCGTGGACTATTCAGATCTTCCAACAGTAAAATCCCATTAACTCAGTGGAAGAGTGCCTGAGTGCAATCAGCCCATCATGTCCCGTTTGATACTGTCCGAGACTGTTGTAGTGCCGCTCAGCTAGATTGGCAGCATTTAGCTAGCAGTTTGGACTAGAATTTGATGTTGGAGCGCAGTTCCGGTAAGCGCTACAAGTAATAGGAATTAAGCAAATAGATAGATTCATTTATGTTCATATTAATATATCTTGAATGCTTTCAGATGCGTGACACATATCTGCAAACAATGTACAAAGTATATTGATCGAGGTGCACTAGGCCTAATGGAATAGCAGTGTTACTATCATAGCCTGAACAGGACAAGTCATTTTCCTTTAACCACTGCTTGTGTCCTTTGTTTTGTTCCTCCAGCTGGAGAGGACGGGCAGATTAAGATCTGGTCCAAGACCGGCATGCTGAGATCCACACTGGCCCAGCAAGGTAAGACAGGCAGCCAGGCAGGCAGCCAGGCAGGGGGTTGCACTGCAGCCAGGGTCAGGGTGGGTTATACTGTTGTGGGTTTGCATTTGAATGTCAGTTACCGGTACCACTGTTTTGGACAGTTTCAACTATGAAAGAATCTTCACTGCCTGACATACTCCACACACACACACACACACACACACACACACACACACACACACACACACACACACACACACACACACACACACACACTTCATAATCAGCTGTCCATCAGTGCCATCTTCAAATGTTGTGGATATTATTTATTTTGAAGATAGATATGTGTTTGATTCAGCAACTAAGGGAGTAACCCAAGGTTCTCCTCTGAGTGGGTCTGTCTGGTTCTGTCCTTGAGAAAAAATGGAACTTGTTGGATCATGCGCAACATCTGCTGATATTTGGGATCTTAACGCACGTGTAACTGCTTGCATTGATAGGGGGATAGCCTCTAAATTAAACAAGTCATCTAGGTAGTGCTGCTATGAAAATGCAGAAGACAAAAAGTAGCCTGTAATGGCTACTGTTTTGTTTCTTCATTCCCAACAGTGTCAATTTGACTGTAATCTTTTGAACATATTATAGAGGCTGTGAAGTATCACGGCTGTTGAAAAGGAGTGTAGTGTACTGTACCTAGTATGGAGGTCCTGTTCCCACACAGCATAGTGTGCTTGATAGGAAGGAGTGCTGGAAGTGTGCCTTACTTCACAACTGAAATACAAATAGAACACGTGAAGAACTTTGAGTGAGAGAGAGAGAGAAAGAGAGAGAGAGGGAGAGAGGGGTGGGGAGAGCAAGAAGCGAGAGAACACAAGAGATGAGAAAAAGGCTGCTCATTTTGTAAACATGAACGCAACACACAGCAGCCACAAAGACAGCAGCCAAGTGTGCTGTGTGTCCCAGTGAAACCTCAAGACTCACTTAGCCCCGGGGCTGCCACTGACTGACTGTGAGACTGAGGGAGTGAGTGAGTGAGTGAGTGAGTGAGTGCACCTTACTGAGCACGCTGACCACCAAGCCAACCTGGCAACCTCACGCTGCAATTTTTGCCCATAATACAACTATATTTGTGGATCCCATGATACTGATTTTTCCCCTCACTGCCTCTGTGGAAGTCCTCTGCTCTCCTCTTAAGTGTGTGTGTGTGTGTGTGTGTGTGTGTGTGTGTGTGTGTGTGTGTGTGTGTGTGTGTGTGTGTGAGTGTGAGTGTGTGACAGATTGCTTTTCAGGCAGGCCAGCTTGAGCATGTTGAGTGATCGTTGCCTTGAATAAAACATCAAGATTGCTTGTTGAGTTTAGTTTTGGTTCTTAGTTAGCTTTAGCTAGTGTAGTTTTACTTTTATGAAAGTGTCCCTGGGCTCCATCTGTGGATTACGTGCCTTTTAACACACAGCTGACAGCTGAAAGACAGCACGCTTACAAGCAGTGTCAGAGTCTCGGGGGCATGTGAAAACAACTATTATCTTAACAATGAAGCCCATGGATTACGAGGGAGGGGTGGGGTGGGGTGTCGGGGTGTTGGGGAGGTGTGGTGGGCTGGGTTTTGGGGGTGAAGGATCGCTAGGGCACACACACACACTGCTGGACCCTGTCGCCAGATGATTCAGCCATTCATGCCAGTTTCATTTCATTAAGAGCGCCATAAAGTCCCAAAGGTTTATTGGAGCAGAGTTTTATTAAAAGCTATAAAAATAGATTCCCAGTGATACAGTGTTCTGCGTTGTGCCATGGCATGTATGCATCATCGGCAGCACGGTTCACGTATTAATTGTTTCATCGTGGCGTTGTTGAAATGCTAAACGTGCTGTCCGTTCGTCCGACATGCAGTGCTATGAGCAGTTGCCATGGAGGCCATCGTTAGCTTGTGTCTCTTTCACTGAGAAATACTGACTCAACAGCCAATTAGCTCCAGTGACAAAAAAGTCGCTCCAAACCTACAGCCTGTATGTGTGGAAGAAGGAATGAGGTCAGCTTTTAATCCTCCACCGTGGATCTCATAAGTGTGTGTGTGTGTGTGTGTGTGTGTGTGTGAGAGAGAGAGAGAGACACACGTGGCTTTTTTCATTCATTCATATTTTTCACACATAGCATAGCTGACTTGGCTTACTCTTGCGATACAGTGTGTGTCCCAGGTTGTTTACGAGGCAGGAAACTCGAAGAGCCCCAAAAGGTCAGCTTTGTGTCGAGACAGATGAGTTTGAGCTGCACGTTGCCACGAGCGACAATATCATTGAGTTTGGACGTGTTGTGACGTGACCCGGCACGTGTGTAGACATGCGCTCCG
>JAODXP020000021.1:23933151-23943151 GCA_027497455.2 Sardinella longiceps | reverse complement strand
CCTCGGAGCAGCATGTCCACCAGGACCTACAACAACAGTGTGTCAGCAACACACACACACACACACACACACACACACACACACACACACACACACACTCTCTCTCTCTCTCTCTCTCTTTCTCTCTCTTTCTCTCACACAGATACACAGACTGCATTAGTGAGGGCCCAAGGAGTGTGTCAACATTAAGTAGTGGGGAACAAATATTCACATCATATCACTGTTGCCTCAATACTTTATTGCCCCATATTTTAAGTAAACTCTCTCTCTCTCTCTCTCTCTCTCTCTCTCTCTCTCTCTCTCTCTCTCTCTCTCTCTCAGGATCTGCAGTCTATTCGGTGGCTTGGGGTCCAGACTCTGATAGGATTCTCTACACATCAGGCAAACAGCTCATCATCAAACCTCTCCAGCCCAGCTCCAAAGTGCTACAGGTAGGGTAGTCTTCCTCCTCCTCCTCCTCCTCTTCCTCCTCTCTCCTCTTCCTCTCTCTCTCCAGCCCAGCTCCAAAGTGCTACAGGTAGGGTAGTCTTCCTCCTCTCTCCTCTTCCTCATCTCTCCCTCTTCTTCATTTCTCTTCTCCTCCTCTTCCTCCTCTCTCCCCCCTCTTCCTCTCCCTCTTCAACCCATCTCTAAAGTACATGTAAGCTACTCTTCCTCTCTCTTCTCCTCCTCCTCTTCCTTTCTCTCCTCCTCCTCTTCCTCTCTCTCTCCTCTTCCTCTCTCTCTCCAGCCCAGCTCCAAAGTACTGCAGGTAGGGTACTCCTCCTCCTCCTCTCTACTCTTCCTCCTCTTCCTCTTCCTCTCTCTCTCTTCTTCCTCTCCCTCTCCAGCCCAGCTCTAAAGTGCTACAGGTAGAATAGTCCTCCTCCTCTTCCTCTTCCTCTCTCTCTCTCTTCTTCCTCTCCCTCTCCAGTCCAGCTCTAAAGTGCTACAGGTAGAATAGTCCTCCTCCTCTTCCTCTTCCTCTCTCTCTCTCTTCTTCCTCTCCCTCTCCAGTCCAGCTCTAAAGTGCTACAGGTAGGCTACTCTTCCTCTCTCTCTCCTCTCTGTCCTCCTCTTCCTCTCCCTCTCCAGCTCAGTCCAAAGTTCTAATGGTAGGCTACACACACGCATGCCACATTCATGCACTGATGTTTCACACATGGGTGAATAATCTCTGCAACCTGCCATGTGTGTGTGTGTGTGTGTGTGTGTGTGTGTGTGTGTGTGTGTGTGTGTGTGTGTGTGTGTGTGTGTGTGTGTTGTACTGGTTGCTTTGGGGACTTTGGGTAAACACCATAATGACTGGGCCAGGTCTCCTCTGCACCCCCTGTCCTCAAGCACCATCTGATCATTACTCTTCAATATGCCCCCAACTCCCCTCTCTACCTTTGTGTGTGTGTGTGTGTGTGTGTGTGTGTGTGTGTGTGTGTGTGTGTGTGTGTGTGTGTGTGGTGTGTTAATGCATGCTTGCATGTACAGTATGTGATTATGTTGTGTTTGTGTGTGTTGAAGTGTATGAAGTGTGTTTGAGCACATTTCATTTAACGTGTGTGTGTGTGTGTGTGTGTGTGTGTGTGTGTGTGTGTGTGTGTGTGTGTGTGTGTGTGTGTGTGTGTGTGTGTGTGTGTGTGTGCATCTGTGCCCTCCACGCTAGTTCCCTTCAATCCATCACTGTCTGAGCTGAATGCCGCTAAGCTATCTGTCATTTCTGTGTGCACGTCATCAACTGCTTCTCTGCCCATACATCTATGTCTACCTGTTTGACTTTTTGGAAGGCTGTGTGTGTGTGTGTGTGTGTGTGTGTGTGTGTGTGTGTGTGTGTGTGTGTGTGTGTGTGTGTGTGTGTGTGTGTGTGTGTGTGTGTGTGTGTGTGTGTGTGTGTGTGTGTGTGTGTGTGTATGTATGTGTGTGTGTGAGAGAGAGAGAGAGAGAGAGAGAGAGAGAGAGAGAGAGAGAGAGAGAGAGAGAGAGAGAGAGAGAGAGAGAGAGAGAGAGAGAGAGAGAGAGAGAGAGTGTGTATCATTGGAGTGACTTAGCCTCAGGTCAAGCGCTGAGAATGAGCACAGGCCTAATGGAGAGCCGTTGTGTGTTATTAGAGCCTTGTTTTTAATAGGTTGGGGCTGGGGGATTGGGGATGTGTGTGTGTGTGTGTGTGTGTGTGTGTGTGTGTGTGTGTTGGGGGTGGGTGAGTGGGGGGGCTACGTGTGTAAGGGCAACCTCATCCCCCCTGGCGACCTGTGAACACGTTCCCATGTTTTCAATTAGGACAAGTGCAAGCAATTACCCTAACACAGAGCAGTCAGGGGAGCTGTCAGCCGGGATCTGTTAGTGCGCACCATGCAAGAACGCGCACACACACACACACACACACACACACAGACGTGCACACACTCAAACATACATCTACTCTCTGTCAAGCACTCGTACACATACACATTTACACACACACACATACTAAGATACACACTCAGTTAACACTCACACACACACACACACACACACACACACAAACACTTAGAGATACTGTGCACACTCTTACAGACACACACACAATTAACACTCACACACACATACATCTGCTTTCTGTCAAACACTCATACACATACACATTTACACACACACACACACACTAATAGACACACATACTGTACGTACAATTAACGCTCTCTCACGCACACACACACGAATGTGCACACTCAAACACCCATCGTACATTTACACACACACACAATTGTCACATACACACAGACGTGCACGCACAAACACAGATCTTCTCTCTGTCAAACACTCAAGCACAAAAACACAGGCGCACACACACACACACACACTCACTCACTCACTCACTCACTCACTCACTATCTCTCAGTCAATTGTCCTCTGTCTGTCCTGGTCTTTTTCTCTTGCCATCTCTTACGATGCTAGCACTGCAAGACCATCTAATCTAGGTGAACTTCCAGTACACTTCCTCTCATTGGCTGAGCCCCTCAAGCTTTTTGCTGAGTCAGCAGAGCTTCCACTGACTTTTAGTGTGTTTCACAGCCCAACTGTGTCTGAACATGAACCAGATGTAGCATCTTCATCAAGGCACACAGACAGACAGACAGACAGACAGACAGACAGACAGGCATCTGGCAGGTTAGGTAAAGATTAGTGCTGTCAAGCGATTAAAATATTTAATCGCGATTAATCACATTTTTACCGTAGTTAACTCATAATTAATCGCGATTAATTGCAAATTTCTTTCTATTCTAAATGTCCCTCGATTTCTTTTTGTCCCATTTTTATTTATTTATTTTCATTTTAATGCTGTTATCAGCATTCATTGGTGGGGGTAAATACCAATTTAAAATAAAAGAAAACCCAGTTACAGCATCAGAAATTATTAACATGTTCAAGTACTGCCAGAGAGATGTTGATGTCTTTTATGTTGCTAGTTCACATGTTTACAAAAAAAAAAAAAACATGGATGGTGGCCCTTTAAATTATACTAACCTATTTTAAAGAGGCTCAATGAAAATATGGCATTATGGTCTACATGAGTAAACCTACAGTACATTGCATGATCATACCTTTAAAATGCATTTTGCCATATTGGCAATTGCCCTGCAAGAAGCTCTCATTTTAGTGACAAGGTCATACGTTTAGAATCAGGTAGGGTATAGGCTATGCCTCTCCTTTGCACAAATTCTCTCTCTCAGTTGCGCTCCGACCTGTTTCACCTCTCTCACTCGTGCTGCAATTTTGAAACTTATATTAGCCTATTTGCGGCGTATTCAGTTCAAGAGAAGGGATTTCTAAGTGACTACATTAATCCTCAAGCTAGTTAACAACCTAAATATGCGAACATGCGAGTGAGCGTCAACGATTGTGTCGGTAAAATATTTGTTTTCACTGACATCAAATGACGCTCACAAACATTCTCTCTCTCAGTTGCGCTCCGACCTGTTTCACCTCTCTCACTCGCGCTGCAATTTTGAAACTGATATTAGCCTTTTTGCGGCGTATTCAGTTCAAGAGAAGGGATTTCTAAGTGACAACATTAATCCTCAAGCTAATTAACAACCTAAATATGCGAACATGCGAGTGAGCGTCAACGATTGTGTCGGTAAAATATTTGTTTTCACTGACATCAAATGACGCTCACAAACATTCTCTCTCTCAGTTGCGCTCCGACCTGTTTCACCTCTCTCACTCGCGCTTCAATTTTGAAACTGATATTAGCCTATTTGCGGGGTATTCAGTTCAAGAGAAGGGATTTCTAAGTGACAACATTAATCCTCTAGCTGGTTAACAACCTAAATATGCGAACATGCGAGTGAACGTCAACGATTGTGTCGGTAAAATATTTATTTTCACTGACATCGGAGCAGCAGAGCAGAGTGCAGACACATCTACACCCGTGTGGAGTGTGTGTGTAGGCTACTGTAGGCATGAGTAGCCTAGGTCCTAGGCTAAGCAGTAGGCCTACTTCAAGCCTAGTACAAACACAGGACATACTGAAACGTCTGGAGGTGTTGGAATGTCGGAGATATTTTTTTTTCACATTCCATTGATAATGGCGGGTAAAATGTGTTAATCGCGCGTTAAAATTATAAAATTGACGGCGTTAAAATGGGTTTGCGTTAACGCCGTTATTAACGCGTTAAACTGACAGCACTAGTAAAGATGGCCTCTTTGAGATAGAAATGTAGAAATCATCATAGTCTTGATCAGGGAGAAATCCAGTGTGAATCAATTAACAGCCCTGTTACTAATCTGCCACAACATATCATATCTTCAACTGGTAGCTGGTAAATAAATGTAAACAAATCTCATAGCTGTCATACATACAGTATTGTTAAAATCTCTATGAAATTATAAAACATGGATACTGTAGATATGGAGAAATAAAGCCCCTTTAGATGAACGTCTGGATACGTTTATAAAGGTCCCATATTATGAAAAATCACTTTTTATGGCTTTGTGAAAGTGTTTAGCTTTAGCTTAGTATAGGGTCTGGAATGTAAAGTAGCCAAATAGTTGCTATCTGGCTACTTTCATTCAAGCACCTATGCTAAGTTAAAGCTGAAATTGAGGTTGCCAGACAGGGAAAACGGATGCACTGAGAGCAAAATGCTTTTACCCACATATGTAACTCCAGGGAAGAGGGTGAATAACCAATTTTCATAAAAAAGGTGGAATATTCCTTTAAGTTCCAATCCTGGCCCTCGGCTCCATGCCCTGAGCTTCTGAGTCCCATCAGCCATGTAGCCATGCGGGGGGTGAGCTGAGATAGCCCGGGCAACTGCACTGCGCTGCGCTGCACACCCCTAATTGATGGGAGATGCTTTCACTCTGTTTGGTGCTGCTCTGGGAATTCCTAATCTCAAATGCATGTGTCAGCCTCGTGAGAGCGCAGGCAAGTTTGCTAGTTATTGAATATATGGGCTTCAGTAAAAAATGATATTGGACTCAGTTTATTTTGTTGGACTAATAGACACTTTCATTATTCTTCATTATGGTTTGGTTTGTTGGACGCCCTTTAAAGCGGGTTTGTTATTGGGATATGATGCCATAGCCCAAAATGGCCGGTCCAGAGTTACACACACAACCCAACCTGAGTACAGTTGTGTTATGAATTAAGCTTTACAGCACAGATTGAGAGTCTAAGGGTGCTTTCACACCTGTTTTGTTCCGATACAAAAATTGAGCCGATACAAATTTTTGCCAGTGTTCCATGGATCGTTTGTGTTCACACTGCAAGCCTTTAGAACGGTACAAACGACGTAAACAAACTCACGTGTGATTAACTGTTCCATACAAACCAATAGCCTATAACAATTTCTCCACTGCATCACAAAATATTTTGTTAAACAAAGACCCATTTTATCCTAATTTGTATTTTCACCAGGAATTCAATTTCATTGGCTGCACCACAGGTCATAACCCTTTAGCTAGCAAGGAAACATTTTCGTTATAACAAGTATTAGGTAGCCTACTACTCCAATGTTACAGCTATGCTCAGTCAAAGTTGTATGTCACCTGTCTGTGAGCTATCTAGTCTAGGGTTAAAACTGCCACTACAAGGATTATTTTCAAATGGGACACACTTTACACTGCATGTTGGATTTTATGTATGAACTGGTAATGAAGACCTTACGGACAGGCTAAAGGTAAGAGGAGTTTTTGTGCTGACAGAAAGTGACTTAGCCATGGTCTGAAGTTTGCTAGCATAATCACAACCTGTGGGGCAATGGTAGCTTGCGCATGACTTTACTGTTATCTAGGCGATATCATGCAATGTAAACTTGTCAGCTTTGGAATCTACGGACCTTGTTAACTTGCAAGGATAGCCTTATATTACCAGTTGTAACTGATACTCGTCTTAACTGTTTTGGTCCGTTTCTGCTCGCTCCTGCAACTCTGCTAAAATCTCTTCACATTAGCCTGCATGACACTGCACTTAGTTGTGGAAGATTGAGTGTTATTACCAAGATATCGGTCTTTGTACATTTGTGTACAGTTTACATCACGACTGTTTCTGTAGGCTTTGAGTTGGAAATGTTATAGCTTGCCTCCTATGACTGAGGGAAAAATAAGAGAACTGCTAGTTGCTTTAGTGTTGTGAAAGTGTATAGCCTGTATAGGCTACGTCTCACGTCGATAAGGAGCTTTTTCAGCTTTCACGTTAGGACCATTTGCGTTTTTTTTTTTTTTTTTTTTTTTTTTTTGCGAGGTTTCGGCTACTTTGATTTAGCGTAGGTTGGACAAATAGACCACACAGCTTAGCCTAATATCCGAGAGGGATATGTTACCCTAAATGCCCGAACTATCGGGTCATCTGATTGTAACGTTACAGCCTGATGAACGATGTGTGGACTCCTCTTGGAAAAATGTTTAGGGTGCATTATAGACTAGTATATGGGCTCTGTTTAACTACAGATTAAGCAACCGGACTCTTGGTTAAGGATAATAAAAACAAGGGATGCGTACCTAGGAGATGTGATGCACATTAGCCTATGCATTGAGAAAGACGTGCATTGAGATGCACGTATTTATCAGATCTGATTTTGTAGCGGTGTCTACTCTGTTGCATTTGTGGCTTGATAAATACACAAAAGTCTGCTTCATCATTAGCCTGTCAGGTTCTTTCTTTCTCGCTCTCTTTTTAATTGACAGCACAGAGATCCGGAGAGATCTGGGGTTATAGCCATGCCCCAGGTCAAACGACTTGCCAGTAGCGATAGTCACGCAGTTTGTTTCACGATATGTCTGTGCAGCCAGCATTCCGTAGCCTAAATTTTATTTTGAAGTAGGCTGTACAGAGCAAATGAAACATCACACGGAATTTCAATGGGGGAAAAAAGATGGGTTAACAGTAAAAACAACCAGAAATCCCATCGAAGTAGTCCGATTGCTTTCACACTGTAAATGAACCGTTCCAGAGATCGATTGGAAACGTGCCGAGACCGCCTTGTCCAAGCGGTCCAGAACCCTTCCTTTTGTTCCGGAACAGAGAACGGTTGTCGCTTTCACATATGCTCAATCGAACCGATCCATGGGGGGAACCGTTCCCTGTACCGTTTCAGTGATCCAGGTGTGAAAGCACCCTAATACTTTCTAGTGGGACTGTAGTGAAGACTTTTTGGCTTGGAACCTTTGTGCGTTCTAATTTGGATTCAGAACTTTTGTACATTCTGGTGTAAATAGACAACTTGTGTGAGGGCGTCATAGTAGCTAGTATTCAAACTGCTGGTTGGAGAAGTTTTTGGTCCTATGAAATTTTTAGAACATGGATAATTGTTTAATGTATTGGCCAAATACTAGGAAATATCGCCTCAACTACATGATCACGTTGATGGCTTTGGAGATGTTGACACAGGTTTCTCCACCCAGATGACCTTTGCTAAAACTTCTGACAGTAAGCTCAGATTTGCAGTTAGCTCACCGAGCTGCCACCTCATCATCTGATCCCCATAGCTATCCCTCACTAGGATTAGGCTATTTTCCCATTGAACAGAACCATTACTTAAAAAAAAATACATTCAGGGTGCATACAATTACGTCTGTTGAGAATTTGTGTGCAGTGTTAACTCAGTGCCTGTGTGTGTGTGTGTGTGTGTGTGTGTGTGTGTGTGTGTGTGTGTGTGTGTGTGTGTGTGTGTGTGTGTTGCATATGTTCCTGTGTGGGCATATATAAGTGGTTTTGTGTGTGACCCTTGTGACTTATTGTATGTGTGTTGTTTTCTGTGTGTGTGTGTGTGTGTGTGAGGCCCTTATGACTTATTGTGTGTGTGTTGTTTTCTGTGTGTGTGTGTGTGTGTGTGTGTGTGTGTGTGTGTGTGTGTGTGTGTGTGTGTGTGTGTGTGTGTGTGTGTGTGTGTGTGTGTGTGTGTGAGGCCCTTGTGACTTATTGTACGTGTGTTGTTTTCTGTGGCCAGTGGAAAGCCCATGATGGCATCATCTTGAAGGTGGACTGGAACTCAGTGAATGACCTCATATTGTCAGGGGCAGAGGACTGCAGATATAAGGTAGGCACAACACAACAGTGGAGGTAAACATGATTGTTTGTGTGTACGCTTCAGTGTGTATGTGTGTGTGCACACGCCTGTGTGTGTGTGTTTATATACTTCTGTGTGTGTGTGTGTACGCTTCAGTGTGTATGTGAGCACACGTATCTGTGTGTGTGTGTGTGTGTGTACACTTCAGTGTGTATGTGTGCACACGTCTGTGTGTGTGTGTGTGTGTGTTTGTGTGAGCAGTCTCCATCATTCAGCCCGCACTCAGATGAAATGCTCTAAACACCAAACCACAATAGCTGAGAGTTCCTGAGTGTCTTCTTTCTTCTCTCTTCTCTGCCTCCCTTGTGGCCATACACATGCTGGGATGCTGCTGCTCATGCCCAGGCTACCTACAGTAGTACTGTTTTTAACCTTGTGTGTGTGTGTGTGTGTGTGTGTGTGTGTGTGTGTGTGTGTGTGTGTGTGTGTGTGTGTGTGTGTGTGTGTGTGTGTGTGTGTGCCTCCCTTGTGGCCATACACATGCTGGGATGCTGCTGCTCATGCCCAATCTGCCTACAGTAGTAGTGGTTTTCTTTTTGCCTTTTTTAATTCGATTGGACAGTAGAGAGTGTGACAGGAAATGAGTGGGAGAGAGAGAAGGGTATGGATCGGGAAATGACCTCGGGTCGGAATCGAACCCGGGTCCCCGTATTTGCGGTATGACGCACTAGCCCGCTGAGCTATGCCGCCCCTTACAGTAGTAGCGTTAACCGTGTCCTAACTGCAAGTGACTCTGGGGTTGTGGTGTACAGTAGTATTGACTGGTCACTGTCTACATAGGGCCCGTTAAATATCCCATTCTATTTCATTAGATTCTCCATTCAATCTAGCCAGGCCACGTAACATTGTGCCACTAAAATAGAAACAGACCAAACGTTTTGCAAGTGTGTTCACAAACACACGTTTTGCCAAAAGCTCAGAGCAAACCAAAAACCAACTCTCCACAGTGTTCTCTAGCGTCCATCTGTGTGTGTGTGTGTGTGTGTGTGTGTGTGTGTGTGTGTGTGTGTGTGTGTGTGTGTGTGTGTGTGTGTGTGCGCACCTGAGCACACCTTCCTCTGGAGGAGACAGCAGGTGAAGGCTGAAGTGGTATCTAAGCGATGTGTGTTTTCTGTGTGTGTGTGTGTGTGTGTGTGTGTGTGTGTTTGCTGCAGGTCTGGGACAGCTACGGGCGTTTGCTGTACGTTTCGGCGCCTCACGACTACCCCATCACGTCAGTGGCGTGGGCGCCTGATGGGGAGGTGTTTGCTGTGGGCTCCTTCAACACTCTCCGACTCTGTGACAAGACTGGGGTAAGCCAGCATCAACCTCACACACACACACACACACACACACACACACACACACACACACACACGCACACACACACACGCACACACACACACGTACACACAGAGAGAACTTACACATACACATACCACTTACACACCAACAGAGCCAACCCAGCAGTTGCACACACACACCACACACTCACACAC
>JAODXP020000021.1:23915651-23928151 GCA_027497455.2 Sardinella longiceps | reverse complement strand
GAGGAGTGTGTAGGTGTGGATGTGTGCTAGCTCAGAGCAGAGGAGTGTGTACGTGTGGATGTGTGCTAGCTCAGAGTAGAGGAGTGTGTGAGTGTGGATTTGTAGCTTAGAGTAGAGGAGTGTGTAGGTGTGGATGTGTGCTAGCTCAGAGTAGAGGAGTGTGTACGTGTGGATCAGTGGCGGCTGCTGGTTTTCAGATAGGGAAGCTCAGATTGCGCGATCGGTATTTTTTCTTTTTTTTTTCATTTAAACTATTTAATTCTGTTTTTAATGTCATGGGCTGTCACATTTGTCAGGTTTATTTTTTCTATTGAAATATGCATAATTTAATTGTAGTAATTTAATTGCATTTGAATGACAACATACACTATATAGTGGCTTAAACTATTTAAATTATTCAGATGCAAAACCCTCCCAAGTCAATTTGCAATGAATTACCAGAAATAATTCCCTAATAATTCCTTTAAACATGCTTTATTATTGGAGCCATATTATAGGGTTCTCTTTTTCAAGAGGTTAAAATAATGTCTGACCTCAAAACACACATCTGTAAAGTACCATGACTGTTTTGGTCCCCTTCTCTTGTCTCGTTCATGATGAGCTGCTACGTTCTCATTTCAGAGCTGGCCGTAGTAACCATAGCAACATTTGTTTACAGATCTCTTGCCTGAAAATTTGGCTAATCACTATCAGACGAAGATTAGCTATCTTTGCTAGCTCTATTAAGTAGTGACAGAGGCAAGAATCACTGATGAAAATCAAAAGTCACTTGTGAGTTCGTGTGTACATCAATCAATGAACTAAATAATAGAGATTAAAATCATGGACATGGGCAAAGTATTATTAATAACGATAGCACAGACAAAGAGAGTAAATTTGTTGTTGGTACAGGCTCAACATTGCTTAGCTTGTCTATTAGCCGGTAGCCTTCCAAACAGGAACAGTGTGAGAGAGACAGAATGCCAATCAAAGAGGTCCAAGTATCTTGTCAAATCATGAAGTGGAAGCTAGGCGTCCGAGCCCGCCCTCTCCCATTGACCCCCAGTGAAACAGAGCTTCCCTGGAAATGACGTATTTTGCGTATTTTTGCAGAATTAGCCAATAAACGCCGGGTAGCGTTGTCCATGGCCGGGATAACGTTGTCAATGGCCCTCTATGGAGCTGGACAGCAGGTTGTCAATGGGATTCTAATGGCAAAACTTTCGTGAGTTTAGAGACCCGAAATTACATTTCTGAACAACGAAATCGAAACAGTTTGAAACGGTGTTGATATTAATAGACAATAGAAGTGACTGACACACGTTTAGCATGTTTTATTAATAGTATGTACGGTTTTTTGGAGAAATTTTAGGGGAAGCTGAGGTTCCCTTGCTGTCTTATGATAGCCGCCTCTGGTGTGGATGTGTGCTAACTCAGAGTAGAGGAGTGTGTAGGTGTGGATGTGTGCTAGCTCAGAGTAGAGGAGTGAGTAAGTGTGGATGTGTAGCTTAGAGTAGAGCAGTGTGTAAGTGTGGATGTGCTCTAACTCAGAGTAGAGGAGTGTGTAGGTGTGAATGTGTGCTAGCTCAGAGTAAAGGAGTGTGGGTGTGGATGTGTAGCTTAGCATAGGCGCTGGAAAGTAAAGTTGCCAAAGAGTTGCTATCTAAAATCTAAAAAGCCTAAGCTAAAAAGTGCAGAAAATTGGGGTTGCCATACTAAGGAAACGCATTCACTGAGACCAAAATGCTCTTACCCACATATGTAACTCCAGGTAGGGGGGTGAATAACCAGTTTTCATAAAAAGGCGGAATATTCCTTTAAATAGTGTTTTCACCTGAAACATTCTGTTTTTTTTTTGTTTGTTTGTTTTTTTTGTTTTTTTTTTTTTTGCTGAATCATGGTAAGACATCTCTGATAACTGATGTATGCGTTTATGCTTTCCCCACCCAAATGCAAGTATGACAGAGGGAAACCTTTTTTTTGTTCCTGAGCACACCTTATCCAGAAGTTGGGACGTTTTTAATCCCGACCTCCCGACTCTCGGAGCCGCTGGAACGCAGCGTGTGTCTGTCCCACTGCAGCTTGGCGTCAGTGCCTCAGTGCATGTGAGTCAGCTGACTGCGGCTCAGAATGAGGGAAGGAAGAAAAGAGGCAGGCAGGAAAGAAAAAAAAAAGAAAGAAAAAGAAAAGAAAAGAAAGAAAAAGTTTGGCACCGTTTTGCTCTGCGCTGTTTTTCAGACGCTATTCTAAAAATAAACAGGGCTCATGGTATCGGATGGATGTCATAATGCGTGACCATCCGCTGCGCTGTGGATGAGAGGAGAGGAGAGGAGAGGAGAGTGGCGCAGAACAGAGCAGAGCAGAGCAGAGGCCCCCTAAGACCGTGCCCAGAACCAGAGGGGCCCAGTCCAGCCCAGTCCAACCCATCCCAACCCAGCCCAGAACCGGTGGCACTGATACAGGACAGAACCCTCTCACACTGGGCCAGACCCAGACCCCTGCATTAGCTTATGGGTCCTGTCTGGACTGGAAACTACACAAGAACCCAGTAAGAAAGCTGGGAATCCACTTGCTTTGAAGTGAGTGTGTGTGTGTGTGTGTGTGTGTGTGTGTGTGTGTGTGTGTGTGTGTGTGTGTGTGTGTGTGTGTGTGTGTGTGCGTGTGTGTGTGTGTGTGTGTGTGTGTTATTGCATGTGTGTGTGTGTGTGTTGGCAGAGTTGCAGTTAAGTGTAGATTTGTCCTTCCTTTTTTTTCCGCTCTTCATCTTATCTGTTTTTGGCCCAGAGAAAACATCACCGTAAAAACCAAAGATCAGACTTGGAGGGAAAAGAGGAGAAGGGGGTGGGAGGGGGGAGGGGGGGGGGGGCACAACTGTGTGGAAAAACAGCAGATGTGGAGGGGTTGGACAGCAGATTAAGAGTGAGAGAGGGAGAGAGAGGGAGAGGGAGAGAGAGAAAGAGAGAGAGAGGGAGCATCGAAACAAAGAGACTCCTGAGTCAGCAGCAACGGAGCAGTTTTCTCCCCAGGCAACTGGGCTGGGATCGTCTACTCACTCACTCACTCTCTCTCTCTCTCTCTCACACACCCCAACCCCTCTCTTTCTTTCCTTCCCCCCTCTCTCTCCCTCTCTCCCTCCCTTCTCCACCCCTCCCCCTTTCTTTCCCTCGCACTTGGGCCTTCTTTCTCCTCCGCCCTGCTGCCCCCTCCCCTCTCCTCCAGCGTGTGTGTGTGTGTGTGTGTGTGTGTGTGTGTGTGTGTGTGTGTGTGTGTGTGTGTGCGCACGCAGTAAGAGAGCGTGCATAAAAAGGGCACGTGGGGTCTTACCCATAGGGATTGGAGCTTGACGTCGGACAGAGTGTCCATTTGTCAAACGAGGCCAGACTCTCCTGGGCTCCAACTTAACGCGTTACCTTAGTCCGCAAACAAAGACTGTTGCACACATTCAACAGGCTTCCCCCTCTCTCTCTCTCTCTCTCTCTCTCTCTCTCTCTCTCTCTCTCTCTCTCTCTCTCTCTCTCTCTTTTCTCTCTCTCTTCTCCAGCTTCACGCGTTACCTTAGTCCGCAAACAAAGACTGTTGCACACATTCAACAGGTCCCCCCCCTTCTCTCTTTTCAACTCTCTCTCTCTCTCACTCTCTCACTCTCTCTCTCTCTCTCTCTCTCTGTTCCAGCTTCACGCGTTACTTTAGTCCGCAAACAAAGACTGTTGCACACATTCAACAGGTTTCCCTGTACACTCTCTCTCTCTCTCTCTCTCTCTCTCTCTCTCTCTCTCTCTCTCTCTCTCTCTCTCTCTCTCCCCTGCAAGCTTTCTTACCATGCAGGGTGTATACATTTGTGTATGTATATCATGTGTTCCTTTTTTGTTACTGCCTATTGTTGTCTTAAAATACTTTGGAGTCAAGTTTAGCAGACACACCACACAGACTGAAATGTGGATTTGCCAACTTTGCCAACTGAGTTTTCCAGTGTTTTAACCCAGTAATAGTGCAGTAGTGTCTAGCAGCATTCTAAGAGCAGCTGTTGTATAGAAGTCATTTGTCTAATGTAATGTACCTGGGTGTAAAGTGTCTATTGGCACTTTTAACTATAGTAATAGTTTGTCAACTATAGTAATAGTATGTCAGACTTAATGTGTCTGAGTGTAATTTACACATTTAGGATATAGGGTAGAGGAAATTATCGCTTTTTTTTTTTTTGTGGTTCCCCCTCAGCCCAGGCTTTTTGTATCTGAAGTCAACAGCAGTTAAGTGAGGACGGTAATTAGATGCAGTATCCTGTACAAGCACACAGTGCTTTTGAATGTACCACGTGTCTGATGCAAAAGATGACACATTTCACAGACTCTAGCCAAGGCTGTTGGGTGAAAAGGAGTACTTGGCCTGCTGCTCAGCATTCATTTGCCAGAATATTGTTTTTGTGTGTGTCTGCATTTGTGTGCATTTGTGTGCGTGTGTGTGTGCATTTGTGTGTGCATTTGTGTGTGTGTGTGTGTGTGTGTGTGTGTGTGTGTGTGTGTACAGTGTGTGTGTGTGTGTGTGTGTGTGTGTGTGCATTTGTGTGCATGTGTGTGTGTGTGTGTGTGTGTGTGTGTGTGTGTGTGTGTGTGTACAGTGTGTGTGTTTACTATGTATAAGCTTGTGGTGGCATGTGCGGGAAATGCATAGCCTGTTTGGAGATGCATTAGTCTCTTTTTTTATAACCCTAACCATCTCTTTTGTGGTCAGAGTCTGCCCTGTCACCTGGCATTGCCCTTCCCAAGAAGATGAGCTTGCTTGACCGTAGACAGGGAGGCTGGCAATTCACAGGCAAAGTTTTCATTGAGTCCTGTCCCGTGTCTCCTTTTAACACGTCTAAGGGGTGGGGGGGGGGGACATATTATTTATTTATTTATTTTCCAACAAGCGGCCACATTCTGCCGTTTTAACGGCTGCCCGTTCTTGGCCAGGGAAAACACTTGTCAGATGTGTGCCCTTACAGTTTAGGTGGTAAAAATACTAGCTTGCTCGGGCACTTTTTAAGAGCAAGGTTGTCCACACTACAAACGGTGGTTGCACGGATACGACAGACACCCTGCTGTCACAGCGTGGTGGAGAGAGGGAGAGGGAGAAGAAGAAATGAAGAAAAGAAAAAGAAAACTGGAAGAGGCTGAACATACAAATGTTGTAATGAAAGTAAAATTCCAAAAAGGATGAATCCACCGCGCTTCTGCGATCATCTGGTGCATCAACGGACGAGGGACAGTCTTGACAAAAAAATAGGTAGCGTTGGAGCAGCACAGATGCAGATAAACAAATTTTAATCGAGGTGCTCAGCACAGCAGACTAACGTTTCGATGTTAGTACATCTTCATCAGAGTCTAATGTAATGTTGTAATGAAAGTGTTCCCTCTAGTTAAAGCTATTAATCCGGCTGACTTCGATTGCAGGCTATATGTCTGTATGGGAACGAGTCGAACATTTGTGTGAAGTGAAAGCTGCGTTGGTACTGTTCTATATATACAGTCTATGGTTGGTACCAGTCTTAAGGAGTTTTACCGTGGTTCCTTTTATCAATTACCGATGTAAACACGCCCCAGAGGACCGTTCCCAGACCATGGATACGGATGAACATTCGTATTATGGGCGGGCTATGTCATTCTATGAATATGCACCGGCACTCTGCAAATACGTTCAAATCGGGGTTTTTTTGTTGTTGTTGGTTTTTTTTTTCCTTTCTTTTTTTTTAAATACTTAGAAGTCTCGACATCGCATGACACAGAATTTGGGCACAGAATTATCAGGATCTCCACACGTGAACTCGAGCACATTGTTTGTGGTGTTTACAGAGGTTAGCTAAATTGTTCTAAAAACAGCACAATAGTTTTTCTGAAGACCCACACCGCAAGATTGGCAGGCTTGACTACTGTAGGTGAAACGATAAATTATTGCCACACACTTCAATTTGTTTCTGATGTTCCAGTTTTATATATTGAACTTGTAATTGATAAGACATTAAAGGAATAATACTTTTTTATGAAAATGGATTATTCACCCCCTTACTTGGAGTTACTTTTGGTCTCAGTACATGCATTTTCCTAGTTGGTAACAACAATTGTACTTTTTTCTTAGCTTTAGCTTAGCATAGGTGCTGGAATGTAAAGTAGCCAGATAGAAACTATTTGGCAACATTACATTCCAGCACCTATGCTAAGCTAAAGCTAAAATTGACCATGTTTTTACCCACATACAGTATATAACTCCAGGCAAGACTGTAAATAATTCAATTTCAAAAATTCTCAGTCCTCCACCACCTCTTGCTCTGCAGAGGAGAGGACGAGGAGAGAAGTGCATGGGAGTTGTGACTATGGATAGAGAGAAAGAGAGAGAGGGAGAGAGAGGAGGTGCATGGAAGCTCTGAGCATGACCCAGAGGACCCGCTGGTGCACTCAGCCCTCAGAGACTTGGCCTGAGACCTGGCCAACTAGGAGGATCCCTGTGTGTGTGTGTGTGTGTGTGTACGTGTGTGTGTGTGTGTGTGTGTGTGTGTGTGTGTGTGTGAGGGTTTAAAAAGTGCTGGTTTCTCTCTCTTGCTTGCTCCCTTGCTCTCACTTTCTCTCTCCCTTGCTCTCTCTCTCTCGCCCTCTCTCTCACCCTCTCTTTCTCTCACTCTACTCTCCCTCTCTCTCATTGCTTCTCTGTCTCTCACTCTCTTTCTTAGTCCCTCTCTTTCTCTTCTCTCTTGTAGTGTGTCTCTCATTCTGTTGCTTCTTTTTGTCTCACTCTCTTTCTTTCTTATTCTTATTCTCTTTCTCTGTTCTTTTTCGGTCTTTCTCTGTCTCTCCTAGTCTCTCTCTCTCCCTCTCTCTCTCTGTCTCTGAGTTGTGTGCCGGAAGGGGGGAGCGGGGAGAAGATAAATGACAGCCTCAGACAGTGCGCTGCCAGTGCCTCTGGCAGACTCATTACCTCCTGGCCCATTAAATCAGGGCCTCCACTGACACGGCAAACATGGCAGAGAAAAGAGGAGCGAGAAAGACAGCAGAGAGAGAGAGAGAGAGAGAGAGAGGTGGAGAGAAAGGGTTAAGAGAGTAAAGAGTGAGAGGAGGAGGGAGTATTGAGAGTAAGAAAAAGAGAGTGAGGGCGAGAGAGAAAGAGGTGAAGATGAAGGGTTAAGAAAAGGAGGAGAGGGAGGGGGGAGAGAGAGAAAGAAAAGGGAGGGAGAGAGAGAGAGGGAGGGAGATGGAGAGGCCGGGTTGTGAGGTGTGAGTAAACTGAAGTGAAAGGGGTGAGAATTTAGTGAAGAGGGGGGACAGCTGAAGGAGCCGTGCACAGCACACAGGGGAGAAGTTGTGGAGACGAGCTACAGCAGGACTACAGCAGGGCTGCCCACAGACCTGAGACTGCTGCATTGGGATTAGACACTCGAGATTACGGCACTGGGATTAGACACTACAGATTATAGCACTGGGATTAGACACTAGAGATTACAGCACTGGGATTAGGCACTAGAGACTACAGCAGTGGGACTAGACACTACAGATTACAGCACTGGGACTAGACACTAGAGATTACAGCACTGGGACTACACTTTACAGACTACAGCAGTGGGGGAACAGAAATTACAGCACTGAAGGAGAAGAGACTAGAGATTAGAACACTGGGGGAGAAGAGATTAGAGACTAGAGCACTGGGTGGAAAAGAGATTAGAGATTAGAGCACTGGGGGAGAAGAGAAGAGACTAGAGATTACAGCGCTGGGAAAGAAGAGACTAGAGATTAAGGACTAGAGATTAGAGCACTGGGGAGAAGAGATTAGAGACTAGAGATTAGAACACTGGGGGAGAAGAGACTAGAGATTAAAGACTAGAACACTGGGAGAGAAGAGATTAGAGATTAGATCACTGGGGGAGAAGAGATAAGAGATTAGAACACTGGGGGAAAAGAGACTAGAGATTAGAACACTGGGGGAGAAGAGACTAGAGATTAGATCACTGGGGGAGAAGAAAACAGAGATTAGAGACTAGAGATTAGAGCACTGGGGGAGAAGAGAGCAGAGTTTTGGGAGGATCCTGAGACACTATACTGGTGTCCACACACTCACAGCAGCCCAGCGCCACAGGGAGAGAAAAAAGAACCTTCTGCTTCATTTGCCAACAGCTGCCTGTGTTTGTTGTAACACGTCGTACCACTGTGCCCCTCAGCACACACACACACACACACACACACACAGACCAGAGAGTGGAAACGGCGATTAAAATGTAATTAAAACATGAAGGTGTGCTGCATGGGAAATGGATGTTTATATTGCTCTTGTCTTTTCCTCCTCTCTCTGTCTCTGAGTCTGTGCTGGGCTGGGCTGGGCTGGGCTGTAGTGGCAGTGGCTCTGATGGGAACTGAGTAGGCGTGATCATTTGCATTTAAGCAACCCATTAACTTCCCCCGAGGCGCTACACACTTCAGAGCGCACAGCCTTGTGGGTCATTTCTGGTTAGCAGCAAGCATGGCATAATAATGCTCTCTAGTGAGAAGATGGAACTCCCACTGTCATAAGACATGCGTGCCCTCACTGCCTGCAGTACTCCTATTAGCCACCCGGGGGCAGTGGAAAGACTGAAGAAGTTGCTAAAGTGCTAATGTGAAACACTACACATAGTGTAAATAATGTTTCGTTTTAACCTTGAATTTCACAAATGGCTTTGCAGAAGGGCCATCTGAGTATGCCAGTATTCCTTAAGAGCCTTAAGCCCTATGGGCTTGTAGTCCTTTTGGCAGCAACAGTGATTTTGCCTGAGCCTCTGAACACAAGGCAAGGCAAGGCAAGTTTATTTATATAGCGCATTTCATACACAAAGGCAATTCAATGTGCTGTACAAAAATAAAAGCAAGAACAGTAATTAGTAGAAAGTAAAAGCAAAGTAAAGACATAAAATAATAATTATGTGAAAAGTAAAAAAAAAAAAAAAAGACAAGACAGCTTCAGTGCAAGTCTCACATGACAGCGGGACTTGAAAAAGGCCCAGTTAATTGTTTCAAATCATCTGCTTGTGGAGAACTTCTTCCATAATTTTATTTAGTTTTTTTCCCTTCCTTCCAAAGATCATTTAAAAGGTTAGTCTCCGGACTAAGTTGGCCACAAGAAGAATCTAGAAGAGAAATATGAGGGGAAATAAATGTAAAATGTGGGTTTTTTGACAGGTTTTCAAGAAGAGAATAATAATTATATATATAAAAAAAATATTTAATTATGAAAATACAAATGAGATTCAGTCAGTTTGTCTGTTTAGCACTGCTGAACACAGCTAGCTTTCCCTCTGCTCTAAACACATCACCACAGCTCTCTCTCTCTCTCTCTCTCTCTCTCTCTCTCTCTCTCTCTCTCTCTCTCTCCCTCGCTCACTCACTCACTCACTCACTCTTTCCCTGTCTCCATTCTCTAACTCTCTCTCTCTCTTCCCCTCTCCCTGTCTGTACTGACTGTGTTCGCACTCATATAGCTGTGCTTGATGCAGGGCTTTCTCTCACTCTTTTTCTCTTTCTTCATTCTCTTACTCTCTCTCTCTCTCTCTCTCTCTCTCTCTCTCTCTCTCTCTCTCTCTCTCTCTCTCTCTCTCCCTCTTCTCCTCTCCTCTCCCTGTCTGTACTGACTGTGTTCGCATTCATATAGCTGTGCCTGATGCAGGGCTTTCTCTCACTCTTTTTCTCTTTCTTCATTCTCTTACTCTCTCTCTCTCTCTCTCTCTCTCTCCTCTCTCTCTCTCTCTCTCTCTCTCCCTTTCTCCTCTCCCTGTCTTTACTGACTGTGTTGGATGTATAGCTGTGCCTCATGCAGGACTCTCTCTCACTTTCTTTTTCTATTTCTCTTTTCTCTCTCTCTCTCTCTCTCTCCCTTCTCCTCTCCTCTCCCTCTACTGACTGTGTTGGATGTATAGCTGTGCCTCATGCAGGGGGCACCCCATTCTCTCACCCCCCCCCCACCTCCCACCTCCCTCCCCCCTCCCTCTGGTGCTCGGTGCTAATTGAGTCGGGCTGGCCAGCACACAGCTGTGCTTCGCTGACGAGTCCCCGGGGAACGCTACATGTGTCTATGGTTACGCTGTTGAGACTGAAGGACGTGAGCACGGAGCTCTCTCTCTCTCTCTCTCTCTCTCTCTCTCTCTCTCTCTCTCTCTCTCTCGTGTGTGTGTGTGTGTGTGTGTGTGTGTGTGTGTGTGTGTGTGTGTGTGTGTGTGTGTGTTCGTGTGCGTGAGAGAGAGAGAGTGCGAGCTTGCATGCATACACACACACACACACACACACACACACACACAGATTTACACACTGCCCCTCCCATTTCTTCTCTGAAAGCTGCTGTCATTAGGAAGCTCCTCCTATGAGTTCCAGTTGAGCATTTTTATGAGAAAAAGTGTGTGTGTGTGTGTGTGTGTGTGTGTGTGTGTGTGTGTATTCCTTCAGTTTTAAATTGTAGATCAATCTATATTTCTTTATTCAGTTACATTTTATTTACTGGTACAGAATATGAAGCTAACTGATTTCACACCAGCGTGCAAGCTTGTCATCATCACATGTTACGTTTTAAAAGAGTGAGAATTCTCTTAAAAGTGAACTTTATTTTATTTTATTTTTTTTCTTATCCTGCGTTGGGTGTTCAAATGCAATCAAACTATATAATCTATCTGTCTTAATGTGCTTGGGAAACAATTAATGAATTTATTTGTTTATTTGTTTTATTTTTAGAGTGTGCAATAGAGAGTAGTGATCACAACTTGGTGCGATGTGTGTGTGTGTGTGTGTGTGTGTGTGTGTGTGTGTGTGTGTGTGTGTGCAGTATCTACAGTAGCTATGAACATCTGCTCTGAGCCAATCAGATTTAGGACTGCACTGCACTGCACCCCAATCTGGAGATCCCATGTGAGGATGGGAGGTGTGTGTGTGTGTGTGTGTGTGTGTGTGTGTGTGTGTGTGTGTGTGTGTGTGTGTGTGTGTGTGTGTCTGCATGCAATTCTCTGTGTTTACAATATGTGTGAGTGTGTACAGGCGTGTGTGTGTGTGTGTGTGTGTGTGATTGTATGCACACATTTGTGTGTTTATTTTGTGTGTTTGTGTGTGTATGTGTGTCTTTGTGCAATTCCGTTTCTTTACAATGTGTGAGAGTTTGCTCAGGCATGTGTGTGTGTGTGCGCGCACTTGTATGCACACTTTTGTGTATGTTTATATTGTGGTGTGTATGTGTGTGTGTGTGTGTGTGTGTGTGTGTGTGTGTGTGGATGCATCTGCTCCTGCTCACTCTCTGTGAGCCAGTGCGATAGCACAGAGACAGATAGAGGGAAGAAGCGTGTGTGTGTGTGTGTGTGTGTGTGTGTGTGTGTGTGTGTGTGTGTGTGTGCGTGTGTGTGTGTGTGTGTGTGTGTGTGTGTGTGTGTGAACCTCGTTGTGATTAAGGCGGCTCAGACAGCTCGGTGCCAGGGCCAGTTTCAAAGCAGACAGACGCTGCTTGGCTTTTTTTATTTGCCCCAGTCCTTGTTGGGTTTGATAGCGTGTAATTTAATGCAGTGGCTCCCACTGTATCTGAAAGACAGTGCCCGTTAGACACCCTGTGTGTGTGTGTGTGTGTGTGTGTGTGTGTGTGTGTGTGTGTATCTGAAAGACAGTGCCCGTTAGACACCCTGTGTGTGTGTGTGTGTGTGTGTGTGTGTATGTGTGTGTGTATCTGAAAGACAGTGCCCGTTAGACACCCTGTGTGTGTGTGTGTGTGTGTGTGTGTGTGTGTGTGTGTGTGTATCTGAAAGACAGTGCCCGTTAGACACCCTGTGTGTGTGTGTGTGTGTGTGTGTGTGTGTGTGTGTGTGTGTGTGTGTGTGTGTGTGTGTGTATCTGAAAGACAGTGCCCGTTAGACACCCTGTCCTGTACCCCCTCCAGCAGCACTTGACATTTTGTCTTCTTTTCCACCCCCCTTCCTCAGGCTCTCCTGGTTAAACCCTCCCTCCCCTCCCCCCTCACCTCACCCCCCCACCCCATGCCTATTGTCCTCGCTCTCTCCTGTCCCCCCGTCCCCGTCTTTGCTATTTCTGATGAGTTTGGTATTTCAGTCACAGTAAGGGACTGGTTTCTCAGAAACCTCCCAGCCAGTCCTCCTCTGTTCAAGGCCAGCCATCAGTCCACCATACTCAAGTCAAGTGGGCATCTGCATGTACAGTGAACAAGAAGAAAGACCATATATATACTGTATATTGTGCTCGTGAACGAGTCTCAATCGTCCCAGATCGAGTCTGTAGGTTTGGCTCACTCAATCACGTTCTAATCGTAAAAGACTGAGAAAGTCGGTAGGTCTGTTCCAAGCCTTAGGGTGGACATTGAGATTCAGCCTGTATGTTTCTGTATTCCGATTCTGTATTTCGCGTTCTGTTTTGGAATGTATTGTTTTCCCTTGTCTGGATGTTAGGTTGACGGATGCCTTCAGACCATATAGCTACATATAGTAGACCAGGCAATAAAAGGATCCTGACGCTTCAGTGCGTCTGGTGTTGGGGATGTCAGGCTTCCAG
>JAODXP020000021.1:23912089-23915551 GCA_027497455.2 Sardinella longiceps | reverse complement strand
CCAGGTAGAGTTTTGTGGCTCAATCCCAAAGCAACATGGACATGGGTCAGGGCAGACTCAGGAATTAAAGCTGGCTTGGTGCTCATACAAAGTCAAAGTCAAGCAACTTAATTGTCAATCAAGCTCTACAACAGTACATTGCAAGCAGACTGAAATTGCGTTTAGCTAACTCCAATATGCACAAGTTAAAAAATGACATACAACTAAGATACATAACTGTATTAAGACTCACAACTCACTAGAACATAAAGTTCAATTGATATCAAGATATCAGGCATGATGAGAGATATCGCTAACAGACTCAAGACGCTAGCATTACCGTTAGCGTTAGCATTAACGCTGCTCCAGCCCGGCCCACATGTGCTGAATGACCCAGCGAGCGTCTGCTGTTTGCCACATGTGGAGACAGGAACGTGGGGGGAAAATGTATTGGACAGTCAGTCTGTCCCAACTGGGCAAGTAGGAGCTCAGCTCAAAGCATCTGAGTGAAAGGATAATGATAGATGATTAAAAGATTACTGAGACCATGGCTAAACAGCAGTGTAGTCCCATCACACATCAGGACTGTTTTGACTCCTCCGCTAGGCTATTGGGGCGGTTGTTTCTAGAATATTGACAACAGCTCCCCTGCTTTCTCTGGGCCCTCTGCCCTCCTCCAGCATCCTTTGGCCGGCGCCCGTTCCAGCCTGAAAACAATAGCAGTGTGTGTCGCAAGTGCAAACTCACTGTCAAGGCCATTCAGGCTCTAGCTAACTGTGGTGTAACACTCGATAAATGTTCTCCATTTCATTTAATGACACGCTCATCCACCACACTACAGCCGGGACCGACGAGAGAGAGAGAGAGAGAGAGAGAGAGAGAGAGAGAGAGAGAGAGAGAGAGAGAGAGAGAGAGAGAGAGAGAGAGAGAGAGAGAGAGAGAGAGAGAGAGAGAGAGAGACTCTTGTGGGGTCTGTTGGTTTTGATCAGCCTCTGTGCTGGGCTGTTTTCTAGCTCAGTCCTCGGGCTCCGGCTCTGCTGCTGCCGCTGAGGAAACAGGAGAAATGGCGCTGATGTGGTCCAAGCGACCCGAGCCTCCGTCCAAGTGGCAGACATCGAATATTTCCAGATTGTCATTTGGGCTGATTGCTGATGGCCTGGGCTTGACTGGGATCCAGCTAGACAGACTGCTGCTCCCATGTTGCCAGTTCCAACCCCAACTTGAATGAAGGTGCTTGGGCACGTTCTGTTCTTTTCCCCCCACACCACCACCAACACACACACACACACACACACACACACACACACACACACACACACACACACACACAGTCTGCTAGTCTCTTAGTTTCATGCAGTTGGCATAGCACTCCTATGCAACATCCAAAGAACCCTGGGCGGTTTTGGTTACGAGTTACCAAACTCTGTCGGCGCTTTGGATTATCTGGCTACAATTAATGGCCGTTCACGTCGACAGAACCACAGCCAGCATCCAGCGAAGGAGTATCTCGCTTACTTCCCACCGGCGTCTCATCCAACATCCAGCGAAGGAATATCTCATCTGTATTTCCCAGCGTTATTTCAGACGTCAGCGATGACACAAGCACAAGCGTTTGTTCTGCTTTGTCCTCCCCCCTGCACTGAGCGTCAGCGATCGCGGAGCATCGGCGAGGAAAGGAGGGAGTCCACAGGAAGTGTGTCATTAACGGCTCAGAACGCGGCGACAGCGCTGTGTAAATCTAACGTGTTGAAAAGTGTGTGTCCACTGTTTTTCGCTCCAGCTCCGGCTCTGTCTTTCCACACCTGTTTTGCAAACCGTACCTGGAACTCCTGCTCTGTCTTTAGGAGACTGAGTGCGTCAAGCTGTCTGAGGGAACCAGAGTGTTGATGAATGTGTGGGAAGCTCTGTGCTTTGTTTGGCTTTTGCTTTTCCTCTTTGTTTTCAGTTGATTTTGTGCCACTCCGGGAAAATCACATTGAATTGTGAAAGGTGTCTTTGAGTAAAAGCAATTGTTTAAACAAAAGTAAAAAAAAAAAAAAAAAAAGCACATGAAGAATTGTAAATATCAGGAATTTACTACTTATGTTTTTACATACAGAGATGGTTTGAAATGGTGTGAATTCACGCAAGGTTCCTTCATGTGTTCGGTGTCTAACGGCAGAAGAGAGAGACCCTCAGGATGGCTAATAGTCAACTCGTTGTTTGTGACGGAGGTGACTCTGGTCAATGCTAGCTGATTAGCATGCTAACCTCAAAGGATATCTGGGCATCACAATACTTTGGTGTTTTGGACATTGTGGCAATATGGTTGTTTCCTCGTGTGTCTTACTGTTCCCAGATCATTTAATGCATGTTTACGGTACGGTAGCTCCTGTTAAACACATCTGATCTTGTGGCTATCAGGAACCAGTCAGCACAAAATAGAGTTAACTCAGGCACCTCGTTTAGGCTCAGAGCTGGGACAAAAGTGTGTGTGTGTGTGTGTGTGTGTGTGTGTGTCTGTGTGATTTTAATCTGTTTCTCTCAATTTCTCTCTCTCTCTCTCTCTCTCTCTCTCTCTCTGTCTGACTCTCCTCCCTTTCTATCCTCTCTCTCTTTTTCTTCATACTCTTTCTCTTTCCTGTTCTCTCGCTCTCTCTCTCCCTCCCTCTCTCTCTCTCTCTCTCTCTCTCTCTCTCTCTCTCTCTCTCTCTCTCTCTCTCTCTCTCTCTCTCCCTCTGTCTCTCTCTCCCTCTCTCTCTCTGTTGATCACTGCTTTGCTAACTGAAGCCAGCTGCGGCTGCTCTCTTTGGCCTCTGATTTATACGGCCAGCCTGAATGTAGCGGCTCCTCCTCGGACGCCCTGCGTAAACTCACCTAAAGCCAATGGCCACTACCTCTCCTAAACAGACAAGGCAGCGCTGTGTGTGTGTGTGTGTGTGTGTGTGTGTGTGTGTGTGTGTGTGTGTTTGTTTGTTTTTTTGTCAGTGTGTGTGTGTGTGTGTGTGTGTGTGTGTGTGTGTGTTTCTTTGTCTGTGTGTGTCAATATGTTTGTGCATCTGTTTTCTGTGTGTGTGTGTGTGTGTGTGTGTGTGTGTGTGTGTGTGTGTGTGTGTGTGTGTATATGTGTGTGTGTGTGTGTGTGTGTGTGCGTGTCTGAGTGTCCCGATTAGCGAGCGCTGAGAAGAAGCAGAGCAGGTTTGGTGGGCGGGCGGGCGCAGACATATTTAACGTCTGTGATGTAATGGGCCTGAATCAGCAGATAGTTCCACCGGGGGCCTTTAAGGAGCCCTGCATGTGTCTTTAACCCCCTCTCCACCTATACACACACACACACACACACATGCGGGCACATACACTTAAACACACACACACTTTCAAATACTTATACACACACACACTACAAATACTCACACACGCGCGCATGTTTGTGTGTGTGTATTTGTTTGTCCCTCTTTGAATGTGTGTTTTTGCGCGTGTCTACTGGAGTGTCATATATATGTG
>JAODXP020000021.1:23897089-23902089 GCA_027497455.2 Sardinella longiceps | reverse complement strand
CTCTATTCCTCCTCTCCCTCTCCCCATTCCTCCTCTCCTCTCCTCTATTTCTCATCTCGTGCCCAGTGATTGTGTCCAGTGATGGTGTCCAGTGATTGTGCCCAGTGATGGTGTCCAGTGATGGTGTCCAGTGATGGTGTCCAGTGATTGTGTCCAGTGATTGTGTCCAGTGATGGTGTCCAGTGATTGTGTCCAGTGATGGTGTCCAGTGATTGTGCCCAGTGAGGGTGGTCAGTGATGGTGTCCAGTGATGGTGTCCAGTGATTGTGCCCAGTGATTGTGCCCAGTGATTGTGTCCAGTGATGGTGTCCAGTGATGGTGTCCAGTGATGGTGTCCAGTGATGGTGTCCAGTGATGGTGTCCAGTGATTGTGCCCAGTGATGGTGTCCAGTGATGGTGTCCAGTGATGGTGTCCAGTGATTGTGTCCAGTGATGGTGTCCAGTGATTGTGCCCAGTGATGGTGTCCAGTGATGGTGTCCAGTGATGGTGTCCAGTGATTGTGCCCAGTGATTGTGCCCAGTGAGGGTGGTCAGTGAGGGTGGTCAGTGATGGTGGTGCTCTGCGTTGGTGCTCAGTGTTGGTGCTCAGTGATGGTGCCCAGTGGTGGTGCCCAGTGATGGGGTTGCGTTGTATAGTAACACAAGTGTCCTTGATGGTGGCTTTCAGCATGGCGGATTCCTCATGACACAAGCCAGGATGCTTTCATCTAAGACAAGCTATCTCTCTCTTCACTCGTCAGAGCTTCTCCTCACACTCTCGTACTCCAAACACACACACACACACACACACACACACACACACACACACACACACAAAGCACAAGGACACCTGTTGATATGTGCTATTGAAGGAGCAGCTTGTCCTGTGTGCTGTGTGGTCTATTCCTATAGTAAGAGCGGCTGCTAGCAGTAGCATTACCTACTGTATAGTACATTACTCATGGAACAGGCAGGGCCAATGCACTTGTTCATGGAACTCATGCCAACTAGCCTGGGCTAGTTACTGCTAGTGTCGGGTAACATCCCCTATCCTCAAGAACAGTCTAATACAACATGCTACACGCAACATGGCCCTCTGATTGTGCACAAATAATACAACGTTTAGTATTCAACGTAGCAGTGCAATGTTCACTTAGTAAATTTGTGTAAACGCTTCGTGTTCGTATTTATGAAGTATTTCTCTTTCCTCTCTCGGTTACTCTGTCTTTCTCTTATTCGGTCATATCCATATTCCCTTTCACTCTCACACACACACACACACACACACACACACACACACACACACACACTCTCTGCTCATCATGCACGTATTCCCTGCCACAGAGAGGAGTCAAATAGCCCCAATGTGTTAAAAGCATTAGGTAAGCACAAATCCAAGATGAGCTTTTTTCTCCGTGTGTGTGTGTGTGTGTGTGTGTGTGTGTGTCTGCGTGCATGCGTGTGTGTGCATAGGGGCCTGCTATCGTGTGTCGTTGCCCGTTTGGCTGCGGCGCTGCTGTATACGTTTATACGCTCGGCAGCCGTGCGCCTGACTCATCCCCCCCTCATGAGAGCCCTAAAGCAGCCGACTCGACCGCCCAGCCGAGCCCAGCCCAGCCCGGCCACACCAGCACACTCTCCACCTCCGCCAGAATCACACTTACAATCTCTCTCTCTCTCTCTCTCTCTCTCTCTCTCTCTCTCTCTCTCTCTCTCTCTCTCTCTCTCTCTCTCTCTCACTCTCTCTCTCTGCCTTTTCTTTCAGCCTCTTGGCCTCTCTCGCCCCCCCCCTCTCTCTTCCTCTATCTCTCTGTCTCTCTGTCTTTCCTTCTTTCTCTCTCTTACTCTCTCTCTCTGTCTCATCCTCTATCTCTCCCCTCTCTCTCTCCATCTCTCTCCTTTCCCTGGCTCTTCTTCTCTCCTCCTCCTCTCCCTCTCTGTCTCTCTGTCGTGTTGTTTTCTCCAAAGTTTCCTGGTGTTCTCTATCTTCTGCTGTCTCATCACCCTCTCCTGCTTTTTTTCCTTCTCTTTTTCTCACTCTCTCCTTCGCTCTTAACACTTTGCTATCTTCCATTCTCTTTCACTTTAACTCTCTACTCTTTCACACTCTTTCTCAGTCTCATATTCTCAGTTTCCCTTGCTCACCCTCTCTCTTTCTTCTCTTCTCTTCCTCTCTCTCTCTCTCTTTCTCTCTCTTTCTCTTTCTCTCTCTCTCTCCCTCTCTTTCTCCTTCACCTCCTGACGGGGCAGTACAGGTGGAGGCAGTCCAAGTTCAGCGCAGCGGCGCAGGATGTTTGGAGTGAGGTATATAAAAGTGAGAGTTCAAACGCGTGCCGGGCTCGCTGCTTTTATGTGGCTCTGGGCTGTTTGGCTTTGCTCGCGAGAACACCTCCCTCCCTCTCCCCTTCCTTCTCTTCCTCCCTCCCTCTCCCCCTCCTTCTCTCCCTCCTTCCCTCCCTCCCTCCTTCTCTCCCTCCCTCCACCACAGAAAAAAGCAGCTCTATTGCAGGATTTATGTGAGAGGAGAGAGGGAACGAGGGAGGAGAAAGAGGTAAAGAAAGTTTGGGTGAGGGCATGTGTGTGTGTGTGTGTGTGTGTGTGTGTGTGTGTGTGTGTGTGTGTTGAAGGGGGGCGGGGTGAAGGAGAAAAAAAATATTGCTGTTGATATATCTATAACAAGACATGGTTTGTTCGAGGAGGTGTTTTTTATTATTATTATTATTTTAGAATAAAATAAGCGCATTTTTGGCTATTTTTTCCATGTTGACTGACATGGTCCCACGCCTATGGAGGTTGGCCCAAAGAAAAGCATTCAATTTTCATCTGCGTGCCAGAGGTCTAAAAATAAGCTCTGACACCCAGTGATCAAAGAGACCCAATTTAGCAGGTCAAACATTAGGCCTGATTGACCTTAACAGGAAACAACACGCTCACCTCAGCATGGGAAGTGAAATCTCTCTCTCTCTCTCTCTCTCTCTCTCTCTCTCTCTCTCTCTCTCTCTCTCTCTCTCTTCTCTCTCTCTCTCTCTCTTTCTTCCTCTCTCTCCCTCTCTCTCTCTCTCTCTCTCTCTCTCTCTCTCTCTCCCCCCTCCCTCTCTCTCCCTCCACCACAGCCTGCCACCTGTGCACATAGAAAGGGCTGAATCAGCAAGGTCAGAGGTCACCAGAAGAGTTGTCAGTGCCGTTTGCGGCTGGCCAGTGTGTGGAGGAATGCTGCTACAGAAAGAGGGATTGTGTGTGTGTGTGTGTGTGTGTCTGTGTGTGTGTGTGTGTGTGTGTGTGTGTGTGTGTGTGTGTGTGTGTGTGTCTGTGTGTGTGTGTGTTTGTGTCTGTGTGTGTGTGTGTGTGTGTGTGTGTAAGGGGGGGGGGAGAAGAGTTGAAAGGGAGCAGATTTAATGCTTTCACTGAGTGTGCAGTTGTGCTTAGGTAATAAATCCTAGCTTGTTTAGGTGCCCGCTATCTTAGTTCACACTCCCACTGTTCATGTGCCGACATCACACATTGCCATTGCACGCACTCACACTCTAATAAACCCGCCCTTTGTGTCAGAAGAATATTTTTTTTCTCGAAGTTATGTCTTACTTTCTTATTTTGTTACTTGTTTTGTATTTTTTATTTTATTATTCTCTCACTCTCTTTACTCTTATTTATACTGCATACTCTTCTATCTATTCTTTCTAGTATACTTTATTATCTTCATGATGTGCTTTGCTATCTGACAAGTGTGCATTCTCTCTGTGTTTAATTCAGACATGGTAAAAATGGAGTGAGAGGTGCAAACGTTTGTTACAGTGTGTTCCATGTTCTATTTCCACAAGGGAGGCGAAGGGGGAAAATCCCCCTTTATGCAGACCAAAGTATAAGATCGTTGAAAAGTTCATATTGTGTGTATTTTACAAATGTATTACATTGTTCTATCCTGGTCAGAATTCTATGATCTTTGGTATAATATATATTATTATATACTGTATAATATTATATAATATTATTTCTCTAGTAGTCTAGTGCACAGGTTCTCAAACTGAGGTCTGGGGACCCCCCGGGGTCCGTGGCACATTGCCAGGGGGTCTGTGAAAAACTTTTTTTTTTTTTTTTACAAAACCATAAACTTGCCTTAAAGGGATAGAAATACTACTAAAACACTTTCCTTGGGTATTTTTTTAAAACAGGCCTGGAAAACAACTTCTGCACTGTCACTTACATGCTTATTTAAAACTGTTGCATCTGAAAGAACAAATAGCTAAACATTTTTTCTGATCATGAGGGGTTCTTGAAAAAATTTCAGCTCCATGAGGGGTCACTGGCCCAGTAAAATTTGAGAACCCCTGGTCTAGTGTACCATAGAGGTGCATGTTTGTGAAGCAGTTGAAATAAATGCGTTGGGTAGATTCCAACAGTAATGTAGAGTACCTTACAGGTGCATGTTTGTGAAGCAGTTGAAATAAATGCCCAGTGATTGGGTAGATTCCTTCAGTAACGTAGAGTAGCATACAGGTGCATGTTTGTGAAGCAGTTGAAATAAATGCATTGGGTAGATTCCAACAGTAATGTAGAGTAGCATACAGGTGCATGTTTGTGAAGCAGTTGAACTAAATGCATGATTGGGTAGATTCCAACAGTATTGTAAACTACCACACAGGTGCATGTTTGTGAAGCAGTTGAACTAAATGCCCAGTGATTGGGTAGATTCCAACAGTAGTGTAGAGTACCACACAGGTGCATGTTTGAAGCAGTTGAATAAATGCCAGTGATTGGGTAGATCCCAACAGTATGTAAGTAGCATACAGGTGCATGTTTGTGAAGCAGTTGAACTAAATGCATTTGGTAGATCCCAGTAGTGTATGTACCATACAGGTGCATGTTGTGAAGCAGTTGAATAAATGCCAGTGATTGGGTAGATCCACAGTAGTAGAGTAGCATACAGGTGCATGTTTGAAGCAGTTGAACTAAATGGCCAGTGATTGGGTAGATCTCAACAGTGTGTAGAGTGCATACAGGTGCATATTTGTGAAGCAGTTGAA
>JAODXP020000021.1:23854327-23881989 GCA_027497455.2 Sardinella longiceps | reverse complement strand
TCCACTGAAAACTTTAAAGATTCTCTTGTCCAGCTGCACAGCAGATTCTCATGCCTCAGCAGTCTGGACATTATTTGATGTTGATGTTTGCAGTATATGCCAAATTCACACACACACACACATACACACACACACACATACACACACACACACACACACACACACACACACACACACACACACTCACGGCCATTAGTCATCATCTCTGTGCATAGATAAAGGGTTTTTGGGCCATATTCGCCCGTAGTCAGCAGGCTGTTCTGTCCACGCCAGGACAGAAGCTCTTTTAGCCTCAGTAGAGAGAGAGACTCACTCAGTGGACTACACACATATACACATATACTGTACACACACACTCATGGAGTCAAGCCTTCAGAACCACACACACACTCGCCTGCACACACACGCACACACACATACACAAACACACACACTCACTCTCTCACACACACAAACACGCTCTTACACACACACACACACACACATACACACTATCCGTCTTGTCTTGGAGCACTCATGTTAGTTTATTAGTAAGCACATTTTTGGATAATTCGGACAACATGCATAAAAACACTGTGCCATTACTGTATATAGTCCCTTTATTTATCCTCACAAGTGGTATTTGCTCTAGGAACCACCTACTGTTTATTGGGCCTGTTGAGCCCTTTGAGTGCCTTTCCATAGATAGAGTACATTGCACAGTGTGAAGTATGTCTTACCTTGTGTGTGTGTGTGTGTGTGTGTGTGTGTGTGTGCGTGTGTGCCCTTCTTGCTTACAGATGGAAGTAATGGAGATTGCCCTGGAGCAATGTGGCCCTTCCAGTGATCGCAAGATTGCCCTGATCGACAAGAACCGCGACCTCTACCTGAGCTCTGTGCGCCGTCTCGCTCGAGAACACGCTATTTTCAAGATAGGTAGGAACCCTGCTGTATGACTACGGGGCTGGGACGGTTCTGTGCACCGCCTTGCTCGAGAACACGCTATTTTCAAGATAGGTAGGAACCCTACAGTATGGCTACGGGGCTGGGATGGTTCTGTGCACCGCCTTGTTCGATACCAAAGATCAGTATCACTAGGGGCTGGGATTGGTCTATGCACAGCCCTGCTCGAGAACACTATTATCAAGATAGGTAGGAGTTCCACAGTATCACTAGGGGCTGGGATGCCTGCTGGATAGGGCCGTCGCAACAGGACAGGCAAACCAGACACTTGTCTGGGGCCCCAGGCTGAAAGGGGCCCCCAAGAATGACTGTTTAATCATTTCAGTAGTTTAGTTGGTGGTGTTTTTCAATGACATGTGACAGAGTTAGACAACTGTAAGTTCAACACAAATAATCATATTAATGAAAGTTGCTTTCAAGAATATTATCACTATGTGGTGTATGTAGGTGTTATGGGAGGTGAAGGGCCCCGATGCCCTGTTTGCTTGGGGCCCCCTAAGTACCTTGAAACGGCTCTGCTGATAGAGACGCCAAAGCAAGCTGCTCAAACTGCCTCAGAGAGCATTTAGGGTGAAAGAGGACTCTGCTCTCACTGTGGGGAGATTGGGGAAGTTTGGTTTTTGGTTGTTTTTTGTGTTTTTTTTTTGTTTATTTGTTTTTATGTTTTTATTGCGTTTGTTATGATACTGCTGTTATGTGGTGTATTGTCTAAGAATACTTATTTTTTTAAAATTGATTTGATTGATAAAAATTGAAAAACATTTTTTTTGGTGTGTGTGTGTGTGTGTGTGGCTTTGGTATTCCATTCTAAGAACAAATGAATTAGATTGTCTCTCTTCCTCCTAGGTACCATGGTGAAGACGATGGCGTGGAACGATTCTGTTAACATCCTGTGCGGGGTCCAGGACAGCCAGTTCACGGTGTGGTACTACCCAGGAGCCGTGTTTGTGGACCAGGACCTGCTGCCAAAAACACTTTGTCTCAAGGATGCCAGGTAAGCGTGTTTCCAGACACTACCATTAGGTTTCAGTGTGTGTCTCACTGACACACACACACACACACACACACACACACACACACACACACACACACACACACGCCTGTGCATGTCTGTGATTTACAATTGGTTTTGTTTACACACGGCACGGGGATATGCAAATAAGATGGCGTGTATGGAAGATTGCCCATCCAGATAGGCAAGTCAGTGCCTGCCTTTATGAAGGTCATGCTGTCTATGGTGTCCTGTATCCATCCGTCTTGCTGGGCTGAAAATGAAACACTGTCAGGTATCAGTGTGCTGTGACAGGGTTTTATAAAGCTTTTTTTGTTGATATGTCTGGTATGGTTTGAAAGCCATAAAGGAATTATGTTTTGTTATTTAGATTGTGGCGTTTTACCATGTGACTACTTGTCTTATATTAATGAAAAATAGGTGATTTATTTTTTATTTCTTTTAGAGCCCCCATGTGCTATTTGCCTGGGGGCCCCCCAAGTACCTTGAAACTTTTTTTTTCTTTTTTTTATTTGATTGATTTGTTTATTGACATTGTACAAGGCATTAAAAAGGTATACAAATAAATAAGTCGATGTGTCTTGAAAACCTTGTACAACATATCGAAAGGATAACACAAAAAAGCTTTGAGAGCTTGTTTCCATTGTGTTCCTTGTGAATGTACAGTATGTACTGTATGTGTTTCTGCTTCTGTTGCCCCCTCACTGGCTGGCTGACCCATACATATCCCATCATGCTTTGCAGTGAGTTGAGCAGCACGCCTCAGATCCTGAGCTACGTGGGCACGCAGGTGACGGTGCGGCGGGTGGACGGTTCTCTGGTGTACAACGCGGTGTCACCCTACCCCGCCATCCTCCACGACTACGCCAGCACAGCCCGATGGGAGGACGCCCTGCGCCTCTGCCGATTCGCCAAGGTAACGTACAGTAAGTCCTCTGCCGATTCCCCATGGTAATGTACGTCCTCTGCCGATTCGCCATGGTAACGTACGTCCTCTGTCGATTCCCCATGGTAACGTACGTCCTCTGCCGATTCCCCATGGTAACGTACGTCCTCTGCCGATTCCCCATGGTAACGTACGTCCTCTGCCGATTCCCCATGGTAACGTACGTCCTCTGCCGATTCCCCATGGTAATGTACGTCCTCTGCCGATTCGCCAAGGTAACGTGTGTCCTCTGTGCCGGGGCAACATCCAGGATGCATTCAGTGTTTGAGTACCTAAGAGTAAAACAGCGCTATAGTAATGTAAAAAACAACAACAACAACAACAACAACATTTCCTGCCGAAAATGAGTCAGTCAGGATGGGGGCATGCAGGGGGTGGGGTTGGGGGGGCGGGGGGTGTTAGTCGGTATCAGAGATTAGTGACTAGTATTACAAAGGTTATGTTCTACACTTTCATATGATATATGATAGGAGGCACAAATAGCCTATGCAATTTATTGTAAAATTACGTTCAAGGTACAAAATATTTATCTTTTCTGGGAAAGTAGTCAAAGTGGGAGGTGTTTGTTGTCAAGGAGGCTGCCTTAAATATAAACGCTGGGGGTAACCCTGGTATTGGTCTTATTATGGATTCACACTGGAGCCAAAGAAGTCTGCAGGACAGGGGTGACGGTAGAACCGGAGAGAGTGGGGAGTTCCACACACCACAAATGATAGCATATTATACTGTAGGTGATAAATTATACCCTAAATATGAACCAGACCTTACAAATTAGTCTGGAAAAAAACGAAACCATTAAAGTGCTGTGTGAATGACTAATATGAAATGTAAATCCATTCTTGGCAGCCAGCTGGCAAATAAATTCAAAGGCTTAATCAAATCCTAATGAGCTGTGAACCAACTTTTGACTCTTGTCACCTTAAGAACTCGTAGACCAGCCCCAGTAGTTTAGCAAGACTAAATTGCAGTTGGCCATCAGGCCTTTGGCTTGACCTCACCTCTCTGTGTCTGTCATTCATCAGTGAGAGGTGGACTATGGTCAGAGAAGAATGGAAACTTGACCCCGAGGCAAATGGAAAAGAAAATTATATTAACTACACAGCTATAATGAACCTCATCATTCTGTTTCCTTGTGGAAAAGTAAATATATCTAAAAATATATAATTCATTAAAAAAAAAAAAAAGAAAGAAAAACACTGTCCCCAAAGCCCAGTAGTTGTATCCCAAACTGGAACATCAGTAGGTATTTAGTCAGTGCTCTGAAAGGACCCTGACACAGCTTTTTCCTGCTAGGTAAAGAGTAAGGATTAATTGTGTAATTAGAGCGCTATAATTGCTAGCACATTGAGCCGCTCTGCAGAGATGGTTATGCTGGTGAAGACGACAGGACCAGGCCTCGCAGCAGTATTCCCAGAAAGGGACTTGGACCCACTCAATGGTGTTTTTTGCCCCCAACGGCACCTTCCAGGCAGCACAGCCTAAAAGACTCTACCTTTACCCTGTTCCTAACCCTAACCCCCCCAACCCTCATCCTAACCCTAAACTGAGGGGAGTAGTGGCTTGAAGGCAGTGCTGCATGGAAGGCACTGTTGAGGGCAAAAAAAAACAAAGACCCTAGGACCTTACTATGGGCTTGCTCCAGTTGGCTGAATTAGGGTTACTCAACTCACTCAAGCTGTCATATCATCTAACTTACAGACGCTCAGGTCTGTGTCATTGTTTGTTTGTTTCTTTGTTTCTTTGTTTGTTCATCTTGGTTGAAAATGTATTTCTCTCATTAATCTTTTACTCTCATACGTTATATTAAATGTGTAATTATATTGAAGGTCTTTTACTATTTTTCTGGCATGTACTTTGCCTCCTCATCATCTCTCATAATTTCTTCAATCAAAATGTCCTGAGAAATATGCAAATAAAATCACCTTGCTTGCCTTAGAGGGGGGTGGGGGGGCGATCTATCTCATTGTCTATGTCATGTAGTCCCTCTCTGTTACACTGTCTGCTTGCCTGTTCATCTGACACCCTTTTCTCTTTCTCTGATGCATGTTATCTTTATGTAATGTCCTTAATGTTTATGTGGATGTGTGTGTGTGTGTGTGTGTGTTGTGTGTGTGTGTGTGTGCGCGTGCGTGCGTCTGTGTCTGTGCATCGTGGTCATAGTGAGTATGTGAATTTCCTTCCATCTTCATCTCAGTGGGCACATGGCTCATGCTCTCTCTCTCTCTCTCTCTCTCTCTCTCTCTCTCTCTCTCTCTCTCTCTCTCTCTCTCTCTCTCTCTCTCTCTCTGTGCACCCTCTCTATGGTAGGCCCCAGAGAAGGAGGTGAGTGCAGAAGGGGCCCAGTCTTTCTCCCTGCTTCCCCATCACTGTTCCGCCCCTCCTCCTCGTGTGACCATTCTCTTCTCTACCCTGAACGTTGATCCACTGTAACACTCCTCCCTGGCCCAAGACTGTTACCCTTAATTACACCACAGGTAGAAAATGCAGGCTGTAGTCACTAGTAGGCTGAGTAAGCAATAAATCCCGAGAGGCCGGTGTAAATGCTGGTTTTAGCACGGGTGTTGTTTAGACATCCGTGCTAAAACCAACCTTTATACCGGACTGGAGGGGTTTATTGCGCTTCTAAAACTGTTACCACGTTAACCGGCAATTGTTTAATTAACGGAAAACATAACCACGAGAAATATACCAAGTTATTCCTTGATACCAATTCCTCCGCCAAAAAACATACTTCCTCTTACTGAATGGTTGCCAAGTAACGCAAAAGCGCTGCTCCATTCACTTTCTTATGGCGCAGCAGTTTAGAACGAAATGCGGTTGGAGCCGTGCTAAATGCCTAATTTACAATGGCATCGAACGCGTTTTCAACCAATCACAATCGAGGACCGGAACTATCAGTTTTAGAACTGACACCAATCACTGACCACAAATACACAGGTTTTCCATTTACAAACATTACTGGATACTAAGAGATAGGAGGCAGAAGGTTCCAAGCTACGTTAGAGCACTAGTCTACACCATTCATTATTTCGGAGCTCATTTTGTCTGAAGGCTAGCATCATGCTATATTATTTCTCACTATAACAACTCCTAATGACTGGTTTTCCAGTGTTTCCCATGTTATTCCTTTTTGAAAGTGCATTGCCTATGTTGTTCTATGGAGCTTCTGCTTATTTTTTTCATGACGTTGCCTGGAAATCCATGAATACTGTTTGGTTTTCACAAGCTTGTTTTGGGGGTTGTGTTCCTAGAATTGACCCCTGAGGGACACCACAGTTTTACAGGAAAAATAAATATACAGGCCAATTAGTTTCAACCAACTTGAAACATTACAGTAACTGCTGAGTGTGGCACCCTGTCTGTAGTACAGTCAGTATTCTCAGGGATTTCCTACAAGATGTCTATTTTTTCAACAAGATATCTCTCTTTTTTACCATCTAAATTATGAAAATGGACAGGCATCAAAGAAATCAGTTGCTTATTGTTTGGAACAGGCAAGTGAAGAACAAGTTTGTTCCAGTGATATTGTGCTCCAGTCATTCTAAACTCATCAGGAAGTTCAGCACAGCCAGAGGAGAGAGACTAATCAAAATGCAAGAGCTGCTTGGAGCCGAGCGGTCTTTGGTATTTTTTGCCCTCAACGGAGCCTTCCAGGCAGTGCTGCCTTCAAGGCACTAATCCACTCATTTTAGGGTTAGGATGAGGGTTGAGGGGGTTAGGGTTAGGAATAGAATAGAAGAATAGAATAGAATAGATCTTTAATGTCCACCAGGGATGGAAATTTGCCTTTGGCTCACCGAAAACATGAAAGACAGACACACACAGTCATTATAAAAGAATACAGTTAGCACAAAATACAGTCATCACACCACTCAGTGGACATGACACATACAGACATACACACAGTCAAACACTCATCACGCCTCAGTCAAGAAAAGGATAATAAATATGCTTAGAAACATTAAAATATGAATAAAAATACAAAATAATATCTCATTTTGGTGTCATCAAATGGCTTGGTTAAGTGTACTGATGGCATTTGGAATAAAGGATTTCTTAAATAGACCTTTTGCCAGGGGCACTCTATAGCGCCTCCCAGATTTCAGGAGTTCAAACTGGCTGGAAAGTGGGTGAGTGCTGTCTGCAGAGATTTTCCTAGCCTTCTTCTTTGTTCTATCATTGTAAATTTGAGTCAGCTGTTTTTGTGGTTTCCCCACTATTTTATTAGCCATTGACACTATCCTATTGAGCTTGTTCTTAGATTTACAGCTTAGGTACCCAAACCAGGCAGAGAGATGAAAAGTTAAAATACTTTCAATGTGTGTAGTGTATACTAGTTCAGTTATCTGAGCACTAACACCCAGGTTACTTAGTCTTCTAATGAGACTAAGTCGTTGTGAACATTTCTTAAAAACATGTTCAGTGTTGTCTAAGAAACTCATACGATTGTCAATGACTGTGCCAAGGTATTTAAAATGTCCTACTGTTTCAACAAGTAGGCCATTTAGTAAGACTGGCTCTGTTGTTATATCTTGTTTTTTACATAGGGTAAAGGTAGTGCCTTTTAGGCTATGCTGCCTGGGAGATGCCGTTGGGGGCAAAAAACACCATTGAGCGCTTGGAGCCTAATGCCTGTATAAGTTCCCTTAAGAGCACAGTGGGATTGACCTCTGAAGGACAAGATGGTGGCCTCATGCCAGCACAGTTGCTTAGTGAAGACCCACAAAAAAAGTGTGTGTATATGTGAGACAGGAAAGGGGAGTGCCCTGTTGGCTCGAAGTAATACACTCTAATATGCATCATAGATACATTAAGTTAAACACCAACCCTACCACAAAAAAAAAACACAGATCATTAAAAGAAAAGCACTTAAGAAGTTTGTTATGTTTGTGCTGCATAGTGCACACCTTAGTCTTTCATGGCTAAACAAGTGAGTTTGATCATTTCTATTCTTTTAAAGGTCCACATTTTCCTCTTTTTTTTTTTTTTTAGCATTCTGCTACTATATGTGAATCAGACATACAGTATCAGAGCTAGTGCACAAAGATAGATATGCATATTAGAGTGTATTACCTCGAGCACAAAGATAGATATGCAACTGTATCCATAGATGATTCGTCTTTGCTTTTTCCATTTGGCCTTTTTGATTCTGGCCACAGATCCTTTTGTGCATCCTCTGGTTGCACGTTGTTGTTTTACGCGGGCGGGTTTTATGGGGCGTAATGAGCGTTCCTGGGGCACTTTAGCAAACCAGTGACTAAGCTCTCCCAAACAAGAGTGCTTTTAACGCTCCTTAAATGTGTTTCTATTGAGCCACTGTGACACCATTTACCGGACGCCACACTGGCCATTACCCCCCAACCCAGCCCAACCCAACCCAACCGCGGCAGGCAGGCAGGCAGGCAGGCAGGCAGGCAGGCAAACCCAACCCAGGCTGAGTAATCCAGCATGTCTCCCGCTCAGCTCAGCTCCGCTCCGCTCGGCTCCGGGATCGGACAGGCGGCCCAGGCGGCTTTATGATGCTCTAACCACAGCCCTGCAGGGAGACTGGCAGGAAACTCAGAGGGGGGAGATGAACCAGTCATAGGCTGTGTGTGCGTGTGTGTGTGTGTGTGTGTGTGTGTACCACTTAGGAAGGCTGTCATAGAAATATGTACACATCTGTGGACACACTCACATAAACCTAGTCTAATTACTGAATGTTCATGCTGTGTGCACTCACACACACACACACACACACACACACACACACATACAGTACACTCACTGCTCTGTCGCCCTCTCTGAACTAAAAACCCATTGGCTTGAAATTTAGAAGCATTTAATCATAATTAATCATAGCATGCACAACACAGTAATTACATTATGTATTAATCATTCATAAACATGAATAATAGGTTAATAGATTGCTACCTGTAAGTCACTTCACATTAAAATCAAGACATAGTAAAAGGTTGAGTCAAAGGTCCAAACAATGGTCTCTTAACACCCTTTAACCGAAGCAGTCCACTAACGGGCTGGGGTGGAGTGGGCCGGGCGCTTGGTTAGGGGCGGCGGCGGTGGTGGTGGTGGTGGTGGTGGTGGTGCACACTGCATAGGCCCTTTTTATTGACTATGATGGCAGTGGAGTTACAGCTTACGCTTGGCGTGACTTTACGAGACTCCCTGCTAATAATCAAGAGAGCCGTTATTAAGTGGGCCGAGTGGCAAGCTGCATGGGAACGAGGTGCCGCTGAGCAGTAGGCCTCCCTTTGCCCAGGGAGGGGAGAAGTTGAGAAGTTACGCTCCCAAATTACAGTCAGTCTTCGTTAGGCCTCTATCCCTCCCTCCATCCCTCTATCCCTCTCATCCCTCTCTCTCTCTCTCTCATCTCTCCCTCCATCTCTCCCTTCATCTCTCTCCCTCTCTCCCTCCCTCCATCCCTCTCCCTCCATCCCTCCCTCCCTCTTTCCCTCCCTCCCTCGCTCCCTGCTGTTGCCAGTGTCCACTAAGAGATGTTCCGGTAAGGGTGTGGCTTTGGTGAGGCCCCTCACATACAGTAAATCAGCTGCTCACTTTGGCCCCCGTGTGGTCCTCTCTCACTCACTCACTCACTCACACTCACTCACTCTCTCACTCACTCACTCACTCACACTCACTCACTCACTGAGCCTTTTGGGGAAAAGCAGCTAAATAACTGCAGTCTTGTCTTTTGACAAAAACACTCCTTATGTTAACCAATCAGGTTTTGTTTTGTTTTTTTTCCTTTCTCACACTGGAGTCAAGCATCCTGTTCTTTTGCCCCCATTCTGGAGTTGCCCATCCTGTTCTCTTGCCCCCATATTCCCAACCTCTCCCCCCTCCCTCTCCATACCATGCCATGAGTCAGTGCCTTTGTAAATATCAGCCGCAAAGCTTTTGTCTGTCTCTCCCTGCTGACGCCACTCACCAATGCCAGCTATACTGTATGTCTTCATTTGCATACATGGCCCGCCCGTATCTGCCTGTGTCTATTGTCTGTACTGTGTGTGTGTGTGTGTGTGTGTGTGTGTGTGTGTGTGTGTGTGTGTGTGTGTGTGTGTGTTTGCAGGTCTCTGTGTGCTTGCTTGCTTGCTTGCTCGCTCGCTCGCTTGCTTCCAGCCTGGTCTTGTCTTCTTGTGAATGTCATTTCTGTGGAGTACTGTACTACAAACCACTATTGGGTTGAAGTTCATCTGAACTGGGTCATGGTTAATGACATATAAAACTGTTGCGCCAGCTCTTAACTTCCACTGAATTTATTTCTTCTGTGCTGTCACCTTCATTTTTATTTTAAGACAAATTCTTTGTGATTTAACCGATTCCAGAGTGGTTTGTAGTGATCTAACTGTAAATTCTACAAGTTCTTGAAAATACTACAAGTTCTTGAATATCCTTCTGGATGAATAAATTACTATCCTATCTTATTACAGTGGCCGTCTGTGGGTTTGATAGGGTTGGAGGTGTCCAGCGTAGGGCTACAGTAGAGGCAAGTGGCGACCTCTGGGAATATAATCCCAGTGTATAATCCCAGTGTTGCGTTTGGAGCCACAGCAAAACCAGCCTAGATTAGGCTAAACATGATTAGATTAGAATAACAGGATTTCAGTGTCAGATATGATATTCTGTGGTTGTGGTTGTATTCCAACATGATTGAAATACAAGGAATATTTTGTGGCTTTGTATTTTGCAATGACTTTTCTTTGAGTGTAACTCACCGAGTGGTTAATGGTGGTCGCTGATGTGAGCGAGTTTTATTTTCCATTCTGTTGAAACACTAAGTCTGTATTGATATTACTATATGGTGAAAATAGTTTTAGAATTTTAGAATTTTAAAAATTGTTTTGGAACATCAAGGAACATTATTAACCGCTTGGTGAGTTGCACATGTTTTAAAACAAATGTTTGAGGTTGTTTTAAGGACAGGGTTGAGAATGCATATAACTAGCCTTCCTGAAGCAGGCAGAGCTAGAGCCAAAGAGCCCAGGCAGGACCAGTCGTCCACATTTCGGTGTCAACTAGGGCTGGGCGATATGGCTGAAATCTCTATCACGATATAGGCTCAGTATATTGGTCGATATCGATAATTATTGAATTTTTTTAATGACGTATTTAAATGGGCCCAGGTGCGCAAAACACCTTAAATTTTTTTAAGGTTTATATTTTATTTTTAATATAGAGTTATTACATTAAATGGCAGCACTGTCATGTATAAATATATACTAAAAAATAGTGTTTGAGCAGGGTTGAATTCTGCTTTAAAGTGGCCTATTATTTTAGGGTTCTTTTAAACTCCTGAAGTAGCCCATTCTCTCCCTTAAATAAAACTAGTAGTCAAAAAAATAATAATTTAAGAGAAGTCTAATGTCTCTCCACATTAAAATATAAGCTGAATAAATAGGCCTACCAATACATAAAGGAAATTAATATTTTAACTAAAATATGTTATGTTATTCATCTATTAAATAGGCCAATCAGAGAGGGGCTTTGTCATAATGTGACTTCAAAACGAAGTTTGTTTTGGTGCACTGGCATGCTTTTCACTTCACACAAGGCTACTTGATAACATGGATTACTTCAATGAGTTTGATTAAGGTAAAATTACAAAATCATTCAGCTTTAATGTGTTCAGTAGGTTGCTGACCATACTAGCTAGTTTGAGCTTTGTCTGTTGTATGTTTACTTTGCTAACGTTGTGCGCTAACATCGTCAAATCTGTCCCTGCAGCCAGTAACGTCATGTGCACCGTTAGCTGTCAGCTGTCGTACTTTACAAGTTCATATGTGAACAGTGTTGTTCATCAGGCCTTTCCGACTTTTCAAACAATCTACTCACAGTTATTAATTACGATTGCCCTGCATTACTAAATCAGGACATGAATCAGCTGAAAGTATCTCTGACTAGTTTCAGGCTACATGAAAAGCAAGCCTGAGTGGCAGCAGCTAACTAGTAAACAATCAGTCAGTGCGTGCCCTTTCTGGTAGAGCGCAGTCAATGAGCGCAGCGCGCTTCTTGAAAATGCGGACAGAGCGGAGCTAGAATCCGCCCGGGGAAAAAATTCTATCGAAAGTTCTATCGAGTGCATTTTCTATTGCTATCGAGTAAGTGTCTATCGCGATTCATATCGCTATCGTTTTATCGCCCAGCCCTAGTGTCAACCATTCTATTTCTTCCTAAACTCCCCAGAAAAGGAATTAAAAGTGCTGAATACCGAAATATTCCTTTAAGTAAAAATATAAAATATTCCTTTAAATAAAAATATATACACCAATTATCTTTTGTAAGTCGCTTTGGATAAAAGCGTCTGCTAAATGCATAAATGTAAACGTAAATGTTTCTATATATACTGTACTTTATAATCCAGCCCATCAACTTACTGCAAGCACTTATGTAAATAATACGCCTCTAGGTATTGGATGTTTACATTTCTGTTTTAGAGTTTTGAAAGTTAAGAACATGGATGGCATTTCCAAAGTCATGTAGATGTTTTTGGCGAGAAGTAGAAGAAATAAAGCAGAGCTGCTTATAGTCTGTGACCAGCACTGTTACTGACTGACTGTCTGGTGTGTGTGTGTGTGTGTGTGTGTGTGTGTGTGTGTGTGTGTGTGTGTGTGTGTGTGTGTGTGTGTGTGTGTGTGTGTGTGTATGTCCTCACAGGACCAGGCTCTCTGGGCATGTCTGGCAGGCATGGCCATAGCCAGCAGAGAGCTCACCACTGCTGAGGTTGCCTACGCCGCCATCGGAGAGGTCAGTCCGTCTCTAACCTGCAGCACATGCCTGCTCTCTCTCACAGTGATTTAGGAGATAGAGTTGTTCAATTATTTTTTTTAAGTCCTAAGAAATCAGATTTTCGAACATATCCTTGTTTTGAAGCGTTTGGTTTTGAGGCTCCTTCAGGTTGATAAGAATAATGGGTAGCACTGTATAATAGCCGTAATCTATAAATGGTTATTGAATTATTTATTAACATAAGTACAAAGTTAATTGTAAACAAACTGTTAGGAGTTAGGATGATTCTAAGGGCCTGGCACAGACAGGGGGGCCCAGAAAAAAATGTAATATTAAAATCAACAATTTGAGGGGGCAAAAATTATTTTTTGTCATAGGGCTAATTTTTTTAGCAGCGTCCTTGCTGTTATCTATTACCAGTTAATTACCTACTCACTGGTGTTTATAAGCTATTTAATAGCCATTTATAAAGAATAGTTATTGTAACGTTCTACAGAATAAGGTTGTAATATTTGTCTGTAACATGCTCTAAATGCTATATATGTGTGTTTTGTATTGTGTACTGTAGGTTGATCAGGTGTTTTTGAAGCTTCTTCATGTTCACAAGAATATCGTTACCGGTATAATAATTCTCTGCCAAATGAGTAACATGCTATAAATGTGTGTGTGTGTGTGTTGTGGTGTGTCCTGTCCTGTCCTGTAGGTTGATAAGGTGCAGTATGTGAACTTCATTAAGGAGCTGCCCTCTAAAGAGTCGTCTCTTGCCCACATGCTGCTGTTCAGCGGTCACCAGCAGGAGGCCGAGGCCACCCTGCTCCAGGCAGGGCTCATCTACCAGGCCATACAGGCCCACATCAACCTCTACAACTGGGACAGGTCAGTCAGCACCATGCCTGCACACAATGCACACAACACTCCACCATTCACCTATGGCTAATAGAACACTTTCAATGGTTATGAAGCCATCATGATTGAAATACAAGGAATGTTTTGTGCCATTGTATCTTGCAATGACTCTTCTTTGAGTCCAACTCACTGAGTGGTACAGGTAAGTTGTAGAAATAGTTGTAGAATTTAGAATATTTTGCGATGACTCTCTTCCTTGAATTAAAGGTATATTCCGCAACAATTTTAGTCTCTTTTCTGGTGTGTCTAGACTGAAATAGATCCCTAGGAGCTTTTCTAGAGAATTGCAATTGTGCTATTATGCAATTAGGCTACCATGCTATACTCCTAGAGCTGTTATTGTTGTTGATTGTCAAGATTTCAGCTAACAACCTGGAAATATGATATTTGAACAGGGCATTCTCAGATGATTGTTTGGTTTAAGACAGAACCTGGAGTTTGTTGTATGGAAATGTCTAAAACAAACTTGAATAAAAATAAAATAAAAAAACAAAAGAAAGTTTTTTTGTTGTTTGTTTATTCCAGAGCCCTGGAACTAGCAGTTAAGCACAAAACCCATGTGGACACGGTTCTTGCTCACCGGCAGAAGTTCCTGGAAGACTTTGGCAAGGAGGAGACCAACAAGCGGTTTCTGCAGTACTCAGAAGGGGTAGGCAGTTTAAGGATGTTTGCCTCGCTTCAGCACAATCCCAGTGGAAGTTCTCCAGACCCTTCTGCACGGTCCCTGTCATTTGTCAAACAAATTAACGCCAGATCGAAACGTCTCCGACTCTCTCTCTCTCTCTCTCTCTCTCTCTCTCTCTCTCTCTCTCTCTCTCTCTCTCTCTCTCTCTCTCATTTTGTTGTTGTACTTAACTGACTGCCAGACAGCGGACTGGACTGGACTTTTTACTCTCTCTCTCTCTCTCTCTCTCTCTCTCTCTCTCTCTCTCTCTCTCTCTCTCTCTCTCTCTCTTCCTGGTCTGTGTTTTTTGGTGTGTCTGAGTAAACGAGTTGGTGTTTTCCAGGTGGAGGTGGACTGGGAGAAGATCCAGGCGAAGATTGAGATGGAGCTTGCCAAAGAGAGGGAGAGGGCGGCCACCACATCCGTCAGAAGCAGTGTGCTCTCCCGGCGTTGAGCCCTTGCTATTTCTCTCTCTCTCTCTCTCTCTCTCTCTCTCTCTCTCTCTCTCTCTCTCTCTCTCTCTCTCTCTCTCTCTCTCTCTCTCTCTCTCTCTCTCTCTCTCCCTCTCTGACCTTTTCTCTGTCTCTACAGTCACTATCCAAAGCTCTAAAGGGAGCCATAGTGGCTCTTTATTCCATAAACATGAAGATCTTGTGGAGGCCATTTTTAGGCAGTTATCTCTGTGCTCCTCAAATGAAGCCCATAGGCTACTGGATGGCACCTTGCTGTACCTCTGTAAAGCTGACAACACTTTCATTTCCCTCTCTCTGGACCACCATACATCCAAGCATGAAGCCCAAGCAGGAGTCGTCCATAAAGCAACAGCTCAGTTTAGTTTAGTTTAGTTTAGTTTAGTTTAGTTTAGTTTAGTTTAGTTTAGTTTAGTTTAGTTTAGGCCGTGACGGCCACTGAGAGGCTCTGTGGTGTGTGGTCAAGGTCAAAGCACCAGGCGCTCTTTGAGAGAACAACCCTCAGTACATTACTGTAGGTGCAGCCTGTTTGTCATACTGTATGTGAGTGCAGAGACATACAGGCTTCAATATGCCCCCCCCCCACCCCCTCCATAGACATAGGCATAGATTTCCCCACTAAGCAGCAGTGGGCCTGTATCCTCTGATGGACAGGTGTGTGTTTCCCAAAAGCATAGTGGCTAACCAGTTAGCAACTTACTTAGTTGGCAATGGGAAATTTCATTGGAACCAACAAAGTTGCTAAGTTAGTTAGCAACTGTGCTTTTGGGATATGGACCCCCTGATCTTCATCACTGGGTTGTCCAGAGGCCACTCCCACCCAGCAGTGAGCCTACTGAGCATGCTCAGATCCAGCCAGCTTACAGTAAGCATTCCATCCTCTACGCCCTTTGTAAGCAAAACAACCGCAAGGAATTTAGATGCTAACTGTAACAACTCTAACTCTAACAACACTAAGTTTAGACCAACGCTAAGTAACTGTAAACGAGAATTGTCCAAGTGCAGTTTACAAAAAAATCTTTTTCACTGCAAATCTTCTCTGATTTATGCCACATTGTTTATGTACTCAAGAGATTTCAAAGTCGTTTGATTCCTATGAAGTTACTGTTCTGATGTAGGAATGTTTATGTGTGCTTTTGTTTGTTAATTATTTGTGATTGTTTTGTAATGTCTTTCTTCGGGATACACCCCAAATTCCAGGTGTGTATATATTTTTCTATCATCTTTCTTGTGTGTATTGTGTATTTATATCTTGACATTTTATACATTATTTTCTTTGTAAAATTGAAAGGATTGTCTTTAATAAAATATATATGGCGTGTACATCACATTTTTCTTTGTAAATATATTCCATCTCTCTCTCTCTCTCTCTCTCTCTCTCTCTGTGTGTGTGTGTGTGTGTGTGTGTGTGTGTGTGTGTGTGAGAGAGAGAGAGAGAGAGAGAGAGAGAGAGAGAGAGAGAGAGAGAGAGAGAGATGCCAGCGTGTATCATATGTAGGGGAGGGAGGATGATTAAATATGAGCCCACTTGGCAGGGCTTTTGTGTTTACGAGACACTTGAAACAGATTTGTAGTGTCATTCCTACCCAATAGAAGTCCATTCGTTGTGGAACATGATCCGGGAACGGCCCCGGATTGTACAGTAGGCCTATAGTAGCCTAACATCCCTTAATCAGCTCCTGCATGGCAAGGCCTGAGATACTGAATAACCGTCTCTGCCATGCTAGCGCACACCGTTCTTTCCCCTTGTTAGAAATAGCTATGTTATGTACGTGTTGTAGAATTTATTATGGCACATATATAATTATGAAACATGACGCAGAACACGCAAATGAAAAAGCGGAGTAGTTTCGGCTTCATGTCGGCCTAGTGACTATAAAAGATAAATTCTTAAATCTACCTTATATCCAATTGTTTCTGACAATAACAAATGAAAAAAGGAATTGGTAGTAAAGTTTGCCAAAGAAAACTTAATTTCCATGACTATGATGTAGCAGGCCTACTGGCTTTAGCATGACTTCTAACTGGCATGAAGCATATGATGCTTAGAGGCGCAGAACAGCAGGAAACGGATCCGTTTGCGCTTCGCCGACTCCTGACACAAGCAACAAACTCAGCTGAGATAGCGGTGTGGTTTTCATCGGGGCCTCTCAAAATGGGTTTTCAATTTTGAGCAGCATAAATGGTGAGGAAAGTGAAATTGTATATCTTTCCCCGTGCGTAACGGGTGATGGAAAAAGGCACAGTTATTCATAACAGACAAGGCCTTTGAGCGTCTGACCGTGTTTAAAAAAAAAAAAAAACACTAAGATCGATAACCTACTCAGATTCTCTTCACCTTTTAGGTTTACTTTTTTGTTTTCGATATGAACGTGTCATATTTATGGTTAAGAGATCATCCTGATTTTAAAAAATAATAATAATAAAGGCGGAAAAAACACCGAGGCGTCAAGTGGATGAATGGCAATGTATCCTCTCACACCTAAGAATATGGTAAAAGCCCTTTACTCTGTGTTCACACCTAATTATCTGTCTGACGTCACTTCTCCGTAGTCCTTCCTAAATCAGATTGGAGGTCTCCCCCAATCATTGCAGACTCATCATAGGACTGCAACCAGCTACAACAACTCGAAACAGGTGATGATTTTTGAAATCCAAAGCAAGCCATTTATTTACCCCAAAGCTATTTTTATTAGTTAAATACAGCCTATTTTAAATTCCCAATTTGAACAGGCTACCTGTTTCCATAGGAGAGTCTGCTCTCTGTTGCTCTCCTAAACTGTAACAGGGGACTGGTCTCCTGTAGCCTACTGCACCATGATGAAAGGCACGACTGCAGAGTGGGCTATAGCCATTGTGTGTTCTCGTCAGTGATGTTTTAGTTCGGTGAATGTCCTCACAACCCATCTGATTTGAGCTGTTCCCGCGGCAACATTTTAGTCTGTCGCACTCCTCACATTTTCATTTCTCTCATTCTCATAATGATGAACACATCCTCATCCTACTACATTTCCAGCTACATTTTTAAAAAATACAGAACGGTTTATTGCTCAGAGGTGATGAAATGTTAGCGCCAGATTTAATGTCAACCCAAAGAGCGATGCACTAGCCTACCAAAAGATTATTTTTTCCTTCTATAGGAACATTTTGGACATTGACATTATTATTTTTTAAAACTCAAATAGCTCTATCCCAGCATTCATTTCTGCTTATAATTGCACTTTATATGTCCAAACAAAATAGGCTATCCGCAGAAATTAATAAACATAAAATAATGGGCCAATTAAGTGCAGTTTTGTCTTCATGTACAGCCTAAGCTATACAGAGTTGCGGGTGGTCCTTGCTGAAGTCACATCACCCCTCCGCGCTTCTACCGCACCTATGTGCGGAACTGCTTGTCGTCTGGAGGATGCCAACAGATTTTCATCCGATCGGTCTCTCTCCACCTCCTGCATTGTCTCCTCGTATGTCGGTAAATATTTCACCTCGTCGTACGTTGGTAACTGCAGGACCGGCGATGTGAAATCCGTGATGCACTGATCTGGAAAGCGGTCGAGGAGGGAATCCTGTGACGCGGTGGTGTGTGTGTTCAAAAGGGACGGATCCTCAGATCCACGGTCCTGTTGCCTCCGCGGCCTTGGGCAGATAATTCGCTGAATGAAATAACCCATCGCAAATAGCAGTAAGAGGATGAGGATGCCGGAGAGTTTCCGCGTAATCCAACCAACGTTGTCGAAGAAGGTGTGCAGCGGTAGCTTGCAACAGTGGACTGTCACGTTATCGTGTGAGCAGCACCGCTGGTCGTCTCCACACTGGAAGTTGCCACAATTGCGAACTGCCTGACAGGTGTAAATGAGGCAAACGGTCCAGAAAGTCACGCACGTCCTGATGTCATGTTGCATAGGAACCATGCTGGGCAGCTCAGTCAAATGTCTCTCCCCTTCTGTCACTGATATTCTTGCTGTTGTCTGTTATTGGCTGCAGGTTTCAGTGGTAAATTCGACTTTTTCTTGCGTAAAATTCCATTCGCAGTAGCCTACAGCTGCAGGTAGGTTATCTCACACGTCCCGGTGTGAGTGGCACGAAACAGACCTTTCTGGCCAGTGGTTCATGCAGAAGCCCAGTCCGAGCGGTGATCCCTCGATTTCCTCACTGGCATATCCAAGCCATTCTTACATCATTACAGGGAAAGAGCTTCGAAAGACCGCAAGAGAAATTTGACCAGACTCACTTTATCAATACTGCCACTCGACGCAGAAGGGCCAGAAATAAATGCAGACATGAACTGCTCACAGTATTGTCTGCAGAGGGTAGCCTATGCTGCTGTAAAAATGAGGTGCCAGTGAGGTGCTGTGTGAAAACATAAAACATTAAATATCTGATCAATCGGTTCAACGAGAGTAAAAATAGAGGAGAGAGGAGACTACTACCTAATGAAAAATGAATGGGCCTTTTTACTGTGGGTTTCCAAGAGCTCTTAGTGCGTCAGCAATCATATTACTTGCAGTGGACCCAAGAGAGCCCAGACTATACGCCGGTAGATCTGCATCCTACTTTATACTTGATGTTGGCCGTCTGAATTCGTCATCAAATTGTCGATTGTAATTTTATAGTCATTTTTATTGTCGTGTGATGAGGACAAGATCGTTCAGGGTTGAGTGGAAATAATGCTCGTCCCTAGATGGGCCTGGCATCAACAAACGTATCCAGACATCTCCATCGTTTAGTGCTACTAAACATGATTCGTTTCCATTTGAGGTATCCCATCATCATCTGTGCGTTGAACCAAGCCAGGGTGGGTGGTTTTACGCATAAGTGTATAAGTTACATTGTCAGCCATTATAGATTATAGGCTACACTCACATCTGGATTCAGTCAAGATGCAATCATGAAGAAATTATGAAATTACAAACCATAAACAGGTGAGCTTTTTCGGATAGACTAATGTGTCTACAAGGTTTGTTTTTTTTCCCAACCGATAATAAAGTAGGAAACTACTTTTAGTTTCAGTTATTTTGCGATAGGCCTATATCCATATTGCCTGTTTTTTGTATTGGAATTGTGCTCTGTTAAAAGCATCCTGCTTCACACTAGACATTTGCCATTATGCCCACTTTCTTCTTTACATAGCCTGTTTGAAAAGCTTGGATTTAGTCGATATTTGCTTAAGACGAGGAGAGGTAATGCACAATATGGCCAATTCAATTACCAAGACATTATGCTGAAAAACACAAAAAGGAAGACCAGCATACTGCGCTTAATTGCTTTCATTTATACAGTATCCTGTTCCAGCTGCAATCTTTCTCAATTATAGAAACATGATACACGCAGCATTATGCTGTAATGACAGAAGCGCAAACAGAATAACATGTCGCCCTGTTGGTTTTATGATTGAAGTCTCTTTGGTAAAAGGGGGACCAACACATCACGTTATATTATATTTGTGTGTATGTTCAGTTTTATTGGTTCAGTGTAAAATTGCTTTATTACGGTCTTAAGACTCAGTGTTTTGTTTGCTGTTATATTTATTTATTTTATTTTTATTTTAAATGACTAATTTGGAGATGTGACAATTAATCTACAGAACAAAACAACTAAACTCTTTGCTTCTAGAATGTTCAGATGAGAACATAGACCTACAGGCGCACCACAGCGAGCGGAGGGGGGCAAGTCAAGAGGGGGGAAAATGAGATAAACGGTCACTTTGTGGGGAGGGATGCATCATGGGCTGGGGCCATTTCAGCTGCAGTAATGACTTGGAGTCCCCCAGGAGTCATCCCATGCAATCAAAGTCTTAGGCCAGCGCTGTGCATGGCTCCCCTGCCGCTAATCCAGACGAGCCTTGTCTCCATGCTAACTAGCGAGTGATGACTCGGTCTCCGCACAAAGACATGCTTTCCTCACATGTGTCTGGATGGGACGGGACATTAGCTAACCAGTGTGCTGGAGACCTGGGCTGCCTGGCGGGACCATATGTCCTGGCACACTCCTGCCTCTTGGCTCAAAGGAAAATGCTCCATATGGAACTTAAAAGTAGCTGAAAGACACAATCGTTACAGTTACAGTTATCCATCCGTAGCCTACAATGCCACACCCAAAATGGGTCGAAATGTGCGCTTTTCCTCAATAGAAATAGTGATACTACCACGAGCATCAGTAGGTTAAAGCTTGGCCATCCCACAGAATGTATAGGCTATATGTGGGTTCAGGCAAATAGATTTTGTCATTCTCCGCGTTTCACCCGCAAAGAAACTGTGCAACAGGTTTGGTCAAGCCAAGGAACAGATGTTCGCACTCAGGATTCATTATGAAATGTTTTGGGCAATTTATGTCTTTTGAGAGAGAGAGAGAGAGAGAGAGAGAGAGATAATTGGCCAATACCCCACTGGGATTGTATGTGTGTGTGTGTGTGTGTGTGTGTGTGTGTGTGCGCTAAATGACCGATAGGCTACTGCCTACTGCTTTACTGGAATACCCAGTCTCCTGGCTATCACATTATGCATATTCAACTGAGCCACATGTGGGATGTCCAGAAGACAAATATTGATTCAGATCACAGACATATATATATGGGCAATTCCAAGAATATAGTAAACCTCACATTAAAACTTTAAGTGCATTACCTACGATGGACATACAAGTGCTTTCATGATAACACTTCCAATGCAAACCTAGCAGTATTTCACAATTTTTTTTCATATTCTTCTGCAAACTCCATGGCTGAATACAGGCAAACAGAAAATAATATCATGATTTGCATCATAAGAATATGAGCCTTTCAATTTGCGTTATGGACGTGACGAAAAACACAAACTTTTGAGAGAGCATAGTTTTTGCTGTGAAGTGTGTGAAATTTCTAGAGAAATGTAAATATTACTACATTCATACCATAACAGGACACCTCAGTAAAGACAGAGAACAGACTTAATTTCAAATGTAAATGTATAGAAAGTTGGTTTTCATTGGGAGACATGGCGTTATGGATGTGACGTTATGGACGTGACGTCTGGAAAAACCACTCCAAAACGATACAAAACAATTGTGAACGGTGGATTTTAACCTGTAACAAGAGAAATAGTAATATAACAATGAAAAATAACTGATAGTATTGCAGCTTTGTGTGTGTTATCACCCACTTATGCCCATTATAAGCCCCTCCATAGACTTACATTATAGCTGAATAGGGTAAAAATTTTAACAAACAGATATCCTTTCGAAACTTGCTCAGTTGAATATTTACATCGAGACAATACTTTTTTCTGTATTGGAAGTTTTCAGAATAGAATTTGTATGAACATGTAGGTGAGACTGTGAAATACTGCTAGGTTTGCAGAGGTTATCTAGCCTTTTGTTCATCAATTATGCACATATATATATCATATATCATATACGCTGGAATATGCCCATATATATTTTTTTTTAAATACGTTGCGGAGATTTGGAGAGTTCGGACTCCTCTCTATCCCTTTTCAGCTGCTGTCTATTGACAAACCAAAATGATATCTAAACTGAAAATATAGATTATTCTCGGGTAATCCACATCCCCTACTGCGTAGACTTGCCTTTGACACATGCTAATTCCGTGACCATTATTAACATGGAAGACAACTTAATTCAAACTGAAATTATTTGAAAATGGTTGATCAGGTTTTATTTACAGAAAAAAGGAATCTTTTTAGACTCTGCTGATATGAATTTCATTTGCAGTAATGTCAATGTAAACCCTTTGCTAAGGAACTCCAAGGCAGTTTGAAAAGTCTCCATTGCATGTTCAAAAGCCTATAGCATCCAATAAACAAACAATATTAGTCTATTGGGCTACCATGTTTTTTTTTTTTTTGTCTGTTTTGTCTGTTTGTTTTTTGTTTTTTTAGTCTCCGCTTGTCATTCTCAACATTCAAAATGAATTAGAGAAGGTCACAGGCTAGGCCCAAAGCATTGGGCCCGAAGAGTAACCTAAATGTAATGCAACAGTAATGTAATGCCTTACATTTTCAAAACACTAATATTGTACTGTAAGGGATTCCTTTAAAATGTCAGTAACAAGTAATAAATAACGCATTACAGTTTTGCAGTAACTTGCCCAACACCGCCTTGATATATATATATTGTGGCCCCAGAAATGTCACCTAAGCCTTTGCAGGTAAAAAGGTTGCAGACCCCTGACACAGGATTCTTCTTCAAGGCAAGTGATTCCAAAGCAGACCTGGACCTGGGTCTGGTGCTGGGCCAGAGCTGGGCCTAATGTGGACTGCCTTGTGCTCAAGTGGCAGCTGACAGGGTGATCCAAAAGTAAAAATGTGTGTTTGTCTCATTCTTCTGATTGAAGTAATTAGTCTCTATACACACACTGCCTCACTCTTCTGATTGAAGTAATTAGTCTATGCACACACAGTCCGTAGTTTTTGGTCGGGTGCAGGATTAAAAAAATAAATTATAAATCACAGTAAAGTTTAAAGATGTGCATACAGAGGAGCTCCCATTAGCAATTTTACTTTTAATTAGATGTTTCAGACACCACAGTCCTTCTGCCTCATTCGTCTCCTCTCTCTCTCTCTCTCACTCTCTCTCTCTCTTTCTCTCTCCCTCTCTCCCTTTCTCTCATCCTTGTATTCCCTCTCTCCTTCTCTCCTCCTCTTCTTAGGGCCGAGTGAGTGAGTGAATGAGAGAGAGCTCAGGGCTGGAGTCGGTGGTGTGGGAGTGCAGTGCTGGAGTCCCATGGGTTCACCTTGGCTAATAGAAAACAGCTTGTGCTGAGCCACACTAAATAGAAGGTAAACCACACACACTTCAAAAAGCAAAGTACACACACACACACACACTGTGTAATGATAAAATAAAAGTCCCCGTCTCGAGTTCTTTAACACCCCCGTACTTCCCCTCCTGTTGCGGGAGTGCAGAGCAGTGCTCTGCAGGCCACTGGACTTTCAAGGTACTTGGGGCCCCCAAGCAAACACAACATGGGGGCCCTTCATCCCCCATTTGTATGTACATGAACCACATTGTCATAATCTTCAACTTCACGATAATTATTTGTATTGTACAGTTGTCTTACTCCAGTTTAAGTTTAGTAATTTTTTGTTGAAAAACACCACCAGCTAAACTACTAAAACGATTAAACAGTCAATATTGGGGGCCCCTTTTAGCCTGGGGCCCCAGGCGATTGCCTGGTTTGTCTGTCCAGTTGCAACGGCCCTGGACTCTGGTGGACCCGCCGGGTCGGTGGTGTTCAGTGCTGAGGGGCTCGGCTGGCTGGCTTCTGGGCAAGAGGATTGGTCAGCACTTTCATTTGCTTTGGAGGGGAAAAGGGATAAAATCTCCTCTCTTCTCCTCTCCCCTGTTTTCTGCCTTCCTCAGCATAGCCACTCATTCATTCATCCTACTCTTACATCCTGTGCATAAGTGTGTGTGTGTGTGTGTGTGTGTGTGTGTGTGTGTGTGATGTATGTGTGTGTGTCTGTGTGTGTTTGCTCTCATACAAGCTTTTTAAGCGAGAAGATGAAAGTGAAGAGTTCTAAAGAGGTCAGAAGGTTTGTGGAATCAACCTGAGGTGTGTGAAGTAGAGCCTGGAGGTGCAGTGAAACAGGTAAGGTCCCCCCAAACTAATTTACCTCAGGTGCAGTGAGACAGGTTAGGTCCCCCCAAACTAATTTACCTCAGGTGCAGTGAGACAGGTTAGGTACCGCCAAACTAATTTACCTCAGGTGCAGTGAGACAGGTAAGGTCACCCAAACTAATTTACCTCAGGTGCAGTGAGACAGGTTAGGTCCCCCAGACCCATTTTCCTCAGGTGCATTGAGACAAGTCATGTCCCCCAAACTAATTTACCTGGAGGTGCAGTGAGACAGGTTAGGTCCCCCCAAACTAATCTGGCAGGAGGGTTTAACACTCAGGTGCAGTGAGACAGGTGAGGTCCCCCCAGACTAATTTAGGTACCTCCGAGTCTAATCTACCTCAGGTGGAGTCACACGCCAGACTATAACATGAATGTACAGTCTGGAGACGAGTGATAGACCCCCAGGTAAAACTGCTAAAACTAATCAGCGACAAGCAACTAACAAGCGATTCAAACAATGCTAAGCCCGCCCAATAACTCCCTGTCCAGACATAACGTTGTGATTAGCAGCAAGATCAGCGACCAGATTGCTGTCTGTTGGGTTTTGGCACACCTGGTCTACCACTTTAGGTCTCCAGACTTTAAATGCATTCATGTTATAGTCAACGTGTGATGCCTGAGGTAAGATTAGACTCAGCAGATACCTAAATTAGTCTGGGGACCTCCTCACTGCCTACAATTAGGGCCTAACCTGTCTCACTGCACTACCCAGAAGATTAGTTTGGGACATGACCTGTCTCACTATACACCTGAGGAAAATGGGTCTGGAGGACTTCAACCTGTCTCACTGCACCTGAGATAGGTGGATTTGGGTGACCTCTCACTGCCTTACACTGAGTGTTGATAACCTGATATGCTGCACCTGAACCAAGAATGATTTGTGTGAGACCTGACCTGTCTCACTGCACCTGAGGTAAAAAACAATCACTGCACCTCCAGCCTTGCCACCTGCTGACCTCTTTGAACTCCTTCACTTCATATTCTTGCTCAAAGGACTGACACAGACAAACACTGGTGCACACATGCACACACACACACACACACACACACACACACACACACAGACACACACACACACACACACACACACACACACACACACACACACACACTTATGCACAGGGCCTGGAGTAGGATGAATGAATGAGTGGCTACATGCTGAGGAAGGTGAAACAGGGAGGAGAGAAGAGGAGAAGAGGAGGAGGGCTTTTCCCCTCAAAACAAACAAAGTGCTGACCAATCCTCTTGCTAACTTCCCTTGGCCCTCAGCACTGAACCGACCAACAGAACAAGCTGGACACAGATTAGGCAATTACCTGGGATTTAGACGAAGAGGCAATGATGACTGTTTAATCATTTTAGTAGTTTGCTTGGTGAAATGACTAAACCAAATAACTGGAGTAAGACAACTGTACAATACAAAAAATTATAGTGAAGTTGAAGATTGTGGTTCATGTACATACTTATAGGGGTGAGAACTATGTTGTGTTTGCTTGGGGCTTGAGTACCTTTGAAAGTCCAGCGGCACATGCACTCCCTCTGCTGGAGAGAACAGAACATTTTGTCGACCCACACAGTGTGTGTGTGTGTGTGTGTGTGTACTTGCTTTTGAAATGTGTGACTACCGTGTGGCTCAGCATGTAAAGGTATGGACATCCTCCCAGTCCAGCCCTGAGCTCTCTCTCTCTCTCATTCACTCACTCATCTGAAAGGAAGAAATACAGAGAGAGGGGGAAGAGAAGAGAAGAGTGGGGGGGAAGACAATGAACAGAATTGTCTGAAACATCAGGATTAAAGTTTAAATTATGGGAGCTCACATCTTCTACTGTGTTTATCATTTATTACAATCCTGCACCCGACAAAAACTACGGACAATGTGTGAATGGATAATTCAATCACAAGAATGAGGCAGTGTGTGTATAGGATACTAATTACTTCAATCAGAAACAAACACACATTTTTGCCTGGATCACTGTCAGCTGCCACTTGGCAGGCAGTCCGTAGGCAACTCTGGCCCAGCACCAGACCCAGGTCTGCTGAATCCTGTGTCCGAGTCTGCAACCTACCTGCAAAGGCTTAGGTGACATTTCTGGAACACAATATATGTGGGGCAGTGTTGGGTAGTACTACTTAAGTTAACAAATGGATTATTATTACTTGTTACTGACATTTAAAGGAATCTACATTACAATATTAATGTTTTGAAAATGGGCATTGTTGCATTACATTTAGGTGCTCTTCTGGCCTGTGACCTTCACTAATTCATTTTGAATGTTGAAATGACAAGCGGAGACTATAGGTAAACAAAAAAACAGGCCAAAAAAAACAAAACAAAACATGGTGGCAATAGACTAATGATGACTGACATTAGATGCTATAAACTTTTGAGAACATGCAATGGAAGACTTTCAAACTGCCTTGGAAACAAAGACACATTGACATACTGCAAATTATTCATAGCAGAATCTAGATTCCTTTCTAGACAAAACCTGATCAACCATTTTCAAATAATTTCAGTTTGAAGTTGTCTTCCATGTTATGGTCACTTGAAATTAGCATGTGTCAAAGGCAAGTCTACGCAGTAGAGATGGATTACCGAGAATAATCTATATTTTCAGTTTAGATATCATTTCGGTGTCAATAGACAACTGAAAAGTTAGAGGAAAATCGGAAACTCTCCAAATCTCATAGCGTATTTAAAATATATATATGAGCAATCCCAGCGTTATGGACGTGACATTTTCGTGCATTATTGATGAACAAAAGGCCAGATAACCTCTGCAAACCTAGCAGTATTTCACAATTTTTTTTCATATTCTTCTGCAAACTCCATGGCTGAATACAGGCAAACAGAAAAAAATAATATCATGATTTGCATCATAAGAATATGAGCCTTTCAATTTGCGTTATGGACGTGACGAAAAACGGACAAACTTTTGAGAGAGCGTAGTTTTGCTGTGAAGTGTGTGAAATTTCTAGAGAAATGTAAATATTACTACATTCATACCAAACAGGACACCTCAGTAAAGACAGAGAAAGACTTAATTTCAAATGTAAATGTAAAAAAAAGTTGGTTTTCATTGGGAGACATGGCGTTATGGATGTGACGTTATGGACGTGACGTCTGGAAAAACCCTCCAAAACGATACAAAACAATTGTGAACGGTGGATTTTAACCTGTAACAAGATAAATAGTAATATAACAATGAAAAATAACTGATAGTATTGCAGCTTTGTGTGTGTTATCACCCACTTATGCCCATTATAAGCCCCTCCATAGACTTACATTATAGCTGAATAGGGTAAAAATTTTAACAAACAGATATCCTTTCGAAACTTGCTCAGTTGAATATTTACATCGAGACAATACTTTTTTGTAT
>JAODXP020000021.1:23842904-23845404 GCA_027497455.2 Sardinella longiceps | reverse complement strand
CAACTTTGCATTCCAGCTCCTATGCTAAGCTAAAGCTAAAAAATGGGGGAATATTGGTGATGTCATACCAGGAAAACACAAGCACTGAGACCAAAATGCTTTTACCCACATATGTAACTCAGAGTAAGGAGGTGATCACCAATTCACCAAAAAGAGGTGAACTATTCCTTTAATGTAGTTGGACTTCTCCTTTAATGCTGGTCTTGATTCTGGACTTCTCCTTTAATGCTGGTCTTGATTCTGGACTTGTCCTTTAATGCTGGTCTTGATTCTGGACTTCACTTTTAATGCTGGTCTTGATTCTGGACTTCTGCTTTAATGCTGGTCTTGATTCTGGACTTCTGCTTTAATGCTGGTCTTGATTCTTGACTTCACCTTTAATGCTGGTCTTGATTCTGGACTTCACCTTTAATGCTGGTCTTGTAACCCCCTGTGCACTCCACCCCACTCTACTCTAGCCTGGGAATTCCCATGCTCCTTTGCGGCTTATTTCATTTCACTCTGCAGAGTATCCAATCGCAGAACAAAAAGGGATTTGTGCGGCCCTCGATTGCATTTTACGTCACGTGGTGGCTCTGGTATTGGCTCCGAGGTATGTACAGACGCTATGATAGACATTCATAGCGCCCAATAAACGGCTATGGACAATTGTAAACAATGCTTCCGCTACGAGAAATGCAATAGGTAGGTCCCCAGACTAAATATCACTTGTGATTTTAGTTTGGCATTCGCCAGGCTAACTCTACTCCACATTGTTCACAGCACTGAATGGCTCCCATTGTACCTGTAAGAAGTGGGCCGCTCGGCTCACCTGACCTTCATGGCTTTAGCAGGAGCCCATGGCCTCCACACAGGGAGAGGAGCCAGGGCCACACACACACACACACACACACACACACACACACACACAGTTGGCCAAGTGGGCTACTGGAGCCTGTAGGGAGAACATTCCTTGGGAAATACGAGATCTTTTTTTTTTTTTTTTGTCGTCCACAAAGCGTCTGACAAAAGCTCCAAACCCCACAAATCTCCACAGGTTTCACATTTCGGGACCCTGTGACAGATACACACACACACACACACACACACACACACACACACACACACACACACACAGAGGGAGGGAGGAAAGGAGAGAAAGGAGGTCTTCACCTATAGCTGACGCCAATGTCACTAAAGAACACACACACACACACACACACACACACACACACACACACACACACACACACACACTCACTTCGGGTCCCTGGAGGGAGAGAGGGAGGGAGAGAAAGGGGGTCTTCACCTGTAGATGACACTGGTGTCTCTACCTGTCACATCAGACAATGAGCTCACACACACACACACACACACACACACACACACACACACACACTAACAGACAAGTTAGTTTATTATAGTTTAAATGCGGATCTGTTTGCCATACATTGTGTAACAGGGCAATTGAATTTAAACCTGCTCTGCTTTAGTAATGTATGTCATGTATGTCATGCCAATAAAATTCACTTGAGCTGAAGTGAGTATTGAATTCAAAGCTGGGTATAAAATGACTCAAAACCAGAACTACCCATAACTCCACTAGCCTTGCTGTCACTCACAAACACACACACACACACACACACACACACACACACACACACACACACACACACATTTTCTTCTGTTTAGGGACTCAGGGACCTGCATTGTGTTTTCCAAACAAATGGCTAATACCCAACACCACCAGATCCTCACATCTAAAGTAAACAAGTGTTTGTTTGTTTGTTTGTTTGCCCCCTCAGGAATTAGCCTTGATTTAGACGCAGGGCTACTACAGCACTTCTCTAAGCAGAAACTACTGAATATATCAAAACCCTGCTTGAAGAAGTACTTAAAGATCCATTTAGACAAAGAGAAAATGCTGGGTGCTACTCATATTATTACAAATATGTAAGTTCTGACGCCATGAAGAAGGCCAATATGGCCGCAATGCATATGCCCATGTGTTTTTAACTTAAATAAATAAATAAATAAATAACTTAATTGCCATTAAATTACTTTTTCCCACACCGAGTGCCTTTGACCTTTTTTTTGTACTTAAAGAACAAGCTGAGGATCCATTTGGTTCTTAGAACACAGACACTGCAGAGGTGCACAGCTGCAGGTGGAACAGGGGTGTAATCCATCAGAGCAATAGAACCTTACAGGAATCCGCCAGAGAATGTTCTCTTTCTTTAGAACACCTGTGCTGTGCTGTGCTTGCGGAGTCCGGCCTCTCCTTCACGTACTCACTCAAGTGTGTTTGCATATATACTCACTGTGAATAAACACACACACACACACACACACACACACACACACACACACACACACACACTTATGCAAGCAAACATTTACATATGCTGACCAAACGCAAAGGCATGCATCACAGAATAAAATCTATCCAAATAAATCTCTCTCTTTCCACAGCAGGTGTGCTTGTGTGTGTGTGTGTGTGTGTGTGTGTGTGTGTGTGTGT
>JAODXP020000021.1:23835404-23840404 GCA_027497455.2 Sardinella longiceps | reverse complement strand
GTGTGTGTGTGTGTGTGTGTGTACATGCATGTATGTAAACATTTGTAGAGAACTCAAAGCAAACACAGAAAAAAGGTTCTGAAAACGTTTTGCTAAGGCTTGCTTTGATATGCTGTTTTTGAACCCCACTGCACTGATGGGATCGCGGCTCCGTCTGGTTCCGTTTGGACCTGTTCCAGATCCGCTCCAGACCTGCTCCTCATTAGGGGAAGTGTCCCGCTGAGTGTGTGTGTGTGTGTGTGTGTGTGTGTGTGTGTGTGTGTGTGTGTGTGTGTGCTGTGTCATTAGCCGCCTCGCTCTGAAGTGACAACATCAACGCCAGGCCTCATTTCCTTCTCTCCCTCCATCCATCCAGGCTGCCACTCAGCCCAGCTTTCATCCCAGCAAGAGGTGCCTCTCCTGGGCCAAGCCTGCTCCAGGAGAGGGGGGTGCTGGTGGTGGTGGTGCTGGTGCTGGGGGGGCCTCCTGCTGTAGCCTATGCTAGCTGCTGAGAGACCCAGCGTGTCGGGGGCTAGCAGGCTAATGCAAGCTGACGGCTTTAGGAAGCAGGTAATTACCTATGTCGGTCCCCAGCCGATAGCTTTAACCCCCAACTCTGCTAGCAGTGGGAGAGAGGCTAAGAGGCTAGGCTAGGCTAGGCTAGGAGAAGGAGGCTGCCACAGAATAGATCTGGCATAGCTTTAACCCCCAGCTCTGCTAGCAGGGGGAGAGAGGCTAAGAGGCTAAGAGGCTAGGCTAGGCTAGGAGATGGAGGCTGCCACAGAATAGATCTGGCATGGAGAAACAATAGTGGAAACACAACCAACACAGGGGGCTTCTGGGTAGAGACATATAATACTTCCTGGTTATTCACAGGCCAGTGTGTTTAGAGCTTCTGGGTAGAGATAGAAACAGTTCCTGGATATTTACAGGCCAGTATTTAGGGCTTCTGGGTAGAAACAGAGACACTTCCTGCTTATTCTCAGGCCAGCGTTGTTATGGAAACTAAGGTCCCATTGCATGTTTCCGCAATAGTCTGAATGCCCTAGTTTTAGCACAGACAGTTGCTGGCTTTCAGAATGTTGCAGCCGGTCTCGTCATGAGTAGCGGCCTTTACACCACACAAAGAACATATACGGAGGCTGGGAGGGGTCATGTTTTAAGGGTTCTAGAACTGGAAATATTTCCTCTTCATTCATGAGCTGCCAAGTGGGTCTTCTGGAATCAGAAGTATTTCCTACAATAACTCCGAGGCCAGACAGGTACTGTACAGCATGGGGCTCCAACAGCAGAGGCGCAGTCTCAGAGGAAATAGCCTCCTGCAGTCGCTAACTCAAAGCTAGCTGAGCTTTGCTTAATGGAGGCCAATTAGTCATGCGCTAGCCAGACAGGTAGCTAGCTCAGTGGGCTAAATGACATTCCATAGCTTCAAGCTCAATATTTACCCAAGGGCTGTATGCCATACAAGTCTTTTGCCATTTGAGCCAGGAAACTAGACATACCAAATGATTAGACGCTCTGTGGGGTTTGGCTATTGGATGTCTTGAATCATCTTTTTCTTGGCAGCATGACTAAATACTAGTAGGCTACAGCATGTTCACTGCAGACATGTCTAAGACTGAGACAGTTATATATACTCTGGTCTTCATGGTCATTATGTTCTAAAGAAATTTCTGCTTCCAGACACAGTTGGAAGAGTTTTCCTTTGAAACATAAATAAATAAATAAATAAATAAATAAATAAATAATGCAGTCTCCCAGGACCTCCTCCTTCATTAACTCCAGTCTGCATAATGAGTTATTAATCACAAGAAACTACAAGAAACATTAGAAGTTAAAAAATTACCTTGGGTGAGTACAAAACTCCACCATCAGCAGTTTCTTTAAAGCAAACGCAACACTATTCACAACTGCAAGTTTGCCTTTGTAGCCAGTGGCGGTCCGCACCGCACTCGGGTCTCGAACCCGCCACCCCGCAAGCTACAAACTCCCGGCGTGGGAGTGGAACGCTCTAACCAACTGAGCTAAAAGCCCGAGCTTCTAACTCAGCGTGTTAGAAGCGCCCATGGAATTGGGTGATGAGGATTTACACACTACCACCGAGCTAGCCGCGCTAGCTGGCCTCCGTTACACTCACCCTCCAAATCCTCACTCCCATCCGGGTCACGGCACCAATGTAGCCAGTGGCGGTCCGCACCGCACTCGGGTCTCGAACCCGCCACCCCGCAAGCTACAAACTCCCGGCGTGGGAGTGGAACGCTCTAACCAACTGAGCTAAAAGCCCGAGCTTCTAACTCAGCGTGTTAGAAGCGCCCATGGAATTGGGTGATGAGGATTTACACACTACCACCGAGCTAGCCGCGCTAGCTGGCCTCCTTTACACCTTATTCATTTATTTCTCCATTTATGCATTTTGGCTGGTGCTTTTTTTATCCAAAACAACTTACACTGATCAATGACCTGATGAGTCTGGCTGGCCTAGAGGAGCTTAGGATGAGGATCAGTGCCTTTAAGGCCACTACACCACGAGTCACAACACTACCAGTTCTCTGTTCACTTCCTGTAAGCGGCCATTGTACTTCCTTGGGCTATCAAAACAAAACAAAATAAAAGACCATGTTATGACAACCCAATAACCAGATTGTGGATTGTATCTGAATCACTGTGTGCATGTGTGTGTTTGAAATGTCACGGGTGCATTTCACAGGCCAAACAGACTGCACATGTGAAACATCAGTGAAGTGTTTGTGTGTGTGTGTGTGTGTGTGTGTGTGTGTGTGTGTGTGTGTGTGTGTGTGAAACACCAGTGGTGTATGTGTGTGAAAGATCAGCAGCAGTGTATGTGTGTGTGTGTTTGCCATCTGTAGTGGTGTGTGATGAAGTGCATTGAGGTGACAAGGCACGGGCCACTGAATTAGATCATCTGTGTGTGTGGTGTGTGCATTACACTGCATGACTCAGCAGGTTGGTGCATGATATGTGTGTGTGTGTGTGTGTGTGTGTGTGTGTGTGTGTGTCGTCCTCTGTCAGGGTGACTAAGTCAGCTGGGATGAGGTGAGGTGGGCAGGAAAGCAAGCAGGCAGGCAGACGCTGATGGAATGTGTTGCCGCGGGCGATTAGTTTCCCAAACAAACACTCCACTCCCCTCCCTTCCCCTCTCCCTCTGCCTTAGGCGCATACTGATGACATCACTCACAGGATGTGCTGTCCCTAGGCCTGCTCAGGGTCATTGGGACATGGGACTAAACGTTCCACCTCATTAACACACCAATATTATACTGTATGTCTCTGTGCTTGTTTCAGTGAGTGTGTGTGTGTGTGTGTGTGTGTGTGTGTGTGTGTGTGTTTGTGTGCGCGCGAGCTTGTCTGATAAATCACTGAATTTCAAGACCAGCTGTCAGTGTGGTGCCTCTCTCCATCCCTCTCAGGGACACACAGCACACACACACACACACACACACACACACACACACACACACTCATACATTGGAACGCATACATTGGAACACATCCAAATGCACACACACACACACACACACACACACACACACACACACACACACACACACACACACACAGTGTACACACACACACATACACACACACATCCCGTCAGGTCAGGATTACTGCTGATGTGGAGAAACTTTCAGCTCTCTGTTTCGCTGTGTCTCCCGCCAGGACTGTCAGTGCACATCACCAGAGCCTCGGCCTGAAGGAGCCCTCACTCTTACACACAACAACAACAACAACAACAACAACAACAACAACAACATCTTTTAACGAAGAGCACAGAGAGGGTCAGACAGCTAGAAGAGGCCAAATGGAAAAGAGTGGGGATTTTCTGATAGCTGATAGCCTCTGTAGGGAGAGGAGAGACTTTACAGCTCAGAGGTCTGACATCACACACACACGTGTGTGTGTGTGTGTGTGTGTGTGTGTGTGTGTGTGTGTGTGTGTGTGTGTGTGTGTGTGAAAGAGGGCGTCTTTACATATGTGTTTGATTAAGAGGTGGCACGTCGCTTTGGCATTCACCACCACACACACTCAGACATAGCAACAGACTAAACAAAGGGTGAAAATTTGTGTGTGTGTGTGTGTGTGTGTGTGTGTGTGTGTGTGCATGCTGTGAGAGAGAAACAAAGCATGTATGTGGTAGTGTGTGTGCTGTGTGTTTATATTAGCATCTTTGTAGCACCTGTTGATGGAGCAGCCATAAACACATGGGAAGCCTGGAGTAACTATGCCTAAATAAGGCTGATGCTAATGCTGTATCTCATCTGTACCCTCATCAATGCTCTATCAAGCAGAGAAATGAAATACTGTTTTCTGATTGGCTGAAAATGTATCCGTTATTCCGCAATATATGGGACACCTGTGATGCTTATCTGGTACAAAGGTTCATCACCGTTCCAAATCCATGCTCTTTAGAATGGCAACTATAAAAACATTCGACCTTGAAGGCTGCATCTTTTCTTAACGTATCTCACCCATTATTTATGCTGTATGTGATTCGGTCCCTTTGTGGACACCAGTGGACACGACTTTTAATTCACCACGTTAGTGTGTATGACAGATGAAAGTCAAATGCAGCTGCGTTTTTCTGTAAGGAGAGTAGGGCTCAAAGCAGTGCCATTTCAGAGACATCTCCAGAGAGATCAGAACTGAAGATAACACACACACACACACACACACACACACACACACACACACACACACACACACACACACACACACACATACAAATAGTAAATCAAACCGAACTGAAGACTTAAGATGATCAGTAGAGATGAACTGAGGGCTTTAAGACATCAGATACAGCCACACTGGAACAGCTGGACACACACACACACACACACACACACACACACACACACACACACACACTGCAATACTAAATCAAACCCAGCATTAGAACGCTGTCAGCCAGTCTGCCAGCCAGCTATGTGTTTGAAGAAGAGAGAAAAATACCCCTCTTGAGTCACACACACACACACACACACACACACACACACACAGACACA
>JAODXP020000021.1:23807904-23822904 GCA_027497455.2 Sardinella longiceps | reverse complement strand
GTGGGCCTCCATCCATCTCAAACCCACCCTGAGGACTTATCACACACTCTGTCTCAGGGTGTGTGTGTGTGTGTGTGTGTGTGTGTGTGTGTGTAAGGATGGAGCTGAACACCTCCTCTTGCAGCATCCAGAGCTCCTGATCCATAAGCCCACTATGGGATAGTATAGTATAGTAGTGTGTGTGTGTGTGTGTGTGTGTGTGTGTGTGTGTGTGTGTGTGTGTGTGTGTGTGTGTGTGTGTGTGTGTGTGTGTATGTGGGATAGTATAGTATAGTATTTTTCAAACCCCTTCAAATGGAAATGAAAATCTGCCTCTTTTTGTCTTCATATTAATTTATTAATTTCATACACTTACTCACTCACTCATTAAAACCAGTGTGGATTCACCCCAAAGTTCAGACTGATGATGCCCTGTGAATGTTATATCATACAATTCACTCTCTGGGAACACGCATGACACCACTGGAGAGGAGCTACAATGGAGGTGTGTGTGTGTGTGTGTGTGTTTGTGTGTGAGAGAGAGAGTGTGTGAGTGTGTGTCTCGTGTGCATGGCACCACTGGAGAGGAGCTACAATGGAGGTGTGTGTGTGTGTGTGTGTGTGTGTGTGTGTGTGTGTGTGAGAGAGAGAGAGAGAGAGAGAGAGAGAGAGAGAGAGAGAGAGAGTGTGTGTGTGTGGAGTGTGATCAAAGAAGCAAGGTTCTTTTGAAGCTCCACCAAGGACCTTAGCTATCTGTGGGACTTATATGGGTTAATGGGAACATAGGCTACCTTTAAAAATGAATGAGACAGAGAGAGATGGAGAGGGAGGGAGAAAAGGGGTGGGGGCGGGGGGGCAGAGAGAAAGAGAGAAAGAGAGATAGGTGGATAATATCCACCTGACTTCACCATGTTCCTCTTGAAAAAGAAAGACAAAGACAGAGAGAGAGAGAGAGGGAGAGAGAGAGAAAGAGAGAAATAGATGGGTACTATTGTATCCACCTGACTTCAGCACGTTCCTCTTACTCTCAAACCCACCCCATGCCCAAAGGTTCCTGTCTTGACCCGACTCATTTGAATGCTGAAGCGAGCCTAGGCCAACACACACACACGTCAAACACACACACACACACACACACACACACACACACACACACACACACACACACAAATACACCATGCTGGACTCCTGTCAGCCCAAACCGGTTCCCTGTAATTGGATAGTCAAGAATGCAGGCCTAAATCAATGCTTAAGGTCAATGTGAAACCGACCAAAACACTGCTTACTTTGGACCATGCAAAAAAACTGGAGAGCTACAGTCTGTGTGTGTGTGTGTGTGTGTGTGTGTGTGTGTGTGTGTGTGTGTGTGTGTGTGTGTGTGGCGTAAGGTTAACGTGAGTTCAGACAACAAGCCAAATTGGACTAAACCTGATAAAGGCAAACGCTGTTAACCCAGTTTCACGGACTAAAGCACCACTAACACCCTTTTTGTACACTCTTTCAACCCTCCCTCCATCCCTCTTTCTCTCCCCTCCCTCCCTCCCCTTCACTCTTTTTCTTTCTTCTTTCTTCACTTCTTTCTCTCCCTCTCTCTCCCCCTCCTTGGTGCACATTCCAGGGATTCCGCAGCAGATAAGCGGGCCGGTAAGGTCATGCGGCAGCGGTGGCACACAAAGAGAGAGAGAGAGTGTGTGTGTGTGTGTGTGTGTGTGTGTGTGTGTGTGTGGGGGTGGGTATTGTATTGTTCCTGAAGAGCACAACTGCGTTTGCATGCAAAAGGATTTGAACCCCCCACCCAACAACCTTTAGTTTAGACTCAAACCCCCCCAACCCATCCAGCAACCTTTAGACTCAAACCCAAACTCGACTCAATTCACTCCATTTGGTTCCTATGCAGCACACCACAGGGGGAAGAATCCAGTGTTTGCATGGTCATCCACCCCCCTAATACACGCACACACACACACACACACACACACACACACACACACGCACGCACACACACACACACACACACACACACAAACACCCCAGCAGCAATCTTTAGTTTAGACTCAAATCCCCCCCCCCCCCCCCCACACACACACACACACCCACCACACACCCATTCCCTGTCACTGAGTTCAACTGAATTCAGTCCACTCCATTTGGCCCGTATGCCCAACACCACAGGGGGGGGAGAGTCCAGTGTGTGTGTGTGTGTGTGTGTGTGTGTGTGTGTGTGTGTGTGTGGTGGTGCACACTAGTAGCACAGCAGTCTGGGATACACCTGTCTGTCATCCACAGAGCATTTACACACTACATATGATGTGTCTGCATTTCACTTCTCTATTCTCCTCTCTCTCTCTCTCTCTCTCTACTCTCTCTGTCTCTCTCTCTCTCTCTCTCTCTCTCTCTCTCTCTCTCTCTCTCTCTTTCTCACTCAAACCAATTAAATTCCATTCAATTCAATTCAATTCAATTAAGCTTTATTGGCATGACAAATATTTTTGCATTGCCAAAGCAGTTCCACAATGGACTACAATGTATGGCAAACAGAGTGCATTCAAAAGTCTCTCTCTCTCTCTCTCTCTCTCTCTCTCTCTCTCTCTCTCTCTCTCTCTCTCTCTCTCTCTCTCTCTCAAATTCAAAATGATCTCTCTCTCTCTCTCTATCTCTCTCTCAAACTCAACTCCAAGAAGCTTTGCTAGCTTTAGTAGCATGAGCGTAATGTTATGCAGTTTCGCCAAAGCCTTGATTTCCTCTCTTATACTTACTTCAGTAAGCCTCACTGACTATTTGAGTGGAACTATTGCACTGTTGTGTGGAGAAATACTGATAAATATTTACAATATCTGCTGAAATGTGTACATGAATGTTTCCAAGAGAGGAATGTTGATGCCCTGCATCGTGGGTCCCATGGTGGGAAAATTCCTTTCTGGCTATAGTGTAGTGTAGCATGACACACTCAATGCAAACTGGATTATGTACACACACACACACACACACACACACACACACACACACACACACACAGAGAGATTTACAATAAAGACATGTCCTCAGGGGTACCATTCTTATGAACGCTGAGCGTTTGTTTCACATGTTCAGTGTGAGAACTCTCCCTTGTCTATAGACAGGCTACAGACAGGGGGTATTTCTCTCTCTCTCTCTCTCTCTCTCTCTCTCTCTCTCTCTCTCTCTCTCTCTCTCACACACACACACACACACACACACACACACACACACACACACACACACACACACACACAGAGCAGAGCAGAGGGGAACCTTGGCCTGCCTATGACGTTGAGGAGACCTGTGGCACCGCAGCCCTACAGCACAGCAATGGCGCCCTCTGCTGAGCACAAAGTGAAGTGCAGGTGAAATTCACACAGAGCCACACACAGCAGCACCATCCTCTTCTCTCTGCCCACCGTTCCTCCCACCCACGCCTGCACACACACCACACACACACACACACACACACACACACACACACACACAGCAGCACCATCCTCTCCTCTCTGCCCACCGTTCCTCCCACCCACGCCTGCACACACACACACACACACACACACACACACACACACACACACACACAGCACCATCCTCTCCTCTCTCTGCCCACCGTTCCTCCACCCACGCCTGCACACACACACACACACACACACAGCACCATCCTCCTCTCCTCTCTGCCCACCGTTCCTCCCACCCACGCCTGCACACACACACACACACACACACACACACACACACACACACCTCCTCCTCCTCTCTGCCCACCGTTCCTCCCACCCATGCCTGCACACACACACACACACACACACACACACACACACACACACACACACACACACACACACACACGCAGCACCATCCTCTCCTCTCTGCCCACCGTTCCTCCCACCCACACCTGCACACACACACACACACACACACACACACACACACACACACACACACACACACACACAGCACCATCCTCCTCTCCTCTCTGCCCACCGTTCCTCCCACCCACGCCTGCACACACACACACACACACACACACACACACACACACACACACACACACACACACACACACACACACACGCACCATCCTCCTCTCCTCTCTGCCCACCGTTCCTCCCACCCACACCTGCACACACACACACACACACACACACACACACACACACACACACACACACACACACACACACACACACACACACACACACAGCACCATCCTCCTCTCCTCTCTCTGCCCACCGTTCCTCCCACCCACGCCTGCCTGCCTTTCCAGCTCTATGGCCTTGTCTTACACTAACAACATGGCCGACAAATCACACATCTCCATCCTTGACCCAACGCAGACACATCCATCTTCAACAGTACTTGGAGGAGGCCTTAAACAGCCTTTAAAGTCTACAGACACATCCATCCTCACAAGTATACTTGGAGTACGAGTAGACACACCCTCAGCAGTATTCTACAGACACATCCATCCTCACAAGTATACTTGGAGTACGAGTAGACACACCCTCAGCAGTATTTGGAGGAGGCTTTTAGCAGCCTCTAAAATGTACAGACAGACACATCTTCACCAATAGTTGGAGTTAATGGTGCAGGTTTTTAACAGCCTCTAAGCCATCCTCATCAGTATTTGGAGTAAGATCCGACACACCTTCAGTAGGTTTTGGAGCAGGTTTTTAACAGCCTCTAAGTGTGCAGACATATCAGTCCTCATCAGTAGTTGGAGTTAGGGCAGGTCTCATCTTCACCACCAGTATTTTGAGCAGGCTTTTTTAAAGGTGCCTCTAAAGTGTGTGAGGACCCCAAGCCCAGACTGGTCTGATGATGGCTGAGCTGATGATGGCTACAGTGCTAAAAAGCAGGCAGCCATGCATCTCATATCTTTGGGAAATACAACACAGATAATCCCATGTTTTCAAATCAAACCACAGCAAATACTCTTCCCTGGTGCCAACACATGCTTGGGCATGCTTTCAGAATGTACTGACACACCATTAGATTAGGCCTAACACACACACGACACACCCAGGCATTCTGTTGCACACACGTGCACACACACCTCCCCAGGAACAGGGAGGAGGGTTAAGCTAAAGCTGGAGCCCCTGTGTCTGTGTCAGAGGCCCAGGCTGGTACAGATGTGATAAGATGACCTGATGGCTATACTAGACAGTGTGTGTGTGTGTGTGTGTGTGTGTGTGTGTGTGAGAGAGAGAGAGAGAGAGAGCACAGACACAGTTAATCCCATGTTTTTAAATCAAACTACAGCAAATACTCACCCTCATGTCACACCACACACACACAAGCAGATTGTACACACACACACACACACACACAAACACACATCAAAAGGCATATGACTCCTCGCCCTTGCACACACACACACACACACACACACACACACACACACATACTACACACACACACACACACATCAAAAGGCATATGACTCCGGCCCTGAGCACCCAAACAGGGACACACACACACAAACAAACCAAAACGAATATGACTCCTACAAACACACACACACACACACACATTCAGCAATTCCTCCTCAAACACACACACACACACACACACACACACACACACACACACACACACACACACACACACACATTCAGCAATTCCTCCTCACACACACACACACACACACACACACACACACACACACACACACACACACACACACACACACAATCCAGCAAAAGGTCACACACATGGCTTGTATTGTATCACCACAATTCCTCTCTCACCTTCAGAGCAACTCATATTCCCAGCGAATGAGACTGATGACACTGACCCCAGGCCAGTCACAGGAGCAGATACAAGCCCAGCCCAACTCATATTCCCAGCGAATGAGACTGATGACACTGACCCCAGGTCAGTCACAGGAGCAGATACAAGCCCAGCCCAGGCCTTTCCCTTTCTCAAATGAACTCACAATAGACCAGTGGTTCTCAAACTATTTCTGTCATTCCCCACTTTGGAAGGCAGAGAATTTTCACGCCCCACCTGGAAGGCTCAATTTGGGCACAATATCTCTGTGAGGAGTACTTTGTGAGTACAGGATTTTTGTCAGTGTTAGAATTTTCATATTACCAATTCAAAGCCAAATTAACTCATCACCACAGCAACTAGCACAGTACCACAGGAAGGAAAGCTCAAATTATTGTCATATGCGCATCTCTGGCAAATAGGTGTGAATTCGGGGGGGGCATGGTGCGGCCGTTGTGTCTACGCCCCACAGTTTGAGAAACACTGCAACAGACCAACCAACATGATTGGAATGTGCTGCCATGTCTAGGTTCACACTGCTGGTTTTCCATTGGAATCCCAACAACGGTACTCAAAGTAGTGGCTTTACAGTAATGTTTTGCTGGGATTATACAGATTATGTACATCTTAAAATTACATTTCTCTGGCACTTTTCACACCCAAAGCTCTTCACAGTGGAAGGGGGACCTTACTAACCACCACCAATATGTAGCACCCACCAGGGTGATTCACAGCTGCCATTATGCACCAGAACACTCGCCACACACTAGCAAGTATACCAGACAAGTATAGTACTCACCAATGTGAGTGTACATTCAAGCCAGTATACATAGTATATACTGTAAGTACAGTACTCACGGATGTGAGTGCACATTAAAGCCAGTATACGTAGTATATAAGTACAGTACTCACCAATGTGAGTGCACATTAAAGCCAGTATACATAGTATATACTGTAAGTACAGTACTCACGGATGTGAGCGCACATTAAAGCCAGTATACGTAGTATATAAGTACAGTACTCACCAATGTGAGTGCACATTAAAGCCAGTATACATAGTATATACTGTGAGTACAGTACTCATGGATGTGACTGCACATTAAAGCCAGTATACGTAGTATATAAGTATAGTACTCACCAATGTGAGTGCACATTAAAGCCAGTATGCGTAGTATATAAGTACAGTACTCACCAATGTGAGTGCACATTAAAGCCAGTATACATAGTATATAAGTACAGTACTCACCAATGTGAGTGCACATTAAAGCCAGTATACGTAGTATATACTGTAAGTACAGTACTCAGCGATGTGAGTGCACATTAAAGCCAGTATGCGTAGTATATAAGTACAGTACTCACCAATGTGAGTGCACATTAAAGCCAGTATGCGTAGTAAGTACTGTAAGTACAGTACTCATGGATGTGAGTGCACATTAAAGCCAGTATGCGTAGTATATAAGTACAGTACTCAGCGATGTGAGTGCACATTAAAGCCAGTATGCGTAGTATATAAGTACAGTACTCACGGATGTGGAGTGGGCCCGAGCCAAGGCTTGGTTCTGGTTGTGGTTCTCCTGCTCCCTGCACTGCAGTCCAGCCAGGTGTCTCTCCAGGGTTGCCCAGTCCATAGTGGGCAGCTGGTTCTCCTCCAGGGCAAACTCATCCCTAATATGACCTCCTCCTCCGCCCGACCCAGTCCCAATCCCAGTCCCAGTTCCTGATCCAGTCCCTGATCTGATTCCAGTCCCAGTGAGCCCAGTCACTGTGCCTGTGCGCTGGCTGCCATAAAGTCCAGTTCCACCTCCACCACTGGTGCCGAAAACACCACCACCACCACCAGCCAAGCCGGTGCCAGCCCCAGCCCCAGCCCCAGCACTAGCCCATCCACCACCCCCTGCCCTGGGGTTGCTGGGGTGGTTGGTGAGCTGGCGGCTGGAGCTCTTTGTCCCTGTGATGATGGTGGTGGTGCTGCTGGAGGTGTTGGTGGAGCCTACACCACCACCTCCACCAATGCTGGATCCTCCTCCTCCACCACCACCAGGGGAGCGGAGGTGATGGGTGCTGGGCATGATCAGGTTCCCGTTCTGCTTCAGTTCCTCGGGCACGGCGGCCGCCAGGGTTGCCGTGGGGCCCGTTAGCGGCAGCGGAGGACTCTTCACGTCCTGGAACTCCTCGGCCAGGCTACGGCTGTTCACCGGCTTCCGGAGGTTTCCTCCGCCGCTACCTCCGCCACCACCACCGCCTACTCCGCCTCCCAGTGTCCCCCCGGCGTTGTTGGCGAGATCGGGGTCATCGGGGTCGCCATACTCCCCACCGCCGCCGCCGTACTCGCTCTCCCATTCCTCGATGACCTTCTTCTTGTAGGCCTGGTAGTCCTCGTCCTCCTCGTAGTCCTCCAGCGGAGTGAGGTCCAGACTGGGAGAGCACGGCGTCACCTTGTTGGAGTTGGACTCGGAGCTGGAGCGGCTGGACGCATCACTGCCCAGGTCCATACCATCTTCCCGATAATCCTGAGAGAGAGAGAGAGAGAGAGAGAGAGAGATTATGGTACACATTTGTCCATCTGTGAAATAGAAAACTAGAAAATCATTCGGAGAGTGCAGCAGACCTCCACCAAGGCAATGTGGTTACAGACACAAGATAAAATCCAGACGGTGTTCTGGATCACAGACCATTGCCATAAGAGCTTTACTGAATACAATTGAGGGAAAGAGAAGGAGAGAGAGAGAGAGAGAGAGAGAGAGAGAGAGAGAGAGAGAGAGAGATTGACATATACAAAATACAGAGGAAAGAGAAGGAAAGAATGAGACAGAGAGACAGAAGGAAAGGCAAACAGGATGGTGGGAAGGAAGGAGAGAGAGAAAGAGAGAGAGAGAAAGAGAGGGAAGAGAAAGAAGGAGGGACAGTGAGTGAGAGAGAGAGAGAGAGAGAGAGAGAGAGAGAGAGAGAGAGAGAGAGAGGCGTAATTTAGTGCTGATGATCACAAAGAAGACAGAGACAGAAGGAGAGACAAACAGGATGGTGGGAAAGGAGGAGAAAGAGAGAGAGAGAGAGAGAGAGAGAGAGAGAGAGAGAGAGAGGCATAATTTAGTGCTGATGATCACAAAGCCATTTCCACCAATAGAGGAGTTTCCTTCCTCTGTTCCATTCTGAACATGGCACCCCTGCACCTGATGACACACTTACACATTCTCCAAAATACCCCACAGCTCAGCAAAGCCCTCACACACACACACACACACACACACACACATGGACCCCCCCCCCCCCCCCCAGCATTCAATTACATGTGCCCACACTATAGCCAACAGAATCAAATGAAATATGTGCTTTCCCCTTCTTTCTGCACTCTACTCCAGGTTGAATTCTCTCCCCCTCTCTCTCTCTCTCTCTCTCTCAAAAGCCTTTGTTCAAACTTGCCAGAGTCCCGACTTCCAAGGCGAACTTTATGGGGAGAAAAAGCAACAATAGGAAGACAAATCATTGTGTTTCTCGTCACAAAGCAGGCAAACTGTACTTATCCCTCTGAAAGCGCTTTTGTGCGGTATTGTACTGCTGCCACAAAGCACAGGTATTACCTAGAGGATATACAGCAATTTCATTCAGTTGATGAATTTCACTAGACAAGATTTACTCCATTCAAAACTTATGTTCACTTTTCTCCATCAACTTCTTACTGATGATGTGCCTGTAATGATCTGAAGCACAAAAACAGGTATTAATTTATATGTGCCTACAAATGCAGTACACGTGTCTTGAATAGTTAATTACACATTTATAAATGTTTGAAATCGGAATAATTATAGACTTTTCCTCAGAGGTATGCCTGACGTTTCTGAGTGTTTACAAATATGCTCTGGCACAAACCAAGCAACCACTAAAGAAGGAGTGGACATCCAATCTTGACTCCTTGCCCACCACCACAATCCTTCCAACACAAAAGCAAGTGTTTTGATTGATTACAAAGCTAATGAAAATGTCTACTTTGTTTCCAAGCTCTCATGAGTCTCCTGTTATGTTCTATGCTTTGCCTTGTTATCAGACTGTCATCCTCTCCACATTAGGCTAGGCTAGCGAGGAGTAGGCCTACACACTCGCCCAATACAAATCAGGGCCTTCCAGGGACCACCATCAACAAAACACAGCTGATAGGCCTATTCTCGTTGTTCTTCACACAGTCACTTGGCATATCTTTCTGTAAGGGCAAAATAGAGGTTCAGCTTATCAGACAAGTGAAGTCATTCCATTTATAACCCAAATTACCCAAGATAACACGAGAAACTCAATAACAGAAGGTGGATCCACTTAAGATAATATGATTGCTAGTGCTACTGCAACAGACAAAAAAGATGCAGACAATTAGACCACGCAAAGCAGGTGGATCATTTTGGGCTATTTGTATTTAGAATAATGCCAAAGGAAATACCCTATGCATAGCCTATAGGCCTCTTTCGCAAAATGGAAATGGTTAATTATTTCTAAGGTGTGGAATTCTAATTGCATCGACCTGCCAATAGCCGAGTCTGTCATTTGGCCTGCCGGTCTCAGAGACTTCGACCTACTCTCACATTTGCATTGATCCAAGGAGAGCGCGCGCTCTCTCCTGCATGCCGTTCGGGCTGCTACCAACACAACAGCAATAATGGCGACAAACGATACGTGTTACAATATGTAGCCTATCATTCCTACCAGATATTCAGACACTTTTTACACACCAATATGGTAAAACAAAACCCAAACCAAAAGCACTTCCCTTTTTCGTTCTTAACACATTCTAAAGGTTTAGGGCTTCGGTGTTTAATTACAACAAATCTTACCAAAACGCTCATTAAACTGACGCTTTATCTGAACGAGAGTTGCATCTTGCATCCCTTCGAAGATGACAGACTCATAACATGGTGTTATAACATGGTTACGTCTGAGTGAACACAACCTGCTCTAGCCCATCGGCAATTAGAGCATCATAGCCTGGCGACACCCTACACAAGGGAGGTGCAAGAGTCGTGGGAATCCGTTTTTAAATGTGCACTTGCTTGGATCCTTAAAGGGGCAATGTCGAACGTAACGTAAGGAAGCCGCGGTGATTCCTCCTGATCTCCGCGCTACAAATGAGCGCTGGTGTCCAGGCGATGCGACTAGACTAGCCTACATGGCATTAATTCCTTACCCCGAGTAGGATCACTTTATTCTGTATTACGAGTGTAATTATTTAAAGTGATTCAGTCTGCGAGAGAGAGAGAGGGGGAGACCGCGTGGGATACGGTGGGACCCGCTTTACTTTATCCCCTCGGATTAACCTCCTGCCAACACACACACACACACACACACACACACAGCACATTTGGCGTGTTAGCTCACAATTCAAGCAAATAGACAGCTGCACTAAAGCTCGGCGGCAGATAGAGTTTTGCATTGCATTGTGTTTCTAAAAAAAAATCACAGCGAGTATTTGGGCAACTTCTGCAATCTCTATGTCTAAAAAGGGCACAGTGACTCGAAACATCAACCCTCACCATATGAGTAAGCTACGTCATCTCGATGGTGCGAACGAAGCATGGAAGTTGCCGTGCAAACCAGCTGATCAACTCCCCGAAGCCGGTAAGCTTAGGAACAGCACTGATTCATAGATGGCATTTCAAAAAAAAAAAACATACGCGCATATTGCGAAGTCATTCGTACAGTAATGATGTAATGCTCCAAAAAAGTAAAGGAAGAAAGCCGATCTTCCACCCGGCAACCAACCACGGTGACCAAAACCCACCCATAGACTACGCGTCGCCACTTCAACGTTTATGACAACAGCCCTAGGAAAATAGCCTATTTCAAGTTGCCCTATTAAAACGATACGTTGACACACATTATCACACAGCCCGTGAGAATTGACTTTTGACTCTCACACCATTTCAAGAACAAGCCCGCTGCCAAACGTACATAATGACATAATGCTGTTAGAAGGCTGTCCTCAGGAAGGATCAATGTGACGTTATTTCAATATCTTCAGAGATGCAGCGGTCGAGAAACAAACTGAGAAACTAAATTACTTACTGTCATATTCTCTGTCAGTATTCCGACTCAAGACATTTTCAGCTGGGCGACGAAGGGATGTGTTGTAGTGTAAAAATAGCGGAGAGAGCGGCTAGACTTGAGGAATAATTTGAACCTTCAGCAATGGCTGCTAGCCGCGCGTATGATGACAGAAAGCCGGTAAATATTCGTGGGTCTCGGCCGCGTTATTCATCTCTCGCGCTCTCGCTGGTCGTGTGGGCTAGACCGCGGAACCCAACCCCGGAGCACTGCTAAGGCTGAGTTCAAAAATAGACGAGTTCAAAATTCTCTGGCTTTCAGGCAGCGTCCAGGTCTGAATCGTTCGCTCCTCTCCCAGTAGACACACACACATACACACACACACACGCGCGCGCACACACACACCAACAGCAAGCTGCGCGCGCACGCCTTCGCGCTGACACACACACACACACACACACACACACACACCCTCTCTCTCTCTCTCTCTCTCTCTCTCTCTCTCTCTCTCTCTCTCTCTCTCTCTCTTCACTGAAATGATTCACTTAGACCAGCCTACCAGAACTCCCTTACTGACTTTTAGACAGTACTTATCTAGGAATCTAGAAGTCTGTAATGGAGTGAGCTGAGCTTATTTACGAGGGACAGCTGAAGACTATACGCCAGAAGAAATCTCCCATTAGTATGGCATCTATATGTTAAGCACAAAGCATGGAGTGACATGAAATATTTAATAGTCATTAATCATTTATACATGATGTGCACAAATAGCACTCAGCTGTGACATCACGACTAAAACCGCCATTATGAGAGGTATGGAAATGGACGCATGGAATCCACTAAGTGTAAATCACTGTGTGTGTGTGTGTGTGTGTGTGTGTGTGTGTGTGTGTTTAATCGCAAAAACACGCAATCAAAATATCACATGTATGGTAAAATAAATATATAAAAAAAATGAATGAAATGAACATAAACATGTTCTGGATCTGTTTTCATTTCAAAACATGGAGTGAATGAGTGAATGAATAGATATTTTCAGCAGATGGGATTAAAGAATCCCCAATAATGGTGGTGTTTCACTTGAGAGAGCAGAGCCACGGCTGCAAAGCCTCTTTGGCTGTGTTGAGACAGAGAGGCGTGAAAATCAAGGGTCCTCTAATACTGACATGGAGGAATCACATCACAGAGGCCCCATGTGACAAGCCTAAACCTCTGGGGACATGACTACTGTAATTACAGCAAGAAAGAATGGACTCCAGCAGAATTACCCAGGGCCAGGCATGGGTGTGTGTGTGTGTGTGTGTGTGTGTGTGTGTGTGTGTGTTAGAGACAGAGAGAGAGAGAGTGCTTGTGTGTTTGTGGTGTGTGTGTGTGTGTGTTTGTGGTGTGTGTGTGTGTGTGTATCTGTATAAAAATGATTCTCTGCTGCATGAGAAAGAAAGTCATCCCCAATCCCATATTCCAGACCTCATCCAGGAACACTCCTTGACACCTTTAAACCACAAGGAGCAGGTGACATCTGTGTCACTAGAGGGAGGTTTAAAGGATAAGTGAATCAATCTTGCCCTCCCTGTTGTATCACTGCAGAGAGGTTTAAAGGATAAGTGAATCAATCTAGCACTGCTGTTTGAGGTCACTGAATGCTGTCTGTAAAAAATAAAATAAATAAATAAATAAATAGAGAAATAAAAAAATCATACTATAGACCAAAATATTGGATACACTAACACTACACTACACTATTGGCTACACTAACACAGCTAACTCTCCATGGTATTTTGCCATCGACCTTCCAGGCAAAGCTGCCTGCAAAGGCCTACTTTAACCCTAACACTAACCATAACCCCCTTAACCTTCACCTTAACCCTAGATTTAGGGTAGTGCCTTGGAAGCAGTGCTGTCTCAAAGGTGCCGTTGTAAGCAAAAATACCCTGGATCAGCCCCTTGACTGATAGCCTATTGTATTCCTGTGCTGTATCCTTTAAAGGATAGCTCCGGAGTGAATTCAAGCAGGGCCGGACTGGGACCAAAAAATGGAGCGGGCATTTTTGGATATGGCGGCCCATCATGAATTTATCAAAAAAAAACTTCATGGAAAGTTGGACACATTACATAGAGATTTAGTTGGACTAGTCCAATATCCTACAAGAAAATTATGACTAATGATAGCACCGGCCCAAAAATGGCCATCAGCCCACCGGGCATTGCCTGTAGGCCCTATGGCCAGTCCATGCCTGAATTCAAGCATAGCCCTGATGAACGAGCCTGCTAAGTGCACTACTTAGCGATTGAAACAAAATAATTTGGAACAGCATAGACCGAACGCAAACGCGAAGCACTTTACATTGAGTCAAAGGTACCTCAGATCTTACTTTCAGTTTCGAATAACGAGGTTCTATTGATTCAGTGTAAAGTGCTTGTTCGCTTCTGCGTTCACGTTCGGTCTATCTATGCTGGTCCAAATTATTTTGTTCCACTCGCTAACTAGTTCATTTAGCAGGCTTATTAAGCAGGACTATGATTGAATTCACTCCGGAACTTTCCTTTAAGCTTGCTGATTGGCTCGGGTTTGATGCGGTCGATGAGAACAAAGTCAATGACCGGAACCCCAGACCCTCGTATGAAGAGAAGCACAGACCAAGGGGCTGGTCATGACCAGGCTAACAAAAGACACCCAAAACAGATAACAAAAATACCCATTTAAAAATAATATATCTAAAATATAAAATAAAACATGTAGATATATGCCTATGTACTGTATACACTTAAGGTATTAAATGGGCTGATCGTGGAGCGGTGTGCACAAAGCACACAACTAACTCCCTGGAATAAACACGTCACCTCTGAATCTACAGCACAGTGCAGAGACAGACAATTAACGCCGACATCTGACGGAGGTGTGGAGAATAGTGTACTACTGTTTTGCATCTGTCTGTGTCTGTGTCTGTGTCTGTTGATGCACAGCAAATGATTGATGCCAAGACGTAATTTCGTGTTGAAAGCATGTTTCACGTGCGTGTCTCTCGCAGCGAGAAGCCTTCAATCAGAGCGAGCAGTGTCACGGAGAGGTCTTCCTTTGATTAATACGCAGCGTCTGTCTGTCTGTAAGAGGGGAACCTGTAGATGACTGCCTTCCTCAAATACGTCCTGCCTGTCTTCATCTCTTTTTCTAGATCTTTCCTCGGTGTCAGCGCAGGGGCACGGAAGGTGTACGCAAGGGTTGCC
>JAODXP020000021.1:23797904-23800404 GCA_027497455.2 Sardinella longiceps | reverse complement strand
ACAGGAAAAGGAAATCTTTATTCCCAGCCGCCTCAACATCCCGTCTGAGCACTGAGTCAGGAACGTGGTTTTCCTGGAGCCAGGAATTCCATGACATGGAACAATTAAATCATCCTGGCGGAATTAACCCCTGCTGGTCCGGCAGCTACAGTACACACACACACACACACACACACACACACACACACACACACACACACACACACACACACACACACACACACACACATACTCACTCAATATGATCCTAATTACACGTGACCTTTTGACCCCTGTGATGCTGACTCAACAGCAGAATCCATTAGCAAAAGTTCTAGAGCGGAACACTCTAGAATCTTTGGCATTGCTGTCTGGGCATTGATGGGCTGTCTGAGGAGGCAAGTGAATGGGAATAGAGGAGGAGGAGGATGTGGCTGAACTGTCTGTCTATCTCCCACCCACTGGAACACAATTGTAATTTCACAGAGAAAATGCAGCGTGATAATCCACTGATGGCTAATTATAATTCACAACATGCATTCTAATGCCTATTGGATTAGCTTTATTGGAGCCCAATGCTTTTGACATGATTATGCAGCAATGTGGGCGATATGCACGGAATGCACAGAAGTCGGCTAAAAGGTTGAAGGTTGTTATACAAAAATGAAACCTACTGTATGAGATCCCTGGAACATCTTTTGTTTAACAACCTTTTACAGCAGCCCATGTCTGATCAATCCCACAGGTACTAGTATTCACCTTATTCCGCACGTAAACATGGGGGCTGCCATGACGATTGTCTTTTACAGTAACATCCGGTCTGGCAACGCATTGGCTTAGCGTTGTGATATTTAATGTTTTAATGGTCTGATATAAGTGGTCTTACTATGAAGTTGTGCTCACTATATCAATCAATAAGGTCAGTACAGTTTGTCGCCAGATGAAAAAATGATCTTTTCAGCAGTAAAAACAGTGTTTCCATGGCTACAATAAGGAATGTTGTGATTGTGGTATTTCATGAAAATGACATGGATGTGAATGAGAGGCAAGTGGCTAACGGAAGTTTTAAAGACAATCGGAGGACAATCACGGAAGAAAAAAATGGCTAAAAGGGGCGGGGCGCATGCGAATGTCTTATCAGCGCTGCCTCCCAATCACTAATTTTCGTGAAATCCACGATCGCAAAAGTCCTTATTGTAGCCGTAAAACACTTACTGCTGAAAACATAATTTTCATCTGGCACGCTGTTCTAACTATTGATGGATGTAGTAGCACAACTTCATAATAAGACCACTTAGACCGTTAAACACCAAATATCACAACGCTAAGTCAATGCGCTGGATGTTGAATGACAATCGTCATGGCACGCCCAGTCCGCTGAATAAGGTGAATAGTTATGCATCTAGTGTCTCCTATGGCAGGGCCTACCCAATGCATAGGCACAAATATAACAGGTTAATGTAGTGCATCATAGTATGGACATCCTCAGGCACTAGTAGAAAATGGTTAATGTATATGTCTTGTGCATCCTATGGTATGGACATAGTCTAGGCTCTAGTACAATATGGTTAAAGGTATAATCCGAAGTGAATCAAAACGTAGCCCTGCTGTTTTACACTGCTATGCGCTACTGAAAGCCACTTCAATGATCGTAATTGGTGCATCGTAGACCGAGTTTGCGAAACGGCAGCTAACACTAACTGAATGAGGCATGTCAAAAACGAAACGTACTGGATTTGCTTTTGTTTTGAAATGCCCCATTCTGTTACCGTTAGCTGCTGTTACGCTATCTCAGTCTGTGTTGCATGAAATCGAGTGATTGAGGTGGCTATCAGTAGCTCTTGGCACTATAAAGCAGTAGGGCTGCGTGATGATTAGCATAATATGGTCAATGTGTCTCATGCATACAGGTGGGGCTGCAGTAGTGGATAAAGAAAAATGAGAGTTCCATGTGATGATGTCATGATGAATCAGTGTGGTGCCTAAAACGCTCCCCAGTCCTCATCACTACCAGCGCTCACAAATGGCACCGTAACTTAGCAACGAGATGGTAAAATATCCATGTCGTTTTGCCAAGGAGTTGCCCTGGAAACAGGTGACTATGGTGAATGTTCTCTTTTCTCTCTCTCTCTCTCTCTCTCTCTCTCTCTCTCTCTCTCTCTCTCTCTCTCTCTCTCTCTCTCTCTCCTCCAGGATGGGAAAAGCCCTCCACTCCCAGCAGTGAAGCGACAGAGCATAGAGGGAGGGGAGAAGGTAGAGAGAGAGAGAGAGATGCTGATGAAAGGGGGATAGAGAGGATGGGCATGGAGGATAGGAAAAGGAGGATAGGAAAAGGGGTGTGAAATGATATTCCTCTATCTGCTGCAAGAGCTCAGAGTACCTCTTGAAATCTCCCAGTTCAGAAACCATTTCTCCTTCCCATCATTCCATCCTCTTCATCTTCATTATCATCATCATCATCATCATCATCATCTGTGGCCACTGGCCCACTTCACACTACCCCTACTACTCACCCTGGCTC
>JAODXP020000021.1:23759298-23775304 GCA_027497455.2 Sardinella longiceps | reverse complement strand
TAAATAGCCTGGTGGTGGAACGGAGATGGCAAACACCAATGAACAACTAAGGGATAACAGCCGCCGAGGTGTCGTGATATAAGAATATAATGGACGAGGCGGAGGCGAAGATCAGCCCGAAAGCGCAGCCGAAGTCGATTATTTTCTTATAACGGTTTAGAAAGAAGTTAACCTGTTCGTTTGGGGTACTATTTTCATATGATAGAAGATCCACAAGGCAGGCAGAGACAGACTACAGACATTATTGTTGAGCGATATTTTATTGATCTTTAGCATTTTCTGCCTCTGCCGTCTGTCGTTCCTATTAAGATATATTAATATACTGTCAATGGTCGTTCCATGACTGCCAGGTACTGAATTTGGTTGCTAGCCATCTACCAGTGCTGCTGGTAAAAGGGCTGAGGTGGTGGAGAAGGAGACGATGGCCCAAAAGAGGCACATGGCGACACAGCGGAAACGTTTTCTAGAATGGCTTGTTGAGGCCAAAATGTCTAAGAAATGACTTTCTCTCTAGCCTGTTCGGTTTTATGTTTATATAGGTTGAGTAATCTGGTGTGAGATTGTGAATTCAAAATTGCATAAATAAAAAATTATAATTCAGTGAATAAATATTGTCTTTTTCTTTATTTTTTATTGGTTGGGGGCGACTAATTTGTCACTTTTTTCAACCCTCCTGAGTTTGCAGGTATGATTTCGTTCCACCAGTCAGTCAGGGATAGCTACAATTGAGTTTCGTTTTCAGCGCCACTGATTCGTGCGGGTCAAATTCATCAAACAGAGTGAGAAACTGAAGCCACGATATTCTGAGACCGGACATCACTAACCTCGAGTTCAGATATTTTCAATGCATTTTAAACAAACTGTAATGATGTTTCAGGTGCTTTACACACATCAGGCTAAAAGTATCAAGTGGCCCTGGATCAACTCAAATCAAGTGGCCCTGGATCATACCGTTTTTTTCACCTGGATCATACGGTTTTCTTTTTCACATTAAAACGGAACAGCCCCATGGCAACAGGCCGGCCTCTCCTAAGCTGGGCGGAGTTGATTGGCTATCTGTAATGGTAAACAATGTCAATTATCAAACCTCAACATGTCATTTGGGTCAGCCAATAGTCTTTCAATAAATAGGTTCCTCTGGTAACCATTTTGTCGTTGTTATCGTCTTAAATGCAAGTGTTTTTTTATTATTACTATTTATTTATTATGTGGTTGATCTGTTCAACCTTGTCATTTGAAAAGTAGCTTGCAAGCAGACTGTATGGAGCTTTAGCAGTGTGTGAATGAAACAAGTGTATCACAGTCTTTGGCCTTTCAAGCAGCATGCCAGTAATTAAATATCTTAGCTTGTTTTGTCCATAATTATAAGGCCTGACATCATTAATGTTCACCCACTTCAAGGACTGTGTGTGTGTGTGTGTGTGTGTGTGTGTGTGTGTGTGTGAGTGAGAGATGCTTCAAGGGGTGTGTGTGTGTGTGTGTTAGAGATGCTTCAAGGAGTTTGTGTGTGCTTTCACTCTGATGTCCTCCTTCCACCAAAAAAAAAAAAAAAAAATCCTTCTCGGTGTGGCTTTCTAGCTTTTTTTTCTGTTCCTAAGCTTGTTTGATTTGATCTTCAGAACTCTCTCTCTCTCTCTCACACACAAACACACACACTCTCTCTCTCTCTCTCTATTTATCTCTTTCTCTTTTTCACACACATCACAAATTCCTCTTTTCCCTGCTGTGTGTAAGCTCTAGGGTGCCTAAGGCTCTGAGACTGCAGACACTAATGCTATTTTTTGAACATTCAGTTGTGTTGAGTAAAATGTTTCGTCAAGTTCTGTCAAAAATACTTTTAAATGAATGGAGAATAGAATTTAGAATGTTGGCTTTGCTGCCATGTCTGGAAGCCAATGGGTTCCTTGCACATAACCATTTTTAATAATGCTCACTTACCCTTTGGTCACACGGGAGGTCAACTGGGCAATTTGAAGAAGCAACTCTGTTGCCAAGGAGGTGTGATTCGTATGAAGTTCGTTGCTACCGTTCATTGCTAAAATATGCGTCTGGTAGCGACAACGTATATCGCCACAGATGTATTTTAGTGTTACAAAACCCATGTTTTCAGTTTTATCTTACCTCATTTGCCGCCTTGTTTTACAAAATATCAAGTCATAAGTCCTTAACTTCTTAGGTTGTTACAGATGAATGCGATTTTGGAGGTGTCCGATCAAAATTCTTTTTGGAAGTATGCCGTCACGCATGGCTTCACTCTGATTGGCGTTTATGAAAAATGGCCTGATTAAATCGCCCAACTTTTGCAGAAAATAGCCTGCATTTTCACTTTTTCCCCGCCCACCAGGCGATCTGTTGCTCAGTTGCCTAAACTAATCGCCGTTGCCTACTGTCATTGAAAATGAATGGGAACAAGTTTCCCAGCACCAGTGACATCGTCCGTGTGACCAAGGGGTCAGGGGGCACAGGCCTCCATATAACCACCTTATTCTCAAGCAAGTGCGCAAGCAATGCTGCCAATGGATAGATCTGGTTGTGTAGTTTAATTTAATACCAAATACCTCCATTGTAATATACCCATATAAAGCTTCCTAAAGACAATGAAGCAAAATCAATTCACCCGGGATATGTATTGCAACGCTATAGCGTGCGCAATAAGATTACTCAACAAACTTATTTTCGGCTCAAAGAAAAAATACCGAGGTCTGGGCGGAGGCAAATAAGAGGCCACTGCTGTGCCTTGGTGCACGTAAATGTAACCACAGAGACAAATGCAAGAGTATAATACAACATATGAATGTAACATGTAAATGTTATTTAATTATCAGAGGCCAACCTCATTGAACTGTAAGTAAAGTTTGCTATGCTTGAGTTGCACTGTAGTTGTACCTCTTGATTTCGGGCATTTCAGTTAATGAATAAAAATGATAAAAGACCACCGGAGCTTTCCATTGGAGGTCAGACGTCTCAGTTCCACTCATTCAACGCATTACAAACCTATCAGCATTGACACCCAGAATTGTACCTCTCCTCATCCATCGGAGGCCCTGCCTCTGTCCTGGTTTTCTGTAATTTTTTTATATCAATAGAAATGTACAGCATGTACAGCTACTTTTGTTACAGGAACTTCGTGTATAAGTAGGCTATAACTTCACCTTAAAGTAGCCTACATCGCCGTTTGGCACACCAAGCCAGATGCGCATGCATATGACTGTGGAAAGATTGTCTCAGACCAGAGATCAGATATTCATAAGACACACGTATAACATTTGGAATTACAAACCCATTCTCTTTCACTCGATCTCAATTCGCATATGTACTGCGCACGCCGAAAACGGGTTGTTATTAAATAAAATCATATACTTTTTTCTTTTTTTTCCTATCTTTTTTTTACTGGGGCACAGCTGATTTTTACTTGGGCATGTGCCCTAGTAAAAAAGGCCTAGCTACGCCCCTGCAAGGGGTTATGTAGCTGACAAGTCCATTAGTTATAGCAAAGTCCTCCCTTGTTGTAGCCAAACAAAAGTTCTAACTTTTAAGGTATCAATTTCGCGAGAGCTCCTAGTGTTGATTGACTAAAACCAGATGGTGGAATAAATGTCCCATCTCATTACAAATAATAATTATAGACATGTACAACAATGTATAGCACAAAATTAAAACAAATAGATACAATTAACAGCAACTTTTTTCAGTGCATGCTGGGTAGGCTTGCTGTTAGGTTGAGGAATCTGACTGTACAATCAGACTGCAAGCGATTTAGGCGACAGGAGTGATGGAAGTAATTGAGTTAAAATGGAGATGGGCGACTTCGGCACCAAAAGCGCCAGGTCTGGTGGCCGCCAAAAGTTAACTTTGGTTAACTTTATGTAATGACCTATGCTGCGGTTCGGCGACTACAAATCAGAACACCGATTTCCCAGTGTGACTCATAGGCTGCGTTTACACTGGCAGTTCAAATCCGTTTTTTTGCTCCCATGTGGCACAATTCCGATGTGTTTGACGACAGTGTAAACAGAAAAAAGTGACATGGAATCTGATTTGTCCAGATCAGATCCAGGCCTCTGTCATATGTGGTCAGAAATCAGATACGTATCAGATATGTGTTGATGTGATGGCAGTCTAAACAGACAGATCGGATGTTCCCTACCAATGCGTCTCATACGTCATTAATTGGGAGTTTTTCTGCACCAACACGCAAGTTAGAAGGAGAGAAGTGACCTTCTCCATAGCCTGCACACCGCAGGGGAAACAAGGACGAATTTCAGTAAAATTAACGAATCAATTTAGGAAGATATGAGTAGGTTAGCGGAGAAATGCTTTTTGTTTCATTCCCTCAAGATTCATTTATGTCTACTCCGCGATTAACAACCACATAACCATTCATCTTCTCCGTTTTGACAGTGATGTTTCAGAGTGCCCCTCTCATACATGCAATGAAGCCGACATGCTTCCACTTTCACCAATGCTCGGACTTTATTTTTTTCCCCTTCACTTTCTCAAGCTTCATTTCGGTTCATTTTATTTGCTAGTTGATAGCAGGACTTTACTGACATTCATTTGATGATGAGAGAGACGGTCCGTTTGTTCAAATAGCCTAGTTCTAGATCTGTAAATACTGCTCGGGAACTCTCTTTCCGTTGCACCTGTTTCGCCACCTCTCACTTCTAGGCTACAACACTATAGCGCTACACACTTTATTTATCTCCATTCACAGGAGATTTTACAACACTCGCGGATGTTCATGAGCCACTTTAGAAAGACGATTGTTCGGGGGTTGTGCCTGAAGTTTGTTAAGGATTAGCTTTCTACTTAGTCGTCATCATTATGATGGAAATAAGCATAGAAATTATTTAATGGCAGCAATAACATCCAGGTTCTGGCCACCTCTATTTTGAATGTCCCTTTGGTCAAGGCAGACGTGCCTTCTGGACTGAGTTTTTCTTATCGATCTGACTGACTGACAAGCTCAATGACTTGAATCTAGACTTCAGGGCAAAGAAAAACACATAGTAAAGTTCCATGATGATCAGCTCCATGAACACATTTAAAAGCTATCAAGCAGGCTGCAACGACGTGATCTGTGGAACTTCCCCCACATGGAGGCAGAACTGAAGCGTCATGACGTGATCCCAATAGAACTGAACATTGTATAGAACAATTAAAGTTTGTTTGCAACTTACACAAAGTTGCTGTGGTCTAATAAATGTCATTTGTGCATAAATGAGACAGGAGGGTAGGATGGGAAGGAAGATATGTAGATAGTGCAGTAGGAGAGGGATTGGTGGTGTGTGTGTGTGTGTGTGTGTGTGGTGGTGGTGAGGGGGTCTCTTCTGTCTCTCTCTTGCTCACACCCATGAGGGCTAGAGTGACACATCCCCATCCACCCCACTAGTGTGCTGTACAGCCTACTAGCCTACATGCAAATAGCTCTCTGCACAGACAGCCCAAATTGGGCCCAATTACACCCTACCGTGCCTGTGCAGATGGATACGTGCCCCCATCCATGGCTGGGTGGCTGCCTCACTCACACACACACACACTTTCTCTCTCTCTCTTCTGGCAAACTGACATGCATTCTGTGCTGTCACAGCGCACCGCTAATAAGCTAATACGGCTAACAATCAGTAATTAGTTGTCCCAGAGTAAGCAATTAATTATCGCTCTACAATGCCGTCGTTCTTCCCTCGTTAATAGCGGCGAGGGGAGCTGAGAGACGACTCACTTGATGTTCTGTTTAATAGTCATAAAGTTTATTCCTCTCAGACATGAGGAGTCAATTACCAGTCAGTAGGACGCCTGCCTGTTTGTCTGCCTGCCTGTCTCTATGGTGTTTCTGCCCCTGGGATGGAGGAGGCAGGCTGAAGCCGTGCCGTCCTGAAGGCCAGCTAATATGACACTCTACACATATGTGGTGTAACGGCCGAATCACACACAAACCTGTGCGTAAGCGGTGCGGGCTAATATGACACTCTACACCAGTGTTTCTCAAACTTTTTCAGACCGAGGACCAAAAAATATTTTTTCAGGGACCACCTACCCTCACGCCCCCTCACCAACTTGCATGCTGCTACCCCTTCCCTTCAACCAAATCAACATGCAATTCTACATTGGCATTTATGGGCTTTATGAGTTTCAAGTTTTTAATAAAAATAACAGGCCTGCTTCATAGTATTCATTGAACAACTCCTCTTTGGCTTTCAAATCATTTTAGTGAGAAACAGACTAAATTCACTTTTTTTTTTTTTTTTTTGGAAATCTCCTTGTGGACCACTTGAGCTTGCTCGCGGACCACCAGTGGTCCCCGGACTACACTTTGAGAACCACTGCTCTTCACATATATTCTGTTTTCAGAGTTTATACTGTACTTACCTGTTATACCAAAAACACTCAGCTCCAGCAGAATGAGTCTGCACTGAGTAATATATTTTGGTTTATACTGAAGATGGCCCAGGAAAAGAACAATTTCAGGGAAGGCTCAGACTTTGTATTTACTCTTCCGCACACTCTGTCTGTATACTTGCAGAGCTAGCAGTGTGGTGTGTTCCAATACCCGTACTTCCATGAGTGCACTTCAACACAGTACACTATCCACACTTACTAAGTGCACAGACTTCAACAGGTAAGTACTGTTCCAAATCGCATACTCATTGCGCACTTACCGGAAATTACTACCTGCCTCTGCGGCTCGTGAGTCGCCCGCCAAGAAATAAATAGATTGTAAAAAACATGTAACCATATACTCGCTTTGCCCGTTTCTTTTGAAACTCTCTGCGTCTCTCCTGTCCTCTCTCTCCCTCACTCCCTCTCCATCACCCGCTTCCACCCCTGCTCATCCAGGCTCTGGAGGTCTTTCAAGACATCGACGGTGACATCCGCCCCGCTGCCTTTTGGGGGCGCTACCAGGCCTGGACCTTGGTGTCTCACTGCCCTCCTCTGCCGCTTCCCTCTTCCACCTGACCTGCCTCACCCTGCCTACCCCTCTCTGGGTTGGAAGTTGAAGGGGGAGCGTGAACACTACCGCGCCCTGAGCACTGGTGACAATGAAGACAGGTGGCGTCACAGACGGCCTGTCCCCCAATTAATTCGTGCATAAGCCCAAACCATTTCCAGAACGCGCCAGTGATCTCCCCCCCTCTGTGCTCACCCCAGTTGGAGGGTTTTTAAGATCCTAAATAGCAAACACAAAACGTAACTAACAAAACAAAGGCACCCAGAAATACGTTCTGATTAGCCCTACATATATTTAGTCTACATTAGTCTACACACACACACATATAGATAGCTACCTTAGTGTTTGCCACCATTGCTACACTGCCATCTGAGGTGGACAACAATGGCACAGGCATTGAACGTCATCGTTCAATTGGACTATTCCACTGAATTCTTCTGCACACTTGGTTTTCAGTGTAGGGTCCCTGTACTCACCACTACAAAACTTTCTAAGGGGTCGTAGACATGGTCCATTCTCTGCTGTCAGCTGCTTTCGGCTGAAATAGCAAATCACAAACTTTCTCATAACAACTCCAATTGACGTGATTGTAAGTCCAACTCAACATATGCACTCCTATGATGCGAAAATAGGTTACATGCCGCCATTCCGACATACCGCCACTCCGACATTAACGTCTAATTGTCTGAGTGGCGGTATTTCCAATTATAGCAAACGTCCCTGCACTCCGTCATTTTTTTTCTTCGGAGTGGCGGCATGTTTGCTACTTTTCAACATACCGCCATTCCGACCTGAGGCAGCCTTGCCTTGAACCATGATGAGGAGGCCATGGTCCGGGCCTCTGTCATTATTGAAAGCCAAAAAACTCTTAATTTGTAGCATAAGGCCTATTCAAATGGATTTAAAAAATAAAGATTAAAACGTCTCATTGTGGTAAAGTGCATTGTTAGTTATCTTAAGCGTTGCCAGTCCCAATTGCCTTCGCTGGTTTTCTGCGTGTGAGAGCAACACATGCATGCAGTTAAATGGATGTTTTTTCAATGCACTATTATCCCCAAATCAAAATTTAAGGATATCCTGTCTGATCGCGGTAGCCTAGATTATCGATTGATTACCAAACGTAAAGGAAAAGTTAAGTAGGCATGAGAGATTTTGAGCAAAAGACGTCTCCAGCTTTTTCCTTGCGCATTATTGGACATAGCTTATTGGACACTTGCTTACTTGCAGACCACCACTGGAGCCTATGATGTTAACAAAGGATTACAGAAGAAATAAATAGGATAGCCTATAATATTCATTCAACTGTCCAATCTCATGCAGGCTATCCAAATCTGCTTTCTGCATAACGCAGCCAACAGAGATGTGGTGCGAAACTCCGCATGTTATCTTAAGTAGACTGTGCAGTCCTAAACAAATAGAAATTATATTTTATTTTAAAGTAATCAAAGAAAGACGACTAAAGTCCTAAACTAGGATGTGAGTGACAGGCTTGCCCACGACTTTCATTCTCCATCAGTAGACTCGGCGTAGCCTGTGCCAGGCTCGGATAACCCCGGTCCAAAACCTCTGGATGTAACCGTATTATAAAGGGGCAATATAGGGTAATAATGGGCTGCTGAAAATTAGCCTAGGGTACAGAAATAAATAGCATAATTTACAATAGTTGCATTTGCATAAAAAGAAATTAGATGCCACCGGCCCAAAAATGGACCGGCTCATCAGATCGCACAGATTACAAGCCCGAGCCTGCTTCCACACATGAGAGGATAGCCTATATCCACGACAAACCTAACAAACATTAACACACACTTCCAGCATTGGAACACAGCAATCTTGTGAGATGAGGGAGAATGCCCGCCCAAAGTATGTAAAGTTGTGGCAACCTTAGGCAAGTGAGGCTATAGCTCAGGCAAAAGCAGAGGGGAGGGGGCTTATGTCAGAGCGGGCGTATTTCCCCCATCGTTTAAAATAACAAAAGATAATACCCCCAAATACGGACGTGCTTCAGTATGCTGTCGGAATGGCGGTATGTCTGAATGGCGGTATGAAAAATGTTTGAATGGTTGATGTCATAATGGAGGGATGTCTGAGTGGAGGGATGTCGGAGTGGGGGTATGTCGGAATGGAAGGTGGTCCCCGCGAAAATAGACATAGGAAGCTTGTAGCACCGGATAATTAGGGTTGGGGAACATTAGCCTGAGAAGCCACAAGACTATCACATAAAAATCATTAATAAGACGGCTACATCCAATCCGAGCAACTATCAACCTGATTCAAACAACGCTAAGCCCGCCCTTTCCAGATAGAACGATGTGATTGGCTGAACACCACGATGTCTGGATACAACTTAATTTCTTTTGCTACTGCTAGAGTGCGTCTAGAGTTTTAGGCTAGGAGAACATAGGGCTAAAGAGAAACGAGTGGGTTAGGAACTTAGTGCTGTGGGAACATTGACACGCTCCCACCCTCTCAGGTGGCTTATGGAGTTTGCTAAAGTTTGCACAGACAGATGATGTATATGCAGGTATTGCTCTAAAGAGAAGCCATTTGCACTGCATTAGCTTCTCAGGTGGCTGTTGTGGCAGGTGGCTGTTTGTGTAGCATTGCTTTAGTTTGTGCTGAAGGCCTGAGGCTCGCTGCATAAACATGCAGAGACAAGGCTGGATGGATTCTCAGCTTAGTTTTGTTTTTGCCTTGTTATTTTTGTGTACCCAGCCTTCCCTCCCCTGCCTCCGTTTCCGCCCTGCCTTCTCTAAACCACTCCTTCATCTCCCAGATAAGCTGGCGTAGATCCCCGAGTCATGGCGCATACAAAACACAAACACACACACACACACTTACAAACACCATCCTGATTCCTGACAGATCCCTGTCCGCTCAGCCGACAAACACTACAAACAACACACAAGCTTTTCAGTGTTCCACTATCTAAGGCCAGCGAGGCAGGCATGGGGGATAAAGTCTCTCTCTGTGTGTGTGTGTGTGTGTGTGTGTGTGTGTGTGTGTTTTGTGGGTACATAGACAAGCACCAAAAAACAATGGATTCAGAATACATTTGGAGTTCATGTTGAAAGTTTCATGGATATGGTAAAACAAACCATGGAAGATATCAGCCAAACAAAACCTGGAAAAGACACAAACTTGTGAAAAGAATCTCTCCCCACGAATGAACACTCACTGCTTATTCAGATTCCTTCCACGTTTTTCTTTTTAAGAACTGTATACTTTTGTACTGCTTCATGGATTGTTTTGGCTTGACAACATTCAGATTGGAATTGAGGGCCACAAGTAGGGCTGGGCGATAAAACGATAGCGATATGAATCGCGATAGACATGTACTCGATAGCAATAGAAAATGCGCTCGATAGAACTTTCGATAGAATTTTTTCCCCCGGGCGGATTCTAGCTCCGCTCTGTCCGCATTTTCAACAGGAGCGCTGCGCTCATTGGCTGCGCTCTACCAGAGAGGGCACACACTGACTGATTGTTTACTAGTTAGCTGCTGCAGCTCAGGCTTTGCTTTTCATGTAGCCTGAAACTAGTCAAAGATACTTTCAGCTGATTCATGTTCTGATTTAGTAATACAGGGCAACCGCAATTAATAACTGTGAGTAAATTGTTTGAAAAGTCGGAAAGGCCTGATGAACAACACTGTTCACATGTATGAACTTAAAGTAGGACAGCTGACAGCTAACGGTGCACATGACTTATTACTTGCTGCAGGGACAGATTTGACGATGTTAGCGCACAACACTAGCAAGGTAAACATGTACAACAGACAAAGCTCAAACTAGCTAGTATGGTCAGCAACCTACTGAACACTTTAAAGCTGAATGATTTTGCAATCTTACCTTAATCAAACTCACTTAAGTAATCCATGTTATCAAGTAGCCTTGTGTGAAGTGAAAGGCATATCAGTGTACCAAAACAAACTTCGTTTTGAAGTCACATTATGCTAATGAGTCTGCTTCAGGAGCCACCATACATACAAAGTCCCTCTCTGATTGGCCTATTTAATAGAAGAATATTAGTAAAATAGTTAAAATTTTAGTTAAAATATTAATTTCCTTTATGCATTGGTAGGCCTATTTTTATTCAGCTTATATTTCAGTGTGGGAGAGACATTAGACTTTCCCTAAAAAATTTTTTTACTACTAGTTTTATTTAAGGGAGAGAATGGGCTACTTCAGGAGTTTAAAAGAACCCTAAAATAATAGGTTACTTTAAAGCAGAATTCAACCCTGAAACAACACTGTGCTCAAACACTATATTTTACCATATAGCCTAGGCTATTTATAGGTGACAGCGCTGCCATTTAATGTAATAACTCTATATTAAAAATAAAATATAAAGCTAAAAAAAAAAAATAATAATTTAAGGTGTTTTGCGCACCTGGGCCCTTTTAAATACGTCATTAAAAAAATTCAATAATTATCGATATCGACCAATATACTGAGCCTATATCGTGATAGAGTTTTCAGCCATATCGCCCAGCCCTAGCCACAAGTGCATTTAGAGTTATTCTCAGATTCTGAAAGTGTAGGTTTGAAGCTTTCTAACAATGTCTTTCACATGGAAATCTGATAACATTTGAAGAAGCCATTTGTAGCCATTTTAAAGTAGACACATCTTAAAGCAGAGAAATCTGTCCAGAAAGGTTGCCTACTTTGTTCCTGAATGTCCTCATTTGCATGACAAATTAAGATCGACCCTCCCCCCTTGTCACTGATCTGTCAGCCAGTAAACTGCCAAATTAATGTCTGAGTAACCCGGAGGTTGTGAGTCGAGAGACAGGTGAGAGAATAACGGCCGAATCACACCAAAACCTGTGCGTGAGCGGCGCGTAAGCGGTGCGGGCGCGGTTTTGGGGTGATTTCATTTAGAATACATGTTAACAGGTTAAGTCATTCAGACTGCACGCGTGTTCTGCGCGGCTCCTGTCCGGTTTCTGAGCGGTGAACCGCGCAGCTCCCACGCTGCTTTTTTTAAAAATAGAAACAAGTTCTATTTTTCCAAGCGTTCCAAGGGCGGTAAGCGGGACTTGCGTGGTGTCCATAGATTTTGAATGCAGAGCTCGGGCAGCCGCTTCGCGCAGAACACCGCAGAAACAATTTCTTGTGTGAATGCCCAAGCCCACAGGCACCGCTTACGGACCGTCCCGCTCCCGCACCGCGAACGCGCAGTTTGTGTGTGAAACGGGCCTAAGAGTTACAAGAATACATGTGTATCACATGAACTCTTCCAGGTAAGCTAGAAGTTCCCACGCCATTTTAGGAGACCGGTAGTATACAGACCTTTGATGTGGAGTTTGTGGGATTTTACTAGATTTCCTTCTATGCCGTTTTTCCCCATTTGTGCGTCTCCGACTTCAGCCGTGACTGGTCACATTTATGGAAAACTGTGTCCAGGTTACGTAAAGTCCCTGTGAAAGAGCTGCCTTGATTTATGCTGTTGGAATGACTGTCTAGGACTGAGGCTATCTAGTCACTCTGGACATATTCTCACTCTCATACTTTACACTCACACACACACACACCCTCCTGACATATTCTCATTCCCATACTTTACATGGCACACACACACACACATACACACACACACACACACACACTCAAACCCTCCTGACATGTTCTCATTCCCATACTTTACACAGCGCGAGCGCGCGCGCACACACACACACACATCCTCCTGACATGTTCTCATTCCCATGCTTTACACACACACACACACACACACACACACACACACACACTCACAACACGCATCCTCCTGACGTGTTCTCACACACAAACACACACACACATACCCTCCTGACATATTATCATTCCCATGCTTTACACACACACACCCTCCTGACATGTTCTCATTCCCATGCTTTACACACACACTCACAACACGCACACACACCCTCCTGACATGTTCTCATTTCCATTCTTTACACACACACAAACACACACACACACACTCACAACACGCACACACACCCTCCTGACATGTTCTCATTCTCATGCTTTACACACACACACACACACATCCACTAGCCATGTTCTCATTCCAATATTTTACACTAGCCATGTTCTCATTCCAATATTTTACACAACACACGCACACACACATTCACACTAGCCATGTTCTCATCCCCTGCAGACACACACACACACACTCCAGCTGCCATGTATTACACAGCACTGTTGCATGGGGCTCATGAATAAAAATAGCTACCAACCCCCCCACCCCATACACACACACACACACACACACACAATCTCTCTGCTGTCTGTGCTGGTCAGGTGTCAGGGAGACAGCCTACCACAGCCTAAGACACACACACACACACACACACACAATCTCTCTGTTCTGTGCTGTCTCTACTGGACGGGTGTCCGGGAAAGCAACAGAGCACACACACACACACACACACACACACACACACACACACACACACACACACACACACACACACACACAGAACAGCCTACCTGCTCAACTGTCACCCCACCTGAGAGGCTACACAGCAAGATGAGGTCCGCAGAGAGACAGGAGTGTGTGTGTGTGTCTGTGTGTGTGTGTGTGTGTGTGTGTGTGTGTGTGTGTGTGTGTCTCTGTGTGTGTGTGTGTGTGTGTGAGAGAGAGAGAGAGAGAGAGCGTGTTTGTGTGTGAAGGAGGGGGGGGTGGGAGAGAGAATGAGACAGTGAGAGGGAGAGATAGAGAGAGAGAGAGAGCGTGTTTGTGTGTGAAGGAGGGGGTGTGGGAGAGAGAATGAGACAGTGAGAGGGAGAGATAGAGAGAGAGCGAAACAGAGTGTGTGAGAGAGAGAGGGAATGTAAGGAAAGAGTGGTAGCTATTCACAGAGAGAGAGAGAGAGAACACAAAAAGAGTGGAGAGGAGAAAAGAGAGATGGAGGGAGAGAAAAAAAACGGAATAGAAAGAAAGAGTGGCCCTAAATGTGTGAAAGTAAAAATCTAATTCTAACCTCATTCTTGTCTCCTATTGGCCGACTGACTGACTGCAGCTCTGACTCTGTGTGTGTGTGTGTGACTGCATGTGTGTGTGTGTGACTCCATTTGTGTGTGTGTGTGTGTGACTCCATATGTGTGAGCTATGAAAGGCCAGAGGAAGGACAGACAGAGCAGAGCAGCGTGCTGATTAAACATGGAGAACATGAGCATTGTTTCCTAGCGCTCGCTCACACACACACACACACACTCACACACGTTAGAGCGCTGCCAGGCGGGCCTAATCCACAGCAGATGTTATTCCTGCCATTCAGCCAGCCGAGAGGAGAGGAGAGGAGAGCCGAGGCAATGCAGCCCTTTTGGTCCCTGTGTGTGTGTGTGTGTGTGTGTGTGTGTGTGTGTGTGTGTGTGTGTGTGTGTGTGTGTGTGTGAGCCACAGTGGAGCAACACTGACCCCTACAGGCACTGAGAGGAACTGCATCTGTTTCCTCTACGCAGCCCCACACTGCTCACTCATGACGATGCTGCTGCCGGAATCCTTGACCTAGTTAGTTCTGTTCCGTCTGCATTCAACTCCGATCTCTCTCAAGTCAAAGGGGCCGTGTGTGTGTGCATACACACACTCACTCACACACACACACACACACACACACACTAATGCAAATAGATCTTTCCAGAGCTGGCTAACACTTAAACATGGCAGAAAGACATGGGAGAGAGAAGAGGAAGGGAGAAAGAGAGAGAATGAATGAATACTCTTAATACTCAATCTGGCTGAAAATGGGTTTATTATTCGTTATTTCCTCTTTTGGGCAGCATGTGGATAAAGGCTGAAAATTTGACTTCGACAGAGAAAAATCAAGAGAAGGTTGAGACATTGGCTTGTAGGTGATATGGTTCTGATACACACACACACACACACACACACACACACACACACACACACACACAAGAAGGTTTAGACATTGGCTCATAACTGGCATGATTCTGACACACACACACACACACACACACAAGAGAAGAGTTAGAGATTGGCTTGTAGATGGTGTGATTCTGATACACACACACACACACACACACACACACACACACACACATTCTTTGTTTTCATCAGCTACACTTTGGCTCCTTTTGTCTTCCCCTTCCTCCCACACACACACACACACACACACACACACACACAGTAGAAATACACACTGAAACACACATGCATAGAATCACACACACAGTACAAACACACACTGAAATACACATACAGTCACATGCAAAGAAGAACACACACGCACAAAATTCCACAAGCCCAGTTTCCAAGTAACCAAGTTGAGGCTAGACAATTCTAAGATTCCAAGAAGCAAGAAGAACATCATTGTTCACCTGTCTTACTGTGTGTGTGTGTGTGTGTGTGTGTGTGTGTGTGTGTGTGTGTGAGTCACTGAGGCTTAGCACTGGGCTTTATACATGTAACACACTCCCTGAGATTTTCACTCTCTTTCTGTGTGTGTGTGTGTGTGTGTGTGTGTGTGTGTGTGTGTGTGTGTGTGTGTGTGTGTGTGTGTGTGTGTGTGTGTGTGTGTGTGTGTTTTCTATTTGCATTAGGTTATACAAGTGTACTACTTAGTTGCATAGATTTAGAGCATCTTTGATCGGTCTGTGTGTGTGTGTGTGTGTGCCTGCTGTCAGCTTAAATTGTAAAGGTGCCTCAGAAACCCCTCCATGTCATGTTCAACCCACACACACACACACACACACACACACACACACACACACACACACATATACACAAAAAGCCTCTTGATTATGATCCAAGTCCAAAATATGATTTATATCTCTGTCTCCTGTCTAAGCTGTCCTGTCGGTCTCTGTGTGTGTGTGTGTGTGTGTGTGTGTGTGTGTGTGTGTGTGTGTGTGTGTGTGTGTGTGTGTGTGTGTGTGTTCTGTTTAAGCCACCACAATAGGTGAACTCACTACCTGCCAAACCCCATGGCGCCTTCACTCTATCCCAATACACATCAATGGAGGCTGAGTGGTTTAAATGTTTGGTGTGTGTGTCTGTGTGTCTCTGTGATTGTGAGTGTGTGTGTGTGTGTGTGTGTGTGTGTGT
>JAODXP020000021.1:23736798-23739298 GCA_027497455.2 Sardinella longiceps | reverse complement strand
GTGTGTGTGTCTGTCATTCTGACGTCTGTGTGTGTGTGAGGCATCTCTCAGTGGTGGCCATGCCTGGGTGTCTGTGTGTGTGTGTCTGTCAGAGTCTGACGTCTGTGTGTGTGTGTGTGTGTGTGTGTGTGTGTGTGTGTGTGTGTGTGTGTGTGTGTGTGTGTGAGGCATCTCTCAGTGGTGGCCATGCCTGGGTGTCTGTGTGTGTGTGTGTCTGTCAGAGTCTGACGTCTGTGTGTGTGTGTGTGTGAGGCATCTCTCAGTGGTGGCCATGCCTGGGTGTCTGTGTGTGTGTCTGTCAGAGTCTGACGTCTGTGTGTGTGTGTGTGTGTGTGTGAGGCATCCTCTCGATGGTGGCCATGTTCTTCTCCTCCTTGTGCTTTCTCCTGTCTTGGCAGATTGCTGTCTGTCTGTGTGTGTGTGTGCGTGCGTGCGTGTGTGTGTGCGTGCGTGTGTGTGTGTGCGTGTGTGTGTGTGTGTGTGTGTGTGTTGTGCGTGTGTGTGTGTGTGGTGTGTGTGTGTGTGTGTCCTATTCAGGTGACCTCTCACTAAGGCACCCTGGGGTGTGTGTCTGGACATCTTGCTTGTAAGTGTGTGTATGTCTCTGTGTCTGTGTGTGCGTGTATATCTCAGTTTGTGTGTGTGTGTATGTGTCTGTCTGTCTGTCTGCCCTCTTAATGTCTGTATGTTTGTGTCTGTCTGTACGTATAACATCTGTGTGTGTATGTCTCTGTCTATGTGTGTGTGTCAGTCAGTCTGTCTATCTGTCTGCTTGATGTCGGTGTGTGTGTGTGTGTGTGTGTGTGTGTGTGTGTGTGTGTGTGTGTGTGTGTGTGTGTCTTACCCAGGTGATATCTCACTAAGGCACCCCAGGGTGTGTGAGGGAGAGCCATCACAGTCCACTACGCCAAATCAACCTCCAGCTACTCTCAGACGCTGTGTGTGTGTGTGTGTGTGTGTGTGTGTGTGTGTGTGTGTTTGATTGGCATGTTGACAGTGCGGTGAGTCTGGGGTTGAGCCGCCTCAGGCAAGCTGTTCTCTTTCACTTCACTGCATCCAACCCCCCAAAATACTGAGGCGACACACACACACACACACACATGCACGCACACACGCACACACGCACACACACACACACGCACACACACACACACACACACACACACAAGCATGCAGGCACATGCATAGACACACACACGCACACACACACACAGACAGATACACACACACACACATGCATGCAGGCAGGTACACACATAGACACACATACACACACACACACACACACACACACACACACACATCACATTCACACACCTCAGACAGATACACATATGCATGCAGGCATACAGATATACACACACACTTACCTCTTAGTTTGAGAGGAAAGGGATAAATCATGTCATGACATGACAGGTTAGTGAATAAGTCAAATGTATTTGTATAGCACATTCACAACCAAACTGTTTTTAGCCTCCATTGCATGTAAATGCTAACAATGTAGTTTTTACAGCATCTTTAGTTATTGATGGGACTTATTTTGTCTGTATTGCTTCTGCACAGCTACTATATTTAACATCTAGAGAGAGAGAGAGAGAGAGAGAGAGAGAGAGAGAGAGAGAGAGAGAGAGAGAGAGAGAGAGAGAGAGCAATGGAAACAGATAGATACTGTAGATAGATAGAAAGAGGAACAAATAAAGAGGTAGAGAGAGAATGAAAGAAGTACAGAGACTGAGATAGAAGGAGAGAAACAGTGGTGAGAGAAGGATAGAGAGAAACAGAGGAAAGAGAGAAAGAGGTAAAGCATGAAACAGAGAAGAAGAGAGAGGGAGAGAGTGAAACAGAGAAGAGAGAAAGAGGTAAAGCATGAAACAGAAGAAGAGAGAGGGATAGACAGAAACAAAGAGTGAGAGAGAGTGGTGCAGAGAATGAGTTCAATAGCATGTTAGAGAGTGAGAGATATAGGTAAGAGAGAAAGTGTGTGTGGGTGTCAGGAGTGGAGTGTGTGTGTGTGTGTGTGTGTGTGTGTGTGTGTGTGTGTGAGAGAGAGAGAGAGAGAGGTGTGAGGCTGTCAGGACTGGAGTGTGTGTGAGACGGTGAGTAGTGTATGTGTGTGTGAGTGAGACAGAAAGAGAGAGGTGTGAGGCTGTCAGGACGAGTGTGTGTGAGAAAGTGAGATGTGTGAGACTGTTAGGAGTGTGTGTGTGTGTGTGTGTGTGTGTGTGTGTGTGTGTGAGTGAGTGAGACAGTGAGAGGTGTGTGTGGTAGTCAGGACTGTAGTGATGTGTGAGAGAGGTGTGTGAGACTGTGCGGAGTAGAATGTGTGTTCATGTGTTAGTGAGAAAGCAAGAGAGGTGTGTGTGGCTATCAGGCATGGTGCCACCCTGTGTGTGTGTGTGTGTGTGTGTGTGTGTGTGTGTGTGTGTGTGTGTGTGTGTGTGTGTGTGTGAGGCTGATGAGTACGCACATCAGTGCTCCTCCAGTGTGACTCCTGTGAGCA
>JAODXP020000021.1:23726798-23731798 GCA_027497455.2 Sardinella longiceps | reverse complement strand
CACACACACACACACACACACACACACACACAACACACACACACACACACACACACACACACACACAAACACACACAAAGACAAACAAATATATATATATATTTTTTGAACCAGTTAAAAATGTTCCAGGTCAGTTGGACAAGTAAATAGAGATGCATCCAAAAGAGTATTTTCCTACAGTCTCTATCCAACAGCCATCCAATAATAAAACACCATGGCAACACCATCGACTAACTCAGACAAACAAAAAATCCTGTCATAAATGTTTATACTGTGTATTTTAAAGAGGAACTGAAATGAATTTTAGAGTAAATGTGACATGACAGATACTCTACCTGGCTTTTAATTGGCAGGACACTTAAAACTGATAAAGTTGCCATGACGGAGAAAAGGCCTGTTTAGTTTGTTAATTTTGAAACATGGGCGCTGACATTGTTGATTTGAACATTCCATTAGATCACTGGCATGGTAGGAAAAATTCTACGATAAAGTTCGCACAGCTGTTTAATGGGCCTGATGCAGTCTAACATGGTTAACAACTAGCCTAACTTAGAGCAAAGTACAATTTCAAAAAATCTAGATCTGCTGCGCTGTCCCTATGTGTGCGTGTGTGAGGCTTATTTCTAAAAGGATACAAATTATTCATTATTCATTATTCAAGATGAAAAGGTAGCTGCGGCGTAAGCCAAACCTCACATTTGACGTTGGTAGGTTGTGCAAATAGCAACTTTCACGTAAATGTTGCTAGACCAACTCATGTGTGATTACCTTAGGATTTGAAGTTCATTCTAAATGCCTATATCAAACAACGTTTGGCTGTTGTTTTCAAAAGTAATGGATCTAACTAATCTTATTTTTACGTTGCACCTAACATGAACGAGCTAACGGCCCTGTTGTTTTGAGAGAGGGAGCACTACAAAACTACATTAACTACTTAAGGTAGCCTACGTTGTATTCACACGGAGGTATTAAAACAAGAAATAGATCGCAATACCGATTTTAGGCAAACGTTACTGTCCGTTCAATGCTAACTGACAGACGGACGCTGCAGGCAGTGCTACAACACAGATTGTAGGTTACGAGGAGACGAGATCCTCTCTAGATGCAACGGTGCCTGCCACCGGCAAACCTACAGATGAATTAATCGTGACCAAGCAAGCACAAGCAAACCGTCACAGACTATGAGACGCTTTACATATGTACAACTATGTAATAACGTCTTAATCAGTTTTCTACGGAGTTTTAACACCTTGGATGCTATCAATGACCACTAGCCAAAAAGCTTAGCAAAAGCAACTTCATCAGTTTAGCTTTGGTAAAACTGACAAGCCCAAAAGCATCCACTGAAGTTATCATGTCCGCAGTTTCTGTATTATCACCACACGGATAAATGCAACACTAAAGAGTTTATCCGACAGTAAATATACACTATTCACAAGAACATTGTTGACATCTGGTCACACATAGCCAGAGATATTAGCAAGGCAACAGCATCAGCACCAGCCGACGAAAATCACGACCAAGGTAGCCTAAGTAAAACGTTACAATTTCAAACTATAGTATGAGACACTTCAGACATCTACCTACGACTATATATCCTCCTAACCAACTCCCCAACTAACGTTAACGCCGTTAAAGTTAACTTGCACATCCGATGCGATTAAGGACTAGCTACACTTTGGCTAACGCTTGCTAAATCACCAGCGTAGCATTGACTGGAAAGCTGCCAAGTCGGCTACTTACATAAGTTATCCTGAAGTCCCCGCGGTCTCAGTATCATCGCCACTGATTAATCCAACACTGAAGTTTATCTGAGAGCTGTATTCATCCATAAGCTACACACAGGAAGGTTGTTGACAACTTTTGACCGGTATAGTCGCCTATGGCTATGGTCCACCAGCTATGATGCCTACAGTAGGTTGCGTACAGTAGCCAGCCTTGTCAAAGGTCATGGAATTTTGACCCAGAACTTTAGAACACTCGACCATGCCAGTGACGTAGTGGGTTGCAGAAATTATGCAAATTTCATTTTAGGAAATAGAGCGATATATTTAAAAAAAATTTTGTGCCAATTGTTTATATTTTAGATAAGTAATGTACTATTGCCTACATTTGAGCCCATTTCAGTTAATCTTTAATGGATGCTGTAATACTGGATTCGTTGGTGACTTCCCATTCAACACAATTGTTGAAATGCCTAAAGCTGTTTATGTTAGCTGTTTACAACTATCTTTATCATGGCCTAGTAAAGTGAGAAAACAGGTGAAACTAATATACAGTATAAGGCAAATATTCTTTGGATTGATAGCCTACAATATTTACCTCTAATGAAATCAATGAGACTTCGGGACTGCATAGGTCTTTTGAGTGCCTGTTTGTGGAATTGGTTAGCTTCAGTCTGTCTGTTTATGTTAGCTGTTTCCATCATGCCAAAGAAAAGTGAGAAAACAGGTGAAACTAATGTCTAAGGCAAATATTCTTTGGATTGATAGCCTAGGCCTGCAATATTTACCTCTAATGAGATCAGGACTGCAGGTCTTTTGAGTGCCTGTTAGTGGAATTGGTCTGTCTGCTCTCTCCATGCATTCACTGAATGATAGGTGGCCCTCACCTTTCCTGGTATTCAGAGTTACTCTATTTTTCTAATAATCATAGCTGTTCTGGAACACACACACACACACACACACACACAAAATCATAAAGTTTCTGGTTTTCATTTTCGTTCCATGATGTACCGGTTCAAAAGCCTTTCTCTAGACACGTCCAATGTCACATATTGTACCCAGTACAATTCCACTGTTCCACTCCATCACCTCCAACCCCATGGGCACAATAGCAGCATAGCCCAGCGCCTCCACTCCACTCCCCCTCCAGCAGGGGGCACCTCATAGCCCCTCCACTCCACTCCACTCCCCCTCCAGCAGGGGGCTCATAGCCCCTCCACTCCACTCCACTCCACTCCACTCCCCCTCCAGCAGGGGGCTCATAGCCCCTCCACTCCACTCCACTCCACTCCACTCCACTCCACTCCCCCTCCAGCAGGGGTTCTTGTGCAGCTCAGAGACGAGCCCTCTGCCGTGGACCTGCATGTCTTACAGTATCACTAAACATCACACGGACAGGGACCATTAGTAGCACTCTGCTGCTGATGATGGTGAGCTGTGATGAGGACTGCTGAAGGTGTCTGTCCTCAATCTCCCTTGAGCCCATCCATGGAGAAATTACACACACACACACACACACACACACACACACACACACAGTTATTAATGGAGAAATTACACAAACCCCCCCCCCCACACACACACACACACACACATACACACACAACCACATATAGTAGTTATCCATGGAGAAATCACACACACACACACACGTACACACACTTATGCTTAATCCTATCCTGGGCAGCACAGTGAGACACTGAAGGCCTCAACTTGACCTCACAGCCTGAGATCAATATCCTTCTGCCACCTCAGTCTTTTTAGCGACTGTTAAACCATCGCAAGTCTTTCTCAACTTCCACAGTCATTGCAACAGCAGACTGCTGTGTGGTGCCCAGTGTTTCAATGGTGGGTTAACCTCACACTGGGAGAAATAGGCACAGTTCTTCCTCTCCATGGACAATGCAGTGTTGAGATGAATAACACATCTACTGGGTCTGACCTCTCTCTCTCACACACACACACACACACACACACACACACACATCTACTGGGTCTGACCTCTCTCTCTCTCTCTCTCTCACACACACACACTGACTGTGTCTGACCTCTCTCTCTCTCTCACACATCTACTGGGTCCGACCTCTCTCTCTCACACACACACATCTACTAGGTCCGACCTCTCTCTCACACACACACACACACACTGACTGTGTCTGACCTCCCTCTCTCTCACACATCTACTGGGTCCGACCTCTCTCTCACACACACACTGACTGTGTCTGACCTCCCTCTCTCTCTCTCACACACACACATCTACTGGGTCCGACCTCTCTCTCTCACACACACATCTACTGGGTCCGACCTCTCTCTCTCTCTCTCACACACACACACACACTGACTGTGTCTGACCTCCCTCTCTCTCTCTCTCACACACATCTACTGGGTCTGACCTGTCTCTCTCTCTCTCTCTCTCTCTCTCTCTCTCTCACACACACACACACTGACTGTGTCTGACCTCCCTCTCTCTCTCTCACACACACATCTACTGGGTCCGACCGCTCTCTCTCACACACACACACATCTACTGGGTCCGACCTCTCTCTCTCTCTCTCTCTCTCTCACACACACACATCTACTGTGTCCGACCTCTCTCTCTCTCTCTCACACACACACACACACACTGACTGTGTCTGACCTCCCTCTCTCTCTCACACACACATCTACTGGGTCCAACCTCTCTCTCTCTCACACACACACATCTACTGGGTCCAACCTCTCTCTCTCTCTCTCACACACACACACACATCTACTGTGTCCGACCTCTCTCTCTCTCTCACACACACACACATCTACTGGGTCTGACCTCTCTCTCTCTCACACACACACACACATCTACTGGGTCCAACCTCTCTCTCTCTCTCCTCACACACACACATCTACTGGGTCCGACCTCTCTCTCTCTCACACACACACACACATCTACTGTGTCCGACCTCTCTCTCTCTCTCTCACACACACACATCTACTGTGTCCGACCTCTCTCTCTCTCTCTCACACACACACATCTACTGTGTCCGACCCTCTCTCTCTCTCACACACACACACACTGACTGTGTCTGACCTCCCTCTCTCTCTCACACACACACATCTACTGGGTCCGACCCTCTCTCTCTCTCTCTCACACACACACACATCTACTGGGTCCAACCTCTCTCTCTCACACACACACACATCTACTGGGTCCAACCTCTCTCTCTCTCTCACACACACACACATCTACTGTGTCCGACCTCTCTCTCTCTCTCTCTCTCACACACACACATCTACTGGGTC
>JAODXP020000021.1:23721798-23724298 GCA_027497455.2 Sardinella longiceps | reverse complement strand
AATGGGCGCAGCCATGTTGGAATCTTCGTCGGAATTCTAGCTCGGTGTCCTCTGAGTTCACCCGAGAAGGCAAAAGCACTGTCCGAGGAAAAGGGGCGTGCTAGGCATGTCGATAGGCAACGTCCTCAGGCCACCCGATACAGAGGGATAATGAAACACTGTGTTAAAGAGTGATTATGTTCACATTTCACCGATCTTCTCTATCTCTATAATTAGGGAATAAAAATTTAAAAAATATATAAAATGCTATAGCTAAAAAAAATTAAAAAAATCAGTATCCATTATTTGGGCATCCAAAAAATAAAGTTTGTGTGGTTTTTGGTTTGGTACCGGTACTGAACTGTTCATGACATCATGACTGTGAGCCGGTCTCATGTTGATGACATCATGCTGGGCAGTGTCAGAAGTCGGCGGGCCTCACCATCATGGAGGTCAGGGTGGCCCTGAGGTTTGGGCCCTTCCAGTAGTACCACTTGATGCCACTGTAGGCTACTTTGGACCCCCCAGAATGGTACATTCCATTCAGATTGGACGGCCCGCACGCCTCAAACCACCAGCCTGAGAACACAACACAACACACACACACACACCTACACTTCAGACAACCAAGCTACTAACAACACACACACTTAAGACAACCAAGGTACTAACATAACACACACACTTCAGACAACCAAGCAACTAACATAAGACACACACACACACACACACACACACACACACACACACACACTCACCTCCAGAGGCCATCTGGGCACACCTACAGCTGCAGAGGTCGTTGTCTCTGTCCTTGGTGCTGAACATGGTGCCGCTGCGGGTCAGACTGCTGCTCTTGCCCGCTGTGCCACTGAAGCCACTGGCGTACAGACTGGACAGGAGATACAGCAGAGCATGGATTAAAGCAAAAAAATTTCATTTGACTGAAATTTCTATGGAGAAAGGTGGGGGGCGTCTACAGTAGGTGGTGATCAGGGGGAGGGGGCGTTGCCCGCCAGTGCACGTGACACAACACTGGGGGGTCATGACACATCTTATTTTTCCCAGGACAATCTATACAATCAGATTTTGATGGTGTCTGATGTAATACTGCTTGCATTATGTCTTTTTAACGCACAGTGGTGTAAGAAAAGTTTCAATGTGGAAAGGGAATTATTTTGTGGTGGGAGGAATTGGGGTTGGAGGTGGTGCTTTATATTTTTGGAATACAGGCCTAGTGCAATAATGCTGGCCTCTAAATCAAAATAGTTGGCCTTTTCATTGTTATGTGTCATGAGGTTATAACAAATGCATAACCATAGACATGGTACAATGAAAACCTACTGTAGCCTACAATATCTACAACAGCCTATAGGCTTAGGCCTATTATATATTAAAAAGGACAAATAGCCTTTATTTGTGAAGCTAAAATTCATGCATGGAATTTTACTAGTCAAATCAATAATTTGATTGTAGTTTTAGCTTTTAAAAATGTTATAACAAATCAACATCCGGAGAGGGTGTGTCGGTGGCCGCATGCTGGAGGGAGAGAGAGAGATGCGTGGATGACAAGCGTCTGCTCACTTAATAAGTGCTACTAAATAAAGCTCAATACTGGTAGCATGCAACAAATTACGGTAACACAAATATTGTTACAAGAACTAGAGCTAATGTTTATATTTTATTAGCAACTGTAAATCTGTTGGCGTAAACCTTTACACAAGTTAGGCTCTGCGCCGCGGAACTGCAGTAGCGCTTCTTACAAGGCAAAACATGCAAATCTTCTCTGCGTAGGTGGAGCATTGACAACTGAAGCGAAATATCAAATGTTCCCTCACAAGAGATGTTCTGTTATTTACGTCCGTATTGACAGCTTGGCTCAATTTCGATCTACCGACATCACCACATCTAACATCACGCAGCTCTTTGCATGCACTCATTACTCCGATGATGCGGATTTTTTTTTTTTTTTTTGTAGTAGGCCTGGGCTAGTAGTATGGTGATTTGTCATGCTCAACTACAAACTGAAATAGCCATTGTCGCCTCATATTTTAGTTCTCAGTCTGAGTAGACGCTTTAAAATAGTCAGTGTTGGGGATAACGCGTTACAAAGTAACGCGTTACTGTAATTTCGTTACTATTGTCAGGAACTTAATAACGTAACGCATTACAGTTCAAATTTCACTAACGTCATTACAGTTACTAGACTATAGTAACGTTCGTTACAGCGTTACCCACGATTTTGTTCAGTGACATTCAGATTAACAAATTTACATGTAAATCAGTGAGCTACCGGTAGGCCAACATGTCAAAACCGCGTTGTTTTTATTAGTGGCGCATGCGTGCCTAACTGGTTGCTGTGGTGGAAATCGATTGATTCAGTGAGAGGGAGATGGAAGAGAGAGAAGTCATGGAGAACACTGGCATCTTCGCCAACTGGAAATATTCACATTATATTCAGGTAGTTGCCTGCAAAACGTGTCGGTTAAGTGCTCGCTATGTCCTGGTGATAAACAGCTTTCCA
>JAODXP020000021.1:23691798-23701798 GCA_027497455.2 Sardinella longiceps | reverse complement strand
ACACACACTACGTATGAGTACAACACACACACACACTACATGAGCCTCCATCCACGCCAACCGCTGCTCCTAAGCTCTACACACACATGCACGCACACACACTCTACATATGAGTTACTCTTACTCTACAGGAGACACACACACACTACATATTAGTTTGAGAGGTTCTATTATTCTACAGGACACACACACACACACACACACACATCAAAACATCAATTCTTCATACACTTCTGCAGTACATAGAAATATTGTACGATTCACTCAAAACAGCGAATCAGCCCACTTCCAACACACATGCAGCACACTGCCTACACCCCCGACCCCACCACACACACACACACACCACTGTCACCAGACCCTCTCCCCCATCCGTGTCTGTTAGTTCCCATTGCTTGTCTGTATGCTAAACTCTTTGCCCTAAATGTTTGCCTGACACAGTCCATAAATACTGGAAAACTACACACACACACAAATTCTCTCTGTCTCACAGACACACACACACACACACACACACACTGCCTCCATATTGGAGATGGAAAAGCATACAGTATCACATTTACTACGGAATGTTTCTGCCTAGAATGCATGTGCGCGCACACACACAAGCAGACTGCAGTATTCCTGCTCACATTATAGTTTCCAGTTTCAGGACTTTTTCTTCCAATTTGATTGATTCCAGAAATAAACTGAATGATCAGATTCACTTTCCATCAGCAAGAGACTATGAAGTCTGTCATATATTTCTCTGTGTGTGTGTGTACCGCTATTGTGTGTGTGTGTGTTTCTCTATGAAGTCTGTCATATATTTCACTGCTTGGCCAAAGGAAAGACTATATGGCCTGTCATGTACAGTATGTATGTAATCATCACTGTGTGTGTGTGTGTGTGTGTGTGTGTGTGTGTGTGAGGGAAGAAGCTCGGCCAAGTCCTACTGGCAACAGGGATGCTGGCAGTCACTCAGACTGCTGAGGGAGTCAGGGAGCAGGGACCACCACCCCACCCCCGCGTTTTTCTTTCCTCTGCTGTTTTTATGTCGTTTAAGGTATAGACTTTACTTTTTAAGGGGCCTTCACACGAACAGCTTCAAAATGCTTGTGACGCGCGTTGGGCAACAATTTTTCTATGGCGCTTTGGTCTCTGCGTCACATTTAACGCAACACTCAAAGTTCAAATTGGTTGAACTTCGACCAAGTTCAACCAATGCTTTATAACGCTGTAGAATGCTCCAATAATGCTGTAGAATGCTCCAATGTTCCACCGGTCTGATCATTTTTAATATTGGAGCGTTGCGAAGTATAACAGACCGCTGTCAAGCAAAAGTGAAACAGAACGTGGCCTTCACCAATCAGCTGATCTGTAGGCCTAACAGTTAACAGAATGCATCTTTTCCGTGGACGGTATTAGCCATTTCAATCATTAAATTTACCGTTAAAGCAGTGATAAACAAAGTCGGATGTTAATAATATCTACAGTAGTCGTGTAGTAAGCGGGATAACGTTCGGTGAGGCGGTCATTATGGTGGCATATCTCCCTTCAGACTAATGCCACGATAATGCGTTGCATTACTCTGTCGGGAGATATGCCACGATAATAGAGTTTGACGGTGAGGTTCCAGAAGTGTCTTTGGCGTTCGTCGGGGCGAGTGAGAATTTGATTATAACCCACGCTGTCTTAACCACACATTCTACACTTCTAACTAGCTACGGCAAGACATAATGAGTGCCTGTGCTTACCTAGACACCAAAAGTTCATGTGATCTCAATTTAGTTTCTGAGCAAACGTCCTTTTTCTGCGATGTCCCATTGAAGTACTTCGTTACCCATAGTGCCGAGCAATCCCACTGCAACGTATCTGATTGGTGGACCTTTTTGAAGCCTGCGAAAATCAACGTCACGGCAGCGCAGGAGATCGGCCCTCAGAATGTTGCTTTGCTAGTGCTAATGTTGCTATGCTAGTGCCCTTCTGTAGCCTACATCTGAATGACAACAACAAAAAAAAAAGTTTGGTTGCGTTGTCCTCTCTCCCAGTCCAAGCATGATCTTCCTGTCAGACATGATATGATGTCCTTTTTTAAGGATGAGAATAAGTGTGGAAAGGGGAGAAAACCATTTTAAATCAGGGCATGTTTTCAGTTGTTCTGTAGAACAGGGGCAGCTTGTGGGTTCTGTCAGGGCGAGCATGAAGGATAAGACTTACAAAGTTGTGGTGAGTTCTGCTAGCAAAGCTAGCTCATGGCTAAATTGCATTTTGTGAGTGGTTAGCTTAAGATTGCATTCATGTTCTCAAATTACTTCACAAAGCTGCTATAAAAGCAATAAAACAATGAGATCTTATTTCATATTATGTAGTCATGTATAATTTACTACTTTATTGAAGTCTTCCAAAGCAAGCAACACACAAGTCTGACATACCAGATTTGTTAATGATATGGACAAGAAAAAATGCATTTCTATGTTAAGTGACTGTGGACACTATTAGTCTATTAGTGCAAACAAGGCTACTTGTGTCTTCCACAAAACAACAGTGTTTGCTCACCCCAAATTAAAGCCCCGTACACATACGTCGTTACTCGCTCCTCGCCTCTAGCTAGCTCGCTGAGAAACACTCGCTTGTTACCAAGGTATCGATTTGTTTATTGGTCACTGCCGAAGTAGCGGAGAAGAACACGTTACAAGTTATAATCACACGCCTGTGCATACCGTTACGTTTAAAATGCTTACAGTTCACTCATTTATTATGTTTCACATATATTATGAACCACAGTTTGCAAAAACAATAGATATTTTGTCTACAAACATAAGTTTTCCATGTAACTCGCTGCTTCAGTTAACTGTCAATCAATGGAATCTTCCATTCTCATTGGTTACTCGCTTTACTCGCATCGCTGAAAGTTAAAATAATTTTATCTCCGTACCCGCCCACATCGCCTCGCCGGTAGCTACTCGCCTGTCTTTTTACTCGCATCGCTCAAACTCATTGACAATATGTTGTCCCTCCTCGCTTAGCGACGAGCGAGTAACAATGTATGTGTACGCGGCTTAACATACACATTAAAATGCATCGTGAGTTTCAGACGGGATGAATAAAGTACTATCTAAAGGTACAGTGATTATGGTTTTTAAACATACTCTGCATCACTTTCTCTCAGGTCACTGTACAAAATAATAATAATAACAACAAAAAACAAGCTTTTAATTGGAATTTTTCATCATGCAACAGGTTTCCACTGGGGACTGGAAAGATTGCCTCATCCACCTGTGAGTGTCCTTGTAGCCGGTGGCGGTCCGCACCGCACACGGGTCTCAAACCCGCTACCCCACGAGCTACAAACTCCCGGCGTGGGAGTGGAACTGAGCTAAAAGTCCGAGCTTCTAACTCAGCGTGTTAGAAGCGCCCATGGAATTGGGTGATGAGGATTTACACGTACTACCGCCGAGCTAGCTGGCCTCCGTTACACTCACCCTCCAAATCCTCACTCCCATCCGGGTCACGGCATCAATGTAGCCGGTGGCGGTCCGCACCGCACACGGGTCTCGCACCCGCCACCCCGCGAGCTACAAACTCCCGGCGTGGGAGTGGAACGCTCTAACCAACTGAGCTAAAAGCCCGAGCTTCTAACTCAGCGTGTTAGAAGCGCCCATGGAATTGGGTGATGAGGATTTACACGTACTACTGCTGAGCTAGCCGAGCTAGCTGGCCTCTGTTACATCCTCGTGGGGAGTACAAATGTATCCACTCAGCCGCATTGATGATTTGGGCCATCCATAACCTGAGTTCCACAGATCTACAGTGCGAGTGGAAAAAGCCCAGTCTCACTGCAGCTGCTGTAAATTCAGTTGAAGAGCTCTACCCTAGACGGGACTACCAGCCACTGACTCGTTCAGCAACCCCAGAAGATCATGACTGGCTGCTGAATCAGTTCCAAGGCCGCTTCACTGGGATATCCTGGCTGCTGTCCCCTGAGCCTGAAGTCCAACCAGACCCACTCCTCGATTTGTCTGTCCACCGTATCATTGCTGCACACAAACACCTTGGCACTGAGGCAAACTTGGAGGCTATGAAGCTGAGTGGAGAGCAGATAATGTCAACCCAGGTGGCAACTGTGGGTCAGATGGACAGTCCTCTCTGGCATGCATTAAGGAAAGGTCATCTTACTGCAAGCAAGTTTGGATCTGTTCTTACAGCAAGACGGCTGACCCCATCCCTCATAGCCAGGTTCTGTGGTGATCAAGACCTCCGTGGGGTACTTGCCTTGGAATGGGGTGTAGTTAATGAAAAAGAAGGTGTCAACGTGTTTGTCCAGTCAACAGGCATGGAGGTCAGAGGGCCTGATTTGAGGTTGACGGACTCTGGGTTTTTGATGGTCTTGTAGGTGACACTGATATAATAGAGGTGAAGTGCCCGTACAAATGGAGAGACCATACTCTTGACGAAGCATCAAGTGACAAGTCCTTCTACTTGTTCAAGTTGAGGAATTCAAGCATGAATTAGACCAATTTGAACAATACACAATTTATAATTTTAATGAGAGACCGCAGTTTGGCTGGGGTGGACTGACGTGCAAGCGGGTCCTCCCTTTCTTCTTCCAGTCCCTACGTGGGATCATAAATTCCCTTTCTTCTTCCAGTCTCTACGTGGGATAATATCCTCCCTTTCTTCTCACAGTCACGGATGTCCTGCTCATCCACTGCGGCAGGAACAACCTCGGCGCACAAGGAGTGTGGATCTCGTCACGTGGATGAAGCAGGACTTGAGTGATCTCCGTCGGCAGAGTGTGGATCTCGTCGTGTGGATGAAGCAGGACTTCAGTGATCTCCGTCGGCGGCACCCTGAGATGAAGATCACCTTCTCAGCGATCACCCAGCGTCGTCGATGGAGTTCCGCAGACCCCTGTTCGGCCTAGCAACTATGATGATGCAACATGTGGTTGGATGTGAACCAGTAGGCTATTCCATGAATCTTCAGAGCAATCAAATATGCTGTGCTAACCGATGGGAGATGGCTGAGGCCAAGAACAGGAGATAGTTTTTCTCCCTCCAAGGGAAAGCGATGTCTGTAAGCTATACATTTATTCTTATTTATTTAAGTTAGCGCAATCTTAGTCAATGTGAGCTAGTGCATCCTATATTCTAACACTTACGGAAACAGATTCAATTGCTCTATGCGCAGGACAAACCTACCCTTTTAGGAATGTTGTTTTACTCTGCCTGATGAAGGTCTTTTGACCGAAAGCTTGCAGAACATAGAGCAAAAAACTTATTTGCAAAGACTTGAGTGTGCGGATTTTTCTTAATTTTTCAGGAATATTGTTTTGAAAGAGACGAAAGCCTATCTAAATGCTAACTTGGCAGCATTTCGGACGTGTGATCTGCCAATCACATCCGATGTAGACCTGAAGACGCTGGCGCTGCTTCATCCCCCCTCCCCTGTTGTAAAGATGCCTGAGATTCATCTGTCTGCTAGAGGCAATGAATATTTTTAAAATGATATTGCTGTCTGCTTGAAAGCCTTAATCCAGTATCCACTTCGTCCATAGCTGGTCATAGCTCCCCCCCCCCCCCCCCCAAAAAAAAAAAAAACTCCTGCACCCTAGCCAATCCATTACAGCAGTGGTTCTCAAAGTGTGGTCCGGGGACCACTAGTGGTCCGCGAGCAAGCTCAAGTGGTCCGCGAGAGGATTTCCAAAAAAATATGTTCATTTAATCTATTTCTCACTAACATTATTTTAAAGCCAAAGATGAGTGGTTCAATGAATACTAGCAGGCCTGTAATTTACATTAAAAATTTAAGCTATCTGAATTTGAAGTGCCCATAAATGCCAATTTAGAAATGCCTATTGATGAAGGGGTGCATGCAAGTTGGTGAGGGGGCGTGAGGGTAGGTGGTCCCTGAAAAATATTCTTTGGGCAAAGTGGTCCTTGGTCTGAAAAAGTTTGAGAAACACTGCATTACAGGAACAACCTTTGTTTTCTCAATGGCAAATGTAGCAATCTCCCCAAACTGCTCCCTTACAACATTAATTTAAAAACAAACTTACTTTACGTTCAGACTGCAAGCGATAAATTGCCAAGAGTCGCCAAAGACTCCAAAGAAACATCGCTTGAGCACAGCTACCAAAACGGCAAATTTGCCCATGACGTTAGCATTCAAACGTTCGATCCTGTTTCTCTAAAGGCATCTCACAAGTAAATCGACATTCTGATTGGTAATCGCCCAACTGCATCATAGCTCATTACATAAAGCTAACCAAAGTTTAACTTGATTTTATCGCCCAAGTCGCCTGCCACTTTTGTCACCGAAATCGCCTGTCTCCACACAAAGTCAATTACTTCCGTTGCCCATGCCGCCTGAATCGCTCTCGGTCTGAACGCACAGTTAGTACCATAACCCCTTCCATCAGAACTTGTCGGTGCAGAAAGATCAAGGAACTTGGATCAAACCTTTTGACCTTTCAGATGGCAACAGATGACAACTTGTCTGTGTGTCTATATGCATGTGTGTATGCATCAAATGCAGAGAAAAAATGTCCTTCCCCAAAGGACAAAATAAAGTGCTCTTACTCATAGAGAGCGAGACGAGTGTGTGTGTGTGTGTGTGTAAAAGCTGTCTATGCTATGTGTGTGTACGTGAGGTCCTGTGTGTGTTTGAATGAGTGTGTGTGTGTGTGTTAGGTCCTGTTTAGCGTGGGCTGAACTGATAGACAGGCCTTTGTAGTAGCGTCTCAGAGGAGATTTTGTCACTGTGTGTTTGCAGTTGGAGCACAAAAAAGCACATGCACGCACACACACACACACACAATTCCAGCCTGAAGCCAAGCTAACGTAGCTCTGATCATCACAGAGTTAGACAGCTGGACAACACTGTGTACAATATCCAGAACCATTTTCTGACTCTCTCTGACATGTACGCACACACACACACACACACAGGACAGAGTAATTGTTCGCCAGCGTGTGACGGGAAAGACTGAACAATAGTCAGAAATGCTGATATGAAAATGCTACAGTCTCCAAGACACTTTGCTGAGATGTGTGTGTGTGTGTGTGTAATGGGAGGGAGACTCAATTCTCATTCACATAGTCACCAGTGCATTCACTGCCCATAATCGTTGCTGTCTGTGCTTGGTGCATGTGCATCTGTGTAGTCACACCGCAAATGATATCCTGTATGAACCGGCCAGCCAAGCTCTCGTTTAAAGTCAGCAGAGACCTGTTAATACTGTGGAAAAATAGTTTTATCAAGCTAACAGGACAGGTGTGCGGAACATGCAAGCTGTGTGCATGGTCTAATCTGTTAGCTTCTATTCAGTCTAAACTACAGTGATATATTTACTCCTAGCATGTTCGTGTGATATACTAGTCCTAGCTAAAGGACTTTATTACTACGGTAATAAGCTACCGTTAATATCATGAATCACTTACAGTGAGTACGACTGACAGCAAACCGACGACCAACGAAGACCAAAAGCAGAAACTGTACAGTAAGTGATTACTTACATAATATATCCTTATATAACACTGCTATAATAGGCTATTTTATCTGTTATGAGAAAACAAGTAGAAGTTGATGACCACAATGACAACGAACTGCTTGCCGCATCTTCTATTGGTTCATGCCAGCAGTAGAGACAAAAAACTTGGGTCCGTTTCGAAACGTTAGAACTAAAACAGCTGTAGCTTAGTATAGTCAAAGGTGACCATTGATGTACCTTTGCATTACTATTATTTTCTTCATCATGTCGGTCTGATGTACTGTATTGTCATGTCTACAAACCAGTGCCGTTAGCGCGATGATTTATTTATTTTTTTCTGTGACCGGTTGATGTTCTGTCATAGCGATTTACAGTAGCCTACATAGCGATTTACAGTAGCCTAAATATTGGCGCTGACTGATAATTCATCCTATTCCGCAATATGTCAATTAAGCCAAATGTAATGGTTGGTTATTCAATGGTTATTCATTAAAATAGCCCATTTTGGGGCCAAAAACAGGACTAATTGTAAAAAAAAATAATTTCAGCTTAGATAATTTCTTTAAGGTGTCCAACATACTAAAAGTCCTAAGAAATCCTAGTTGAGGAAATATGTTAAATTCTCATCAATACGATATGTGTACCAATATAGGCCAGAATAGGTCTTAATAGGGCTATTTTTTTTTTTTTTCCCCTTTAGTCCTATCGAAATACAACTTTATACAATGAAAATACTAAATGTCTGTTTACTGAGATCCTGAGGCCCTCTGCTTTCAAAAAACATATTACTTGTCAAGGTTTATTACTTTCTAATACATTCCATAGGCACTTTTGTTCAAGAAATGCACATATTTTTTCATTTCCCCCCCAAATAGGCATAAGCTTTAAAATAAGGAGGTGGGTGGGATGTGAGAAAAACGTTTTGGGTGGAATCCTGGGCATATAAGATTTCAGAAAATATATGATTTAAGGGGTCTAATATGTTTTCTCTACACGCCGCTGGCCTAAATGTCACCAAATATTGCCCATTTTGAAATTTGGGGTATATTGTAATGAGGAGGGAGAGGCATACCTAAATGTCAAACCATACCATGTTATAGAAAATCCTGAGGGTGTTTGCTTTCAGAAAATGTATGGGATACATGGTGAAAGTAGTTTCCCCTTCATGCTTCAGGCCAAAATGTAATAGTAGTGCACATTTTCCTCCAAAATCCACCCCAATCCCATTCATTTCAATGGGAAATTAACTTTCCTCCACTATTTTTACATTTCCTCAACTAGGATTTCTTAGGACTTTTAGTATGTTGTTCTGGACATCTCATAGAAATGATCCAAGGTGAAAAAAATTATTTTACAATTAGTCCTGCGAAAAATGATACTTTGCCAGGACTATACACAAAGGTTTGTTTTTGGTATTATTTTATTGTCAAAAATGATTTCTATATAAACACATACCTTATGAGATGCACACGGCAATCAAAGCAAACTTGTAAAAGTAAAAAAGGTGTCGTGGCACACTCAGAACTTAATGCAATATTTTAATACCAACGTTTCGGCTTACACCTTCATCAGGGTCATCTCCTAGGCGTAAGCCGAAACGTTGGTATTAAAATATTGCATTAAAGGAATGTACCAGAGTGAATTCAAGCATAGCCCTGTTGAAAGAGCTTGCTAAAATCGCTAGTTAGCGAGTGGAACAAAATAATTTAATACAGCACAGACCAAACACGAACACAGTAGCGAACAGGGTCCGTGCACGTGGTGGCCATTCGATTTCTGTTTTCAAATCAGGAATAGGAAAACGGAGAACGGGCCGTCTCCCGTCTCGGGAGTCGGAGAATGGGAAACGAGGAACGAATCAATTTCCGATTTCAAAACGGGAAACGAGAAACGGGTCCTTTTCTGAAATCCATTTGCGTGCGCATCAATGGGTATTCGGGGAAATAAAAACAGGGGACATTTTGACATTTTGATGAACTTGAACTTGAGGGGGCAGACATTGCGTCTGAATTATCATTGAGTATAGCCCGTCTGTTGAACTTCAGTGTATAATCATTTGATTAAGCATAGGCCTAACAATATCTCTTGATATTTATGGAGATTTCATCAGAAGTAGGAGGTGCAAGGGTATGTCTTGCACAGATATTGCCACTGATTTAAGCAGTGAATTTGGAGGAATTTGGGGGTTTTCTGCCCGAAATGTTCGTCGGTGGTGTTTGGAGCAGGGGCTGCTGAAGGACTTCTGTCCCGGTAGCCGGCTAGAGGCTGAAGTCGCCCAAGGGATATCGGAAGTAGGTACCAGTTGGTCTACTCATAGCCTATTAGGATAACAAACGGAGCAAACCTGTCAGAAAAAACCCCAACTTAAAACCACTATGGTCACTGCAACGGCAAATACTTGACCCAGTGCACCGTTTACAGTGCAGTAGGCTACAGTGGCCCGCCGTACACAACCGACTAGCCAAACCTACCGGCTCGTCAATATGTTGACAGGTGCATTTTCCCCTGTTGTGTGATGACGAGGAT
>JAODXP020000021.1:23673514-23676014 GCA_027497455.2 Sardinella longiceps | reverse complement strand
CGTAAGTTAGCCGGTTATCCCGTCACTCCAAGCTACAAACGAGTAACTTTCCCCCTCTTTCTTTTAAATGTATAATGTCTGTTCTCTCTTTTACAGTGTCGCTCGCCGTCGGACAAGCTAGGGTGGGGAAAGAACAACGCCTGCCCACTGGACAGATGAACAGTGTTGTAGTTGTGTCGTTGTTGGTAAGTGCAATCAGAAAAAGGTTTCATAAGATACTAAAAAACCTGGACATTCCCATGGTGCAAGAAGTTCTGGCTTTTCATTTAACACGCAGTTTAATCATTTTATTTTTATTTAGACCTACGCTCTGTTCCATTAGCCTGCACGAAAAGGTTTCTCCACAACAGACATGAAAGATGTGGGACAATCTCAAGCAAGCAAAATACAAGGTAAATGTAAGCCAATGCTGTTTTTTGCTGTTATTTCAAGCTGGCAATACTGACAATGATTTTTAGTGATTTATGACTTTAAATATAATCCAACAAACTCTGTAAGTTGATACTTATTTCCCATGTCTGCAGGAACTGAAGTGCCCGTCTTCAAGGTCTGGAACAGATGGAGTAGATGACACGGATGCATCGTAGCCTTTGTGCATACCCATGGATGAGTGCCAAAGATACAAACTACCCCTAGCAGACCCCTTGTTGTGGTAACTGATACAAGTAAGTAGTAAAGCTTTACATTTACAATTGCACCTGGTTAAAGCTAGGGTGACCTAGTAGAATGCTTGCACAGATCATCTATAAATACTTTTAACATTGTTCAGAATGGTGCATTATACACATTTGTAAAGGAGGTGGGCATGCACTACAAAAAAAATGACCATGAGAATTAAAATAATTTAAAAAAAAAACTTTATTAACATGCAAACATCTCTCTACTGAGCACAAGAACCAAAGGAGAATCCAGGCTTCTTTTTGTGTTCCTGCAACAACAGAAAAAGAACAAGTTGAGTGATTAGCCATGTGTTATTAAGCATAATCAGGCCAGGAGCACACAAGTGCTGTGTCAGAAATCCCTCTGCTAAGTTGTCTTACTCTTACTGGGTGCTTTTCAGGACCCTGCAAACGTCTGTAAAAATGTCTGGTCAAAGCTAAAATTACAATTCATCAAAATACTTTGTATTAGTCTTTCCATAAGGTATAACATTACTAAAATGTCCAAAGCAAGGTGTTTCTTTATAAAAGCATGGCATCATATTAACTAAAAAATCAGGGTGTGTGAACACTTGTAATATCCACAGTGTAATTTCAGTGTACCAACCTCTGCTGTGCCGCTCCCTAACAGGTTCTTGTATGGTGTGATGAGCCCAATGGGTTGTTCCAGACAAGATGATGCGCCATCGCCTAACAAGAACATAACCAGGATGTGGATAAATGGCGTGCTGACGGGTAGCTGCATCTCAGGACCTGGGCATCGTGGACAGAACCTGCCAACCAATGGAAACATTGATGAATTATTCAGCATGATCACAAACAGACTGTAATTGATATAAAATGAAGCTAGTGATTTCTGTAGCATTGAGCATGGGGTTTCCCTGCATCATTTGCTCCCTGGTTCTGGGACACCAAACGGTAGTATGCTCTGCTGGTCAACAGAAGAGGAACAAAAGGACTTCTATGGTGGGACCCCATCCATGATGCCACTCTTGCTTCAGCAATACTAGCAAATATGATAAGTCTTTCTTAATTGCAAGATTTGTGTGTTGTATGTTTATGTATGTTCATATAAAGATTTCAACATCAGTAGCGCACTGTCGTTTTTTTTTTTTTTTTATCCGAACATAGAACTTGGACAGAGCATTGTAGAGGGGGATAAACTATGAAGCTTGTATGCAAAATGAGATTTTGAAATGTACAAGTGGAATATGTTTGCTAAAAGATTATTGCTGTATTAAACTTTAAAATAAGATAATGCATTGTGACTGGGAAATGTTAAAAGTTCGCTGCATTAACTCAACTTGCAAAAAAATTAAGGTGAGTAAACTGTTTTCTTGAGCTTAGCCACAACTACAGTAGATCCTCAATTCTAGGTTAACCAAAATGTAGCATTTGACAAATATTTGGACAGAATGATCTTTGTAGCTAACTTCGTTGTGGCCTAGCAAGCTGAACGGAACAGCTGATTGGTTTGCTGAGAACATGTTGACATTTCGACTATAATATTTAATAAATCTGAAATTGTAGCATGCACCCTCCGTATGAGAACAAACTGACAAACGTGCAGGCTTTTAGCAAATAGCTAGCGCTAGATGACTACAGCTGTTGTGGACTTACCTAACATCAGCAGTTGTCTGAGGCGAGCACTTCTCCGCTGGATCTCCTCTTCCTCCCATTCCAACATCTGACGGTGAGCCAAAGCTACAAATAATCTTATATTCGCCATGCTTGATAAAAATCATCGCAAACGACAATGGGAACCGGCACGCAGCAGGTAGCAGCGCGGTATGGCTCTGGCAGGTAGGGCCCGGACGTGCTGATGTCACACGTAAACGCTA
>JAODXP020000021.1:23666014-23671014 GCA_027497455.2 Sardinella longiceps | reverse complement strand
CGGGTACACGTTTGAACCAACCGCACCCGACCGACGTTCTCAACTAGACCGACCGCAACTCGGACCGCAAAACTTGGATCGCAGAACTCCGGTCCGAAACCCGCTTCCACCCGCTTGTTTAAAAAAATATCTATGCTTTTGACTGCCCTTATAGCCTCATTTTGGCAACATAAAATGTATATATGACCCGAGTATGCATAGCCTACAAACTGAGGTCAATGGCATTGTTCAGCATTTCACCTGGTGCATTTAGTCTAGGCCTACATTTTTTTAAAAAATCCACCATTCATGCAGAAGTCAGGCTTATATAGCTTATCATTTAAAATGCATATCGTAAAGAAGGACGTAAAGAAGGATGAAGGATGCCAAATCGTCTGTTATCACAAGCAAGTAGCCCAGAACATTAACACAACATGAAAGTGCAAGCTGCAAGGTAGGCTACAAGGTGGAAATGGTCAAAATAAACAAGTAGCCCACGGAACATTAACACAAAATATGACAGTGCACGCAGCATAATGTGCTCAATTGCATTCAATCATAATGCATTCTGCATTCAAAATAATAATAAGGTAAATGGCATAAGGCTACATTATTATTTTTTTTTTTTTTGCTTTACGCGCGCTGTGGAGAAATAAGATTGAATCGACAGTGTCAGGGTGAAGACGATTTCTTATCACTTCTATGACACGGCCTGCAGAGCTGAATGTGCGCTCAATGGCTGCGCTTGAAGCTGGGACGCAGAGAATCCTCCTTGCCAACGCACGGAGCCTTGGGTAGGTGTGGGCCTTACCAGTAGTGCACTTATTGCGGGCCATGTTCGTCGCCAGTTTTGTGACTATCAAATTTGTAAATTGAATCACAAGAGGTAGGCTACACATGACAAAGCCAGCACTATTACCATCGTCTTTAGTCACCTCAGCAAAAGTTTCCCACACTTTACTCTCTCTGTTTGTGTGTTTCTGGAGCTTCCACTCTCCAGACCTCAGCTTCTCCCTTACCGCTTCCATCTCTCTCCTCTCCTACACTGAGCTTGCGCTGCATCTTCGCCCCATGCAGTCATTCAATCAAATATGCAATATATTGTTGTTGTTTTTTTTTTTTAATATAAATTACAAAAATGTAGTCAACTTTTATTTTAGACCCGACCGACCGCGGCCCGCATTTTATATTTTTTTGATGACTCGTGCCCGCGGAAACCCGCGGACGCCCGCAGTCATCCGCTCAGTTTGGATCAACCCGCGCGACACTGGTGTGTGTGTGTGTGTGTGTGTGTGTGTGTGTGTGTGTGTGTGTGTGTGTGTGTGTGTGTGTGTGTGTGTGTATGTGTGTGTGTGTGTGTGTGTGTGTGTGTGTGTGTGTGTGCGTGTGTGCGTCGCATTTTTGTCAGTAGAACCTACCTCCCTAGTGGAAACCGGTCACCGTGATCTCTTGAGTGTTGGTATAATGATAGAGCTCCTGGGCTACTTGGGTGTGTGTGTGTGTGTGTGTGTGTGTGTGTGTGTGTGTGTGTGTGTGTGTGTGGAGAGAGAGAGAGAGAGAGAGAGAGAGTGACAGAGAGTGAAAGAGAGAGAGAGAAAGAGAGAGAGAGAAAGAGAGAGAGAGAGTCCATTACCAGTGAGAGGTCCTGGACGAGTTCATTGATGGCCAGTGTGTGTGTGTGTGTGTGTGTGTGTGTGTGTGTGTGTGTGTGTGTGTGTGTGTGTGTTTCCCCTACCAGTGAGAGGTCCTGGACGAGTTCATTGATGGCCAGTGTGTGTGTGTGTGTGTGTGTGTGTGTGTGTGTGTGTTTCCCCTACCAGTGAGAGGTCCTGGACGAATTCGTTGATGGCCAGTGTGGTGGGGAAGCTGTTAAGCTGAGTGTCCTCATGCATCTGGTTCTCCGACGGTTCCTGCCAGCCCTGTTTACGGAACACAGCGGAACGCCAGGCCCTCTGGATGCTGGATGACATCATAAGGAACATGTTTACACAAACAAACATTGGATGACATCATAAGGAACATGTTTACACAAACAAACATTGGATATACTGTATAGGGAACATGTTTACACAAACAAGCATTAGATATATAAGGAACATGTTTACACAAACAAACATTGACCAGGCCTTCTGGATGTCAGATGACATCACAAGGAACATGTTTACACAAACAAACATTGGATATATAAGGAACATGTTTACACAAACAAACATTGGATATATAAGGAACATGTTTACACAAACAAACATTGATCCGGATGTACAAGTATTACAGCATTACAAGAACAAACGAAAAAATCAATGCTTTCATTATTTTTTGTCTCTCAACTTTTTTTTTCTTCAATCATTTATTGACCCTTTCAAGATCTCTCTCTCTCTCTCTCTCTCTCTCTCTCTCTCTCTCTCTCTCTCTCTCTCTCTCTGTCATTCTTTCTGTTATTCCCTGACTCAAAGCGTGCAGTGAATGTGTCTAACCTTTCCATCCACTCTAGTAAATCCATACAGTATGGCCATCGGTCGCCCAGGAGGCAATATGGCATCCACTCAACAAATTCAATCACATGCAATATAATATTGGCCAGATTCAAAGCCCAGGAGGTTCTTTTAGCCTCCTTCCCCTGAGCCTCCACAACCAAGACCCCTTGTGTGTGTGTGTGTGTGTGTGTGTGTGTGTGTGTGTGTGTATGTGTGTGTGTGGATGTATGTGTGTGTGTGTGGATGTGTGTGTGTGTGTGTGTGTGTGTGTGTGTATGCAGTGTGTGTGTGTGTGTGTGTGTGTGTGTGTGTATGTGTGTGGATGTATGTCTGTGTGTGTGTGTGTGTGTGTGTGTGTGTGTGTGTGTGTGTGTGTGTGTGTGCAGGAAAAGACTATGGCCCCAGGCATTGGCCTCTCCTCTCCAGTCAGCCTGTACTAAAGGCGAGAGTGATATGTCCCCAAGGGCTTGCCGTAGGTCAGGGCTGTGAACCGCAGTGTGGGGACTTGGCAGTGGAGCCAGTGTGTCCCTGTGGGAGATTAGATTAGTGTGTGTGTGTGTGTGTGTGTGTGTGTGTGTGTGTATGTGTGGATCGATTGAGCGCCCCCTCACAGCAGCCAAAAAAGCACCTCAATAAAGGGACAATGTGAGCTTTACAAAATAATTACAGCCGCAAAGTCACACACACTCAGGGGGAGCAGTTACAAAGCCAAACAACACACACACACACACACACACACACACACACACACACACACACACACACACACACACACACACACACACCATGAACAAATCCGATTCTTGTAATCTCAGTTTTGACCCACCCTCGACTTGGCTTGGCAGGCTTGGAGAGAATTCTTACACAAACACACACACACACACACACACACACACACACACACACACACACACACACACACACACACACACACACACACAGTTCACTCATTCCCACTATACAAGAGAAGTTGCCCCTTTAATAAATCCTACAAAGCTGTGGAATTCACTCTCCCAGCTGCACTACCCCAGGCCCTCTCTACTGCCCCCATGTGGGGAGGTAAGGTGCAGTTCTACTACCCCTGGTCCTCACTATCGCCCCCATGTGTAGATGTGAGGTACTGTGAGGTGCAGACTCGTGCTTACATGACAGCCTTGCTCTCCCAGTACTGCTGTTGCCCGTGGCGATGAGGGCTGTTGTCTTCCTCCATGGTGTTAAGGTAGACGTTCCTGTTGTCAAGGAGACCATGGAATACTAGAATCACCAGTCTCTTGTAACAGCACTAACAACAGGTTCGAACCTTTTGTCTAATTAGTCAAATCACACACATTACACTTTCAAAGAACCATCAAATAATCTTACAATTAATAATTATATCCACTAGTTGTAGACATGAGATTATTAAAACATAACATGGATAATGAGCACTACATTTTTTTGTTAGTTTGTTTTGTTTGACATTCTGAATCTCTTCTGAGTGGTTGTACCGGCACTTTTAGGCACGAACTTGGCAGAATAGAATTCTTTTTACTGCTACAGTAGTGTAGGTGTGATGTGTGATCCAGTTCCCCCTGCGGTGGGTCTGTCTCTCACCTCTCCATCTTGGGGATGTCAGATCCTCCTCCTCCTCCTCCTCCGCCGCCCCCTAGTCCGCCTCCTCCTCCGCCGTGGCTACAGAACCTAGTGCACCTCTTCACCTCCTCCTGCACCACACACAGAACAGAACAGAGCACAACTCTCACGTTAGGACACAAGAGCACACTCTGGTTAGGACACAAGGGCACATTTAGGGTAGGACACAAGTGCACTGGGACACTTAGGTTAGGATACAAGTGCACTGGGATACTTAGGGTAGGACACAAGAGCACACCTAGGTTAGGACACAAGTGCACTGGGACACTTAGGTTAGCTTACAAGGGCACTGGGATAGTTAGGTTAGGATACAGAACACTCAGGTTAGGACATAACAAGAGCACACTACAATTAAAATACAAGAGGACACTTAGGTTAGTACACAAGAGCACTGGGATACTTAGGATAGGACACAAGTGCACTTGGAAACTGAGGTTAGGAAACCAGAGCACCCAGGTAAGGATACAGATAAGTAATTTTAGGACACAAGAGAACACTAAAATTATACACAACATTCTGTTCGAAGACAGAATATCTGGGTTAAGACACAGCCCCTGCAGGTCAGGAAAAACAGCATGAAAGTTAATGGATACATACAGTATACTCTATCCATACAGTATACTCTATCCATACCCATGTCCATACAGTATACTCTATCCATACAGTATACTCTATCCATACCCATGTTAATGGATACATACAGTATACTCTATCCATACCCATGTTAATGGATACATACAGTATACTCTATCCATACCCATGTCCATACAGTATACTCTATCCATACCCATGTTAATGGATACATACAGTATACTCTATCCATACAGTATACTCTATCCATACCCATGTCCATACAGTATACTCTATCCATACAGTATACTCTATCCATACCCATGTCCATACAGTATACTCTAT
>JAODXP020000021.1:23641014-23651014 GCA_027497455.2 Sardinella longiceps | reverse complement strand
GGTGTTGGTGTTCTCACAGGCCCAGCTGTGGAAAGATCCAGAACACCAGCGATCTGAGATCTTGCCCAGCTGTGCCTGAGAATCAGCTGCCATCTCCGATTACTCTCCATAGTTAGGGAGAGGTATCATACTAAAGAGGGCAGGGAACACCTGCTCAGTGCAAACAAAGGAATCTGAGCTGCAACCCTCTCCATTAGCCGGCAGTACAGGAGAGATTAGACTAAATGTGTCTACTGTCAACTCACCACGGCAAATAATATTCACAGTGAGGGATGGGTTTACAGAAGATATACACAAACATACTTTATTGTATGTACATCGACATTTTTACAAATCTACATACTGGATCATGTAATATTAAGTCAGTTATGATGGAAAAAGATACCTGAGGTCAAATCTGAATCTGACTCCAAAATTGGCTATTATATCAAAAGTATCTATATTTCTCATACGAACAAATGACTTCCATTACAACCACATTATAAGCCGTAGTCCAACATGTGACTATGTCTGTTCATTTCCATGGCTAAAAAGTACATGTCCATGTTGTCTGTTAATTACCTTCGCCAAGGAGGCAATGTTTTCGCCGGCGCCTGTCTGTGTGTGTTTCTATCTGTGTGTCTGTCTGTCTGTCTGTCAACATAACTTGAAAAGTACTGCATGGATTTGGATGAAATTTTTGGACACAGTGTGCATTGGGACAGATAACAACTGATTCCTTGTTGGTGGTGATCGGTGATCCAGAATATGATCTGGAATTTATATTGTGTCTGTAACCACATTGCCTTGGTGATGGAACGTTGTACTCATTGCACATTGCACTCTCTGACTGCTTTTCAAGTTACAGATAAGTAACTCAATCTGCACATCAGGCTTTAGTTACTTGTTATTTCACATGAGAGAAGTTTACTGCTTATTGGCCATCTAAATACCACCCAACATGATTTAACCATTTCCCAAAAAAAGTGCAAGATGCACTTGCAAGAACAAAGTTGACCCCTGTATGGCAAGTTATCCTAAGCCTAACCCTAACCCTAACCCTGTCCAGATCAATCCAAAGTAATCATACCAAGCTGCCTGCCAGTGATCTGATGTGTGACTGCAGCCCAGGGCAACAGGACAGGGAAACCAGGCAATTGCCTGGGGCCCCAGGCTGATAGGGGCCCCCAAGATTGACTGTTTAATCATTTTAGCAGTTTAGTTGATGGTGTTTTTTCCAACAAAAATGACTTTAAACTGGAGTTAGACATATTGAAGATGCTTGAAGATTACAACAATGTGGCCCTGTTTGTTTGGGGCCCCCTAAGTATCTTGAAACGCCCCTGCTGCAGCCCTTTGATCGCTGACATCAGGGCAACACGAACTCCAAAAGCTACAGAATACAATGTTTGAATCCCAATGCCAGCTAACCCTGGTGTAACCCTACATGCACAGCAACATACTGTACCTGTTCAATGCAGGAGCATCCTCTATTCAAGTTTACTGGATATTGGTGATAATGTACATTTGATAATGTACATTTCACCCTGTTGACCATCTAGCTAAAACTTAAGGTGCACTATACTGAAGTGCAATAAAAGGGGAGGACAAACCAAACTAAGAAAGTGAGAGGAATGTGAAATCGGAGCAAAGAGAAATGACTATTACTGTAGTTCGAAAGGAAATAAGGTCGTCTTGCCACCACGTTCAGAAACTGAACCTTGTGGGGCTATTTTAAGCCAAACTTGCTGTCTCTATTCTGATTTGATAACAACATAGCAAAATCCGCTTGTAATTTTCAAGAACAGGACATACGGTAATTGATTCTGCTAATGCTCTGGCTGGAAGTGTGTGGATTTCATCCGGATCCGGTCAGAGCACTCTCTCCTGTCGAGGAACAAGGAGACATGGGGTGTGAGACACGCGAGTGAGATATTTTGAGAAGAAGACTGCTTTTTATCTGCTTAAAATCGCTCAGACTCACTTTCTCATACTCATTAGCATGAAATGAACATATCAAGTTTGTTTCTTAGGCGTCGCATATTATGTGCATGAGTGTAGCGTAGGCTATTATAGGTAATCACTTCATGTCGCACATACCTGATTGACAGAAACATGTTGCCTACAGGTGAAATCAGGTTACGGTGCAGAGGTGACATGATATCTGACAGAAATTACATGCAAACAAGGTGGCTGAACGCAAGTCACAGAGCGTCAAATTAAGTTTTTTTGTTCAATTAGACTTGGAACGACGGAAAAGGCAGAGCACTGGTGCTGTCCATGGTCCCGAAATAGCAGAGGAAGGTTTCTGGAGAGAGAGAGAGCTATAGGGTCGGGTGTCGAGGTAAGAATACATAAAAATATATAGGTTAGTTGAGCGTGTGCGCAGGTGTAATATCTGTGGACGGGTCATTACCCTCTCAATAACTTGCTATACTGATGTCCTTACCACCTGAGGAAGATTCTCACAAAGAATTCTGAAAACGTCTGGAAGCATTTTGGCTGTTACATGATGCAAGGATTTACAGGTAATGCATTATGCGTGTAAAGACTATCTAACACTATCAGCAGAAACAGCAACACCTCCACCCCATGTTTGGAAGGAAATACAACTGCATGACATCATCCTAAAAATCGACGCACACACCGTACTTGTGAGCTCAGCTAACCACACGCCGGGAAATGGCATTCTTTCGATTTGATGCTAAATAAAAAAAAAATAGATTTTATCCTCAGACGGATGTGGTAAGTTTTACCTGGGAGATTTTCAGAGATAGACGTTTCCTTTCCCCGGTCTCGCCACGCAGTCTGGAGCAGTCCCCTTGACTGGTAGTCCTGTGAACAGGGGCAAAGTTGCAAGGGTTTATAAGCCCGGTGTCACCGGGAGCATGCACACTTTTGTCACCCATAACACGACCTTCCCCTTATTTCTCCAAACACACAAAGATAATCCGCGATTTTTAGTAACAGGGGTCGACTAAATAGCTAAGCCGGTCAGAAATAGAGGCGTGAGCGATGCGGTACATCCCATACAGCCGCGTGTCATAGCCATGAAATACACACACACACGCATGCATCCACCCGGGCACAGCCGCCGAAGTTCACTCACGCATGCACAAATCATCATGATTACTGTATGACAAGACGATTGAGACACACCGAAAACTGCCGGTCTTCAGCATGTCTAGATCTCGCCGATGGTCAAGCGTCAGCTATGGAACACTTTGGAATGAAGCGCCTCGATAGTCGAGCTTCGACTTGGGAAGTGGTCTCTCGCTCAGCCAATGGGCTGTTTGGGTCGTGCATGATTTATATCGCGTGTAGCGAGCACTGGGAGTCATTTAGTTCGGCAATCAACATCAATCACGGGACCTGTTCCGTCCGCTGCAGTGAGTCTGAGCAGCCTATGTATGAAGGTGTTGGTCTCGGCGACGCGTTTCACCGAGATTGATGTCTGCATCATTGACAGGCTCCTATTAATCTTACAAAACACAGGAGCACAAACAGGTGTGTTCATGGCAAACACGGAAAAATGAAGCACATTTTGGGGAGAACCAGTCATTTCCTAAACCCTAAACACCATTCTAGACAAAACAAATTAAATACAGCGTATCTCACAAAGATCTACCAATATCATTTTTTTTGATGACGTGACGTGATCTCTTTTAGAGTATGTGCTCATATGTTTTAAGTATGTGGTAGCCTATTGGCAAGATAGGATGCTGGATGCGCTCTGGCTCGGACGAGCTCGTCTTACCATCCTTCTCCGCTAGGAGGCGTAGATTCGTTGCAATTTGAATTCTGCTATCTAACACATTTGAGTAAACATTTGTCTCTAACAATACGTCATTAATAAAGCAAACTAGAGGGTTACCTTGCCCCAAATCCACAAGTCCGAATCACTAGTCTCTCAGGAGAGGAGCAGAACTATGCTTCCGTTTGAAGCGTAATGCTTTGATAGGGGATATCACTTTCTTTTGGAGATCTCTAAATTCCCCTGGGCAGGTTCCAGTTATAAAGCTTTATTTATGGATATCTACAATATCGGCGGACATCCTCCTCACTACTGCTCGGTGACGAGGACTTATAAAAGGATCTACCTGCCCATCACCTATACTTTTGTCTTCATATTAGGACTTGGGCTAAATGGATCTCTCCTGTGGTTGTTGTGCAGTCGGATGCGCCGTTGGAGCTGCTCGGTGGTCTATATGGTCAACTTGGCCGTAGCTGACCTGCTCTATGTCCTAGCTTTGCCCCTGCTCATCATCGGCTATGCCTTGGATGATCTTTGGCCGTTTGGTGACATCACGTGCAAGGCCGTGCGCTTCTTCTTCTACACCAACCTCCACTGTGGAATGATGTTCCTCACGTGCATCAGCATCCATCGGTTCCTAGGTGTGTGTTACCCCATTCAGTCCATGCGCTTTCGAACTAAGAGGATTGCTGTCCTGGCCTCAAGCATGATCTGGATATTGGCCACCGCAGAAATTCTGCCAACACTGGTCTTTGCACACACTGGCGTTATCAACAACGAAACCGTCTGTTTTGACATTACCAGCCCCGAACAATTCAAGCAGTATTTCCCCTACGGTATGTTTCTGACAGCAGTAGGGTTTCTAATCCCTTTCCTGGTCATTATGGTCAGTAATTGTTCAATGGTGAGAGTTTTGTCCAAGCATCATACCAAAGCAAATACGGTTGGGACAGCGATGCGCAACAAATCGGTTCGGACCTTAATCATGGTGTCTTTACTGTTTGTGATGTGTTTCGGACCATATCACATCTCAAGGACTCTCTATTTGTACGTGCGAGCTTACATGAGCACCAATTGTAAAGCTCTCAACGTGGTGATGCTCAGCTATAAGGTGTGGAGGCCTATCGTAAGTGTACACTGTTGCGTCAATCCAATGTTCTACTTTTTGGGCTCCAAGAAAAAGCGCAAACTTCTCTGCGATCTTTTCTTCCCAAAGCGCGTCCACCCTGTCGTGTGGACAGTACAAGTGCAAGATCAGCAGCAAAACAAATGTGAAAATAAAACTGCCAAGACTGGTTGAACTTACTTAAAATATTGTCCTTGGGCAGATGCACACTGTACAATACACAATACTTATCAGAAAATCTATTAAAAGAATTCTGTGGGGGGGAAAGTCTTCAGCCTACTTGTATGTGAGAGAATCCAATTGTAAAACACAAGTAGTGTTGAGCATTGAGTTGTAATTGACAAGTGGTAAATGGCTAGAAGATGTGAATGAGCGAAATGCACTCCTCTCATCCGCCCGCCCGAGTACAGGGCTCTGGGCCAGCAGTGTAGTGGGGCTGATGCGAGCCTAATGGAAATGTGACTGCACACGCACTGGAGAGAGTCTGGGAGATGGATTTCAGAGTCTAAATAACATAGCCTATTGCTTTCGTGGTAAGGCTTTATTTTACATGCAGTGAAATAGCCTATGGGTAAGGAGAAGGTAAGTACGGTTTAACAAAAAGTATGAAGGGGTACATTATTGGGTACTTACTGCGTAAGTATACTGGAATAACAGAAATTACATGAAAGTTAGCCTATTTGACTAATCTGTCCAACATCGCCCCTCTACAATGGAGGCATCAATTCCCCCCCTGGACAAATTAAAACAACCCATTGTGCTTCTTACCCGTGAATAGTTTAAGTTCATGCCACTTATGATTCATTTTTCATGCCTAGCGTTTTATTACGTCATTCTTACCTACTCTTTACCAGTACTTCAGAAGTTGTAAAATAAAGCGTTGCCCTTTTATCTTTAAGGGCAATTTCAATTGTTCAAAACAGAATCGGCCGCTCTTTTTCTCTCATATACGGCCTCGATGGAAAGCGCGCTAGCGCAAACACGCGTCTAGATGGACGGCAGTTACAGCATCAGCCTCTAAGCAGCACTGCTCACTAATGGTCAGAATACTTCACTCCTCTCTCTCGCCGATGATGTATTTTCTCTCTTCCACTGAGGTCATGATATCTGGCAGTGGGTTATGCTATTATCTACTTTAGTACTGGGCAGTATTATCCCACCACTACACAAGAGTAGTGCACTACCGAGACGAGACGCAGTAGTCCAGTGAGGTCATACACATAGACAGCGCTGCTGGGGCCATTTCACTCAACAGCTACACTAGACAGAGTTGTTAACAATGCCTTAGAAATAGCCGTCTGAACGACTGGCAAAAAAGTGCACCACGCTTGCTTAAGTTCTTCGCTTGTCGATCAGATCAGAAGGTAGCATATTTTAAGGCCTCGTTTCCCCAAAAGCATCAACAGACCAAAAAGTTATTGTTGTATGACTCTGGGCCATGGTAGCAAAAGGAGATCTGCAAATGACAACACGACTGAAGGAAAAGTCCTGTGATGCTTTTGGGGAAAACAGGTCCGGTTAAGAACAGAACAGAACAGAACATCAAGTCCCTGAAATTCATAAGCATAACCGCTTCACCATGGCGCTTCAGCATGTCATTAAAGAGCCTGCCAATGCATGTAAGCTACAAAAAACAAAACAAAAAAACCCACAGGTGGCATTCTAAAGATGCAAGACCTGGGCCTTAAAGGAATATTCCACCTTATTATTAAAATTGGTCATCCAACCTCTTCCCTGAAGTTACATACGTGGGTAAAAGCATTCTCTCATGAGCTGCATGAGCTTTCCTAATCTGGCAATCTAGACTTTAGCTTTAGCTTAGCATAGCTGCTGGAATGTAATGTAGCCAAAGAGTTGCTATCTGGCTACTTTACATTCCAGTGCCTATGCTAAGCTAAAGCTAAAATATTGCTGAATTTGGGGTTGTCAGACTAGGAAAACACATGCACTAAGACCACTCTAGGTAACTTTAGGTAAGAGGGTGAATAAGGTTTTTTTTTTTTAAAGGTGGAATATTCCTTTAAACATGGAAGAATTTTCCCTCAGGTACTATTCTATATGGAAATGGCTTGGGGCGCAGCCAAAGAAATGCTGATGGGCAACATTGAGGTTGGATTTGTCTTGTAGGTTAAGATAGGCATACTTACAGTACAGGTGGACCACTGTTACACACAGGGCAGGGGGGAATAATTACCAAGTTATACAGTATGCCTTTAAGTCTTCAAAATAAAGGCCTTGCACTCCCTAACTATTCCCAAAAAAATCAAAGTGCTAATGGAATGTTCTGAAATTTTGGCTTGTTTTAGAAACAGGAAAGAGGAAGTAAGTTGATGTACAGTAGTAGGCAGAAGTCTCAAAGTTCATCATCTTGTTGCGACAAATGTTTTTTTTTTTTCAACAAATGTTGTAGACAAAAATGATCCCTCTCTCCTCTCTCACACATTCACACCTTCCAAGGTATTTGGTAAAAAAAATACAGCCAAACAGATTTAATACTGTCTTTATTTTCATGTTTTTCTAAAAGTGTACATTATTAAAAAGTACAAAAAAAAAGAAAAACATTATTCATTTTGATTACATTTACCCATAATTTCTTTTCCTCACACCTCAAGAGAGAAAAACAGAGATGATCCGTTTTCATTTCAAGCAATCACAGCCCATCATCTATGAACCCTAACACATGAGGACTCAAGTAGAATCACACTTAAACTCTTGTGAATGTTTCTCTCTAGTGCAATAGGCATGTCAGAACACACACACACACACACACACACACACACACACACACACACACAAACAAACACATACACACTGGGGTATACACACACAAACACACACACGGGGACATACACACACACACACACACTGGGGGGGGGGGGGGCACGCACGCGCACACACACACACACACACACACACACACACACACACACACACACACACACACCTGTTTCTCTAGGGATAGAGAGAGGTCAGGCTTCCCTGGTCACTGAGTGAGCAGTGTTGGGAGCACTAATGGATTCTCAAGCACATCCCATAATATAAGCCCAACAGACCATCAGTCCAGTAGGCTAATAGTCTAACAGTCCAATAGACTATTAATCAAATAATAGTCCAACAAATAAGCTAATAATTCCAGTCTAGTTGAGGTTCAAACAAACACGCCCACTTTACAGCACGGCACTGCACTGCACCAGGAAGCAGCGCTGGCCAGGAAGACAAGGAAGAGGAGAAGGAAGGAAGGAAGGAGGAGAAGAATGAAAAGAGGAGAAGAGAGAAGGAAGGCAGCCCAAAGAGAGAGAGAGAGAGAGAGAGAGAGAGGAGTACAAACAAAGGAAAGGAAAACTAGTCGGAGCTCTAAAGCTACGAAGGTGAAAAACATCTCCCAGTCTAGTGGTCTGATCTGATCCCACAGTGGATCCACAGGAAGTGGATAGTGAACCTTAAAAGCAATCATAATCATTTATTCATCATTCACTCCTGAGTGACTGACTGACATTTCTTCAGGAGAAGAGAGAGAGAGAGAGAGAGAGAGAGAGAGAGAGAGAGAGCGCAATTAACAAGCATATGAAACACCGCACTCTGTTCAGAACAGGCTTGATCGCATAACAACATAGGCAACTTTTCATAATCGTACATGCTAATATCAAGATATACAAATAGCACTCTCAGCTGTTAATGTGTTATACATGGTTGCAACAGACTTCCATCAAATGGCATTTGTTGGTCTTAACCTCCTCATTTTGCCCAATATTTGTCATTATTTTGAGTGAACTCTTTAGTAGCCAAATACATTTATGATAAAATACAGAGATGGTTGAATGGTGTGGTGTACCTTGTTGATGTTAAAATAGCACTAATTTCAAATGGGTTAAAAGGAGAGACTGATTTCCCTCGCAAGATCAAAAGAGGATAAAAACATATTAACAAAACTAAAAAAAAAAAAACATATTTATATACTGTAGAGAGTTAAGCTTAACTGACATGTAGCTGAACCAAAATATTGCCATGTGTTGTAGTTTATAGATAACAGTAACTAGTCTTTGGTTGAGTGTAACAGGTTCAAACAGTGGCAGCAACAGCCATCATAGCTAAGGCCGCTTTTAAATGATGTCATTCATGTCTACTTCTACACTAAGTGTGTGTGTGTGTGTGTGTGTGTGTGTGTGTGTGTGTGTGTGTGTGTGTGTGTGTGTGTGTGTGTAGTCTTGCCATCTGATGAAAAATACCAAGTCTGCTAACAGACCAAATAAAAGCACACACACAAGTCTTTGATAAGAGAGAGTTCCTACCCGTTAAAATCATAGTCCAGCGTGGTTCAAACATAGCCCTGTTGTACGGGCTTGTGGAGATCTCTCAGATGGAAGGAGAATGAAAGAATTTGGAACAACATAGATGGAATGGTGAACTCGCAGCTACAGCTAACTGAATGGTACCGTAAGTATTGAAATGAAAAGTGAGGTTATGGTGCCACTGAGTTAGCGTACACTACACATTTGTTATTACCTCCGCCAAGGAAGTTATGTTTTCACGTTGTGTTTGTCTGTGTCTTGTCTTTTCTATGAACAAAATAACTCGGAAAGTTATGCACAGATTTGGATGACATTTTGTTACCAGAGGTGTGTCTTTGCCCAAAGAAGAACCCATTACATTTTAGTGCTGACCGGTGATCCAGAACACTTTCTAGAATTTATAGGCCTATTGGGTTAGTGGCGGAGGTCTGCACTCTTTGAATAGCCTGATTGCCATCGACTTTCAAAGCTCTGCGAGACTTTGGTCTGACCAAGAGCCTGTACAACAAACATTTCCCAAAGCGCATGGTTGACCCGCCTCCCTCAAATGCCTTAGTTTGCTACTGGTCGATGTCAGAAAATGCTGTGCCAAAGCCAAACCAATCACACCACTACTCTTTCCTCTGATGTATGTGACGCAAAGAAAACCAATCACACTACTACTCTTTCCTCTGATGTATGTGACGTGAAGGAAACTGCTTGAATAGCTACTGAGAGCCGTTGGAGCTGCTCAAAGTTGATTGGTTCCCGACCAAGTGGGTGGAGTTCCAGATTTTTGTGGAACTCAGAAACGCTGTTTAGATAACCGAAGGTGTTACGTCACTGGGAGGGCGTGCCAGGCTGCTCTTTGAG
>JAODXP020000021.1:23627517-23638414 GCA_027497455.2 Sardinella longiceps | reverse complement strand
TGTGTGTGTGTGTGTGTGTGTGTGTGTGTGTGTGTGTGTGTGTGTGTGTGTGTGTGTGTCCTGTATAGCCAGAAGAGACGGATGAGAGGAGTGGCAGACCCCGCCAGCCTGTCGAGGCGTGTGTGGAGAATACCCTCACATCGGCCCCGCGTAAAAGAGCGTCTAAAATTACACACTTCCACGCCGACCACATCCATTCAGCTTCTCCCTTTCAATCCCTACCCCCTACCCCCCCCCCCCCCACCCTAGGGCCCGTCTGCCCCCACCTATCCCATCACCCACAACCCCCCCTTCCACCCAGCTGTCTGCCCCCCGACCCCCCCTTCCCACTGCTGCTTATTAAAACTCAATTCTCTGGCAGTTATCGCTCAGCTGAAGGCCCTTTTACGGGGAGGCCAGCTCAAGAAAGCCCTCTGGGAGGGTGCGTGTGTGTGTGTGTGTGTGTGTGTGTGTGTGTGTGTGTGTGTGTGTGTGTGTGTGTGTGTGTTTATGTTTGTGGCGACACTTCAGTGAGATGTAGTACCTCTGTCACACAGGTTGCTGACATTAGCATCACCCGCAGGAGAGAGAGAGAGAGAGAAAGAGAGAGAGAGAGAGAGAGAGAGAGAGAGAGAGACGTAAACCTGCTCTCCTATTGTAGAGGAAACAGATCGCATCACTTGGAGGTCTAACACAGATGTAGACCGGCGCCTATCATGCTCCCTCTGTAGGGGATATACACAGCATATAAAAATCCAATCAATGCTCCATACTGCCTTATGCTGTAAATATTCAAGGCAGCTCCAACAAATTCATCTTTTTTTCTCCGTAAGAAATGGATTCAATTGCATGACTGTAACATGTGTAAATATTAATGCATTTACATTCATTTTGCCCCATGAAAGCTCCAAGCAATTTCTGTCTTGAGCCTTTTTAATCAAACTAATTCAACAGTCATATTTACATTTGCATTTAATCAAGAATTATGAGGTGGGGAATGGTCTATTATGGCAAGTTTGCAGTAATATAATGTCTCCCTTCATTTTCTTTTCTACCACTTGGTGACGTGATGCAAAGAGCTGAAAGTTTGAATAACCACTGAATCCATTCTACATGTTTTGTTTTGTTTTGTTTGAGGTAAGGAAATGCTTTCATGAACTTTGGGCTTCGGGGAGAATTGCTTCCATTAACTAAGTTACCATGAACTTTCAACTAGACTAGAGCAATGCTTTCCACAATGAATCTCAGATTTTTACCAATTTTATTTTTCTATAGATATAATCAGTCTGATAGGATAGATAACTCCTAGCCTGACAAGCCAGACTATCATATATAATGTATAGTCTGACTACGAGTGATAGACCCTTGGGGTAAGACGGCTACAACCAATCAGAGCAACTAACAAGCTGATTCAAACAACGCTAAGCCCGCCCAATGACTCCCTCTCCAGATAGAACGTTGTGATTGGCGAAAGACCACAATGTCTAAATTCAACCTAGAGCGTTGTGATTGGATAGACAACTCAGACACCACCGATGTCTGAGTACAACCTATGGCTGATAGCTAGATGTGGGCTCATACCTGAGCAAATCAGCAGCGTAGCGTAGAGCTAGGCTAGGGAAATACAACACATCCTTCCACAAATTCATCTTTAACATATAAAACTAGAAAAGCGCTCAGAGAGCGCAGACCTCCGCCAAGGCAATGTGGTCACAGACACAATATCAATTCCTGATTGTGTTCTGGATTACCGATCGCCACCAAAATTGAATCAGTTCTTACTTGTCCCAATAAACACATTGTCCAAAAATTTCATCCAAATCCGTGCAGTACTTTTCGAGTTATGTTGTACACAGACAGACACACACACGAACACACGCCAGCGACAACATAACCTCCTTGACGAAGGTAATCACTTCCTATCCTCCTAACCTCCAAACTAGAAGCATAACTCTCAGACACAGACTCAAACCCAGGCTCAGATAGCCATCCACAGAGCAGGTGTTGGTGTTCTCACAGGCCCAGCTGTGGAACGATCCAGAACAACAGCGATCTGAGATCCAGCCCAGCTGTGCCTGAGAATCAGCTGCCATCTCCGATTACTCTCCATAGTTAGGGAGAGGTATCATACTAAAGAGGGCAGGGAACACCTGCTCATCGCAAACAAAGGAGTCTGAGCTGCAACCCTCTCCATTAGCCAGCAGTACAGGAGAGATTAGACTAAATGTGTCTACTGTCAACTCACCACGGCAAATAATATTCACAGTGAGGGATGGGTTTACAGAAGATATACACAAACATACTTTACTGCATGTACATCCACATCTTTTACAAATCTACATACTGGATCATGTAATATTAAGTCAGTTATGATGGAGAAAGATACTTGAGGTCAAATCTGAATCTGACTCCAAAATTGGCCATTATATCAAAAGTATCTATATTTCTCATACGAACAAATGACTTCCATTACAACCACATTATAAGCCGTAGTCCAACATGTGACTATGTCTGTTCATTTCCATGGCTAAAAAGTACATGTCCATGTTGTCTGTTAATTACCTTCGCCAAGGAGGCAATGTTTTCGCCGGCACCTGTCTGTGTGTGTTTCTGTCTGTGTGTCTGTCTGTCTCTCTGTGTACAACATAACTTGAAAAGTACTGCATGGATTTGGATGAAATTTTTGGACACAGTGTGCATTGGGACAGATAACAACTGATTCCATGTTTGTGGTGATCGGTGATCCAGAATATGATCTGGAATTTATATTGTGTCTGTAACCACATTGCCTTGGCGATGGCACGTTGTACTCATTGCACATCGCGCTCTCTGACTGCTTTTCAAGTTACAGATAAGTAACTCAATCTGCACATCAGGCTTTAGTTACTTGTTATTTCACATGAGAGAAGTTTACAGCTTATTGGCCATCTAAATACCACCCAACGTGATTTAACCATTTCCCAAAAGTGCAAGATGCACTTGCAAGAGCAAAGTTGACCCCTGTATGGCAAGTTATCCTAAGCCTAAACCCTAACCCTGTCCAGATCAATCCAAAGTAATCATACCAAGCTGCCTGCCAGTGATCTGATGTGTGACTGCAGCCCAGGGCAACAGGACAGGGAAACCAGGCAATTGCCTGGGGCCCCAGGCTGATAGGGGCCCCCAAGATTGACTGTTTAATCATTTTAGCAGTTTAGTTGATGGTGTTTTTTCCAACAAAAATGACTTTAAACTGGAGTTAGACATATTGAAGATGCTTGAAGATTACAACAATGTGGCCCTGTTTGTTTGGGGCCCCCTAAGTATCTTGAAACGCCCCTGCTGCAGCCCTTGGATCGCTGACATCAGGGCAACACGAACTCCAAAAGCTACAGAATACAATGTTTGAATCCCAATGCCAGCTAACCCTGGTGTAACCCTACATGCACAGCAACATACTGTACCTGTTCAATGCAGGAGCATCCTCTATTCAAGTTTACTGGATATTGGTGATAATGTACATTTGATAATGTACATTTCACCCTGTTGACCATCTAGCTAAAACTTAAGGTGCACTATACTGAAGTGCAATAAAAGGGGAGGACAAACCAAACTAAGAAAGTGAGAGGAATGTGAAATCGGAGCAAAGAGAAATGACTATTACTGTAGTTCGAAAGGAAATAAGGTCGTCTTGCCACCACGTTCAGAAACTGAACCTTGTGGGGCTATTTTAAGCCAAACTTGCTGTCTCTATTCTGATTTGATAACAACATAGCAAAATCCGCTTGTAATTTTCAAGAACAGGACATACGGTAATTGATTCTGCTAATGCTCTGGCTGGAAGTGTGTGGATTTCATCCGGATCCGGTCAGAGCACTCTCTCCTGTCGAGGAACAAGGAGACATGGGGTGTGAGACACGCGAGTGAGATATTTTGAGAAGAAGACTGCTTTTTAAAATCGCTCAGACTCACTTTCTCATACTCATTAGCATGAAATGAACATATCAAGTTTGTTTCTTAGGCGTCGCATATTATGTGCATGAGTGTAGCGTAGGCTATTATAGGTAATCACTTCATGTCGCACATACCTGATTGACAGAAACATGTTGCCTACAGGTGAAATCAGGTTACGGTGCAGAGGTGACATGATATCTGACAGAAATTACATGCAAACAAGGTGGCTGAACGCAAGTCACAGAGCGTCAAATTAAGTTTTTTTGTTCAATTAGACTTGGAACGACGGAAAAGGCAGAGCACTGGTGCTGTCCATGGTCCCGAAATAGCAGAGGAAGGTTTCTGGAGAGAGAGAGAGCTATAGGGTCGGGTGTCGAGGTAAGAATACATAAAAATATATAGGTTAGTTGAGCGTGTGCGCAGGTGTAATATCTGTGGACGGGTCATTACCCTCTCAATAACTTGCTATACTGATGCCCTTACCACCTGAGGAATATTTTCACAAAGAATTCTGAAAACGTCTGGAAGCATTTTGGCTGTTACATGATGCAAGGATTTACAGGTAATGCATTATGCGTGTAGAGACTATCTAACACTATCAGCAGAAACAGCAACACCTCCACCCCATGTTTGGAAGGAAATACAACTGCATGACATCATCCTAAAAATCGACGCACACACCGTACTTGTGAGCACAGCTAACCACACGCCGGGAAATGGCATTCTTTCGATTTGATGCTAAATTAAAAAAAAAAATAGATTTTATCCTCAGACGGATGTGGTAAGTTTTACCTGGGAGATTTTCAGAGATAGACGTTTCCTTTCCCCGGTCTCGCCACGCAGTCTGGAGCAGTCCCCTTGACTGGTAGTCCTGTGAACAGGGGCAAAGTTGCAAGGGTTTATAAGCCCGGTGTCACCGGGAGCATGCACACTTTTGTCACCCATAACACGACCTTCCCCTTATTTCTCCAAACACACAAAGATAATCCGCGATTTTTAGTAACAGGGGTCGACTAAATAGCTAAGCCGGTCAGAAATAGAGGCGTGAGCGATGCGGTACATCCCATACAGCCGCGTGTCATAGCCATGAAATACACACACACACGCATGCATCCACCCGGGCACAGCCGCCGAAGTTCACTCACGCATGCACAAATCATCATGATTACTGTATGACAAGACGATTGAGACACACCGAAAACTGCCGGTCTTCAGCATGTCTAGATCTCGCCGATGGTCAAGCGTCAGCTATGGAACACTTTGGAATGAAGCGCCTCGATAGTCGAGCTTCGACTTGGGAAGTGGTCTCTCGCTCAGCCAATGGGCTGTTTGGGTCGTGCATGATTTATATCGCGTGTAGCGAGCACTGGGAGTCATTTAGTTCGGCAATCAACATCAATCACGGGACCTGTTCCGTCCGCTGCAGTGAGTCTGAGCAGCCTATGTATGAAGGTGTTGGTCTCGGCGACGCGTTTCACCGAGATTGATGTCTGCATCATTGACAGGCTCCTATTAATCTTACAAAACACAGGAGCACAAACAGGTGTGTTCATGGCAAACACGGAAAAATGAAGCACATTTTGGGGAGAACCAGTCATTTCCTAAACCCTAAACACCATTCTAGACAAAACAAATTAAATACAGCGTATCTCACAAAGATCTACCAATATCATTTTTTTTGATGACGTGACGTGATCTCTTTTAGAGTATGTGCTCATATGTTTTAAGTATGTGGTAGCCTATTGGCAAGATAGGATGCTGGATGCGCTCTGGCTCGGACGAGCTCGTCTTACCATCCTTCTCCGCTAGGAGGCGTAGATTCGTTGCAATTTGAATTCTGCTATCTAACACATTTGAGTAAACATTTGTCTCTAACAATACGTCATTAATAAAGCAAACTAGAGGGTTACCTTGCCCCAAATCCACAAGTCCGAATCACTAGTCTCTCAGGAGAGGAGCAGAACTATGCTTCCGTTTGAAGCGTAATGCTTTGATAGGGGATATCACTTTCTTTTGGAGATCTCTAAATTCCCCTGGGCAGGTTCCAGTTATAAAGCTTTATTTATGGATATCTACAATATCGGCGGACATCCTCCTCACTACTGCTCGGTGACGAGGACTTATAAAAGGATCTACCTGCCCATCACCTATACTTTTGTCTTCATATTAGGACTTGGGCTAAATGGATCTCTCCTGTGGTTGTTGTGCAGTCGGATGCGCCGTTGGAGCTGCTCGGTGGTCTATATGGTCAACTTGGCCGTAGCTGACCTGCTCTATGTCCTAGCTTTGCCCCTGCTCATCATCGGCTATGCCTTGGATGATCTTTGGCCGTTTGGTGACATCACGTGCAAGGCCGTGCGCTTCTTCTTCTACACCAACCTCCACTGTGGAATGATGTTCCTCACGTGCATCAGCATCCATCGGTTCCTAGGTGTGTGTTACCCCATTCAGTCCATGCGCTTTCGAACTAAGAGGATTGCTGTCCTGGCCTCAAGCATGATCTGGATATTGGCCACCGCAGAAATTCTGCCAACACTGGTCTTTGCACACACTGGCGTTATCAACAACGAAACCGTCTGTTTTGACATTACCAGCCCCGAACAATTCAAGCAGTATTTCCCCTACGGTATGTTTCTGACAGCAGTAGGGTTTCTAATCCCTTTCCTGGTCATTATGGTCAGTAATTGTTCAATGGTGAGAGTTTTGTCCAAGCATCATACCAAAGCAAATACGGTTGGGACAGCGATGCGCAACAAATCGGTTCGGACCTTAATCATGGTGTCTTTACTGTTTGTGATGTGTTTCGGACCATATCACATCTCAAGGACTCTCTATTTGTACGTGCGAGCTTACATGAGCACCAATTGTAAAGCTCTCAACGTGGTGATGCTCAGCTATAAGGTGTGGAGGCCTATCGTAAGTGTACACTGTTGCGTCAATCCAATGTTCTACTTTTTGGGCTCCAAGAAAAAGCGCAAACTTCTCTGCGATCTTTTCTTCCCAAAGCGCGTCCACCCTGTCGTGTGGACAGTACAAGTGCAAGATCAGCAGCAAAACAAATGTGAAAATAAAACTGCCAAGACTGGTTGAACTTACTTAAAATATTGTCCTTGGGCAGATGCACACTGTACAATACACAATACTTATCAGAAAATCTATTAAAAGAATTCTGTGGGGGGAAAAGTCTTCAGCCTACTTGTATGTGAGAGAATCCAATTGTAAAACACAAGTAGTGTTGAGCATTGAGTTGTAATTGACAAGTGGTAAATGGCTAGAAGATGTGAATGAGCGAAATGCACTCCTCTCATCCGCCCGCCCGAGTACAGGGCTCTGGGCCAGCAGTGTAGTGGGGCTGATGCGAGCCTAATGGAAATGTGACTGCACACGCACTGGAGAGAGTCTGGGAGATGGATTTCAGAGTCTAAATAACATAGCCTATTGCTTTCGTGGTAAGGCTTTATTTTACATGCAGTGAAATAGCCTATGGGTAAGGAGAAGGTAAGTACGGTTTAACAAAAAGTATGAAGGGGTACATTATTGGGTACTTACTGCGTAAGTATACTGGAATAACAGAAATTACATGAAAGTTAGCCTATTTGACTAATCTGTCCAACATCGCCCCTCTACAATGGAGGCATCAATTCCCCCCCTGGACAAATTAAAACAACCCATTGTGCTTGTTACCCGCGAATAGTTTAAGTTCATGCCACTTATGATTAATTTTTCATGCCTAGCGTTTTATTACGTCATTCTTACCTACTCTTTACCAGTACTTCAGAAGTTGTAAAATAAAGCGTTGCCCTTTTATCTTTAAAGTGTCTGTGTGTAGCCCATACAAGAGTATATCAATTGTTCAAAACAGAATCGGCCGCTCTTTTTCTCTCATATACGGCCTCGATGGAAAGCGCGCTAGCGCAAACACGCGTCTAGATGGACGGCAGTTACAGCATCAGCCTCTAAGCAGCACTGCTCACTAATGGTCAGAATACTTCACTCCTCTCTCTCGCCGATGATGTATTTTCTCTCTTCCACTGAGGTCATGATATCTGGCAGTGGGTTATGCTATTATCTACTTTAGTACTGGGCAGTATTATCCCACCACTACACAAGAGTAGTGCACTACCGAGACGAGACGCAGTAGTCCAGTGAGGTCATACACATAGACAGCGCTGCTGGGGCCATTTCACTCAACAGCTACACTAGACAGAGTTGTTAACAATGCCTTTATAAATAGCCGTCTGAACGACTGGCAAAAAAGTGCACCATGCCCAGCGCCGCGGCAGAAGTCTCAAAGTTCATCATCTTGTTGCGACAAATGTTTTTTTTTTTTCAACAAATGTTGTAGACAAAAATGATCCCTCTCTCCTCTCTCACACATTCACACCTTCCAAGGTATTTGGTAAAAAAAAATACAGCCAAACAGATTTAATACTGTCTTTATTTTCATGTTTTCTAAAAGTGTACATTATTAAAAAGTACAAAAAAAAAAGAAAAACATTATTCATTTTGATTACATTTACCCATAATTTCTTTTCCTCACACCTCAAGAGAGAAAAACAGAGATGATCCGTTTTCATTTCAAGCAATCACAGCCCATCATCTATGAACCCTAACACATGAGGACTCAAGTAGAATCACACTTAAACTCTTGTGAATGTTTCTCTCTAGTGCAATAGGCATGTCAGAACACACACACACACACACACACACACACACACACACACACACAAACAAACACATACACACTGGGGTATACACACACAAACACACACACGGGGACATACACACACACACACACTGGGGGGGGGGGGGGGGGGGCACACGCACGCACGCACACACACACACACACACACACACACACACACCTGTTTCTCTAGGGATAGAGAGAGGTCAGGCTTCCCTGGTCACTGAGTGAGCAGTGTTGGGAGCACTAATGGATTCTCAAGCACATCCCATAATATAAGCCCAACAGACCATCAGTCCAGTAGGCTAATAGTCTAACAGTCCAATAGACTATTAATCAAATAGCCCAACAGACCAATAATAGTCCAACAAATAAGCTAATAATTCCAGTCTAGTTGAGGTTCAAACAAACACGCCCACTTTACAGCACAGCACTGCACTGGACCAGGAAGCAGCGCTGGCCAGGAAGACAAGGAAGAAGAGAAGGAAGGAAGGAAGGAGGAGAAGAATGAAAAGAGGAGAAGAGAGAAGGAAGGCAGCCCAAAGAGAGAGAGAGAGAGAGAGAGAGAGAGAGAGAGAGAGAGAGAGAGAGGAGTACAAACAAAGGAAAGGAAAACTAGTCGGAGCTCTAAAGCTACGAAGGTGAAAAACATCTCCCAGTCTAGTGGTCTGATCTGATCCCACAGTGGATCCACAGGAAGTGGATAGTGAACCTTAAAAGCAATCATAATCATTTATTCATCATTCACTCCTGAGTGACTGACTGACATTTCTTCAGGAGAGAGAGAGAGAGAGAGAGAGAGAGAGAGAGAGAGAGAGAGAGAGAGAGAGAGAGCAATTAACAAGCATATGAAACACCGCACTCTGTTCAGAACAGGCTTGATCGCATAACAACATAGGCAACTTTTCATAATTGTACATGCTAATATCAAGATATACAAATAGCACTCTCAGCTGTTAATGTGTTATACATGGTTGCAACAGACTTCCATCAAATGGCATTTGTTGGTCTTAACCTCCTCATTTTGCCCAATATTTGTCATTATTTTGAGTGAACTCTTTAGTAGCCAAATACATTTATGATAAAATACAGAGATGGTTGAATGGTGTGGTGTACCGTGTTGATGTTAAAATAGCACTAATTTCAAATGGGTTAAAAGGAGAGACTGATTTCCCTCGCAAGATCAAAAGAGGATAAAAACATATTAACAAAACTAAAAAAAAAAAAACATATTTATATACTGTAGAGAGTTAAGCTTAACTGACATGTAGCTGAACCAAAATATTGCCATGTGTTGTAGTTTATAGATAACAGTAACTAGTCTTTGGTTGAGTGTAACAGGTTCAAACAGTGGCAGCAACAGCCATCATAGCTAAGGCCGCTTTTAAATGATGTCATTCATGTCTACTTCTACACTAAGTGTGTGTGTGTGTGTGTGTGTGTGTGTGTGTGTGTGTGTGTGTTGTGTGTGTGTGTAGTCTTGCCATCTGATGAAAAATACCAAGTCTGCTAACAGACCAAATAAAAGCACACACACAAGTCTTTGATAAGAGAGAGTTCCTACCCGTTAAAATCATAGTCCAGCGTGGTTCAAACATAGCCCTGTTGTACGGGCTTGTGGAGGTCTCTCAGATGGAAGGAGAATGAAAGAATTTGGAACAACATAGATGGAATGGTGAACTCGCAGCTACAGCTAACTGAATGGTACCGTAAGTATTGAAATGAAAAGTGAGGTTATGGTGCCACTGAGTTAGCGTACACTACACATTTGTTATTACCTCCGCCAAGGAAGTTATGTTTTCACGTTGTGTTTGTCTGTGTCTTGTCTTTTCTATGAACAAAATAACTCGGAAAGTTATGCACAGATTTGGATGACATTTTGTTACCAGAGGTGTGTCTTTGCCCAAAGAAGAACCCATTACATTTTAGTGCTGACCGGTGATCCAGAACACTTTCTAGAATTTATAGGCCTATTGGGTTAGTGGCGGAGGTCTGCACTCTTTGAATAGCCTGATTGCCATCGACTTTCAAAGCTCTGCGAGACTTTGGTCTGACCAAGAGCCTGTACAACAAACGTTTCCCAAAGCGCATGGTTGACCCGCCTCCCTCAAATGCCTTAGTTTGCTACTGGTCGATGTCAGAAAATGCTGTGCCAAAGCCAAACCAATCACACCACTACTCTTTCCTCTGATGTATGTGACGCAAAGAAAACCAATCACACTACTACTCTTTCCTCTGATGTATGTGACGTGAAGGAAACTGCTTGAATAGCTACTGAGAGCCGTTGGAGCTGCTCAAAGT
>JAODXP020000021.1:23617517-23622517 GCA_027497455.2 Sardinella longiceps | reverse complement strand
TTGGTTATTGGTCAATGACACAACCTGACAGCAGACCACACATGTACTAATATTTTACAAATAATTGCTAAAATAAATGACAGTGAATTACAGTAAGCCAAGAGAGCTGGCCTGATCTAGCACAGTAACCCAGAAAAGACAGACAACATGACGCAGCAAAGTTAGTCTACACCGTCCCCAAGCCACGCTTAATCACACTTAAACACACACACACACACACCGTACACACACAACTTACACACACACCCACACACACCTTACAAACACACACACACACACACACACACTTACACACACAACTTACACACACACCCACACACGCCTTACACCCACACACACACACACACACACACACTCCGCCATCTCACACAGCCTAGGGTGGCAGAGAAAGAGATGAGAGGGGCGTTACCATGGCGATCCAGGGGTTCCAGAAGGTGAAGGCGAGCATCATGTGAGAGGCGAGCGTGGCGACGATGGCAAAGCCCACCCACATGACGTTCCTGCCCGTCTTGTCCACTATGAAGCCCAGCACTGGGGACGCCGGAGCAGAGATGATATACACAATACTGACAGGGCCGATGGGATAGAGAGAGAGAGAGAGAGAGAGAGAGAGAGAGAGAGAGAGAGAGAGAGAGAGAGAGAATGAGAGGAGCAGAGAGAGAGAGAGAGAGAGAGAGAGAGAGAGAGAGAGAGAGAGAGAGAGAGAGAGAGAGAGAGGGAGAGAGAGAGAGAGAGAGAAATTCAAACTCCAAATAGCATATCACATGCGAAAATGGACCGCAAATAATAATTGCTGCAAATAAAACATTACAATCCAATTAGACCTAGTGAATGATATTGTTCAAGATGTAAGACTTTTGATGGCTTAATTAATCCATAATTTCAGACTTTCAAGCATGGCTGTTAATGACTTTTAGTTACCCGTTATTGACTCTTACTGTAGTTACCTGTTAACAGCTCTGAGTTACTTCACAATAACTCGTACAGTTACCTGTTAAGGACTGTTAGTTACCTGTGATTGGGTTTGAGTTACCTGTTAACGATTCTAAGTTACCTGTTAATGGCTCTTGCCTCTGCAGAGGAAAAGTCAAACTTCTCAATGAAGAACACTCTGAAAAGAGAGAGAGAGAGAGAGAGAGAGAGAGAGAGAGAGAGAAAAGAGAGAGAGAAAAGAGAGAGAGAGAGAGAGAGTCCGTTAAATTTCCTCTGATTTAGAAAACTGCCCCTGAAGGGTCTAATGTGTGTGTGTGGGTGTGTGTGTGTGTGTGTGTGGGGGGGGGGGTCAGTGTGTGCATAGCGGGGCTCATCCTGAGAGGATGTTTAGGCACTTAAATGGGCTCTCAAAGCAGCTAGAACGCCTGGAAAAGAGGGACTAAAACACGCCTCAGCGCTTTTAACTGCAGATCTCTGCATGCGCCGCGCGCCACTAAAATATTACTATCCAACACCGCCTCAACAGCACAGCGGAATCGCCCTACTGGGGCAGTAAATGAGATGATCACACACACACACACACACACACACACACACACACACACACACACACACACACACACACACACACACACAAACAGAAAGCTATGCATAGGACTCTCACTTCAAAAGGTTTTAATACTAAACTTGGACCACATAATAAAAGACACTGGGCCCACAGTGATTCGGAATGACCTGCCAATCAAAACTTATTTAAAGGAGTGATGGGAGGGACTTTTAGGTACTTAAAGAAAAATCCGCATTCACGAGCTGTATCTCATTATTTATTTGGCATACCACCATGTCCAATGCAAACGTGAGTGCGGATTTTTCTTGAAGTTTATAGTTTTCTTTTTTCACGCAAGAGGCCTCCATCATGAAAACCAAATCATGATAACTAGTGAGCAACATAAGTTAGTTGGGCAAATAGGAAATTAGACTGCAACCAAAAAAGTTGCTAACTTATTTATCAACAATGGTTTTGGTCAACATTGCCCAGGAAAGACACAAAACAAAACAATTCTGCCCCAAAACAGACTATCAGACCATCATCACACGACTGTGAGTGTTTACCAAACACTTACTATTGAAGTCATTATAACTTCTACCTGCTGCGACTGCCAAACAAGGTCACAATCCTCTGGCTCGCTAATCAATTTTCCAATCAATAAGCTGACAATGTGAAGTTCAGGGGCAATTTCCCCTAGTTTTACAAGCTAGAATCTCATTTTTCAGATGATCAGAGAGCACATAAATGCAGCATTAAACTTTGACACGACAAGAGACACACACCGAATTGAAGAGACACGCATTATTAGCAGTTTGATGGGGTTCACCAACGTGTGAAATTTCAGCACTATAAGCATTTTAAGACACCCACCGAGCTATCAAAGTATATGACTTGGGCTAAACACAACCAAATTGCATCTACCTTGGCCACAACATAAAATATACTTCATTTATTTTTAAAATGTTCCCAGTGCACACAAATGTGGCATTATATTTTTGAAGCAACTTTGAGATTAGCATCATTCAACGTAGCAGAGTGCCACTAAAATATGGATATGTTGAGAGTTTACTTCACCAGCCTATCAATGTGACCAGGACCCTCTCAAACCCATTCAATCATTCACGTCACATGTAAGAGGCAAATTATTCAGACACGTTGCTAAAACACAACAGAGTACTTTTACTGTGCGCCTTTTTTTTGCCCTCTAGTCTGAAACAGACCGAACACACACACACAAACACACACACATACACACACACATACACACACACTACTATGTGCTTTTTTGGTTCCTATTCGGAAACACACACACACACACACACACACACAGAGTAAACTGTAGGTCATTAATGACCCAATAAGCCGTATAACAGTAGATCTGATTGCTCTCTGGCTCCAGAGCCCAACCGCTGGGTCATTCTGACGACTCGTGTACTAGCCCATAATAGCCTCCAGGGCCCTGTGTGTGTGTGTGTGTGTGTGTGTGTGTGTGTGTGTGTGTGTGTGTGTGTGTGTGTGTGTGTGTGTGTGTGTGTTTAAACAGGCTATTTCTGTTCAGGCTGGCCCTGCTTTTAGAGAGGTAGGATCACCGGGGTGCCGGGCAGAAGCAGACATCTTCCACTCTCATGTTGATGTTACTCTCTTTCTCTCTCTCGCTCACACACACACACACAGACACAGACACAGACACACACACACACACATACATTATTGAATTTAGCTCAGCTCCCTAGTAACACCGCCTAGGTTGAATTCATTTTTCCATTTATACAACACCTGTTTGTTTGGCAAGCACAGGCCTTGCCGATAGGTGTGTGTGTGTGTGTGTGTGTGTGTGTGTGTGTGTGTGTGTGTGTGTGTGTGTGTGTGTGTGTGTGTTTTGGATTTTGGGGGGGTGTATATTGGAGAAAAGAAACATGGTGGTGTTGCTAGGAGATCAGTTTGTAGTGACATAAATCCAGTTGAGGGGTAGCTTTAGGACACATGTTGCTGTGCGAGTGTGTGAGTGTGTGCGTGTGTGAGTGTGTGTGTGTGTGTGTGTGTGTGTGTGTGTGTGTGTGTGTGTGTGTGTGTGTGTGTGTGTGTGTGTGTGTGTGTTGTGGGGTATAAGTGGAGAAAGAGCAGCTTTAGGACACGTGTTGCTACTCCATCCTGTGTTCTTTAAGGGTTTGATAGGAACTGTTAGCCTTGTGAGACCAAACTGATCTCGTGAGCTTCAGGTCTAACCTCGCAGCTCAGTCTGGCTAATCTCCACTGACGAGAATTTGGAGCAGGTTGCCAAAAAAACAAATCAATCAGCGTTGGCTTTGAGGCGGGTTGAGGTGTGACGCAACAAGAAGTGGGTCTAAAGAACATGTACGTATGTTAGTAGTCATATGCTTCGTTGGTCTGATTGGTTGATTTGGCCCGTCTATCACCAACATAGGTGGTGATAGACAGATTCCTTATCCAATCAGCCAAAACTACGAAAACGAAAATGAAACTAGCGAACCAAAACTACGAAAACGGATGGTTCCCAGATGGAATTGTGGGAGCAAGTCCATCTGGCAGAGTCAGGTTAAGGAACTGCCCCTTAGTTCCCTTTAGCCCTGTGAACCCCTTAGTTCCCCTGTGGGGTTCTCTCTCCCTCTTACCCTTTGTTCACCTTAGCCCCTGTGAAGCGCGCTCTCTCTCTCTCTCTCTCTCTCTCTCTCTCTCTCTCTCTCTCTCTCTCTCTCTCTCTCTCTCTCATTCTCTCTCTCTCTCACTCTCTCTCTCTCTCTCTGAGTCTATTCCTTATCAGAGGTCTTTATGGTCTCCATCACATGCAGGGCTTATCTAAAGGGCCCAATCTATGGAGGAGTAGGATGGCAATGGCTCATGTGACACCGGAGTCACCACCTGAAGGGCAGTGATTGATTACGTCTAGAGCTGAGAAATAAGAGAGAGGCAAAGTCTGCTTTGGGTTTTATGCTGTTTGATTAGGTGCCTGTCATTTATGCAGTAGGTGTCGTACTAGCTAGCTAGCCTAGAAATCTAGATATTTAGGCCGGGCTTCGCCGAAAACAACAGTCTTTTGAATTAGTGTTTACATCTTGTTTGTTCCTCTGATTGGTCATAGGCTATCCTATTGCGTGGAGAAGCAGTCTGAAAGATAACTGCCTTGTTCCGCCCACAATTGAGTTCTGTCTATTGATGCCAGGCTGTACATTTTAATGTTATAGGATGGCCTGCCAGGTTATAGCTGGCAAGCCATCCTAGCTAGCTGGACTGACCGGCACCATGCGGTTTTGACCAGAGCATTCTGACCATTTCCATATGGTCACATGAGACACACACCCTAGAAACAGCGCTTGATCTTATAGGAAGTTAACAAAAGAAGAAGTCAGGCTCAAAGTGTGTGTGTGTGTGTGTGTGTGTGTGTGTGTGTGTGTGTGTGGTTAGTGAACATGTCTGTATGATGAGTAAACATGTATGTGAGAGCACGTGAGTGTTGAATGTGTGTGTTTGTCAGCACACAAGTCTATCTCTGTCAGCA
>JAODXP020000021.1:23605017-23615017 GCA_027497455.2 Sardinella longiceps | reverse complement strand
ACATGGATCAGCTAATCGCAAAGCTGGTTCATGGCAGTTTTACTGTCTAAGCGCCCTGGACTGAGGGCTTATGGAAGACATTGGGATTTGGATGGCCTGAGGACATGCCAAATGAATGTCCTGGTTGAGGCCTTAGGGCTGCTGCTGAGGTCTTAGGGAATACATTGGGATTTGTGTGGTCTGGGGGCATGTGCTACATGAGTCTCCTGCTGCAGTAAGGTTGAGGGCTGAGGGAAGACATTGGGATTTGCCTGGTCTGGGGACTCCCCTACAGCTGAGCACAGAGTAGAGTAGAGTAGAGTAATATAGAGTAGAGTAGAGTGCAGTAGAGTAGAGTAGAGTAGAGTTGAGTAGAGTTGAGTAGAGTAGAGGGCTTAGGGAAGACATTGGGATTTGCCTGGTCTGGGGACTCCCCCACAGCTGAGCACAGAGTAGAGTAGAGTAGAGTAGAGTAGAGTCCAGGCGGAACAGGACAGAGCAGAAGTGAAAGGAGAAGTGATCGTCTCTCAGTCGTCTGACTCAGAGGAACAACAAAGCCTCAACTCACAGCCTCCATCCTCAGAGCCTTGTTAACAACACAGACATCAGACTCTGAGTGGTTTTGCCATGGCATTTGGTGGCGTGACAATAACAGACAGACAGACAGACAGACAGACAGACAGATAGACATTTACAGCTGGTTGGGATTTCACTCATGAGCCCCTGGAAGTGTGAAAAAAAAAAATCACAGCAGCCTTTTGTTTTGAGGAGGATCGAGGCTTCTGTGCGAACATACACAGCCTACACAGCCTACACCCTCAGAGACTAGCAGACAAGCCAGACTTGCCACTGTGTTTGGTTGTGTGATGATAACACCCAGACAGACAGACAGACAGACAGAGAGAGAGAGAGAGAGAGAGAGAGAAACAGAAACAGAGAGAGAGAGAGATTTACAGCTAGGAGGGAGTTCACTTATGAGTGCCTGGAAGCATGAAAGAAATGTAAAAGGCTTTTGGTTTGAGGAAGATGGAGGCTTCTGTGCGAGTTGGGTTACACTTAGAATGGGGTTGCTGGAACGATGCCAGAGATTGTGAGTTCCATAAGACATGTCGTACAATAAAGCGTTCGTTCTGCTGCTACAAAGAGTGTTGGATTACAACTTCCGCTGAGACATGAGGGAGAGTTGTTTTCTTATCGATTTGTGCAGATGATAGTGCATGTCTGGCTAGTGTTACTACGGTACTGGTTTAACAACTGCAAAAGCACAGACTGTAAATGATTACATCTGTCAGTAATAAAACTGCCTGAGGTATGAGGATTTCTGTTGTTACATGAAAAAGGCTTTGCTAAATGTACTTTTTTGCAATATAATTTGGCAATTCCACACATACCCATATCCATAAATACCCGACTGACCTATTTGACACCTGACTGCGGACTACCATCTTTGTTTACACTACATAACTTACTACCCTTGCTAAAATATTGAAAATACTCATACACATACAGGGAAGCATGCTGTACGAGAAGAAATAGCTTAGCTGGACACTTAAAGGTATTATCCGGAGTGAATCAACACATAGCCCTGCTGTTTTATATTGCCAAACGCTATTGATAGCCACCTCAATGATCTAAGACCGAGTTTGCGAAACGGCAGCATACACTAACAGAATTGGGCATGTCAAAACAAAGCCTAATCAATTTGGTTTCATTTTGACATACCCCTTTCTATTACTGTTAGCTGCCGTTTTGATATCTCAGTCTGCGTCGCACGAAATTCAGTCATTGAGGTGGCGATCGTTAGTGCTTGGCACTATAAAACAGCAGTCTACGTGTTGCTTCACTCAGGATAATTCCTTTAAAAGGAGAGAGGGTTTAAGGCGACAAGACCCCTGCTTTAGGAGGCCCTTCAGTAAGCCGCAGGCTAGCACAGCACTCACCAAGCATGAGGGAGATTCCCAGCGTTGTGTGTCCTGCAGAGCCCACCACATCCTTTATACGGTCATACACCCACCCCATAATATTCATGTTCACTGTGCTTCCCTGGAGACGGAGGAAGAGAGAGGGAAAGAGGTAGGGGGAGGGGTTAAACACAGACAATAACAGAGGTAAGTAAACCACACAAATCAAGTGTCACACTAAGAAGTACAGCACAAAATAAGGTAACAGATGAGCAGATGTAAAGACAAGCAGAAAGAGAGTAAAAGAAGGAGCATAATTCTCCCACAGATAGCTCCACTACAGTACAGCACCTGTGATTCTCCCACAGATAGTTCTATAAGAGCAGTATGCCTATCATAGATACAGTAGGTCCATAAGAGTAGTGTATCTATGATAGTTCCATAACAGTACCTGTGATAGCTCCATAACAGTAATCTACCTGTGATAGACTGATAACTCTGTGACAGTGGTTCTCAAAGTAGTGGTCCGGGGACCACTAGTGGTCAGCTAAGCAAGCTCAAGTGGTCACGTGAGTTGATTACCATAAAAATATGTGAATATAGCCTGTGTCATTATCTTAAGGCCAAAGATTAATTGTTTCACTGAATATAAGAAGCAGTACCTGTGATTTAGCTCTTTATTAAAGCATTTGACAGTAGCCTACTCTATAAAGGACTTTGCTAAAGGGTAGCAGAATGTGACTTGGTGAGGGGACCTGAAGGCAGGTGGTCCCTGAAAAACATTTCTTGGATCAAAGTGGTACCTCGGTCTGAACAAAGTTCTGAGAAACACTGCTCTATATCAGTAGTGTACCTGTGATAGCTAGCTCTATAGCAGTAGTATACCTGTGATAGCTAGCTCTATAGCAGTAGTGTACCTGTGATAGCTAGCTCTATAGCAGTAGTGTACCTGTGATGGCTAGCTCTATATCAGTAGTGTACCTGTGATAGGCTGATAACTCTACATCAGTAGTGTACCTGTGATAGCTAGCTCTATATCAGTAGTATACCTGTGATAGCTAGCTCTATAGCAGTAGTGTACCTGTGATAGCTAGCTCTATATCAGTAGTGTACCTGTGATAGCTAGCTCAATAGCAGTAGTATACCTGTGATAGCTAGCTCTATATCAGTAGTGTACCTGTGATAGCTAGCTCTATATCAGTAGTGTACCTGCGATAGCTAGCTCAAGCAGTAGTGTACCTGTGATAGCTAGCTCTATATCAGTAGTATACCTGTGATAGCTAGCTCTATAGCAGTAGTGTACCTGTGATAGCTAGCTCTAGCCTGACATAGCCCGCCCATAATACGAATGTTCATCCGTATCCATGGTCTGGGAACGGTCCTCTGGGGCGTGTTTACATCGGTAGAGAGTCTACCGGCCAATAAGCGAAGCTGATTAGACGAGCTGTCCAATCGTTTCAAACCAGAAGCGAATGCCATCCACCCCGCAGTATAATCGAATACGGATGAACAGCAGTATTATGGTCGGGCTATGTCAGGCTAAGCTAGCTCTATATCAGTAGTATACCTGTGATAGCTAGCTCTATATCAGTAGTGTACCTGTGATAGCTAGCTCTATAGCAGTAGTGTACCTGTGATAGCTAGCTCTATATCAGTATTATAGCTAGCTCTATATCAGTAGTGTACTCACCAGCCTGGCCATACTGAGCTGAAGGCCAAACACCAGGTTCAGCTCCTTCCCCTTAAACCAGTTCACAGCATACGTGTTCTGAGCCACTGCTAGTGATTCACCTCCAATCCTGCACAAAACATAGCATATACACATGGCATTGACCACTACACCTTAGATCAGACTGGTACAGCACAGGACAGGTACATTGTTTGCACAAGGGTTTTGACCGTGAGATTTGTAGACTGTACTGTAGGTTAGGTCAGTCTGTCTTACCCAAAGACAAATCTGCCAACCTCCATCAGCCAGAAATGCCCTGCCAATGCACCACTGGCAAAAATGATCTGGAGACACACACACACACACACACACACACACACACGAGAGAGAGAGAGAGAGAGAGAGAGAGAGAGAGAGAGAGAGAGAATGTGTGATCACTGTGTTTATGTGTATATAATTGTATATAATAACAACTTTTCCACAATGTTCATTATATGTTTCCAAATACAGCCAATGGCATAAGATGCAAAAATGTCATGAGAAGCAACTATTAGTATTTTACATCAAAAATAAACATACACTTTTTAACGGTCACATTCTTATCCTACATGACCACTACATTCCCATTTCACATTTTGTGCCCCATAAGCACAAGAAAAGAGAAAATGACGCAGGGTTAATATGACAGCTTAGCGTAACATAGCATACCTGTCCAACGAACACGAATGAGGCAAAGATGATGGTCCCTAACCTGCAAACAAAGAGCCGTGGGGAGATTGCACAGATGGTGAGTTTACCCAATGGGCAATCAGTGAGGTCATACACATAATCACCCTTTAAAGTCAGACTGCTGTATCTGCCCAGCGGTCGGCAATTAAACTAATGCAAACAGCCAAATGCATTGGAAAGTGAGAACAGTGCACTGGTGTGCAGGCCTCTGGCGTTGACCAGAGATAGGGAAATATTTGCTCGACACACACACACACACACACACACACACACACACACACACACACACACACACACATCCCTCAAATGAAATGGAAGGTGGCGTGGGCACGCTTGTGTAATGTTAACGCGCTGGCCGGTATCTTTTATTCTGCAATGTTTGATAGGGTAAATTCATTTCTTGCGTATCAGGCAATGAGGTTATATCATTACACCATTAATATAGTTTGCCTCTAATCAAAAGAACACCGTAGCCTACAGGGATTTAGTCAACCAAGAGTGACAAAGCACATCTGGCATGATGGGGCTTTTAAAAAAAAATGGAAAAAAAAATAAAAATGTTAAATGATTAATGCATGCATTTAAGTTTGGAAAGAACAACAAGTCACTCACTATCCCACTGACAGATGTGCCACTCTAAACTAATTCACAAGAGTAACTGAACATACGGAGGGGGTTTAACTCAGAACTTTATGACTAATGATGATGATGATGATGATGATGAAGATGATGATGATGAAGATGATGATGATGTTTTGTCTGTCTCACCTGATCCCAAAAACCCGGTCCAGGAGAAATCCGCCCAGGAAACACAGCACCACATTAGGCCAGGAGTACCAAGCATACAGCTGCATGAACCCGGAAGTGTTCAACTTCATATCCTGTGTCAGGGGTCAACAAGAGAGAATTTATTAACTGCCTGAGCGCATGAGATGTGGCTTGTTTGATTCAGGACGCACATGAATCGGTCTTCAGGAGAAGAGTAGCAACTTTATCCTTCGACCACACAAGTAGGCTACAACACTATGTGATCATAATGATATGTTAGGCCTTTTGTGATAAGACCATTAATAATTGTCTGTGTATGTGCATTTAGAAAGGCCAAATGGTTTTGTCAGTGTATGAGTAAGTGAGGGCATTTTACTTCCCAAAAACATTCAAAACATCCAAAAAACACCCAAGTGGATAATCCCGGGGAAACAAACAGAGGGCATCTGAGGTAGATAATTAAGGGTCTAGCAATGCGCCCATTCTCATCGGATCAATCGCCCCCTGAAGCAACATCAGGCGTCACTAATCTGTGCACCCACTCACCTGAATGGTTTGCGTCTGGAGAGCAGCAGGGTTGTCATAGCAGAAGTAACTTCCTGAAGAAGAAGAAGAAGAAGAAGAAGAAGACTGATTGGTTGGTAAAATAGCTTTAATTAACGTTACATTTATTTTTTAGTTTTGGTGACGTGTTGAAAACGAGAGTTCTCACGCAAATTATTGCTAACTCAGCTATCTACTTAACACTATCGTTACGTCCACCACCACTGTCATGGTTTACCATGACCATCAGCATCAGCACAGTAACTTATCTAAGCTCAGATTTAAAACTACACAAATAACATTACATTGATTTCAGTGATTTCAATACGTCTCAATGCACAAACACTTAACACCCGGACAGAGTGTAGCAATACCGGTGACATAGCCTAGGCTACTGTCAGCGATCAGGCTGGCTAACGTTATCATGGCTTTCACTCATTGTTGACAATGATTGCTTACCAAACCCAAGAAAACACATGAAAACCAGAACCACGATTCGGTGTGCCCAATGGCCCGGGTCGCAGATCGGGGACATCGAGCTTGCCCGGGTGCCTCCATCGCCTCCAGTGAGTGGATCCCTTTCGGTAATAAGGTCTTCATCCTCTTCCCTCCCCGCCATAGTTGTCACTGCACTCAAAACACTACAGAGGAAAAGTTAAAACTTGCTAACCGCTAGCAGTGAGTGAGAGAGACTTAAACAAAGTCATGTGACCATGCCGTAAACATGTGACTACATCACAGATCACACTTTGGACCAGAGCCCGTCTCTGCTTCACTTCTCGCCGCCGTGCCCCTAGCGGTAGATGTGACGACTGCAAAATAGCCTACTACATGATGTCATCATTGCATTTGCCCAAAAACTCATGCTTTCACATGAGTAGCCTATGCTTTCATATTTATTTTCTACAGTTTCCTTGTATATTCCCGACCTAGGATCCTAGAGGCTGAATTGGCCTACCTGTTTGGGGTAAGAAAGCCATCAGAATAGGCATATTTGTGTGCATAAGACAGATACAGTAGGCCCGGAGCCATAGAGATGGCTCTGGATAGGCCTATGCATTAGTTTGAAGTTGAGCATAGGTCTAGGCCTACTGTATTTCGATAACTTCACTCACGTCAGATGCAGCGTCCCAGTATGAGCCAAAAAGTTCACCAGCTTTACAGGACAGTCAACAAATGCTCTTATACTATTTTCTGTACTGATCACCTAAATCATATTGATGGCAGAATATTTAATGAATAAGAATATATCTTTTCGTCAAATTGCAAAAGACCTAGGCAATTAGGTTTGCTATTATGAATGGCTTTCCACATTTTTGTTGCTAGACTATAATATTATATAGTATGTAGGCCTACAAATGTGTTTCATTTTGGGAGCATATTGCAGAAAACCCCCCATTTGATATACAGACTTGACTAACCTTTCTTAACCCTGTCTATTTGTCTATCTGTCATCGAGATGTGCCAGATCACCTTTTGGTATCCACAGTAAAATCACCTCAGTAGAGTCAGTAGTAGCCATTTCCCATGTCATTTAGAATCACATTCACTTGGCCAGATCATCATTTATTTACTGAATTGGACCTATGCTTGACAACATGGTCTCCCTCCCTCTGCTCTGTCCATGACGTAGGTTTCCACCATAACAACAGTGGAACTCATTAATGTTTTTTTTCCTCAGAAAAAGAGGGAGGAGGGAGGTAGTTGAGCTCAGTCTGGCGGTGGAGATCATATTTCATTATAATATCAATCAGTCAGACGGCTCAGTGTCATGAGAGGATTTATGACTGCGCTGCTGGACAGACAGACTAGGAGTGGAGGGTGAGGGTGGCTGCTTCCAAAATCCTGTCTGTCTGTCTCTCTGGAAATGTCAAATCCAATGATCACGCCGGCATGTGGGCCCATTTTTAATCACGTAGCCTATGGCTATAAACCAAGGCTATGGGAAGGCTAGGCCTGTCACCTGTGTGTTACAGAGGAAACACATCCTAAAAAACTAACTCAGACTAATTAGGTCTTAAAAATCTACTGTCCCCAATTATCCCAATTGTAAGAAGAAAATTCATTTGCAGACATCAATGCCTTGGGTCTTAGTCTTATTTTAATTAAAGTATAATTCATTATGCCATCTACTCTTGGGATTACAGCTGAGTGGAATATAGTTTTGCCTTCCTCCATTTGGAGCTGCACATATAACATAAAAATATAGTTTCACAGGAACACTCAAGTAGGCCAACACAGTCAGTCAGTGGTCAGTAGCGTTGGGTTTATTGTGAGCTTTGGTGCACTCTGCTGGTCAAAGCCCAAAACTGCAACCAACAATAAACTTGAAAATATGAGATATAGTCCAGGCAAAGTAGCATTTTTTGCAGGATTAATTGTAAAAGAATTTTTTCCAGCTTGGATAATTTCTAAGAGATGTCCAGAACAACATACTAAAAGTCCTAAGAAATCCTAGTTGAGGAAATGTAAAAATAGTGGAGGAAAGTAAATCTCCCATTGAAATGAATGGGATTCGGGTGGATTTTGGAGGAAAATGTACACTACTAGTACATTTTGGCCTGAAACATGAAGGGGAAACTACTTTCACCATATATCCCATACATTTTCTGAAAGCAAACACCCTCAGCATATTCTATAACATGGTATGGTTTGATATTGGGGTATGCCCCACCCTCCTCATTACAATATATCCCAAAATTAAGAAATTTGGAATTTTCAAAATGGGCAATTTTTGGTGACATTTAGGCCAGTGGCGTGTAGGGAAAACATATTAGACCCCATAAACCATATATTTTCTGAAAGCTCATATGCCCAGGATTTCACCCCATTTTTTTTTCTCACATCCCACCCACCTCCTTATTTTAAAGCTTATGCCTATTTTTGGGGAAAATGAAAAAATATGTGCATTTCCTGAACAAAAGTGCCTATGGAATGTATTAGAAAGTAATAAACCTTGGAAAGTAATATGTTTTTTGAAAGCAGAGGGCTTCAGGATCTCAGTAAACATAAATTTAGGTAGGTTCCACCCCCCTCCTCCCATTGATACCCATTTATAGATCAGCTGATATTGGTGTTTTTGGTGTATAGCCAATGTATTTGGACCTGAGGTATTAAAAGAAAACTAATCTACCCCTTATGCTATACCTTTTCTGAAAGCTTACATCCACAGGGTGTCATATAAAATGAATTGAGACAGGTCCCACCCTCTTCATCTCTTCACTATCCATGTATATGGGTGTATTTGGGGCTAATTGGATTAGTGTATAGCCCATTTACATATTAAATTCATTTTTCAGAAAAACTTGTAATACAAAAAATGCTACTTTACATGAGTACTTTCGTTGTATAAAGTTTCATTTCGATAGGACTAAAGGAAAAAAATAGCCCTATTCAGACCTATTCTGGCTTATATTGGTACACATATCGGATTGACGAGAATTTAACATATTTCCTCAACTAGGATTTCTTAGGACTTTTAGTATGTTGTTCTGGACACCTCAAAGAAATAATCTACGCTGAAAAAAATTCTTTTACAATTACTCCTGTTTTTGGTCCCAAAATGGGCTATTTTGCCTGGACTAATATAAGTGTCTCTGGTTTTACTGTATTTCTTTTTCCTAACAAGACTATTTCATCAATTTATTTTACACCGTGATAAAGCAGCATAAAATGATGTGTCCTCCCCCAGACTATGCTAAAGAGTGACGCTCATCACCAAGCTTAAGCCTATGCAGCTGGTAGACTAGATCATTCTCAGATCCGCTTGATGTGAATCACAGACCGGCGACAGGCAAACACGTCTCGCTCCATCTTGCCTCTCTCTAGTTGGCACACATCACATTAAATTAGATTAAATTAAATCACATCACATCAAATTAAATTAAATAAAATTTAATTAAACTTCATACATGGAAGACCAAATAAACTTGAGTCTCACTTTCACTTTGAATAGGCCTATGAGTTTTAATGCCTGTGTCTTCTCCAAATGTCAAAGCATACACGCACGCACACACACACACACACACGCACACACACACACACACACACACACACACACACACACAATATAAACAGACAGATGGCTGGAGAGAGAGAGAGAGAGAGAGAGAGAGAGAGAGAGAGAGAGAGAGAGAGAGAGAGAGAGAGAGAGAGAGAGAGAGAGAGAGAGAGAGAGAGAGAGAGAATATGTGGTGTGTGTTCAGCTGTTTTTGAGAGTCCTGAGGGGAACAGTTTGTTTGAGTTCAGCAGGAAGTGTCCTCTTGTTTATCTGCACAGCGTCCAGCGGCCTCTCCACTCTTGCGTAAGATGGCAGCTCCACTTGGACCACCACAGCACACACACACACACACACTCACACACAGAGACACAGACAGCTCCTTACTCCAGCAGTGTCTGTGTCTCTGTCTTT
>JAODXP020000021.1:23592517-23600017 GCA_027497455.2 Sardinella longiceps | reverse complement strand
TCAGTGGTGTGTGAGAGACTCCGTCATGATAAGTGTACAGTTTACTATTAAGTTTATGTGCAAGCCACTAGGTGGCACAGTGGATATAAGTAAGACTAAACCTGAAACATGGCTGTCATATATGCTCTGTAAATTCATATCAAAACAATCACTGCCAACTTTTTTGCTCTTATTTGAACACGTGTGTGTGTGTGTGTAATTGTGTGTGTGTGTGTGTGTGTGTGTGTGTGTGTGTGTGTGTGTAATTGTAAATGTTAGTATCTCATGACATGGCTGTGCTTGTGTACTGTAGGAGATTCTGCACTGGAAGCTGCTAGTCAGCTGGTCTCCAGAAGGGGGCGTGAGAGTGCTGGAGACGGAATGGCAGCCCAAATGCCAGCACCAGTGTGAGCAGCCTTCAGCGCCCACCGCCTCCACTCCAACCTCAGCCAGCTAAACATCACACACACACACACCAAAATATGCCTTCAGCGCCCAACGCCTCCACCCCAACCTCAGCCAGCTAAACCCCTCTCTCTCACACACACACACACACACACAAAATATGCCTCTCAGCTCCCACCGCCTCCACCACTTCAGCCAACTAAACCCCTCACACACACACACTCTTTCTCTCTCTCTCACACACACACACGCCAAACTATGCCATGTGCCAGTCTACCCTGAATGGTCAGCAGAAACTATGGAAATGAAGGTCTTTAGTATTTTTTTCCCCACAAAGAAGCCTTCCAGGCAGTGCTGCCTTAATGGCATTACCCGCCAAATCAAGGGTTAGGGATGGAAGCACTCACAAGATCTCTGATATCACGTTAGTGTATTTGCACAAGTTTTTGTACCATCAATGATTCTAAAAAAACGTTTAAATGTATTAATTATTGTTATAACATTGATATTGCTCTGATCAACACAACTAATAAAGCACTGAGACAGAAATAATATTTGAAGTTTTCCCATCTTTCTTTGGTAAAGTTTTCCATGGACCAACCAATTAAGCAGATCTAACCCTAACCCTATGGATATACAGTATGTAAAACGTAGTGTTGAAAAAAAGAAACCATTAAAAAAAAAAAATGAAGTGTATGTTTATGAAAGTATATTGCTACATGTAAACAAGCCCTTACAATCTGTGTGAACTGAAGAGGCTCAAAGGTTTTGGTAATCATCATACAATCTTTAATTACACAATTAACACATCATCGTCCATATTGACTGTACACAGTACAAAAGTAAAATAACTGCACAGGCTCCTGGTCATCTGTCTGTCCAGAGGGAACAGCGGCCGCACAGTTCTGATAGAAGAACAAACGTCTAAAAATGTATAAATTACTCTATTGGTGTGCAAAAGCACTGATAGTTATAGGGAGGGAAAAAAATAGGAATCTTGTTGTAGAATTCTGAGGTTTTGACCTGGAGTTCACACAGTTTGAGCCTTTTTTTTTTTTTTTTTCAAATTTTTTTACGGCTTTTACGGACTGAGAGCTCTGTGGTATTCTCCCAGGTGCACAAGTCCATGCTTTTCAGTCTGCACTAAGCTCCTTTTGGGACTTAAGCACCTGGGAGAATGTGGCCCTTTATAGATGATGGCAAGATAGGGGCAGACATGGATAAAGAGGAAGCATGGATCATAAATACACACATCCTAACTCAATAGTCCTGTCCCATCCGCACAGTCCTTTCTCATCCGCATAGTCCTTTCTCATCCTCACAGTCCTTCTTGTTGTTGCTGTTAGAGAAAAGTGCTGAAAACTGAAGCTGAGTCTGACACACTTACAATGGAAGCCTTTACAATGAGACGGCCAAGTCAGACAAGCTATGTCCTAGACAGTATGGTTTGAGTTTTGTGCGTGTACTGTATTTCTGTGTGTGTGTGTGTGTTGTGTGTGTGTGTGTGTGTGTGTGTGTGTGTGTGTGTGTGTGTGTGTGTGTGTGTCTGCAATTGGCCTTGGGCTGAAGCCGAGTCCGACACTGAAGTCAAGTCCGACACTTGCAATGAAAGTCTTTAAATGACTGCCATGCCAAACAAGCTATGTCCTAGACAGTATGATTTGAGTTTTGCGAATGTATGTATGTGTGTGTGTGTGTGTGTGTGTGTGTGTGTGTGTGTGTGTGTGTGTGTGTGTGTGTGTGTGTATGTTTGGCCTCAGGCTCTCTCAGTTCTTCCATTTCCCTTTCTTGGCAGGAAGTTGTCCTGTAGCCTCCAGATATTTGTTGATGAGTTCCTCCTGGACAGCAGGCAGGCAGGCTTGATAGCGGCTGTACTCCATCGTGTACTCCCCTTTCCCTGGAGAGGAGAGAGAGAGAGAGAGAGAGAGAGGGGAGAGGGAGAGGGAGAGAGAGAGAGAGAGGGAGAGAGAGGGAGAGAGAGAGAGAGGGGGAGAGAGAGAGAGAGAGCGGGGGAGGGGGGGAGACAAAACACAAATAAAACACGAGTGAGTGAAGTGAAGTGCAGTTGGTCCCAAAAGAGCTGCTAAGCCAATAATGGGCATCTTAGAGAGAGCGGGAGAGAGAGTGTCAGTGCATCAAGCGCAGAGCTCAGACACATCTCTGTTCAGAGGGCCAGTGGCAGCTAAGGGAGACGTTGAAAAGAGATTGCAGCGTACACCAAAGCTCAAGGTGCTGGCTACCAAAAATGTAATCCAAACTAATAAAGAAAAAGGTGGCGCACACTTAAAGTCCATAGAAAATTTAATAATTAAAAAGTCGTGATGACGTTTCGGCACAGAGCCTTCATCAGATCGAAGTTGACTTTACAGACATACGACTCAAATAGGCTTTCTCTCACTTTCTCTCTTTTGAAAACAATCAGGCTGGCCAAATAAGGCAGACTTACCTCAGTACAGGATCTCAGCTCTGTGGAGTAGCCAAACATGTCATTCAGTGGCACCTGGGGGCAAAGACAGAGCATTCAGGCTCATTTATGGGGTTAACATGTTAGATTTACTAAGGCTCACACATCTGGATCAACATGTATGGAGCTTTGTTCTGTTATTCTTGGTGTGTGTCTTATTGCTATTCTTGTATGGACAACTCAACTGTGTGATGCAAAGTAAGTAACTGTGTGTGTGTGTGTGTGTGTGTGTGTGTGTGTGTGTGTGTGTGTGTGTGTGTGTGTGTGTGTGTGTGTGTGACTCCATATTCATATTATATATTCTGCTTCACTTGGGTATGATGTCATTGCGGTCACAATGGTGTGAAACAGAAAATGGTTCTCTTGCGATCATGCTACTCCAATACTCTTCCATCTTTAGTGGGGCAGTGTTAGCGTAGCGGCTAGGGAGCCTGTCTAACATACATCTGCATAGAGGGTGAAGTAGTCCTCTGCTCCATCTTGTCCTGTGATGACGCCATGGCGACGGTTGACCCCGGCGATGACGGGCCCCTGGAACTCATTGGGGGCGACTATCTCCACTGACATGATTGGCTCCAGGATCACCACGTTAGCGGTGTCCATAGCTACGGAGAGAGGGGTCGACATGTTAAAAAATAATAATAAATAAATAAAAATAACAATATCACATACCATAATAAAAAACACAGGAAGCAGTCAGTGTTTTGAGGGTCTTTGGTCTTTTTGCCCTCAATGGTGCCTTCCAGGCAGGCTGCAAGGCATTAGCGCTTCCGATTTACGGTTAGGATGAGGTTTAAGGAGGCTAGATCTAGGGTTAGGGTTAAGGTAATGCCTTTTAGGCTGCGCTGCCTGGAAACTGCTAGTTGGGGATGCTCACCATTGAGCGGTAGTGAGCGAGTATTCATGCATCCAAGCTTGTACATTCTCCATTTCTTTACATTTCTTTTTCACCCCGTGTCAAAGTGTCAAAAGTGATAGTCCAAGTGAAAAAGTAAAAAAAAAAAAGGAATAAATAAATACAAACAAATAAATAACTACAGTGGGTAATATACATGTACAGGCGGTGCTGTTGGGGACACCATTGAGCGTTAGTGAGTGAGTCGGGCCAGGACCTTACCTTGCTTGAGAGCGCCTTCTCCAGCACGAATGAAGGAGATTTCGTTGGAGTCGACCATGTGACTAGCACCGTCGTCCAGCACGAACCTCACCCCAGAAATCTTGTGTGCAGTCAGGGGGCCTTTCTCACAAGCCTCCCTAAAGCCCTGCAAAACAGGAAACAGGAAGGAGAGAGAGGGAAATCAACACTATTATTATTACTACGCTCAGATTTTAAAAATATACATATATGTTTAAGGGAAGAGTGGAGGTAGGGGTTTGTGAAGAGCAAAGCCAGCTAATTAGCATCAGCCATTTACCAGGGGAAAATAAGGATACCACCTACCCTAGTATTCAAATTCTTGATAAGATAAGGATAAGAGTTATAACTGAAGGTAATTAATTGTGGTGAAATTTTGTGGTTACTCAGATTTAAATTTTTCAATTGTTTCACCCCATTTATTATTATTACTATTATTATCATCATTATTATTATTATGAAGTTCTCTTGACTGAGGGGGCAGATGTCAGAACTTCCTAACATGGGATGAGCATACTGTAGCATCACTAGAATGGCTCAGTATGGAATCCCTCCAGCCTTACCTTCTCTACTGAGGGCACAAACTGCTTGGGGATGTTGGTGCCGATGGTGCGGTCCTCAAACTCTAGTTTAGTGTACTCCTCCATGTCCAGCGGCTCCAGAACCCCAATGACCTTACCGTACTGACCAGAACCTCCCGACTGCTTCTTATGAGTGAACTCAAACCTGCAGGGGATTAGACACACACACACACACACACACACACACACACACACACACACACACACACACACACACACATACACACACACCTCAGCTTTGGCTACGATCAGCATGGAAGGCAGAGGGAGCCTTATGAAAAGATGGGGTTACTATATTTATTAGTATTTTATTTAGTTACTTATCAATATAAACATATATAACTTTTATAAATGCATAGATTAATGTTTGCAATTAATGCAGCCGCCCCTACAGCAACCCCTGGGCTCCCATGATTCCAACCCACAACACTTTGGTTACTAGCATGCTAGCTAGGACCCTCCATCACTGTTAGACACACAGCTATGTATTATTATAATATTACCCACAACTCTTTAGGCGACTAGCACCAACCAGTCAGAACTAGCAAGGACCCTTCAGCACTGTAATAGCTATGTTATCATAATATAACTCACAACTCTTTAGGCTAGTAGTATGCTAGATAGGATCCTTCAGTACTGTTAAACACAGCTATGTAATTATTAATTATTAAGTTTAAAAAAAAAAATACTCACGGCACAGCTCCAGTGATGGTCTCCCTGAAGGCCACTTTTGGCTTGCCCATCACACACGGACAACCATACTCCCTCTCCAGCCTCTGTAGAAACAAACACACACACACACACACACAAAGATGTTAGAAACACAAAATTGTTGTTGTTTATTCTACTCCAGGGCAAAGGCCATCTCACATACATGAAACTCTTGTGCTAATTTGTGCAACACACACAGAACACACACATGTTCAAACAAAGAGAGGCCCAATAAAGGTAAGCTGAAGTGTGGTGTGGTTGGGGTGGAGGCAGTGGTGGTGTACTGTACCTGTGAGTAGATCTCCAGATGGAGCTCGCCCATGCCAGAGATGATGGTCTCCTTGCTCTCCGTGTCAAAGTGCACCCTGAAGGTGGGGTCCTCACGAGTGAAGCGGTTGATGCCTTTGGAGAACTTATCCGTGTCATTCTGAAGGACCAGGAACACACAGAGGGAAAATTAATACATGGACATGGACAATGAGTGAGTGTGTGTGTGTGTGTGTGTGTGTGTGTGTGTGTGTGTGTGTGTGTGTGTGTGTGTGTGCGCGCATCTGGTACTTGCCTTAATGGTGGGCTTTATGGACATTGAGATCACAGGATCGGGTACATGAATCGATTCCTATAAGCCAAAACAGGAAGACAAAAAGGAAACATGGCATCATATATTTCCATCTAGGTTGTTTACAAACCAACATAAACACACTGGGTGTAATGAGCTTAGTCTTCCTGGGAGGTATTCCACGTAGATGGTTAGGTGTCAAAACTGGGAAAGTTAAGCCAGAGGTAGTGATAAACATGCTAATAGAAGAGCCTGTGTCCTTGTTTTCTGAACTTTTTAAAAGGTGCGCTCATTTCCAGATAATTTTCTTAAAGTCTCCGGGTGCGAGCGAACAGATTTGTAGTACATTTGATGTAGGAAAGCAGAACTCTCGAGTGTAATTTTCTTATTCTATTTTAACGGGTTAGCATGACAAAGCAGACGTTTCGGCCTAAGCCTTCTTCAGCGTCTTGTTTTCTGACCTACTCAATGAGACAAAGCCCTCTCTATTAGCAGGTCTATAGCTCTCTGTAGGCCAACTTAACCAGGTTTATCACTAAACCACCATCGTGGAAAACGACTCTGCTGACTCACCATGGAGAGGTTGGCACTGGTGCGGGCGGTGAAGGTGTCTCCGCTGGCACAGTCGATGCCGAAGAGGGCACAGATATCTCCGGCGTACACCTCATCCACATCCTGCAGGGGAAAACAGACCACAAGACACAGCCAATCAGATATCAGAGAGTTAGACAGCTGCAGACCTACCAAACACGCTCAATGGTGTTTTTTGCCCCCAATGGCATCTTCCAGGCAGCACAGCCTAAAAGGCGATATCTTAACCCTTACCCTTTTACTCCCGTGTGCGGAGGCCTTAAAGCAATATATCGGAGTAAGTGTAAGCATAGTCCTGCTGCACGAGCCTTCTAACAGCAATATATTTCGCAAGAAATGAAAGATTTTCGAACAGCACAGACCTAACGCGAACGCGAAACACTTTACATTGAGTCAATGTAACCTCAGATCTTACTTTCGGTTTCCAACAGTCAGGTCCCATTGATTTAGTGTACAGTGCCTGTTCGCTTCTGCGTTCGCGTTCGGTCTGTGCTGTACCAAATTATTTGGTTCCACTCTCTAACTAGCGCATTTAGAAAGCTCTTTCAACAGGGCTATGTTTGAATTCACTCCGGTACTCTCCTTTAAAGAGATATTCCACCTTTTTATGAAATTGGGTTATTCACAGCCTGGAGTCACATATGTGGGTAAAAGCATTTTGGTCTCAGTGTATAAGCCCAATTTTAGCTTTAGCTTAGCATAGGTGCTGGAATATAAAGTAGCCAAATAGCAACTCTTTGGCTAATTTACTTTGAGGTAACTAAGGTCATCTTCATCCCCTCACCTCCATCTGGTCAGCGTGGAGCCGCACCAGTCTCTGCACGCGGACCTTCTTGTTGTTGCGGGTGTTATAGATGTACTCCGTCTTCTTCAGGCAGCCCTGGTACACACGCATGTAGGTCAGCTGACCAAAGCGCCCAGCCTACAACACCAAAGCAGAGGGGTTAGAGGTGAAGGGTTAGAGGTGAAAGCCCTCTTCAAGGACACACTGATTAGAGGTCTTCAAGGACACAGCTTTAGGAGTCAAAGCCTTTGCTGTTACTGCAATTGAGGTTAAGAAGATGTTAAGAAAAGT
>JAODXP020000021.1:23580284-23592417 GCA_027497455.2 Sardinella longiceps | reverse complement strand
TATGCTGCATGATTTTTCAAAAATGAGCAAAAAGTATAGACCCCATTAAGACCCCACAAAGAGGGAGTATACCATGGATTTGTGCATGAAGAATGTCCAAACACGCCCACACATGTGCCAACTTCAGTGACACGCAATCAGATGGCAATCAGTCGGCTACCTCTGCACGCAAGACATATATTTTCCTGTTTCTGAAAGCTAATGAGAGGCATGTTATGTGAGTATCTTTATTTCTTTTTATGGCCATCTTGCTCTCTGGGCAGTTAATTTTTCTTAAATGTAAAAAAGATAATTAAGTCAAATGAAAAGGGACATAAATATTCAATGCAATGTTATTTGGGTCATTCCGTCAAAGAGTGCGATTTGCTAGTTGTAAAACCTACAAAATAAACTTAATTTATAACAGTGCGGGAAATGTGACATAAAATATGCAAAACCATTAAAACAATGGTCACTTGATCGCTATTCTAAATTCATTAAACACATTCTGTTGCTTTAATATATTTTCATAATTTTTTAAATGTATGATTTCTTGAACAAAATGATTTAGGTAACAGTTAAGATTTACAAATTCGACAGCTTGGACATATACTTACTGTACATAAAAGTAAAATTAAGATTTCAGTGTGATTCTATGATATTTAATGTCGAGAAATTTAGAGTTCAGTGATGGGAACACAGAATCATTTTGCAAATATTTTGATCTAGCCTGACATAGCCAGACCATAATACTGCTGTTCATCCGTATTCATGGTCTGGAGGTTCTTTAACCTGGCGCGATTATACTGCGGGGGGGAGGGCATTCACTTTTGGTTTGAAACAATTGGACAGCTCGTCTAATCAGCGTCGCTTATTGGCCGATAGACTCTCTACCGATATAAACACGCCCAAGAAGACCGTTCCCAAGACCATGGATACGTATGAACATTCCTATTATGGGCGGGCTATGTCAGGCTAATTTTGATCAGCATTGCAATTACTGTAATTTAGCTACTCAATTATCTCAGTAAATAACCAAACAGATATTTTGTAGTCATTCCATAACCCTGAAAATTAGATTTTATCATTTAAATGACAACAGGGGATATTGTTTCAGATTGACTTAATTTATTAAATAACCTCTTCATACAACCTGAATTCAACTATTTTTTATCCTTCTGCTCTCTTCCTGCTTAGACACAATGAACGCATCTGAGCGCAACAGCACCTCATCAGTCCTGGACTGCGGAATCAATCATGATGCAATCAATGTCCTGGTGCCCAATCTTTACTTCTTCATCTTCATCCCAGCGCTGGTCCTGAACCTCACAGTGATTTGGGTCCTTCTGCAGCTAAAGACTGATTCAACTCTCATGATCTTCCTGAAGAACCTGGTGGCAGCCGACCTGATCATGACCCTGACCATCCCAATCAAAGCAGCAAACAAACTGCCAGGTGCAGCTTTAGGGCTGAGAGCGTTCACCTGCCGCTATGCCAACGTCTTTTTCTACACCTCCATGTACATCAGCATCATACTCATGGGCCTCATAAGCCTTGAACGTTTTTTAAAAACCATCCGGCCATGCGGTGGTCTGTTTGGTCTGTTCGGCCAGAGCCTGACCTTTGGAAGAATCGCTTCAGCCGCTACCTGGATTGCTCTGCTGGGGGCTGCCACCCTGCCAACTATTATCCTCACCAGTGGGAAACCATCCACAAAGTGCATGGAGATGAAGCCCCAAACAGGAAAAGACTTCCACAAGACTGTGGTCTGGGTTTTCAACTTAATCTTCTGGGTCATACTGGTTCAAATTGTCTTCTGCTACACATGGATAGGCTGGACAGTGTTGCGGTCCTCCAACGACTCAGCTCAACGCAAGACTGAAGCCAAAGTGTTTATTGTGCTTGTGGTTTTCCTGGTCTGTTTTACCCCTTACCACATCGTTCGCAATCCCTACACTGAGTTGCAGGTAAACGATGACCGCAGTTGCACAAAGCAATCTCTGGAGGTGGCCAAGGACTTCACCCTCTGGCTCTCAGCCACCAACGTCTGTCTGGATCCACTCATCTATTTCTTCTTATACAAAGGCTTCAGAGAGAAGCTCTGGACTCTTACCAAGTCAGTGTTCTATTGTTCTTAACTTTATCAAGTCTGTTAGAGTAGGCCTACCATTAGTAGTCTAAGAGTAGTACTATATGGTAGTACTACTATACATGGTATTCCCCAGATAATAGCATATTATGGTATATTATGAATACCATATATTGCGAAACAGCAGCAGACAACTAGAGAAACAATGAGCAGAGCGCTAGCTTGGGAGAGCCACCATTCGGGATAGCTTTTTATGTACAGTACATATATTATGTAAAAGGCCCAGAAAGTGACAGAGCACTTAAGGCTCCACTAGAGGGAGTGGAACTCACTTTCCTTAGTGGCCTAGAACACCTTTATCTCACTCACGTCAGATCATGTGCTATGTAACTTTCGTAAGGCACTTCCGCGCAACGATCTGATGTTGAAGCCCTTCAGAGCGATTTCAAGCCAAATATTCTCTAACCGGACCAATCAGGGCTGCTAGCTGCTGTAGAGGGTGTGACGTAGCGAAGAAGCAACTGTTTTGAATCCAACCAATCCGACATACGTAACCAGCGTCATCGGTTGGTTTCGATGTGGTTGGCTGAAGTTTACGTCAATTAAATTGATGGACAAGCCGTTTGTCCAGTTAGATTCAACGATTTCTGGCTCCTGAAATAACTCGTCTATCACTGAGGATCAGATGTTCGCGCGTAGCGCTACATCTGACGTGAGTGAGGTAAAGAACACCTCCCTTCGCTGAGATTTTAGCAACAATCTAGACATGTGTAGAGAAATATTCAGGTCTTAAAACCTTATACCCTTTAAGGCATGTTCTGAACTTGCCAGGGTCATGTGTTAATGGTAAATATTGCGAAAAACTACAATTAATCTGACTCCATAAAATTAACAGGTTGACCTCGAATATTACCAAATAGTTTACCAACTAGAGAAGCAAGGCTGGCATGGTCATGTTAATAAGGTCTAGCCTAAGACGTTGATTCTAGGGGGTGGGTTAAGCCTTACACATGCTTTAATTTTATTTCTGGTACGAATAAATTTCATAGCGTACCTCATTCCACTCTGTTCAACTTGATTTTGTTGCAGGCAATTTATCACCTGCAGCTAAAGTAAATGAATCTAACTTCTAGTTAAGTTTGAGAAGTGGGCGAGTGCTCTACCAATAATCGTTGGAATCCCCTGCCATATTTAGGTTCACGCTTTACAGGTGAATCCCACACAAAATGCTGAAAGTAACTGTTTTTCTTACTGTTTCACCTTTGTCACAAACATTGTTTCTTGCCATCAACAGTATAGAAGGGAAAGGACTTTTGACAACGAGCTCATTTTCCAATGTCAATTTCCTACATGAAGCTAATAACGAAGTACTGTTTTTTTATGTGTTCTCAATGGTGAGTGTGTAAGCATGAACTGAAACATGGCGGTCAAAACAAATTGAACACCCGCCCACTTTCCGAACTCAGTTATCTTCTGTATGCTAATGTTTGTTGTGCTAATCTTAGCATTAGCTTGTCTAGCTGTAAGTCTGTGTAACTAAGTGAAACGCCGGCGCTGCTATTACTGCTCTTTTTCATCATGTATACGAGTCAAACTTTGGTTTAATTATTATGTTGCTAGCTGGTTCAGTAATACCTCTTGCTGAAAAAGATGCCAACCATTTCTACATTTAGCCATTGTTATTATAGGCTAGATATCAAGAACAGTTTGTATTGAGGTACAGTAAGGTTAAACACTACTGCTTAACTGATTTATTAAGACACAAATAAGGTAGAAACATTTTTACATTTGCAGCACTACTCTTAATAGCCAAAGCCATTTGGGAAATTCAGTCACAACTACCGCTTAATTAAAAAAACAAAAGCCATGTTTTTCTCATGATATGGTCAGTTTATTATTATTATTTAGTTTTTTCTTTATTTTACAACATTTACAAAATGTTACATAATGCTAGAGATAAGGTTGGATGTTTGGCTTGATGAAATATCTGGTAAATTAAATAACCAGGAATTAAATTTCAATGAAGGTCCAGTCAGAGGAAAAAAAAAACTTATCACCCAAAGACTTTCTAAAGCATTTTGTTTGATTGCCAGGGAACAAAATTCTAGTCACCAAATATTCTTGTCACCACATTAAGTCTTACATATGTATGTCTGTTGATGTTAAGATAGTTAATGTTGATTATAAATGGTTTCCATAACTTGTATGGACTTCACAACTATTCTGCCATGAAAATGCAATAACAAAAAAAAAAAAAAAACTTCTGTCAAAACATATTAATCAGTCACCTTCAAATCTCTCGTCAACAATGAAATGCAAATCATGAGAACATAATATATTATGAGAATATGAAGTATAGACTCACTAGATCATTGTTAGATCCTATGGAATATAGCCTATATACTCTTTTGCTCTATGGTGCCATCCACCAGCCTCTTTGGTGCCAGGTGCCCGGCAGTTCATTGTGGTATAGTCAGCTAAAACATCCCCCCGTGGAAAAATAACCAAGATCTCTTGTCCCTCTGTAAGTGATGGCTTTCAGACTCCATAGACCTGGCACTTATGCAGTGCTTGGAGGACGCAGTTTACCCACTTTTAAAATTTTGGAAATAGAGTTCATCTACCTTTTAATAGATGACATAAGAGTTTATGCACCCAAGTGCAACTTTTAACTTCGCCAAATCCCACTGCATTATCCAAATAATCATCAAACTCCTTCTGCATCTGATTCTACATATTGCTGCCTACTTTGAAGTGATCACAAAAATCATACATGTAGTTTAGCCATCTCTTATTTTACCATAAAAAACACTGTCTGCCCACTTCTCTAAGACTGGATGAGGTGGTGTGAAAATCAAGACAGTGTAACATATCATATCATGGCTCATCACACACATCATAGGAACAGCTTTTGACTTAACACGAGCACCATTAATGAGTTTAACACGGCTCTCACACACCTGACTGAGACACTAAGCCTTGGTTTGACAGTGGTCAGATTTCCTTTTGGATAAAATACAGTCTCTCTCTCTCTCTCCTCTCTCTCTATCTCTCTCTCTCGTCTTTCTAATTTATAACAATTGATAGTATCAGCTCTAGGCTGGCACACCTTCAGGATCACTTGTCAACACATTAGGAACCCATTTCCCTTCAGTTTTCAATATACTGGACAGGCCAATAGTCTTCCACAGGTAGAACAGAAAGCATGTCGTCAGTAAAGTGTCAGTAGATGTTCAGCTGACATAACAATGTTTTTACTCAGATTAGAGGTGATTATTACAGACAGTGTTCACTTGTGCACTATACAGTATGTCTAAGGTAACTGACATGAAGAGGGTCTTTGGTATTTTTGTCCTCAACGGTGCCTTCCAGGCAGTGCTGCCTTCCAGGCACTACACCCCTCAGTTTAGGGTTAGGTTGAGGGTTGAGGGGGTTAGGGTTAGGAATAGGGTTAAGGTAGTGCCTTTTAGGCTATGCTGCCTGGAAGGTGCTGTTGGGGGCAAAAAACACCATTGAGCCATGAAGAGAGATGTATACCCATGTAATGGCACCAGATCAGGCAGACCAGACAACACCAGACCCAATAGGCACTGTTGAGGGCAAAACAGGACCAAAGACCCGTTGGGCCCTACAGCGGCCCAGTAGACTCCCTGTAGTGCACAGTATTGGTGTTGGTGTCGGTTCCGAGCTCGCGGAGCTTGCGGCAACGACCGGGGGCCAAGCGTAGGGTGCTGAAGAGGGATGTGCGGAAGGACTTGCAGAGGAAAAAGTAGATGAGGGGGTCGAGCAGCGAGTTGAGCGAGGACAGCCACAGTGTGCTTTCCTTCAGCTTGTAGAACACCAGCTTCTGGTGGCAGTCAAAGAGGCGGCCGCGGGTCTGGCTCATAGTGTATGGCACACGGGCGAAGTGGAAGGGCACGAAGCAGATGAAGAACACAGCTAGGACCAGGAAGACGTTGAGACGCACACTCTTCTTACGGCTACTACCAGAACCACCACCACCTGGCGGACCTCGAACGGTGCCCGCACGGGTGTGGGGTTGTTGGGGTTGTGTGTGTGTGCCTGTGGCACGGGTGCGGGCATACGAGTTGTAGAGCTCCCTGGTGATAAGGGTGTAGCACACCACCACGGTCACTAGGTTGCCCCAGAAGATCACCTGGCATATGTGGTTGACCACCTCATGCCAACGCAGCCCAAAGTCCGTCTTCAGCTCGCTGCACTTGAAGCGTGACGATGTAGGTGCCCGGCTAGTCAGCACCATGTTTGGTATCGACAACGCCAGCAATGATGCCCAGATACCTGCTGCCAGAAACTTGCGGTTCCTGAGCTTGGTGGCATTGGTGCCCACGAAGGGACTCAGTGTCTTGCGGCAGCGATCCACGCTGATCAGGCCGAAGAACAGGATGCTGATGTACATAGTGAGGTAGAAGAGCACGGACGAGAAGCGGCACACGAACACGCGCATGCCCACCGAGGCCAGGTTGGTGTCCGCCAGGATCTTGAAGGGGAACGTGAGCGTCATGATGACGTCGGCCACCACAATGTTCTTTAGGTAGATGATGAAATGCGAGCGGCTGGGGATGCTGAAGAACACCCACACAGCCAGAGCGTTGAGTGACAGGCCCAACAGGAAGAGGAGGGAGTAGAGTACGGGGAACACTATGGTCTTCAGCATGTTGTCACGGGAACAGGTAACATTGGAGCTACTGTTGGCCATCACAGCAGAGGAAAACACAGGGCCTGCTGGGTAATCCCTGGGGGTCAGAGAAGAGAGAGAATGAGGATGTGTTACAATAAAACCATATTTAAAAAACGCCAGCTAACATTTGGGATTTTAATTGCGTCTGAAACACAGGGCCTGCTGAGGAATCCCTGTGGATCAGAGAGAATAAGGATATCTTTTGGTAAAGCCATAGTTAAAAGACCCCAGCTAACATTCAGAAATAAAATAAATAAATACAAATAAAACACAGTGCCTGTCTCCCTCTTCCATTCCAAAAAGTGATTTTCTCTGTTGAAATGTACAGAACCATGACACTAATTCAGTCTATTTCAGACCCAGTCATCTGAAGACCATGAGTAGTCTGTTAGTGTATAGTGCCATCTCATGTCCACATGAAGCAACAGGAGGTAATGGTAACTGCAGAAAATAAGAATATCTTTCGGGTCTACCTTTTGACATAAAGCCATAGTTAAAAGACCCCAGCTAACATTTGGAATTTTAAATACAAATAAAACACAGTGCCTGTCCCCTCTTCCATTCCAAAAATGTTAAGTGATTTTCTCTGTTCAAATGTACAGAAACATGGCATGACTAATTCAGTCTATTTCAGACCCAATCATCATGAGTAGTCTGTTAGTGTATAGTGCCATGTCATGTACACATGAACCAAGAGGAGTTAATGGTAACGACAGAAAATAAGAATATCTTTGGGTAAGGCCATAGTTAGGAGGTAATGGTAACGGCAGCCCTTACATTGTCCTTCAGTGAGCCGACTAAGCTGAGCCAATGTGGCTGAAACAATCACATGCCCAAGTGCCTTGGAAAGGGAACACAAAAAATACACAAAAATGTTATGGAAATAAATAAATCAACAAAGCATACAAAATATTAACTTAATTTAATATGGCTTATTATTTTACTTCAATAAAGTAATAGAATATCGACTGGTGAACCAAGTGCCTCACTAAAGCACAAAAGTCAATCAGAGATATATATTTTTAAACAAACATTTCCAAGATAAGGCGAGGCAATTTTATTTTTAAAGCGTATCTCATACACAAAGGCAACTCAATGTATTTATTTTAAAACATTTACAGAAATAATTTTCAGCATAAAAGTCTGTTGATGAAATGTGGATCGACAAAAATGCTGATCATGGAAGTGGGTGGAAGACGTGTCCAATCTGGCAACAAACACTCACCTTTCTTTGCCTCCTGCTGTGGCACCATACGAAACTGATCTCCACTCTTTGACACTAAACTCACTCTGTCACTGAACACACCTCACACACACACTAAATACCCTAGTCATTCACCACAGACGTTGGGACTAACAGAACTCACTATCTGTCACACACACACACACACACACACACACACACACACACACACACACACACACACACAAATGGTCACTTGCACGCACCAGTCACAGGAGGCAGCTCTTACTTGCATTTCTGCATTCTGTTTCCTTCCGTGCCACGCAGGGAGAAAGAGTGGGAGATAGAGAGAGGTTGAGGGAGAGAGAGAGAGAGGTTAGAGGAGAGAGAGAGAGAGAAATAAAGACTTCACCACTTCAACCTTGTCCTGACATTGTGCCACTTATGCTTGTGTGTTTGTGTGCATATCTGATTAAATCGAGTCTGCAGTGTACACATGCCCACGTGGCGTGTGTATTTTGGTGTGCACGTGTGTGTGTGTGTGTGTGTGTGTGTGTGTGTGTGTGTGTGTGTGTGTGCGTGTGTGTGTGTGTGTGTGTTTGAATATTCACATTCACATTGAAGTCTCCAGGTGCTAACCCTTCTTAGGTGCTTAAATGCAAGATGCTGTCTTCAAGGGACTTTATTTATATACCCCAAAAATCTTGAAACTGAAACCTGAAACATGGAATTGAAAGTGAAAGAAGAAACTAGCCAAACAAGCAAATCTGAATGTTTTGGATGTAAACATAAGTTTGGTTAACAGTAGGCCACAGTCAGCAAGGAGAGGAACCAACCGCACAAGAGGAACTCTTCCCTTTCCAAAAAAGCTCCTCTGTGGTGAACTTCTCTCTTTTTGTTTTCACTGCAGCACGAGGTCTCTGTCTGAGCTCTTGCCCAATACAGTGTGTGTGTGTGTGTGTGTGTGTGTGTGTGTGTGTGTGTGTGTGTGTGTGTGTGTCGTGCGTGTGTGTGCGTGTGTGTGTTTGTTGCCCAATACAATGTGCCGTGTCAGGTCTGTCAGAGATCTCAGCCAGTTTCCATCCTAGCCATAAAAAGACTATGAGAGACTGAGCGACTGGGTCTATGTGCTGTGCAGACTGGTGCCCCAATGGTGTGTGTGTGTGTGTGTGTGTGTGTGTGTGTGTGTGTGTACATACTGTATGTCGCTCATGTTTCTATGTGGTGTGCAGACTGGTGCCCCAATGGTGTGTGTGTGTGTGTGTGTGTGTGTGTGTGTGTGTGTGTGTGTGTGTGTGTGTGTGTGTGTGTACAGTATGCATGCACTGCTGTACTGTACTTCTGCTTGTTTTCAAATATGTTAATGAAGTAGGACCACAACCACACACGTGCAACACACACACACACACACACACACACACACACACACACACACACACACACACACACACACATCTGACAAGTTACAAGATTGCACTCAATTCAGGTCCCTCAGATCTCACTCAAAAAATATCCTTCTAACGAAACCTGTGGTGAGTACTGAGTGTGGTAAATCTGCTTCTAGGTTTGCATTCTCCCAAATGCATTTTAGCACTAAGCACTTTTATGGACTTAAGCACCTGGGAGAATACTCCCCTTAGTTCCTATCCAGTCCAGCTCTGGAATAAACCCCCAGAGGAGATAAAGAGCAAAGATCACTCCTCTCACTATCAGAATTAAAGTAGCCTACTTACCTGTAGTCTAGTGTAAGTAGCCTACTTACCTGTAGTCTAGTGTGCATCACAGGGATGTATTTCATTCAGTCACACAGGACATATTTCATTCAATCAGAGAATCTCATATAAGAATTAAAGTAGTCTACTTACCTGTAGTGACAGTAGTAGTCTAATGTGCATCAGTAGTTGCTCACAGGGATGTGTTTCATTCAGTTACAGAGGGATAAATATGATTCAGTCATGGGATGTCACAGGAAATAAATATTAGTGTTTACATGATATCGTCTCATAGACTCAGAGAGTAGATAGCTAGCTGAGGAGAACATGAGAGAGAGAGAGAGAGAGAGAGAGAGAGGGAGGGAGAGAGAGAGAGAGAGAGAGAGAGAGTGTAGTTGATCAGAATAGCAAGTTTAATCAGCAGTGCTGTTTTAACTCTGCCAGGCATGTCGGTTGGTTGGGTAGGTGCAGGTTTACTGTGCAAATAGGCAGAGAGTGAATCTGATACGCCCCCTCAGGTGTGCCCCAGGTGTCCTCAATCAGCTCTATTGTGCTCAGCTTCTTTGTGTTCCACCTGTACCTGTGCTGCTGTGCTGTCGGACCTGCCGTGGCCACGGGCCCAGTTTCGGTAAACAGTCGATCTTCTCCAGGCCTGGACTGGCCATCGAGGTTACAGGGGCTTACATGGGCCAGGGCCTGGGTCATACTCATAATTTTCTTGAAGGATATTGGGCTAGTCCAATTGAATCTCTGATGTTCATGCAATATGTCAAACTTACAGTGTTTTAATTGATTGAATAAAACTATTGAATAAAAAAATCAGTGGGGCCCGGGCCATTTTTTAGACCTAGTCCAGACTTTGTCATTCCAGAGAGTAAAGAGAAATTGGTGCTGCACACAAGTTCCAAAAGACCAAGAAGTTTTTAACTCATTGACTGCCAATGACGTCTTTAGACGTCAACTGAAATACTGCCGTTCACTGCCAATGACGTCTTTAGACGTCAACTGCGTTTTTTAATGGGGAGGGCTGCAGAAAGACCTAGGGAACCTTGTCTGTAAATATCAGAATTCTCCGTCGAAAATTGTTGTTCCAAATTGATCCTGAGGGTGGCAGTGTGTCACTTTGGATGTGAGATGAGCATAGATTCATAGGTATGGCCAAGGGAGAAGTAGAGAAAGCTAATGACATGGCTAAATATGCCGCTAGCAAAGTGCAGACGTAAATCGGAGAAATTTAGGCAGTTCACACTCGATCAGAGTATGTGTCACTGCCATAGTAGTTCGAGTAGTGTTCCGATCGTGGGAGATGAAGGAGATCAACCTTGGGCAAACGGAAATAGCAGTTGTGACTTGTTTCAGTGCCCAGGTAGCTCACAGTTCCGGGTCAGGTAAGAATTTGCGAGCCAGTTGTTGATCACTGAGTTTTCGCTGTCACAGCCTGTAAATAGCATATATTTACCTTGTTACAACAATGTCTATTTTATTACCAAAAGCCCCCTGTTACTGTTGTTTTTGTGGTCTTATCAAAGGAAGACATTTTCCCGATGTTTGACGTGCTAATAGACCGAAAAAATCGCGCATCCATGACACTAACGTTGTCAAACAAAACGCTAATTTTCTCCCTTTTTGATAAAAAACGGGTGTGTTTGGAGAAAGTAGCTTATGTTCGCCTGCTGATTTCTAAGCAATGGAAAGGGGTAGAAACGAACTTTTTTTTCTGGTGAAAGAAGAGAGTCTGCTCTTTCTTGTGGTAGTTTCATTGTTTATGTAGTCGTAACACATAATATTCTGTGGCTCTTTAAAAAACAGTCAAAATTCCCCAAAACCTCTGGCAGTATGGAACTCTCTATTCTGAAAACGGCTGGCAGTCAATGAGTTAATAAATAAACGGCACAGAACAATTTTCCGAAAGGACAAATAAACTATCTATCTATCTATAAAGATTACTTGTTTACAATCAAGTAGGCTACTCTTTTGACCTAGGCCATATTTTTGTCTGAAATGTATGTTGATCTAACAAAGGCCATGGGCCAAAATATTATCAATATTTATTAGCTGGATTGACTGTCAGTAGCTATCACCTTGTTTTTTGGTGCAGTCAGTAATCCCCCACTGATCCAGGCCTTTGTTGCGTGTGGATAGGATAGGTTTGTATTACGATATGTTTTATTTGGTGTTATCTAGAAGACTTCCTCAAGTTATTTTGCACTTGGAAGTGAATCAGATGCTTCCAAACACCTTGTGGAGGCGATATTAGGCTGAATTAGTAGCTTCTGCACACAAAATGTATTTCTGCTGATCTGCGTAGCATACAAAACGAGGATAGGTGTTGCACTGTAGGCCTGAAGGGAAGTATGCTGTCAGCCTGGATTCTTACAGAAACTCCAGCGGATTATGAGTGTTGGCGAGAGAGATGTTTAAGGAAGTGGGAGTGTGTTGCCAAATTCATAAATAGTTTGATCGGACATAGT
>JAODXP020000021.1:23557784-23562784 GCA_027497455.2 Sardinella longiceps | reverse complement strand
GCCCAAAGTCCAAGGAACGGGATGGCTGGTTCAGCCTGTGTTGGGGACATATTATCTACACACTCAGACACATCATTCACAGCAGTTAAACAAGGCTTCAAAGAATTGCGATGCAGCGTTTTTTCCCTCCCACCCTTTTCTGGCTTAACTTTATAAACTAACCCAGTGTTACCCACATGCTCTATGATAACATAGGGTTCCGGGTTCCATTGGCCACTTAGCTTTCCTTGTCCTGGCCTGTGATTCCGGAGCCAGACCCTCTCTCCAACCAGCAGGGGGCTTGCCTTCGCTCGCTGGTCATAGTGTTGTTTGTCTTGGGTGGCTGTTAAGGTCATCTTTTGTTTGGCCAACTGGAATGCATAAGTGAGTCTCTGGTGATGATTAGCAACCCAATCTCCCCACTCATACCTTGGTTGTTGCTGGTCCACTCCCAAAGAGACGTCGACTGGCAGTCGCAGATGTCGGCCAAACATTAGGTAGGCTGGGGCAAACCCTGTCGCACTGTGGGGTATGTTGTTATATACCTGCAGCAACTCTGGAAGATGTAGGTGCCAACGGCTCTGTTTCTCGTGGGTCAAGGTGCGCAGCATATCCAGTAGAGTCTGGTTCATCCGTTCCACTCGTCCATTCCCAGCTGGATGGTAGGGTGTAGTTCTACTCTTGGAAACATCATAAAGTTCACAAAGTTGCTGCATCACAGCAGACTCAAAGTTAGGACCCTGGTCAGAATGTAACCTCATGGGACACCCGAACGGCAAGATCACAGACGACCACAAGGCTCGGGCCGTCGTTACTGCCGTTTGGTCATGGGTGGGTACAGCCCACGAGTAGCGGGTGAAGAGATCAGTCATGACCAGGATATTAGGGTATGCATCCTGAGGTCGGCCTAATGACAGAAAGTCCATAGCCACCACTTCCAGGGGGAAGGACACAGTTATGGGGTGAAGGGGGGCCCTAGTTGTCACTTTGTCTTTCTGCAGACTACAGGTCACGCAGTTTTGCTGCATTTGACGTACCTCAGAATCCATATTGGCCCAAAAGAAGTGTCTCCGGATACTGGCCAGCGTTCTGTCGACCCCGGCATGTCCCGTAGCTCGATGCTGTTTCTCCCATACTTCCTGCTTCCGGGACGTTGGGCAGACAATCTGGAACATGCAGTCCTGGGTCTTTGGGTGGACCATCCGGCGGCAAAGGACCCCGTCACGCATCACAAGGCGATCAGCTTGCTTCAGGAGTTGTCTAACGGCACTAGGCAGAGCCTTCCGTTCCACAGGTTTCGGCATATTACCGGACATTACATAACGGGCTACGGTATGGATGTCATTATCTGTCTGTTGGTCTACTTTCCAATCGCTGCTTATCTGGCGAACACTTACTTCCGCTGGGGATAGCGTAGGCGTGGACAGCATGCACACCTGCGCTATAGGAGTGACCGTGGGAGGTACCGGAACTCTGGACAGGGCATCTGCGTTGCTGTTCTCGCGGCCAGAGCGATACTTCACCTCGAAGTCATAGGATGCCAGCTGGGCAACCCAGCGCTGCTCCGTTGCACCCAGCCGAGCTGTCTGTAAATGAGCCACAGGGTTATTGTCAGTAAATACAGTGCACTTAGAGCCCATCAAATAGTCTCTGAATTTCTCGGAGATAGCCCATTTTAACGCTAACAGTTCCAATTTAAATGAGCTATAATTAGCATCATTACGCTCGGTAGGATGTAAGCTACGGCTTGCATATGCCACAACACGCTCCTCGCCGTCTTGCACTTGGGCCAGCACAGCACCCAACCCTAAATTGCTAGCATCTGTGTACAATCGGAAAGGGAGCGTGAAGTCGGCATATGCAAGTATAGAGGCTTCGACCAAAGAAGTTTTCAGTCTCTGGAACGCTGCTTGACACTCATCGGTCCATGTAATCTTGCGTGATCCGGTCTTTTTGTCTGCTGGAACACCAGTAAGTAAGGAGTTAAGTGGGCGTGCGATCTTGGCAAAGCCAGCTATAAAGCGCCTATAATAGCCTGCTAGGCCCAAAAAGGCCCGGATGTCTTTGATGGTAGTTGGAATTGGCCAATTTTGCACTGCCTCGACTTTGGCTGAATCAGGCTTCACTCCGCGCCGGGTGACGACATGCCCCAAGAAGTTAACCTCGGCCTGCAAGAAGGAGCACTTGTCCACTCGCAGTTTCAGGCCATGTTTCCAGAGGCGATGGAACACAGCGTCCAGATGTTTTAAATGGTCAGCGAAGTTGGCAGAATAGACAATTATATCGTCCAAATATACTAGGACAGACTCGAGCGTGAGACCACTTAGGCAGCGTTGCATTAAGCGTTGGAATGTTGCTGGCGCGTTGCATAAGCCAAATGGCATACGATTAAATTCATACAGTCCAAGAGGCGTAGCAAAAGCCGTCTTTTCACGATCAGCAGGATGAACTTCGACCTGCCAGTATCCACTGGCAAGGTCCAGCGTGGAGAACCATTCGGCTTTAGCGAGTGAAGTCAGAGTCTCCTCGATCCTAGGTAATGGGAACGCGTCTTTGTGCGTTACGGTGTTTAGTCTACGATAATCGACGCAAAAGCGCCAGTCTCCGTTCTTTTTGCGCACCATTACTATCGGGGAAGCCCAAGGGCTCGAGCTTTCAGAGATGATGTCCTTCTCAAGCATATCGGCCAAGAGGGACCTCATCTCCTTGTACATGGCTGGGGGAAGGGGCCGAAAGCGCTGCCTAATGGGCATAGCGTTGCCAGTGGGGATTTGGTGTTGTACAATATCGGTACGCCCAAAGTCCTCATCTCCCGTTGCAAAAAGCCTACCCCACTTAGAAAGTAGCGACTGTAGCTCCCCCTTCTGTTGGCTAGTCAGGTCATCACGGTCCGCACAAGGATCTGGAGGAGATAATGGCAGATGGTTATCTGTGGAATCCACCACTCTTACCTCCACCACTCCCTCTGGATCGGCGGCTAATGACAGGTCCCTTTCTCCATGGATCTCGGCTTCCTCTACGCGATACAATTGTCCCAGCTTCTGATGACGTCCTAGAAAGACCTCAACTGGTTTTAGGTTACAGAGGCGAATGGGGAAACGACCATTGGTTACCTTCACAACGGCCCGGGCTATGCCAAAGGACTGGGAATCAGGCAGAGCTTCCACCAGGCCACAATAGGGGGTGCCACGCGGATCACATTGAGCCCTTGCCCATACGACCACTTCACTCCTAGCTGGTAGCCGGATTCCTCCCCTCGCGGCAGGCCAAACATACCCCACCATGGTACCATGTTCGGTGGCAGCACTTTGTTGACAAACGGCGAAGGCTTGGCTCCAGGCTCTCTGGGCTTGGTCGTCCTGACGCTGGAGGGTAGAGAATTGGCTAGGTTTCTGGAAGACAGCACTCCAACATGCAGAGATCACATTCATGCCAATTAGGAGGGGGGTGGTGAGCCCTCCCGATTTCACAATTACAATGCCACGCTCAGGTATTTGGACGCCCTCTATGGCAAAGTCCATTGTTGCATATCCTACATAGGGAATATTTAGGCCATTAGCCGCTTTAAGTGTTAAAAAGGTGGGCTCTGCCCCCAGACCGACATGATCGGCGAAATGTTGATTAAAAAGTTCTTCCTGCATCAAAGTTACTTGCGAGCCCGTGTCCAGCAGCCCCCGTAGCCCAATGCCATTTATTGTCACATTTACACTTGGGCACTGGCCCACAAATGCTAGATTGGTCCTGGATTTATCAATATCATTTGTAAGCCCTGCTACTTGGACCTCAGTGGCAGGGGTCACTCGTTTAAAGGCTGCTGGGACTCAGAACGGCTACGGCAATAACGGCCAATATGGCCAGCTAAACCACAGCGATGGCAAATGGGCTTGCCCTCAGCATCCCAATTAAATCGAGATTGAGACTGGGCCCGTCTCCTCCTCGTTGGTGACATACCTCCACGTGGGCCTGCTCTGTGTGGTACCGATAAAGGCTGATGTTCCTTCCAGAGTTCATGTGTCAGCTCCTTCAGTTGGACTTTCAGGTCGCCGAGAATCTCCTCTTTCAATATCTGCTTCCAGTGTTTCTCCTGTGAACGAGACTGGGTAGCATTGGACTCACCTATCAAAGCGCAAGCAGCTCCCCCTACCTCAGTCTGTTGATGCTCCTCCTCCAGTAGCAAGGCCTCCTTGTATACTGCTGCAAACTCCTCTTCTGGGTTCCTGCGGACATAGGTTTTTAATGCACGACACAGACTACCTTCCCGGAGTCCAAGCAGTAGTTGGTCCCGTAGCTGTTGGTCTGGTGGGGCCTCATCTCCACTCCTGGCTTGCAGTCGGCGGTGCAACTCTCTTAATCGCAGGGCAAAGGTCCTCAAGGTCTCATTCGCTTGCTGCCTGCAACTAAAGAACTTAGACCGCAAAACAGGAAGAGATACTTGATCCCCATACATTTTAGCTAGTACTGCAAAAATCTTTGAAGCCTTGTCACGCTCACTTTCATCTAAAACCAAGATTTCCCGTTTGGCCTCCCCCTGTAAGGCCCCCAATAAAAGACTAGCAGCTTGAGTGTCATTATATGCAGCAGAAGTGATCAACCCAATCATTTGTTCTTTCCACTCAGTATATTTTAAACCTGAAGTACTCCCATCAAATTTTGGAACCCAAGGGGCCCCACCAAAAATAGGCATCATCATATTTGTATAGGTAAATACGGCAGAATGTTACAGGCAGAACAAAACAACCAAAAAATTTAAGAAAAAAATGTGAAATGAAAAAAAAAAAAAAACCTCAAGTCACTCACTGCCGTCCACAATACCCTGCTCGCAGCGCCAAATTTATGTCACCAGTATAGAAATGCCCGTGACCAGGCAGTACCGTTTTTGGGCAGAGTGGTTGACAGTGAATGAGCAGATGAGGCAAAAATATTAAATAAATTATCTTTTTATTAATACTTTCATTTAATGCAGCTGCAAGATAAAATAGTTTAGTTTAGTTAAAAGACAGTCAGTTATTTTTGGTCGAGTG
>JAODXP020000021.1:23547784-23550284 GCA_027497455.2 Sardinella longiceps | reverse complement strand
ATTGCCTGGTTTGCCTGTCCTGTTGCAACGGCCCTGATGTCTAGATATCTAGGCTAACAAACTCTGGGTTGAGTTGAATTGAGTTCCCCAACAGTAGTCCACTCTGCCCCGATGCAGGAATGCTCAGCCATTCATTACACCTCCATTTATTTGTCCTAGCCAGCGTTGTGTGTGTGTGTGTGTGTGTGTGTGTGTGTGTGTGTCTGTGTCTGTGTCTGTGTCTGTGTCTGTGTCTGTGTGTGTGTATGTGTCTGTGTTACACCTCCATTTATTTGTCCAAGCCTGCGTTTGAAGACAGGCCACCAGGTGCCTTTGGAGTCCAGACCGTTCATTAGAGGCCGACATGCAGGGACTGTGACACTTAAACTGACTGCAATTTCCTCCTCTCATGACAGGAGCTTCAGAGACAGGCAGACAGACAGACAGACTCTGTGTGTGTTTACGCTACTGTGCCCTGCTGTGCTGCGCTGAGCTGAGCATTCTGGGTAATCTGAGAATGACAGATGAGACCTCGCCCTAGAACTCTGTAGCACTGCTTGATGTTAAAAAAGACGTTTGATCACAGCGAATGGGATCTGGTTTGAGATGGGTGACAAATTTAACTGCCCTGAGCGCAACCTGCTCTGAGGAATTTTTCCTCCATCAGCGACTGACGTGTTTCCATGGCTCCAGGGCACGGCTACTTTAGACTAATTTAAAACAGGTGACTGGCCCAAGCCTGCTGCCTGCTGCAACTCCCACACACTGCTCCCTTAATTATCAGAGGGCCACAGCTGCCATGCAAGCTTAATGGAGATTAATTTACTTACTCATTACACTTAGACTGGATATAGGGGAACTTCCAGTCTTAAAGGTGACATAGAATGGATTAATTGAGTATTGTACCTTGTTCTCTGATGTTAAAATACAACATATTCAATTGTATTTTGTCAAAAAGAAGATCAAGTGATATTTTACAGGCCTAGATAACACCTCATATTTAAGATGTGTATTGAATTTTTTTTTTTTTTTTTGCCTAAACAACGCCCCACTCTGGCCACCTTAATTGAACTGCAATGGCTTTGTGCTATTTGACATCATTTGTAGGCTTTATTCTAATTCGCCCATGCTTTAGTGGCAATTTCTAAATGTAGGATTTCCATATGAAAGAGGGCAGAACCATGCCTCATGTTCATGATAGCTATTTGACCATGCACAACCTCTCTTAATTCATCAAAGCCAATGTAAAAGTGGTTTTCCATTCTCTGTCTCCTTTAAACTGGCCTAGTCTATCTATCTATCTATCTATCTATCTATCTATCTATCTATCTATCTATCTATCTATCTATCTATCCATCCATCCATCCATCCATCCATCCATCGTATTCTTACTGTAATACGGTAACTAGCTGTGTCTGGAGGCTCTTTTTGAAAGCTGCTGTAAAATGCCCGTTTTAATAGACTGGTCAGTGTCTGAGGCGGAAGAGAACGCTTAAACACGCCGGTCCCCTTCAGGGTCAGTGACTTCCAGCTCGTTTGATGTGTTAGCTAATGAGTGTGGGGGTGTGGAGAGACCCCTCCGGAGGGGCTCTGGGACGATAAAGTGTCCGCCACTACACCTGTGACAAGTCCACATCTGGAGCTGGTTTCCACTGATAGGACAAGCTAGGGCAGTAGCACATAAAGCAACTCAGACATCCGCTCACGCGACTGGAAAATGGGACTTTTTGGCTGTTTATTTCTTTCTTTTCTCTTTCCTATCTTTATTCGTCTGCAGTGCAGTTCCAGTGTGGTTCTTGTAACAGCAAACAGCAGAGATACAATATCACATTATCATGTTATGATACTTAAAGCAAAAAAACAATAAAATCCCACAGGCGAAGATGCTTGCTAAATATGTTTGGGTCTGTCTGAATGAATAAAGCCAGTGTGGTTCTTGTAGCAGAGATACAATATCACATTATCATGTTATGATACTTAAAGCAAAAAAACAATAAAATCCCACAGGCGAAGATGCTTGCTAAATATGTTTGGGTCTGTCTGAATGAATAAAGCCAGTGTGGTTCTTGTAGCAGAGATACAATATCACATTATCATGTTATGATACTTAAAGCAAAAAAACAATAAAATCCCACAGGCGAAGATGCTTGCTAAATATGTTTGGGTCTGTCTGAATGAATAAAGCCAGTGTGGTTCTTGTAGCAGAGATACAATATCACATTATCATGTTATGATACTTAAAGCAAAAAAACAATAAAATCCCACAGGCGAAGATGCTTGCTAAATATGTTTGGGTCTGTCTGAATGAATAAAGCCAGTGTGGTTCTTGTAGCAGAGATACAATATCACATTATCATGTTATGATACTTAAAGCAAAAAAAAAACAAAATAAGAAATCCCACAAAGTCCAAGATGCTTGCTAAATATGTTTGGGGTCTGTCTGAATGAATAAAGCCAGTGTGGTTCTTGTAGCAGAGATACAATATCACATTATCATGTTATGATACTTAAAAGCAAAAAA
>JAODXP020000021.1:23539507-23547684 GCA_027497455.2 Sardinella longiceps | reverse complement strand
GGCCGCGGGTCTGGCTCATAGTGTATGGCACACGGGCGAAGTGGAAGGGCACGAAGCAGATGAAGAACACAGCTAGGACCAGGAAGACGTTGAGACGCACACTCTTCTTACGGCTACTACCAGAACCACCACCACCTGGCGGACCTCGAACGGTGCCCGCACGGGTGTGGGGTTGTTGGGGTTGTGTGTGTGTGCCTGTGGCACGGGTGCGGGCATACGAGTTGTAGAGCTCCCTGGTGATAAGGGTGTAGCACACCACCACGGTCACTAGGTTGCCCCAGAAGATCACCTGGCATATGTGGTTGACCACCTCATGCCAACGCAGCCCAAAGTCCGTCTTCAGCTCGCTGCACTTGAAGCGTGACGATGTAGGTGCCCGGCTAGTCAGCACCATGTTTGGTATCGACAACGCCAGCAATGATGCCCAGATACCTGCTGCCAGAAACTTGCGGTTCCTGAGCTTGGTGGCATTGGTGCCCACGAAGGGACTCAGTGTCTTGCGGCAGCGATCCACGCTGATCAGGCCGAAGAACAGGATGCTGATGTACATAGTGAGGTAGAAGAGCACGGACGAGAAGCGGCACACGAACACGCGCATGCCCACCGAGGCCAGGTTGGTGTCCGCCAGGATCTTGAAGGGGAACGTGAGCGTCATGATGACGTCGGCCACCACAATGTTCTTTAGGTAGATGATGAAATGCGAGCGGCTGGGGATGCTGAAGAACACCCACACAGCCAGAGCGTTGAGTGACAGGCCCAACAGGAAGAGGAGGGAGTAGAGTACGGGGAACACTATGGTCTTCAGCATGTTGTCACGGGAACAGGTAACATTGGAGCTACTGTTGGCCATCACAGCAGAGGAAAACACAGGGCCTGCTGGGTAATCCCTGGGGGTCAGAGAAGAGAGAGAATGAGGATGTGTTACAATAAAACCATATTTAAAAAACGCCAGCTAACATTTGGGATTTTAATTGCGTCTGAAACACAGGGCCTGCTGAGGAATCCCTGTGGATCAGAGAGAATAAGGATATCTTTTGGTAAAGCCATAGTTAAAAGACCCCAGCTAACATTCAGAAATAAAATAAATAAATACAAATAAAACACAGTGCCTGTCTCCCTCTTCCATTCCAAAAAGTGATTTTCTCTGTTGAAATGTACAGAACCATGACACTAATTCAGTCTATTTCAGACCCAGTCATCTGAAGACCATGAGTAGTCTGTTAGTGTATAGTGCCATCTCATGTCCACATGAAGCAACAGGAGGTAATGGTAACTGCAGAAAATAAGAATATCTTTCGGGTCTACCTTTTGACATAAAGCCATAGTTAAAAGACCCCAGCTAACATTTGGAATTTTAAATACAAATAAAACACAGTGCCTGTCCCCTCTTCCATTCCAAAAATGTTAAGTGATTTTCTCTGTTCAAATGTACAGAAACATGGCATGACTAATTCAGTCTATTTCAGACCCAATCATCATGAGTAGTCTGTTAGTGTATAGTGCCATGTCATGTACACATGAACCAAGAGGAGTTAATGGTAACGACAGAAAATAAGAATATCTTTGGGTAAGGCCATAGTTAGGAGGTAATGGTAACGGCAGCCCTTACATTGTCCTTCAGTGAGCCGACTAAGCTGAGCCAATGTGGCTGAAACAATCACATGCCCAAGTGCCTTGGAAAGGGAACACAAAAAATACACAAAAATGTTATGGAAATAAATAAATCAACAAAGCATACAAAATATTAACTTAATTTAATATGGCTTATTATTTTACTTCAATAAAGTAATAGAATATCGACTGGTGAACCAAGTGCCTCACTAAAGCACAAAAGTCAATCAGAGATATATATTTTTAAACAAACATTTCCAAGATAAGGCGAGGCAATTTTATTTTTAAAGCGTATCTCATACACAAAGGCAACTCAATGTATTTATTTTAAAACATTTACAGAAATAATTTTCAGCATAAAAGTCTGTTGATGAAATGTGGATCGACAAAAATGCTGATCATGGAAGTGGGTGGAAGACGTGTCCAATCTGGCAACAAACACTCACCTTTCTCTGCCTCCTGCTGTGGCACCATACGAAACTGATCTCCACTCTTTGACACTAAACTCACTCTGTCACTGAACACACCTCACACACACACTAAATACCCTAGTCATTCACCACAGACGTTGGGACTAACAGAACTCACTATCTGTCCACACACACACACACACACACACACACACACACACACACACACACACACACACACACAAATGGTCACTTGCACGCACCAGTCACAGGAGGCAGCTCTTACTTGCATTTCTGCATTCTGTTTCCTTCCGTGCCACGCAGGGAGAAAGAGTGGGAGATAGAGAGAGGTTGAGGGAGAGAGAGAGAGAGGTTGAGAGAGAGAGAGAGAGAGAAATAAAGACTTCACCACTTCAACCTTGTCCTGACATTGTGCCACTTATGCTTGTGTGTTTGTGTGCATATCTGATTAAATCGAGTCTGCAGTGTACACATGCCCACGTGGCGTGTGTGTTTTGGTGTGCACGTGTGTGTGTGTGTGTGTGTGTGTGTGTGTGTGTGTGTGTGTGTGTGTGTGTGTGTGTGTGTGTGTGTGTGTTTGAATATTCACATTCACATTGAAGTCTCCAGGTGCTAACCCTTCTTAGGTGCTTAAATGCAAGATGCTGTCTTCAAGGGACTTTATTTATATACCCCAAAAATCTTGAAACTGAAACCTGAAACATGGAATTGAAAGTGAAAGAAGAAACTAGCCAAACAAGCAAATCTGAATGTTTTGGATGTAAACATAAGTTTGGTTAACAGTAGGCCACAGTCAGCAAGGAGAGGAACCAACCGCACAAGAGGAACTCTTCCCTTTCCAAAAAAGCTCCTCTGTGGTGAACTTCTCTCTTTTTGTTTTCACTGCAGCACGAGGTCTCTGTCTGAGCTCTTGCCCAATACAGTGTGTGTGTGTGTGTGTGTGTGTGTGTGTGTGTGTGTGTGTGTGTGTGTGTGTGTGCGTGCGTGTGTGTGCGTGTGTGTGTGTGTTGCCCAATACAATGTGCCGTGTCAGGTCTGTCAGAGATCTCAGCCAGTTTCCATCCTAGCCATAAAAAGACTATGAGAGACTGAGCGACTGGGTCTATGTGCTGTGCAGACTGGTGCCCCAATGGTGTGTGTGTGTGTGTGTGTGTGTGTGTGTGTGTGTGTGTGTGTGTGTACATACTGTATGTCGCTCATGTTTCTATGTGGTGTGCAGACTGGTGCCCCAATGGTGTGTGTGTGTGTGTGTTTGTGTGTGTGTGTGTGTGTGTGTGTGTGTGTGTGTGTGTGTGTGTGTACAGTATGCATGCACTGCTGTACTGTACTTCTGCTTGTTTTCAAATATGTTAATGAAGTAGGACCACAACCACACACGTGCAAACACACACACACACACACACACACACACACACACACACACACACACACACACACACACATCTGACAAGTTACAAGATTGCACTCAATTCAGGTCCCTCAGATCTCACTCAAAAAATATCCTTCTAACGAAACCTGTGGTGAGTACTGAGTGTGGTAAATCTGCTTCTAGGTTTGCATTCTCCCAAATGCATTTTAGCTTGCACTAAGCACTTTTATGGACTTAAGCACCTGGGAGAATACTCCCCTTAGTTCCTATCCAGTCCAGCTCTGGAATAAACCCCCAGAGGAGATAAAGAGCAAAGATCACTCCTCTCACTATCAGAATTAAAGTAGCCTACTTACCTGTAGTCTAGTGTAAGTAGCCTACTTACCTGTAGTCTAGTGTGCATCACAGGGATGTATTTCATTCAGTCACACAGGACATATTTCATTCAATCAGAGAATCTCATATAAGAATTAAAGTAGTCTACTTACCTGTAGTGGCAGTAGTAGTCTAATGTGCATCAGTAGTTGCTCACAGGGATGTGTTTCATTCAGTCTCAGAGGGATTTCATTCAGTCATGGGATGTCACAGGAAATAAATATTAGTGTTTACATGATATCGTCTCATAGACTCAGAGAGTAGATAGCTAGCTGAGGAGAACATGAGAGAGGGAGAGAGAGAGAGAGCGAGAGGGAGGGAGAGAGAGAGAGAGAGAGAGAGAGAGAGTGTAGTTGATCAGAATAGCAAGTTTAATCAGCAGTGCTGTTTTAACTCTGCCAGGCATGTCAGGTTGGTTGGGTAGGTGCAGGTTTACTGTGCAAATAGGCAGAGAGTGAATCTGATACGCCCCCTCAGGTGTGCCCCAGGTGTGCCTCAGGTGTCCTCAATCCCTCTATTGTGCTCAGCTTCTTTGTGTTCCACCTGTACCTGTGCTGCTGTGCTGTCGGACCTGCCGTGGCCACGGGCCCAGTTTCGGTAAACAGTCGATCTTCTCCAGGCCTGGACTGGCCATCGAGGTTACAGGGGCTTACATGGGCCAGGGCCTGGGTCATACTCATAATTTTCTTGAAGGATATTGGGCTAGTCCAATTGAATCTCTGATGTTCATGCAATATGTCAAACTTACAGTGTTTTAATTGATTGAATAAAACTATTGAATAAAAAAATCAGTGGGGCCCGGGCCATTTTTTAGACCTAGTCCAGACTTTGTCATTCCAGAGAGTAAAGAGAAATTGGTGCTGCACACAAGTTCCAAAAGACCAAGAAGTTTTTAACTCATTGACTGCCAATGACGTCTTTAGACGTCAACTGAAATACTGCCGTTCACTGCCAATGACGTCTTTAGACGTCAACTGCGTTTTTTAATGGGGAGGGCTGCAGAAAGACCTAGGGAACCTTGTCTGTAAATATCAGAATTCTCCGTCGAAAATTGTTGTTCCAAATTGATCCTGAGGGTGGCAGTGTGTCACTTTGGATGTGAGATGAGCATAGATTCATAGGTATGGCCAAGGGAGAAGTAGAGAAAGCTAATGACATGGCTAAATATGCCGCTAGCAAAGTGCAGACGTAAATCGGAGAAATTTAGGCAGTTCACACTCGATCAGAGTATGTGTCACTGCCATAGTAGTTCGAGTAGTGTTCCGATCGTGGGAGATGAAGGAGATCAACCTTGGGCAAACGGAAATAGCAGTTGTGACTTGTTTCAGTGCCCAGCTAGCTCACAGTTCCGGGTCAGGTAAGAATTTGCGAGCCAGTTGTTGATCACTGAGTTTTCGCTGTCACAGCCTGTAAATAGCATATATTTACCTTGTTACAACAATGTCTATTTTATTACCAAAAGCCCCCTGTTACTGTTGTTTTTGTGGTCTTATCAAAGGAAGACATTTTCCCGATGTTTGACGTGCTAATAGACCGAAAAAATCGCGCATCCATGACACTAACGTTGTCAAACAAAACGCTAATTTTCTCCCTTTTTTGATAAAAAACGGGTGTGTTTGGAGAAAGTAGCTTATGTTCGCCTGCTGATTTCTAAGCAATGGAAAGGGGTAGAAACGAACTTTTTTTTCTGGTGAAAGAAGAGAGTCTGCTCTTTCTTGTGGTAGTTTCATTGTTTATGTAGTCGTAACACATAATATTCTGTGGCTCTTTAAAAAACAGTCAAAATTCCCCAAAACCTCTGGCAGTATGGAACTCTCTATTCTGAAAACGGCTGGCAGTCAATGAGTTAATAAATAAACGGCACAGAACAATTTTCCGAAAGGACAAATAAACTATCTATCTATCTATAAAGATTACTTGTTTACAATCAAGTAGGCTACTCTTTTGACCTAGGCCATATTTTTGTCTGAAATGTATGTTGATCTAACAAAGGCCATGGGCCAAAATATTATCAATATTTATTAGCTGGATTGACTGTCAGTAGCTATCACCTTGTTTTTTGGTGCAGTCAGTAATCCCCCACTGATCCAGGCCTTTGTTGCGTGTGGATAGGATAGGTTTGTATTACGATATGTTTTATTTGGTGTTATCTAGAAGACTTCCTCAAGTTATTTTGCACTTGGAAGTGAATCAGATGCTTCCAAACACCTTGTGGAGGCGATATTAGGCTGAATTAGTAGCTTCTGCACACAAAATGTATTTCTGCTGATCTGCGTAGCATACAAAACGAGGATAGGTGTTGCACTGTAGGCCTGAAGGGAAGTATGCTGTCAGCCTGGATTCTTACAGAAACTCCAGCGGATTATGAGTGTTGGCGAGAGAGATGTTTAAGGAAGTGGGAGTGTGTTGCCAAATTCATAAATAGTTTGATCGGACATAGTGGTTGCATAATGTTAGAAATAGTACAGGTAGGCCAACACTTCTGGTACTGTAGCTTATTTGCCTATTTCTCAAAGGAGTCTTTTTTGTGCTGTTTTTACAAATGCTGGTTAATCTTCATGAAGTGTAAAGTTTGCATAAGACTCTAGAACGTCGTTGTGCCCGTGATCCAATGCCATTATGACATCATGAGTTCTAAGTGTTCCCAGAGTTCTGCTGCCAGCCTGTAGCTGCCCTAATTAAAACCAAAACACAACAAGACGACGACAAAACGAGAGAGCTTGTTGCTCTCGCTGCTTTGTTCACCATGGCGACACGATGGAGTAATGTCTTGCTGACGTGCTCGTAATGTCCCAGAGTAGTAACATATCCCTCCCGGACGGACACACATGTTTAATACACTTTGATATGACATAATCTCGTTTTATGACACTCAGCGTGGGTCGTCCAATAACAGTGAGAAGTTGTGGTTTGCCTCCAGCTGTCAATAGTAATCTGGCCCTAGAGATCAGTAGTGAGTTGGTCTGGCTCTCTTGCATGGAGAGCAGTGATGCCATTTTGTCCCCATTATTCCTGGCCTAACCAATGATTACTGGGTCAATAACCCCTAACTAGGATTAACCTACATGGAGGAACATTCACTATGGCCATCCAGACAATACACCTATGCTAATGGATACACACACACACACACACACACACACACACACCCAGACATACACACACACACACACACACACACACACACACACACACACACACACACACACACACACACACAAACATACTCAAGCCAATCACATTGTCCAGCAGCACTGTGTTAGAGAGTCACCTGTGACAGTAGTGGTCACAGTAGGGGAGGTGGTATAGTTTTAACAGCTGTCCTGTGCAGGGTAGGTGCTCTCCTCTCTTCTCCTCTCCTCTGTTCTCCCCTCATCTCCTCCCCTCATCTCCTCTATCTTCCTCTGCTCTCCTCTTCTCTTTCATCTCCCCTCCAATCCTATCCTCCGCACTCCCCTCCTCCTCTCCTCCCTCTCACCTCTCCTCATGCTCTCTCCTCTCCTCTCTTTTCCTTTTCTCTTGTCCTTTCTTCTCCGCCTCTCTTCTCCTCTCCTTCCTCTGCTCTCCTGTTCTGTCTTCCCCTCCTCTCCTCTCCTCCCCTATCCTCGTCTCCTCTTCTGTTCTGCTCCTCTCCCTCCTCTCTCTCCTCCCCTCCTCTCCTCCTCCTCCCTCCTCCTCCTATCCTCCTCTCCTCTCTCCCTCCTCTCTTCTCCTCATCCCTCTCTCCTCCCTCTCCTCTCTTCCCTCTCCCCTCCTCTATTCTCCTGTCTTGTGTTGGCCCTTACTGTACCCCCCACCCAGACAGACACACAGTTAAAAGACATTACACATGTACAGCCAAGGGGGTTACATTTGAACACAAAGCAGCTCTATTCAACATCAACAGCCTGTGAAACGACCAGTGCTCCCACACACGTTCCCTGTACAACCTACCACCCACCCACCCACACACACACACACACACACACACACACACACACACACACACGTGCACACACACACACACACACACACACACACACACACGTACACACACACACACACACACACACATACTGCATACTGTATATATCATCACAACATTTCATGCAGGGAAGAAACGTATGAACTTTACTGTATATCAACCCACATCAGATACATCACACACACACACACACACACACACACACACACACACACACACACACACACACACACACACACACACACACACACACACACATTCTGCAGTTGGAAAGCCAAACAGCCCTAGAGCTGTATTTCACACTCTGGTGGCTGGTCTTTGATTGAGTGGTCGTCAGCCGAGTGCCAGACATCCCATAAATTAGGCCATAGAGTTCTTATGTGGTCAGGAGCAACAAGTGTGTGTGTGTGTGTGTGTGTGTGTGTGT
>JAODXP020000021.1:23492007-23524507 GCA_027497455.2 Sardinella longiceps | reverse complement strand
TGGCCATGTTCTACTTTTACAGCATGTTAGCCTGTACATTAGCCTGCATAGCCCTCACTCACAGGTCAGTTTTATAAAGGCCCCATACTGCGCTTGTATGCCTGTAAAAGCCGTTCTGCACTTACACGCCTTTCACTCATACACACACACTTACACGCCTTTCACGGCCCCACTGGTGATCCGGAGTGTGTATCAACCTTTGTGGAGCACAGCAATAGGAAAGATCATATATCAAGATCATAAAAATATTACTAATAATAACACTAGATAATGTAGATTTGTGTTTGTGTGTGTGTGTGTGTGTGTGTGTGTGTGTGTGTGTGTGTGTGTGTGTGTGAGAGAGAGAGAGAGAGAGAGAGTGAATGAAAGAATGTGCGTGTGTGTGTGTGTGTGAGAGAGAGAATGAGTGTGTGTGTGTGTGTGTGTGTGTGTGTGTGTGTGTGTGCAAATAAGAGGGCATATTTGTTTTATAAGAGAGAGAGAGAAAGAAAGAAAGAAAGAGCATGTGCATGTGTGTTTGTGTGCATACGTGCGTGCACATAAGTCTGCTTCTGTGAGCTCTGAGGGTTTGCGTGTTTGTATGTGGGATTAATGTTATTATTGACAGTGGTTTGATGAAGACCTGCGCTCTGTGCCAAATCTCCTCTCATTCCTTTCCCTCACTCTGTCCAGGAACACTTAAGTGCAAACCACACGATCCCACAGCAACCAACAGTGGAGAAACCTGGCACAGAAACACTGAGAGAGACAGAGAGAGAGAGAGAGAGAGAGAGAGAGAGAGAGAGAGAGAGAGAGAGAGAGAGAGAGAGATGGAGTGAAAAAGGGTCTTGTATTTCATAAAACCAGGACTTTGCTAAAAGCACAAAAATACAAACACATGTTGTGCAGTGTGCTTGCTGTCTGTCGTCATATACAGCAAGACATATAGATTCCATACGATTGCATGCTCTTCGTCATGTATAGGTCTATAGCTACATGTTCTGTTTGGAACCCAAACACTGTGCTTTCATGCAACTCTCACTGACCACAAGTTTATTGTCTACATTAATGCAACAGACCTGCAGTCAATGCGGTCCTGCAGTGTGGATAGCCACAGAATCACAGACACTGGGAGAGTTCCCCAACAGTAGCAACCTTAGATAGCCACAGAATCACAGACACTGGCATAGTTCCCCAACAGTAGTTACCCTGGATAGCCACAGAATCACAGACACTGGCATAGTTCCCCAACAGTAGTTACCCTGGATAGCCACAGAATCACAGACACTGGCATAGTTCCCCAACAGTAGTTACCCTGGATAGCCACAGAATCACAGACACTGGCATAGTTCCCCAACAGTAGTTACCCTGGATAGCCACAGAATCACAGACACTGGCATAGTTCCCCAACAGTAGTAACATTGGATAGCCACAGAATCACAGACACTGGCATAGTTCCCCAACAGTAGTAACATTGGATAGCCACAGAATCACAGACACTGGCATAGTTCCCCAACAGTAGTAACCCGTAGACAGAATTATGTAGGAAGGCAGCGACCAGGCTACCACAGACTCAGACGCTGGGAGAGTTCCCCAACAGTAGCCCACCACTCTATCCTGCTGCCCTGCCGTGTGGATCCACAGACACTTGGCCTGACAAGCCAGACTATAACACATAATATAATGAATAGTCTGACTACAAACAAAAGGCCGTGGCTCAAGAATCTGCCTTGTCGTTCAAACTGCCAACCAGTCAGGGCAACGAACGAGCTGATTCAAAGAACCCACCCCAGAACTTCATGCCCATATAGAGCATTGTGATTGGTCCCTGACATCAATGATGATTGGATATTACAGCTCCCTATGGCTGATGGCAAGAAATACTCGCTAAGCAAATCGATTTGCTACCACTAGGGCACGACTAGATTTCTAGGCTAACAGACACTGGGAGAGTTCCCCAACAGTAGAAGGGTCGTTTCAAGGTACTTTGGGGGCCCCAAGCAAACAGGGCATGGGGGTCCTTCACTTCCCATAAATAGGATAAAAGAATTACATTGTTATAATCTTCTTTTATTACTATAATTATTTGTGTTGATGTCATAGTTGTGTAACTGCAGCCTAAAGTCACATTTTATTGAAGAACACCACAAAATAAACTACTAATTACTAAAACAGCCTTGGGGGCCCAGGCAATTGCCTGGTTTGCCTGTCCTGTTGCAACGGCCCTGATGTCTAGATATCTAGGCTAACAGTTGAATTCCCCAACATAGTTGAATTCCACAACAGTAGTCCACTCTGTCCCCATGCAGGAATGCTCAGCCACTGATTATACCTCCATTTATTTGTCCAAACCAGTGTGTGTGTGTGTGTGTGTGTGTGTGTGTGTGTGTCTCTCTCTCTCTCTTGTGTGTGTGTGTGTGTGTGTGTGTGTGTGTGTGTGTGTGTGTGTGTGTCTGTGTTACACCTCCATTTATTTGTCCAAGCCTGCGTTTGAAGACAGGCCACCAGGTGCCTTTGGAGTCCAGACCGTTCATTAGAGGCCGACATGCAGGGACTGTGACACTTAAACTGACTGCAATTTCCTCCTCTCATGACAGGAGCTTCAGAGACAGGCAGACAGACAGACAGACTCTGTGTGTGTTTACGCTACTGTGCCCTGCTGTGCTGCGCTGAGCTGAGCATTCTGGGTAATCTGAGAATGACAGATGAGACCTCGCCCTAGAACTCTGTAGCACTGCTTGATGTTAAAAAAGACGTTTGATCACAGCGAATGGGATCTGGTTTGAGATGGGTGACAAATTTAACTGCCCTGAGCGCAACCTGCTCTGAGGAATTTTTCCTCCATCAGCGACTGACGTGTTTCCATGGCTCCAGGGCACGGCTACTTTAGACTAATTTAAAACAGGTGACTGGCCCAAGCCTGCTGCCTGCTGCAACTCCCACACACTGCTCCCTTAATTATCAGAGGGCCACAGCTGCCATGCAAGCTTAATGGAGATTCATTTACTTACTCATTACACTTAGACTGGATATAGGGGAACTTCCAGTCTTAAAGGTGACATAGAATGGATTAATTGAGTATTGTACCTTGTTCTCTGATGTTAAAATACAACATATTCAATTGTATTTTGTCAAAAAGAAGATCAAGTGATATTTTACAGGCCTAGATAACACCTCATATTTAAGATGTGTATTGAATTTTTTTTTTTTTTTTGCCTAAACAACGCCCCACTCTGGCCACCTTAATTGAACTGCAATGGCTTTGTGCTATTTGACATCATTTGTAGGCTTTATTCTAATTCGCCCATGCTTTAGTGGCAATTTCTAAATGTAGGATTTCCATATGAAAGAGGGCAGAACCATGCCTCATGTTCATGATAGCTATTTGACCATGCACAACCTCTCTTAATTCATCAAAGCCAATGTAAAAGTGGTTTTCCATTCTCTGTCTCCTTTAAACTGGCCTAGTCTATCTATCTATCTATCTATCTATCTATCTATCTATCTATCTATCTATCTATCTATCTATCTATCTATCATCCATCCATCCATCCATCCATCCATCCATCGTATTCTTACTGTAATACGGTAACTAGCTGTGTCTGGAGGCTCTTTTTGAAAGCTGCTGTAAAATGCCCGTTTTAATAGACTGGTCAGTGTCTGAGGCGGAAGAGAACGCTTAAACACGCCGGTCCCCTTCAGGGTCAGTGACTTCCAGCTCGTTTGATGTGTTAGCTAATGAGTGTGGGGGTGTGTGGAGAGACCCCTCCGGAGGGGCTCTGGGACGATAAAGTGTCCGCCACTACACCTGTGACAAGTCCACATCTGGAGCTGGTTTCCACTGATAGGACAAGCTAGGGCAGTAGCACATAAAGCAACTCAGACATCCGCTCACGCGACTGGAAAATGGGACTTTTTGGCTGTTTATTTCTTTCTTTTCTCTTTCCTATCTTTATTCGTCTGCAGTGCAGTTCCAGTGTGGTTCTTGTAACAGCAAACAGCAGAGATACAATATCACATTATCATGTTATGATACTTAAAGCAAAAAAACAATAGAAATCCCACAGGCGAAGATGCTTGCTAAATATGTTTGGGGTCTGTCTGAATGAATAAAGCCAGTGTGGTTCTTGTAGCAGAGATACAAGATCACATTATCATGTTATGATACTTAAAGCAAAAAAAAAACAAAATAAGAAATCCCACAAAGTCCAAGATGCTTGCTAAATATGTTTGGGGTCTGTCTGAATGAATAAAGCCAGTGTGGTTCTTGTAGCAGAGATACAATATCACATTATCATGTTATGATACTTAAAGCAAAAAAACAATAAAATCCCACAGGCGAAGATGCTTGCTAAATATGTTTGGGTCTGTCTGAATGAATAAAGCATTGTGAATCCACCACAACATTCCCAGTGTTCCCGTATTTCACGAGTCACCTCCTGCCAACCAGCCTCACTTTCCACTCAAAGCTTTTCACGCTCATTTGATACTGTTATTCCCCATTTAGTTCACCTCATTCCACAGCCCCACAACCAGAACCCTGTGTGTGTGTGTGTGTGTGTGTATGAGTGAGTGAGAGTGTGAGTGTGTGTATGTGTGTGTGTATTGTGTATTTGTGTGTGTATCGTGTATTTGTGTGTGTGTGTATCGTGTATTTGTGTGTGCGTGTCTGTGTGTGTGTGTGTGTCTGTGTGTGTGTGTGTGTGTGTGTGTGTGTGTGTGTGTGTATGTATGTATGTATGTATGTGAGTGTGTGTGTGTGTGTGTGTGTGTGTGTGTGTGTGTGTGTGTATGTATGTATGTATGTATGTATGTGAGTGTGTGTGTGTGTGTGTGTGTGTGTGTGTGTGTGTGTGTGTGTGTGTGTGTGTGTGTGTGTGTGTGTGTGTGTGTGTGTGTGTGTGTACGCATCTCTCTAAGATCTTCATGTTACATAGGTCTGATTAGTGTTCCACTAGAAGCTTTATGACCAAGGCAGTGTTTAAACATGATTGATGTGTGCAAATATGCAGCACAGAGGAATCCTATGAATGGAGTCTATTTAAACATCTCCAAAAGCAGGCGATTTACAGCAGGTGTGATGCCTGCCAATGTGTGTGTGTGTGTGTGTGTGTGTGTGTGTGTGTGTGTGTGTGTGTGTGTGTGTGTGTGTGTGTGTGTGTATGTGTATGTGTGTGTGTGTGTGTGTGTGTGTGTGTGTGTGTGTGTGTGTGTGTGGGGGGGGTGTTGTTGTCAGGGGGAGAGATTATGGGAGATGGGTTTCCTACTGTATCTGACTCTCCTGTCGACCGTAGTGTAGAGAGAAGAGGAGAGAAGAGAAGAGGAGAGGAGAGGAGAGAAGTGGAGAGACGAGGGAGATGAATCTCTCTCTTGTGCCGACAAGGCTGAGGTGTGGATTCTAGAACGCCGTCGCCAAATTCCACTTTCAAACTTGAGCATGGAAGGGTGAGAAGATACAAGAGAGATGACAGAGAGAGGGAGGGAGAGAGAGAGAGGTAGAAAGAGGGAAAGAGAGAGGGATGAAGAGGAAGAGAGAAATAAAAAGAGAGAGGGAGAGTGAGGAAAATCAAAAGAAAGAGATGGGTAAAGAGGAAGAATAAAAGAAAGAGAGAGAGGAAAAGAGAGAGAGTCATGGGAGAAACTGGATGACTGATCTGTGGTTACACATACAGTACCTTACTGTAATCCACGGTCTGGATGTGAGAGGAGGGTAAATTTACAGCAGTAACTCCTCTGGGTCTCAGGGCTCATCAACACCACAGCTGCTACTGCTACTGCTGCTGCTGCTGTACTGGGCCCCATGCAGCACCGCTGCCAGAGCGGAGCAGAGCAGAGCAGAGCAGACTGCCATGTTCACAGGCACAGCACAGAGTCTCCTCCTCAGGGCTGATGTTTAATGTACGCTCGGCCCGACCTGGCCCGTCGTAAAAAGGCAACAGAGAGAGAGAGAGGTGTGTGTATGTGTGTGTGCGTGTGTCTCCTCCTCAGGGCTGATGTTTAATATACGCTCGGCTCGGCTTGGCCCGGCCCGGCCCGGCGTAAAAAGGCAGCAGAGAGAGAGAGAGAGAGAGAGAGAGAGAGAGAGAGAGGGGGTGTGTGTGTGTGTGTGTGTGTGTGTGTGTGTGGGGGGGTTGTGGGTATCGGCTGCTGCCAGCCCCCCCCGCCCCCCTCTCCACAGAAATATGTCTCACCCTTCACAGGCATTCTGCTTCTCTCTGCTCTCACATATTTTCCTCTCCGGCTTTCATGATTTCTCACTTGCCTCAAAGCCCTCAAAGTGTTTTCTCTCTCTCTCTCTCTCTCTCTCTCTCTCTCTCTCTCTCTCTCTCTCTCTCTTCTGTTTCTTACTCAGGGAGAAGAAATGTGCACTGCCAAAGCATAAGTGCACAAGTGCCTATAATGGCAAGAGGGAGAAAATTATATGTTTACAAAAAGTGGACTGATATTCGTGCAACTGAGTGTACTTTTGTGAGTAAGTGATTGTGTGTGTGTGAGTGTGTGCACAAATGCCTATGTGTGTTTGCATGCATAGCCAAATTCCCCCAATAAATGGACTGATATTCATAAGTGTGTGTGTGTGTGTGTGCACGCCCGCGCACGAGTGTGTGTGTGTGTGTGTGTGTGTGTGTGTGTGTGTGTGTGTGTGTGTGTGTGTGTGTTACAGATTAAAGAACTCCAGTGCTCCCAGCACCAAGCATTAAACCCATGCGGTTGTTTTTGTAAAAGTGCTTTTGTACAGTAAAACATCAAACAGGCCTCTACAAGAGACCAACCCTGTGCAGGAAATGAAGACACATCAGGATGAGGCCTTATTATGGTTTCAACACCTCATTTACCTGCCCAGGGGTCACACACACACACACACACACACACACACACACACACACACACACACACACACACACACACGTACACAGAGAGACAGACAGGCGGACGCAGTATGGTGAAACTGAGTAAACTGCACCAAAGTGTTTAAATGGAAAACATCCCCTAGCTTTTATGATACCCTAGTTATTATTGTGCCCGGAGCATTGGTCAGTTGGCTCTTTGCTTAGTCTATATGTGTGTGTTTGTGTGTGTGTGTGTGTGTGTGTGTGTGTGTGTGTGTGTGTGTGTGTGTGCTCTGCTCTCTCTGTTAGTGTGTGTGTGTGTGTGTGTGTGTGTGTGTGTGTGTGTGTGTGTGTATCTGTGTGTGTGTGTGTGTGTGATGACAAGGAATATTACACAACAAATTCATGACCTTATATTGACATGGTAATGTTTGCAATGGTGGAGGAACTGCTGAGTGTTCCATCCTTCTCTGCATGTCCTGAGTTCAGTTAGGAACAGGGGCGGAGCTATAGGGGGGGCGGGCAGGGCCACCGCCCCTGGGCCCAGGGCCCTCCCACTATGGAGGAGGGGCCCCTTCATCAACCTTCAACTGCATCACGAAAATTTTCTTGACTACACTTTAGTTGCATTGCAGCAGACAAGTCTGAAAACAGTGAAAGACTTTAGTTGTGCATTACATTATATACCCCTTGTCTTTGCTTATCATTCTTATCATGGTTATTTATATAAAAAAAAAATAATAATCTTTTAAATTCCTTAAAGACACTTAAAATAAACTAAATTACAAGGTTTTCGAGCAAAACTAAGCTGTTATGTATTTAGAATGGTTGTTTTTACATTTTGCAATTTGCAAAAAGTGCAATGCATGATGGGTAGTTTAGTATGAAAGCCATCGTCCTGCTGCGTCAGCTGTCAGTGGACTAGGGAAGAAGTGCGCATGGCTTCTCTGTTGGTTGTGTACGAGAATATGTACGGATGAAGCATGTTTAAAAGTAAAAGCGGGACACAATAGAGGATGGACAGAATAATAAAGAGAAGGCGATCTTTAGACCTCTTTGAGTTTTTAATTCACCGTCTGCTTCTACTAGTTGTGAACATGACTCAGTTCCCTGTCCCTGTGCTAACACTGGCTGTAGCTCTGGCCAATGTAGAGAAGGGTTAGGAATGTGGAGAGGGAGATTGAGAATCAGGAAATTGTTTGTCAGTCATTATTTTGTAACCAGCTCTCTCATTGGCATGTTAGAAATTGTGCATTGTTTGAAATGAAAGAAATCTCTGTTTTTTATTTGATTGTTTTTAAATAATGTTTTAAAAAAGCAATGCCTTCTGGGAGCATCAAGGCAGAGTAGCAAAACAACTCTTCATTTGGAAACTGAAAGTCATCTAGCCACAGTTAGGAGAGGTTGAGCTGGCCAGGCTAAAAAAATTAACAGGGGTTCCAAGCAACACAAGGGGGAGGGAGCGGAGCAAAAACGAGACAAATTGAAGAGAGCACTGTTTACTGATAGCGAAACATGCACGAAATTGTCAACTCAATTGCAGCTTTAGCTAGCTGCACTAGTAGTAGGCTAGTAATGACACTGCTATCCATAGACAAGGTTGTGGAGAAGAGCAAGCTGTCTCGTATTTCGTTAACTGCATGAAGGTAAGACTCAGGTTTTTATTTGAGCGGCTGGCTCTATGTTTTATATGCATTGGTGTGTCATTGTTTTGGTGCAGTAGTTTAAAGCATGGATTATTAGCATGGGCTACTAAATGAGCTCTTGAACTAGCCGTTTCCGTGTGTCAAAAAAATATCTGTGAACTGTGAATTGCGTGCGCGTGTCCCTGTTAGCCACTTATTGGAAATATGGAAGTGCAAATACCAGGGCTGTTTTTTGTAATGTGGTTGGTTGTATTATTATGCCTTAAAGTAGGCTACATGCCGAATGGACACATTACTGAGCGATATACATTGTTCTGTCTGAATTGTTGTAGAGATTATTTCAGCGCCGGCACCTATGTGCGCTTGGGGGTGCGTGCGTGCGTTTTGGGAGTGGGTGGGGGGCCCGTTTGGCGTTTTGCCCCGGGGCCTTAGGTTCAGTTGTTCCGCCACTGGTTAGGAAAGCAGCTTCTGTAAAAACTACATCATGGCCTTTTGTATCTTCTGCTGCAGACTACTGAAGGAGATCATAGGCCCAATAGATTACAACAAGAGATATGCAACTATTTGTGGATTATTGATGTTTTCAATGACTTAGTTTAGTTTAGTGTGTTTACAGTAGTAATAACGTTAAAAAGGTGAAAACCCACAGCCCTAATGACTTAGTCAGTCACTGTAGCCACTGATGCGACCAGTAATAATAATCATAAATAGTCTGAAGTCTAAAAGAGAACAACAGCTACTGATGCAACCAGTCGTAATAATCATCATAGTCTGAAGTCTAAAACAGAAATGACACAAAGGACTTCTCAAGAAGACACTGATATATTTTATGGGCAGTAGCTAAGTTTTAATATTCCTTTTTCCAAGGCATAGTCTTAGTTTGGCTGAGTTTGAAAACTATGAATGACAAAGACCCATCAACTGAAGGACAGAGCCTGTCAGCAGCTGCACACAAATGCAAACTACAGCCACCAACACACATTGGAGACGAGCTGAAGAGGAAGAAGAACGCAGGCGTTTGTTTTGATGTACAGTATATAAGAAGACAGAGGGAGAGACAGGCAGAGGAAATAAATCTATCACGCTGGCTCCCTGTCTCTCAAAGGTAAGACTCTGGACAACAGTCAGTGTTGAGCTGAGTTTGCATGGAAAATACATTAGCTGGGTCAGGCAGACGCAGGCAGCTGGGTCCAGATCTTATAAAAGGTGCACTGCCAAAGTCAACTCGTCAGCCGCAGTGGCGAACAGGAGTGCTCTTCATTCGGTGGCGGAGCGCCGTAAAACCATTCTTAAAACTGAAGTTATGTGAAATCGGCCCCCGGCCCAGAAGATCTCTTGGGGAGACAGAAGCAGTCACATGTTAAGGTTCTGTCATGAAAGAACTTTCAAAGGCCGAGAGAAACAACCCACGGCAAGGAAATGTTTTGCTTGGTTGGTTAGTAAAAGTTTGTAGGGGTAGGTATGGGGAGATCCAACATTGTTAATTTGATTGGGTAATACAGGACTTTGTTATAAAACCAGTAGGTCTTTTTTTATATATACATTCACATTGCCCAACAAGTTAATTGTGTCTGATTGTCTACACACAGTGAGCAGTTTTTCCCCACAAGGCTCAGAAACCTGCCTCCCAAATTCCTGCTTTTATGGAAGAGTTTTTCCTCCTTTTGCTGTCTGGAAAAATAGGAAAAAATGTCTGTCCTTCGCCAGCTCTTCTTTCAGAGTGTAAATATGCAGTCTCTACATAAATACAAACAACCAATAGGCTACTTATGGCAAAGATATTTGACAACAATATCAATATCAATGTCAATGTGAACTGTTCTTAAACGAGGTAAGAATGTCCACACAGTAACACGGACTGGTCTGTTTCAACATGAGTTTCCCACTAACTGGGAAGAATGAAACGTTTCCCTCATCCTGGTCTATTTGTAATGTCTGAACATTTCTAGGCTCTAGCCAAGGGTGTTCAAACTGATGAAGTCATGTGGCTTTTTCCTTAAGGAAAAAAAAAGTCATGTCTTGTACTCATGCTCATTCTTAAATCTTAAAACACCCTCCTTTTTTAACACATCTATAAACTTACATGGTTCGTAATAACAGCCTTATAAACACTCTGTTATGGAATTACTGTGTAACATTCGTGTAGTCATATTAAAGGGCGATTCCAACCAAAGGTGCGCAATGACGAAGACTGTTTAAGAGAGGAGTTGGGGCAGTGGGAATCAAACTTTGCATGTCGCTGTAAGCAGTTTTAAGCTGTCGCTAAAGATTCAACATCTCAAATCGAGTTTTTAGAGTTTTAGAATGTTGCTGTTTTTTAGAACGTTGCAGAATCTTGTTGTCAATCCTTGGTCTGTAGCAGCCTTAAAAAGCAGTAAATGTGTCCTGTAGTTCACTATTAAACACAGTACAGTCATTACTCATTTTTGCCTCCATCATTCCAGATCATTACAAGAGAAAACATCATCACCAGTGGCCAAGCCAAACTATTTAGCTGGCCATTTTCTACAACTGTGCACTGTGCAACCCAATGCGAGAATTAGGGTGGTGGGGTGTGTATGCTTATGAGGGTTGGGTCTCAGTGATGGAGATGGACTCATTCATCAGGGCTAAGGTCAAACATCAGTGATGGGGAGATGGGGAAGAGGTTCCCTGCCTTCTCCCTGCAGTGCTACCACAAGTGGATTCTAATGAGTGTAATCCCAGCCATAAATTGTTCCCAGACATATCCCATTTTTCCTTGTTCACTCTCTCTCTCTCTCTCTCTCTCTCTCTCTCTCTCTCTCTCTCTCTCTCTCCCTCTCTCTCTCTCTTGTTACTTTTAATGACTGCATTTTTGAAAGATTGCATTTGCCCCGTGCCCCTGATCTTCGATGGGACATGTTGAAATGGTAGTAGGTCAACAACAATATTAACTCTGTGAAGGTAGGGGAAAGATACACTGACTGCACAGTAGAAACATAAAGTTCATTATAGAGCTGTCAACTACTTCTAATTAACTAAGAGAATGCCAGTAATCTGCTGTTTGTACAACTTCATCATATCAAAATGGAGGAAACCAAAATGTAAATATTTTCAGAGGGTATCCTAGACCAAGGCCCTGATACAGAACAGAGGCTGGTTTGGCTCATAGTTTAATGCATGTGCCACAATTATGTGCGTTGGAGGTGCAGTCGTAAATCATTCCCGAGTGCCTTCCTGTTTTACCTAGCGGTTAGCACTCCGGAGAGCACTTTCAGAAGGTCACAGTTGTGTCAGTAGAGCAGACAAGTAGCCCCAGTGGGGTGGTCACCTCATTTTGAGCTAAGGGGCTGCTCTTAGTACCTCAGGATTCATTTAAGTGTCTAGTTTCAGTGTAAAACAACTTCAGTTTTTTCCTGTTTTTCTTTTTTTTATTCTTTTTTATTTATTTTATTTAAGAGTTTTCCATGCACTCATGTCTGGAGTCTGTAGCAGCAGACAAGCAAAGAGTTCCATTGAGCACCGGGGGATTCTGAGGTGGCTGCACTTTATTGTTGCATGAAAATGGGAAATTACTTGTGGATTCTAATGTTGTACATGATGAGTTTTTTCCCTGTAGTGCAACAGTGGTGAAAATATGAAGGTGTAAGATAAATTTATTGTGATGTTTAACACACTTCTGCTTTTCACTCGGCCATTGTATTTGGCCTGCAGAGTTTGTTTCTGACTTTCATAGTAGGTGTAGGAAGATCAGGGCTGCTGAGAGGTTGCTACAACAGGACTGTTGAATTCCCAGACTTTGACTTTGCCAGATTTTCACAGAAACACCGTAGAGAAAACTTTACTAGCCTTGCGTTATTTGCAGACTTTCGTGGTCCAAAACCTTGCACCTCAGAACCCCCTCCAACAATGAAGTGGTTAGCATAATTTGGACTGCCGTTTCCCCTGGTCAAACCACTGAACTCCACAGTTTTTCTCTTTTCAAATCTCCATCCAGGGGTGACATTTGTTTTCCCAACAACAGTCTACTCACCCAAAACCCCACCTAATAGGATCTCGCACTAGATACTGAACTTAGCCACAAGAACTCACAAAAACAAACCAGTAAAACAAGATCACGTCCTCCTGGAGGACAGCTAATGGGATGTTTGCTCCGTCTTGGCAGAACACTGTGTCATTATTATCCTCTAAACTCCTTGTTTCGCATCCTTGTTTGTCTTCAACAGCATCTGCATCCCCAAGAAGGATTCTGCTCCATCTGTCTCCATCTGTCTGTCTACCTTCTCTACTTGCCTTCTCTGGATGCTTAGCCCAACACAGGATGTTCATGACCTCTCTGGACTAAACCCCTTATGACTTTTCCCCCTGGCTCTTACATGAACAGCATTGAAGGGGAAAAAAAGAAACAATAAACGCTACATTTTATTTCCCTGAATAAGTTCCCTACTCTTTTCATAGCTTTCTGTGACCCTAAAACTGTACTGTGTAATCCCTCAGTATGTGAGCTGTGGTCAAGTTTGAAGTCAAAGGCAGAACACAAGAACATTCCACTCCTTTTGTTTAATTCTGGGGTACCACAAAATGCCTCTGTGAAATGATCCTCAAAACATTATTTATTGTTATTAGGCTGTGTAATATTTCCTTAACACTAACATATTATTACTGACAAAGTAGACATATGCTCATGTATTCCTACAAAGGCATAATATGAATGTACAAATGCACTTTGGTTTAAATGAAAGCAGTCACATCATTTTATACTCCTACTATCAGACCCAATACTGCATAGTTTCAGACAACCCCTTAATAACCACTTACATAATATTTTAATATAACCTTTTATGTTGCAAATGATGTGTGTATTTGGGTAGGAAAGAACTGTATAACAATCCAGTGTTAAAACTGCCGAATATGTATATTGGTCTGGAGTCATTTCAATGTAAACACAATCAGATGTTGTGGATTCCATAGGCAATCTGCTGCAAATCTCGGTTGCTTTGATCGTTTTCTTTTGGTCATGGCTGGTGAGTCCATCACACCAACGACTCTGTTTGTGGGATGTGAACTTGGATCCAATCTCATAGGTTCTCACTCATTCTCCATTTGTGTTGTAATAGTATCCCTGCACACAGGCCAAGCTGAGGTCAGACCCTCTCTCTGTGTGTGTGTGTGTGTGTGTGTGTGTGTATGTGTGTGTGTGTGTTTTGCTGTAAGGCTAAAATGACTCATGACTTCCTCTGAAACAGTTTTACCAGGAGCCACCGCCACTAAGAGTCCAGACCTTGAAGTCGTTACACTATTACACTAACACCTCACCATTCCCACATGCATGCCCTGCCAAGGTGCCGGTTCGGATCCTGAACCCAGGGCAATCCCTCGACTCTTGGCCTCCTCAGTCTCAACCGTTGACTTCCTGTTTACGCCCCATTGCTCTAACTAGACTCATATATTCCACATGAGTTGCAACTGGAAACAGTCCTTACAGATAAATGTTGATGCAAGGCAATTTAGGCTGAGCTGTAAAAGTCAAAAGTTTTAGTTTATTTTTTTGTACCATTGTTCTCTCTCCCCCACCTTCCCAAGCGAGTCTCTCATATAACCCTGACATATGTGATCCGGGTGTCTATGCCAAGGTGGTTCTTGGCGAAGCACTTGTAGGCGCCTGAGTCTGCATTGGTGGGTTTCTGAATGACCAGAGTGCCCTGAGGGTGAAGAAGCTCGCTTCCCGATGGCCGGCCTTTCCCAGCCGTAGAAAGCACTGACCTATCAGGAAGCTCCCAAGTAATCTCTGGAGTGGGGAGCCCCGTTGCTAGGCAGTTAAGCTTCAGTGGGACCCCAGTCACGGCCCTGATGGTGGGAGGGGGGCCGTTGGTGATCCGGGGTGGGAAAGCGACTACGACCACTGGGACGGTAAGCAGGGCATCACCGGCAACATTCCTGGCGCGGCAGAGATAATTCCCACGGTCGTGGAGCACCGCGTCTCGGACCAGCAGCGTGCCGTTCTCCATTAGCTGGTACCGACCCGTGGACTGCGGCTGGGACAGGATGAGACCCCCAGGGAGGGTCCAACTGACGCTGGGTCTCGGGCTGCCATCGGCCAGACAGTGTAAATACAGCGGGTCCCCCGCCACACTGCGGATGATCCCCCGTGGACGGGTCAGGATGTACGGCTTCTGGCCAACCTCCAGGATGATGAGCTTCTCGATGTAACCAATGCTGTTTTTGGCAGCGCAGCGGTACTTCCCGGCATCTGCCTTGCTCGGGTTGTAAATGATGAAGGTGCCATCATTGCTCAAGTGATGCTGTGACCCCCTTTCAGACTCGGCCGTCAGGCGAGTCCCGTTAGGTAACATCCAGGTTATATCTGGCCGAGGGTGACCATCGGCAGAGCAGTTGAGCACGGTGGTTTTGCCCATGTGTGTCACCACGCGCTCATTGAAAGGGTTCTTAAAAATGGGCCTTCGCATCATCGTGGTGACCTCCAGCTGGACCACCATGACCGCTTCCCCTCCGTCGTTGCGTGCCATGCATATGAACTCGGCCGAGTCCGTCGGCCGCACGTTACGGATCTCCAGAGTGCCGTTAAGGTGAACGTTAATCCTGCTTCCATAGTACGGAGCGTTAAGAAAAATATTATCGGGCATAATCCACGTGATCTTTGGCGGCGGGTCCCCAACTGCGACGCAGTCAATGAATTTTCTAGAAAATTTCGCAGCTGTTTCTTTGATCACAGTCCTGTTTTGATAGTATCCGTTAATAACCGGTGGGTTTCCGTCTATGTCAAGTTTGTAGACTTTACGGTCTTCCCCTGCACTGTTGCGTGCCATGCAAATATACTCCCCAGCATCCACCTGTTTCACGTCCCGGATGTCCAAGGAGCCGTTAACGTGCATTAGGTAGCGCTCGTTGGAGGCGGCGATCATGTCGTTTGACGGTAGCATCCACAAGATCTTGGGCTTGGGCTCTCCGACGGCCTCGCAGTCAAAGCGAATGTTCCCCCCCGGGGTCACTCTGCCGTAGGTGAGGCTGGGAGTATGGATGCGAGGGGCTGCCGTGATCACGCTGATGTGAACGTGCATCTCGTCTTTGCCCACCGTGTTCTGGGCGTAACAGGTGTAGTCACCTTCTTCCGCCATGCCCACTTTGTTCAAATACAGCGTCCCGTTGTCGAACAGGATGTAACGCCTAGAACGCACCCTCCTGGTACCGTCAGCCTGCATGGCGTTGTTCACCACTGTTCCGTCTGGCAGACCCCAGGAGATCTCCGGCAACGGTGCTCCCGAGGCCTTGCAGTCCACGTGCAGGTCTTTGCCGTAGGGCACTTGCTTCTTGCTGTAGGTCTTGGTCTCGATCTTCGCTGGCTTCATGGACACGGCTACTTTCAGGAGCTGCAGGTCATCGCCGATGTCACTCCGCGCCACACAGAGGTAATCTCCAGCGTCCTTCTCGCTGACGGACTCGATGATGAGAGTGCCGTTCTCCAGGACCTGAAGCCGGCTACCCATCCTGAAGTAATGAGAAACAACACAAGGACGTGTTAAAGGGACGCAGTGCAGTTTTTGCAGTACAACTAGTAAACTAGCTACATAAAAGGCATACAAACATTGATATTCTTTCTGCCACTACTAAAACATGCTAATGATTAACTAGTATCTATGTTTTCTTTTATTTTAACATGGTTTCCTACCCCCACCTGGGACACATATGGGTGCATATCCAGGACGGCTGGTTGGAATAAAACTTGCCTTTATCCACCCTTCAAATACCTCAAAGTGGCAAAGAATGGCCTAGTGTCCCTTTAACTCTCAGGCTAGGCAGAAAGAGAGAGTTACCTTTGAATACAGTTACACAATTCTGCAATCTAGTCTTTACTTTAACTCAAGAAGACAAGCAGATAATCCCCCTACGTGGAGCTGACATTTCTATTGGAATCTGCCACTCTACAGTAGGTCTATTCTGCATATTAAGTTACAGAGCCACACTATTGTATATAAACCATGAAATGAAAATGTGTAAAAAAAAAAACTTTTATAAATACCAGCAGTGTCCTGGTGTGCTATTTTAATAGCTTTGCCCTGGTTTTTATTCTCCACATTACACAGTTATTTTAAAAGATCTACCTAAATACACACACACACACACACACACACACACACACACACACACACACACACACACACACACACACACACACACACTCAAAGGAATAAAAACAGATGTTTTGAGAGCACAGGTAGCTCTGGTTTTGGCTGTTTTGGTCTCAGTATGGAGTGTATAACACGGGGCTATATGGAAAGATTTGAGGGCTCTCTGTTGGATAGGGTGAACGGTCTGTTTTCATTTTCCCATTGTGCAGCGTCAGCACTGGCTGAGTCGACATGTGTACATGTGTTATAATGACTTTTCATCATGGTATAGCATAGCATAGTATAGTATGGGGGCCTTTCAAACGCTCCCGCTGAATAACCCTACTCTGCTTTGCTATTAGTCACATATTGGATTACACCACACTATTACACTGTTCAAAACAATCTATAGTCAACTAAACCACCAGAACAACTACATATCTTCTACAAAACCCCCAGAAGAACTTTGCTGCTTCTAAGGAAATCCGAGAAGAACATTGCTGTTTCTTTGGAATCACCACAACAATGTTGCTGCTTCTAAGGAACCATAGTAAAACAACAAACAAACAAACAAATATGTTTTCATACAGTATGATTTTGTGGGTAAAGATTCCTCTGCCTGTTAAAATGGGTAAAATGTTTATCTTGTCTGAGGCATTTCATAATATGGTCATCATACTGAGAAGGTAGCTGGCAAAATCTCGCCAAAATGACAAACAGAATATAAATAGTATTATATAATATTCAAGGTCAAAAAAGGATCAAGAAAAACATCCTTGTATGTCAAAACATCGAAATGTGTCATTTAAAACTAATTTTGTTATATGAAAGAAAAATAAAGTCAGTAGTTAGCCTGTCAATCTAATCATGAATAAAATCACAGCAAAGTTTCCTAGAGGGTGAGAGGTCACATGATTTCATTCCCAATGGATAATAGTGTGTTTGAAGAGACATTGTGTAAATATACTTAATCACTGTAATTCAGGAAGTCAAAGAGGAAGCTGTGTGTGTGTGTGTGTGTTATTCCAAGGTGGCATGCCCAGTATCTCTGTCTCTGCCGTTCTATTGTTGACTATTCATTTTCTCTTTTATCCAAAGTCAGCACCACAGTTAATGGGGAAAAGATGGTGAAGCAAGCGCTCCATCCAGAATACTGGGGGAGTGTATTTCTCTCCAGCCCTTGGCTTGGTATGAGATATAGAACATTTCAATGGAATCAGAAGTCGCAGGGAAGCAAGGCCTCATTAACTTGCATGTTTTGGCTGGAGCACAACTGTTAGCGATACCTCTGACTCAGGCTAATTAAATGGAATGAAAAGATTCCAATAAAACCCAAAGCAACTTGAATCATAAGCCCGTAACACTATTCCCATAAGTTATGTGACTGCCATACACACAAAATGGACTGCTTTATTCCGTCAGGGACGCTGTCTTGGAAATCAAAATCACTTGAGTTTCCAGAGCCTGAAGAAGGAAACTGTCTTTAGAGAGTTATGTCTTCAGGAGTTGTAGGGATTAGACTGTGTGTGTGTGTGTGTGTGTGTGTGTGTGTGTGTGTGTGTGTGTGTGTGTGTGTGTGTGTGTGTGTGAGTGTGTGTGTGTGTGTGTGTGTGTGTGTGTGTGTGTGAGAGAGAGAGAGTTTGTGCACTAATGGGCTGGAGGTCTAATTTATCATCTTCTCTGTCAAAAGTTGACCAAAACTGTGAGGTATACGGTGTAAATCCTAACCAGAAGCTCAAATAACAGACTACACACTGTGTGTGTGTGTGTGTGTGTGTGTGTGTGTGTGTGTGTGTGTGTGTGTCTGACATTCTGAGTATGAGTTTGCATACATGTGTTTGAGAACATGACCAAAAAATGTGAATAAAAGAGTTGAAACCCCCAACCAGGAGCTCAAACAGCTAAGTTGTATTTCTACCCAAAAGCACTCTCCATCATATGGCAGTAAAGGACATTACATTCTACCTGTGCCACTAACCACAGCCTTGGAGGGGAGGTCAAAAGCCTAGACTACTCTGTGTGTGTGTGTGTGTGTGTGTGTGTGTGTGTGTGTGTGTGTGTGTGTGTGTGTGTGTGCGTGCGTGTGTGTTTTACAATTTTACCTGTGCCAGCAGTCAACCACAGTCAACCAGCAGCTCAAATAACAGACACTATGTGTGTGTGTGTGTGTGTGTGTGTTTACGATTTTACCTGTGCCAGCGGTCTACCACAGCCTTGGAGGGGAGCCTCCATACGATCCTGGGTTTGGGGTCCCCGATGGCGGAGCAGTTCAGCTGCAGACGATCCCCAAACTCCAGGTCGGTCCTCCTCTGTGACACCCCAACGATCTGCGGAGGAGTCTGGGACTTTTCCACCGTTAATGTAACGACTCGCTGATCGGACCCCATTGGGCTGTTAGCGATGCACTCGAACATCCCGCTGTCTGTCGACGACGCGTCTTTCAGGTGGAGAGTGCCGTTAGCGAATACTGAGACCCTGGGGTCATCGAAGGATGAACCACGCCCTGGATGAACCACAGATCCGTCGGTGAGGACCCAGTGGACAGACGGCTCTGGGCTGCCCTTCGCTGTGCACGAAAGCCAGAGGCTGTCCCCGGCACGGACTGTGAGCTGCTGTCGTTTCTCCTCCATGATCTGCGGAGGAGTCTGGGTCTTTTCCACCGTCAGCGTGACGACTCGCCTCTCAGACCCCGTGGGGCTGTTAGCAATGCACTCAAAAATCCCGCTGTCTGTCGACGACGCACCTTTCAGGTGGAGAGTGCCGTTGACGAATACTGAGACCCTGGGGTCATCGAAGGATGAACCACGCCCTGGATGAACCACAGATCCGTCGGTGAGGACCCAGTGGACAGACGGCTCTGGGCTGCCCTTCGCTGTGCACGAAAGCCAGAGGTTGTCCCCGGCACGGACTGTGATCTGCTGTCGTTTCTCCTCCATGATCTGCGGAGGAGTCTGGGTCTTTTCCACCGTCAGCGTGACGACTCGCCTCTCAGACCCCGTGGGGCTGTTAGCAATGCACTCGAACATCCCGCTGTCTGTCGACGACGTGCCTTTCAGGTGGAGAGTGCCGTTGACGAATACTGAGACCCTGGGGTCATCGAAGGATGAACCACGCCCTGGATGAACCACAGATCCGTCGGTGAGGACCCAGTGGACAGACGGCTCTGGGCTGCCCTTCGCTGTGCACGAAAGCCAGAGGTTGTCCCCGGCACGGACTGTGAGCTGCTGTCGTTTCTCCTCCATGATCTGCGGAGGAGTCTGGGTCTTTTCCACCGTCAGCGTGACTACTCGCCTCTCAGACCCCGTGGGGCTGTTAGCAATGCACTCGAACATCCCGCTGTCTGTCGGCGACACGTCTTTCAGGTGGAGAGTGCCGTTAGTGAACAGTAAAACCCTAGGGTCATTGAAGTAGCGTCCTAGATAAACCTCTGACCCATCGGTGAGGACCCAGTGGACAGACGGCTCTGGGCTGCCCTTCGCTGTGCACGGAAGCCAGAGGTTGTCTCCGGCTCGGACTGTGAGCTGCTGTCGTTTCTCCTCCACAATGTCAGGGGGCGCTGCAATCACCTGCAGACGCACAGTAGCAGTGTCGACCCCGGCTGCATTGCTGGCAATGCACTTGTAGTGTCCTCGGTCATAAACAGACACCTGGCGGATGATCAGCGTTCCCTCAGGTGTGACCGAGACTCGGCTATTGCCAGTGGTCTGGCCTCTCACCTGCGTCCGATTGGCCAGGATCCATGACACCAGGGGCGTAGGCCGACCCTCGGTTTTGCAGTTCATCTCAACTGTATTCCCAGAGTGCACCTTGATGTCTCGAACCTTCGGCTCGAGGATGCGTGACGGGTATGCCACCACAGACAGCGTGACGATGAGCTTGTCGGAGCCGTAGTCGTTTTCTGCTAAACACAGGTACTGACCACGGTCCTTGATATTAGCATCCTGAATGTACAGAGTTCCGTTTTGGAGGACCTCAAATTTGCCCATCTTTCCTCTAATGTTCAGAGTGCTTCCTTTAAAACAGACATGAGAGAATGGAATTAGTCCTATGACATATACACTCTCAATAGACTATTATACTTAATCACAGAATGAGGTACAGTATATTTAGCTTCTCTTTTTACATGCACAGCTACTAAGCTGCATGCTGTAAAAAGGCATGTTGACATACCAAGCAGTAACCATTCTGAAGGAATGAAATGTAAAGAGGAAGGGAAATGAAAGAAACAGACTTTTAGTCATGCAAATTATACAACACATGAAATTGTTTCACTCTAACTGGAATATTGTTGTTCTATATTCTCTATTCCATTAAACATGGCTACACAAATCAAGGGCCAAACTAATGTCTTTTAATTGTCAACTCGATTTACATTATAAAACAATAAAAAAGTATTGGTCTACAATATATTCCTTTGACATTATCATTACTCAACCTTAGTTGAATTCTTTAAGACAACAATATGCAACATAAACGTTTTGAATTATTATGTATGTGAGTCAGTGAAATCTAAATACATTCTGCTCTTTATGGTGACTATTGTCTTTGATCTCATCTGGAAATACTAGAGTTTGCAAAGTAATAGGTTGCAGGATTCATCTGGGATGAACTGAAAGGCACCAGTATCCTACCTGTGCTGGAGGAGAACCGTCTCCAGCTGATGGAGGGTGTTGGGTTTCCCTCCGCCTCACAGGGCAGGACAGCGTCAGAGTTGGAGAGCACCGTGAAGCTGGCAGCGTTTCCACCCACAATCCTCGGCTTTGTGGGCATGTCCTCCGTGGAAGGCTCAGTGGAGGTGGCGATGGAGGTGGTTGTGTCATACTCTTTGGCATAGTGGTCGTAGGTGTTGTCAAAGCTGTCATAGTCATAAAGTTTGGGTTTGCTGGTGTGTTCTGGCTCTGTTGTGAGATCTGTGGTTGCGTCAGTGATCAACGTCCTTCCTGTGTCAGTCTTCCTCTTAGGTGCCTCTGGGAAGACAAACATAGTGGGCCTCATGCGTCTAACTGGAGCTCTCTGTGTGGGCGAATGTCCATAGCTGTCAGGGAACACTCTGACGTTAGTGTTGATTCGTCTGTTATCCCTGCTGGGCTGTATGCGTGACCGTGGGGTTGCATGTAACCGTGATGATGGAGTGGTTCTGTACACTGAACTGGGCCTTGATGTGGTATACTCCCTAGGGCGACTGGTGGTGAAATACGAGGGGATTCTCCACTCCACATCGTATGATTCTGGGCTCTCGGAAGTGGAGGACACAGTGGACAGCTCCTTCTCCCAGTAGTGTGTGTACAGCGGCCGTGATGTCTTACCCAAATGGCTCCTCGATACAGGTCTCGGGGCTAATGTAGTAGTTTCCATGAAAGTGGAGAATTCTGGAAGTTCAGAGGTTGTGGTAGGCACTTCTGTCGTTGTTGTTGTTGTTGTTGTTGTGGGTTTTGAGGTGGGTTTTCTCATGGGCCTTCGACCTCTGAAGCGCCCTCGACCCCTAAATCGACCCCTATTTTGTTGTCCCCCGAATCTTCGGGGGGGCGTCCACGAACCTGACCCTAAAGAATCAGAGCCGGAGAAGTTTGATTCAACCACATCTTGTTTAGGTTTAACAGTGGGAGGCACATCGAGAGTCTTTATGCTTGAGGACGAGTCAGTGACGGAGGAGAACCTGGAGCCATACACAGGTGGAGTAGTAGTCGTCTCCTGGGTTGTTGTTGGTGCCTCAGTCACAGTGGTTGACTCCTCTTTTGTTCTGGTGGTGAAGAAGTCTTCAGGGTCATATGCTGATGTCTCCGCCTCTTTCTCGTATATGGGGGGTGGCAATGTCACTGGGGCAATGAGTGACTCAACAGTTGGGGGGAAGGTTGTTTCTATCTCAGCTTCAGTGGTGGTTGGGATAGCTGTTGTAGTTGTTGTCGTGGTTGTTGTTGTAGTTGTAGTTGTGGTTGTAGCTTGTGTTGTTGTGGCGGGTGATTTTGCTGGTTTACGGAGCCTGTTCAAAAGTTGTTTTTGACCCTCTCGACTCCCAAACAGTTTATGCCATGGGATTTTACCCCTGATCACTTTGGACGACTTAGTTGTGGTAGTGGCTTTGGTGGTTGTGGTTGTTTGGTAGGCCATGGGGTCTTGTGTTGTTTCAAGTTCAGGAGCATCTGCAGAGGTCAAATAATCATTAGCGCCCTCAGTTTGTGTGTGTGTGGTAACAGGCCCTGAGGTAGACATTTGTGTGGTCTTCTCATCGTACTGCTCTGGAGATATGCGGTAGGGATCAGCCCTAGTGGGCTTCTCTGTTCTTTGAGCTGAAGAACTCTCAATGTGACTGTTGCTCTCCTCTGCCGTGCTCTTCTCATGTGATATGTGATTTTCAGCAGCCTTCCTATCACTGCAGTCTCCACAGTCTGTGGTCAGCTCCACTGAGTAAGGAACAGTGGCTGCCCCCTTCTGTGAGACAGACGGCTTCTTGAGTTTATCAAGGTAGGACTGGATGTCTGTGATCTTGTTTGGTCGGATTATTCTTCTCCTGTTGGGGATATTGTTGCGCCTCCTGCCAGGCCGCCTCCTGTTGGGTGGTATAATCTGTATCTGCTGGCGTGAAATGATGGTAGATCCAGCCGGAAGGCGGTGAGACTTGATCCTTTGAGTGGTGTGAAAGGTGATTTCGTCTTGCTCTCGCTCTGTCGTGGTCACAGCTGTGAAAGTAGTCTGGCTGTCGGGGTCACTGGATGTGTGCACAACTGGCTTCAGCCTCGGAGCCGGACCATCCATCATTGGAGTGACGTTTGGGTTGTGGTTGCCGACAATAGACATTCCCTCAGTAGAAGTCTCTGGGGATTCCCCCGAAAACATGAGCTGCATCTCATCAGTAGACTCCGTCACCGTCAGCTTAAGCGTTACAGGCCTCTTGAAAGTGTCCTTGGGTCTTGTCTGAAAAGTATACAGCCTATTATCACTGTATCCTTGTCTTGAGTAGGTGTGTTCATTTTCAAATGGTGTGGTTTCATCTCTTTGGATTTCGTAAGTGCTAGTGGTGACGCTGAGAGCGGGGAACAATATTGGAGAGAGGTCAGTCTTTGGGTAAGATCTTGTTGTTGTTTTTTCTCCACTCTCGGTTGTTTCCATGGGACTAGAGGTAGAATCAAACAGATTCTCTGTAGTTGTCATCTTATCATAATAAGAGTCCTCTGAAGATTCAGTCCTTGTCTCAACCTCACTCCAGTCATCGTCCATAGACTCAGTAGTACTTACTACAGCCTCCTGGCTATCGTCTAACATTTCAGTTGTTGACATAGCAGTACTGTCATATCTGTCTAAGGATTCAGTGGTCGATATGAGGCCATCCTGGCTGTCGTATGACGTTTCTGTTGTTGTCATCATGCTCTCCTCACCGTTTTCTGATTCCCTCATACTCTCCCTGTCATACTGCTTGGCCTCTGGCATTTCTGTAATTGTCACTACACTCTTTGGCACGGCTATAATTTGATCCTCAGAAAACCCTTCCCCCGATCCCATATCCCCATCTCCAGAGAGGGCTACATCTGTTTTAGTGCTTCCTCTTTCCTGATCAGTTTTCTCTATCTCGTTGTTGGTAGTCTGGCCTGACTGGGCTTTCTTCATAAACTCTGCAAACTTCTGGGGGTCCACCCTCCGAGAGCCCTTATCAAACACCCTCCTGCTCCCCCATGTTCTCCTGTTAGCTAAAGGGTTCCCTCTCCTGCCCCCTCCTCTGCTGTGCGGGGGCCTAGGTCGGGGGTACGGCCTGTCAGAGGTGATGGTTCTGGACTCCTGGTTCGTTCTTTGAGAATGAACGAGTCCTCTGCGAGTCGTCTCTGTCTCCTCGGCGTCTATATCCCCCTCACTGAGCCCTGAGCCTTCTGAGTCTATTATATGAACTTGCTTTGCCCCCTCATCAGTGAGACTCACTTGGGAAGTCAGCAAATCCACCCCGAGGTAATTGGAAGACAAACATCTGTAGAATCCTCTGTCTCTCTCCGTCAGCGACTGTATTCCCAAGCTGCCGTTGCTGTAGACGTTTCTCTTCCCGTTCGTTTTGTCCAAGACTGAGTGATCCGGAAGTATCCATTGAATAGAGGCTTTAGGATTCCCAGCGGATTCGCAGTCGAGGAGCAGACTTTGGCCCATCGAGCGGGAAAGTTGGACTCCATTCACATCAGTCTCCTCCACGTCCGGAGACAAAACTGTAATCCGAAAGATCAACACGTCGGCATCCAGATAGTTTGTAGCGATACAGCGGTAAATTCCAGCATCTGAACTGTCCACTGTCCTCAGAGTGAGTTTCCCTGAGTCGCTGATTGTGATTCGCTGGTCATGACTATAGTATGGTGCCCTGACCTTGCTTCCGTCTGCCAAGATCCACTCCATGGAGGGTTTCGGGTTTCCAAAGGTCTCACAGTTGAGCACAGCTGTGCTGCCAGTCACAACAGCATGCTCTGTCTTAGTCTGGTTATCCCGTTTGATCATCGTCCAGCTGTACCTCTCTCTGCGGAGGTTTCTGCTGTCCACACGCAGCTGGACAGAAGACGAATATTTAATATGAAGTGTTGAGAAGGTAGTGGTTGTTCGATCCAGCTGTAGGCTAATTTGTCCCTGCAGTAGCCACCCCGGGTTAGCTTTGATATCGGCTTCGACGTCTGTGTAAATCTCCTCGTCTGGCAACTGTATCTGTCTGTATTTGTAGATCACCTCCGGCGACATCGACAGCAGCAGTCCTCTCTCTAGTCTCATAGGTGTGTCACTGTACATGGCCAGAACACGCCACAGCTGTTGAATCTGGTCGTAGTCAATGTTACACACCAGCGATGTGCTGATGGTTGCCCTCAGCACAGTCACATCCTCATCGCCCCCCATCTGTGTCAGGTTAAGATTCTCGACTCCCGACGGCCTCTGGACCACGCAGGCCAAGGTGGCGTCGTTGTGGACCTCGTCGGTTACGTTCATCTGTAGCGTTCCGATGGGAGCTATGAAGTCTTTTGCGGAGACCGGAGTGAAGTCATCCTCGCCCACGGTGAGGTTCCTCTGCTTAAGGTGCGGGTGGATCCAGGACTTGGCGCAGGAGAACTCGTGGCGGTCGAGCTGAGTCAGGCCTCTCCCTCGAGCAGTGACCGGCGATTCACACACGGGGCACGCCGGCCTTTGAGCTTGCTTCTTATCTCGTTTGCACTTCAGCACTCCTGGAAACACATGAGAAGGAAAGATGAGAGGGAGTGTGGGATATGGGTGGATGATGAAAGGGAAGGATAGAGAAAGACTGATGGAGAAGAGGAGAATAGAGAGAGGGTGATGGAGGAGTGGAGGAGAGAAAGTATGGTGGAGAAATGGAGGGATTCTGGAGGAGAGGTCCCAACCAGAAAACCAACTAATACTAAATACATAAATGTATTCTGTCACAAACCACATGATTTTATCAATTAATTAGTTATTTCATCACAACTGTAATGCTGATAAAAAGCCAAATATTTAAATGATGTGTGCATTTTTGTACATTTGTGGATTTGCTAGATTCAATTGAATAATTGATAGCAAAAGTATTTTTTTATAAAGGCAAGACAATTCATATTGAAATACCGGAAGATTAATAATAATGAAATAATTAGCATACTGCTGGACATGCACTGTCGTCTCCTCATGAAAAAGTATAAAATAAGCAAAAAATATGAGACCCCTGACAATGACACTACAATATTACTGCACACCCTTAACTCACCAGGGTTCTTTTCATTCCACTCGCTCAGCCAGTCCATGCGGCAGTCACATGACCATGGGTTACCATGGAGATAGAGATTCTCCAGCTGGTAACAGCCTGCGAACAGGTCTTCAGGTACGCTGGTGAGGGCGTTGTCAGACAGGTGGATGGTCTTCACGGAGGACAACTTGAACACCTGGCTGTGGCGGAGTGTGATGAAAGTGTCGGGATGAAGCTGCTGAAGATGATTGCCCTCCAGGCTAACCAGCTGCAGGTTGGCTAGGCCATAAAAGGCCTCGGGGTTGATGAACTCGATTTGGTTGTGGTCCATGTGGAGACGAACCAAACCCTGAAGACCACTGAATGTGTCTTTCTTGAGCTCTTTCACTTTGTTGTAGCTCATTTTTAGCACCTAGGAATGCAAGGCAGAGCAGAACAAACACAATGAAAGTGATGATGGATAAATTAGGACTAAATAAATACTGGCGTAGTTAGAGCTCCTCAAACTAAATAAAATCATATTTTTGTATGCGCAAAATACAAACGTGCTGTAGAAAGAAAAGAGGGCTGGAAAACAAAAGAGGTTTTGAAACAAACACATTAATTTGAAGAGTTTTGTTTACTTGCAAAGCCTTGAGGCCACTGAAAGCCTGGTCTTCAATATTACTAATGGTGTTACTATGAAGCATCAGCAGTTCCAGATGGTCCAGACCGGATAGGTCATTTTCTCTCAGTACTGTTAAACTGTTGTATCTGTAAAAAAAAAAAAGACAAATAAAAATAATACATTGCCACAATGAGTTTAAAATCGTGTGTGTGTGGACATTTAAAGTATGGTCATGTGAAAGAGAAATAGGCGTTCAAGCATACCGTAATTTCCAGACTATTAGCCGTGGCTTATACATTGATTTTGCTAAATTTCTTCCACTATGAGGTTAAAACAGGGGGGCAGTTAATATGGTGTTAACATGGGTTTGTTTTTTTAACTTGCATAAAACACTGTCCTGCGGCTTATACACAATGTGGCTTATATGCGGGAAATTACTGTACACTCATAAATGAAAAAACGCGCACGCACACACACACACACACACACACACACACACACAGAGAGAGAGAGAGAGAGAGAGAGAGAGAGAGAGAGAGAGAGAGAGTCTCTTAATAAATGGCCTTACAGATTTAAGAAAAATAAATGTTGGTATTGTGTGTCTTTGGGCTACGTCATCTGCAGCATGATTGCTACGAAGTGTTTAAAATCGTGCAGCTTAACTTTGTTTTTGGAGGACACTAACATTTTTGTGTCCCAAAACCAGTATGAGGAAATTTAAAGTATAGCCAGGTGAGAGAGAAATAGACAATCAAGCATACACACATGAAAGAACATGCACACACGCACACACACACACACACACACACATAGACAGAGAGAGAGAGAGAGAGAGAGAGAGAGAGAGAGAGAGAGAGAGAGAGAGAGAATCTCTTCTTACATAAATGTCCTTCCAGATTTAAGAAAAATTAACTTTGCAATTGTGTGTGTGTGGTGTTTAAAATCGTGCAGCTTAACTTTGTTTTTGGAGGACACTAACATTTTTGGACCAGTATGAGGAAGTTTAAAGTATAGGCCAGGTGAGAAACAGGTATTCAAGCACACACACATGAATGAACACACACAGAGACAGAGAGAGAGAGAGAGAGAGAGAGAGAGAGAGAGAGAGAATCTGTTCTTAAATGACCTTCCAGATTAAAGATAAATAAACGTTCATTGCTATTGCGCGTAGCCTATGTCTTGAGGCTATGTGTCATGTGCAGCTCTGCTTGCGGTTAAACTGCTCAGGAAGCAAGGAGGGGGATGTTGGGTTTCTCACCCCAGGTTAATTCGTTCCACAACCGGCTGAATCTCGCGTGGTATTGCGGTCAGGTATCTGAAAGTGCAGTGAACCTCGGTGGGAACGTAGCACGCGCAGGACCTTGGGCAGGCGCGTCCCGTAGCCATCAGCGTGGCCAATATAAACACAAACGCCATCCACCGGAGTTTCCACCGTAGGTCGGACTGTCCCGAGAGCATTCTGACGAAGTAGGCGTGACTGCTTTCACTCCACTGAAAAAATCCTTGGTGCCATCAAATAATGTAAATCTGCATATACATAAATGGTGACAATTTAATCAGGAACTTTTTTTTTATTTTATTTTTTTACTTTTTTTAAGGCTACTTACAGTTCAAATGCAATGCCTGAAAATGGTCATACATTAGTCCTGACAGTTGAACTAATTACAAGTTGATAACAGGTTATAAATTATAACAGGAAAAAACACATAGGTCTACATCTATAATGCGCATTACACTGGACAAGTCATTACTTCTCCATGAGAAATCTGTGTTGTCACCCTAAGAGCACTTCAAGACAACAGATAATCAATTAGCCTACTGTATAATTACAGTTTTGTGAATTTATTTGTCAAAAGTTATATGATGCAACTGTACATCCCAGTTTAGCTCAGCTTTAGAATAATAAATTAGCCTACCTGTGAAAGCGCCCAAAATAATTTAGTTTCAGCAGGCAGTCCTTTGGTTTATTCCTCTTTGTTAAAATTGTATTTAATTATGCGTTGTTTCACTTGCTTTTTATGCTGACAGGACTCCACGAATATTAAATCCACAATATTGAAATATTGCCTCGAAACAACATGTGATGGTAATCCAATTAAGAAATCTCCGATGTAAAAGTTTCCGCAAGAATTCCGAAGTGCAAAGCCGGCGCGTGAGCCACAGGTCCAGTCTGGTGTTTTGCGCGGATAACCGTGAGTGCGCAAGAAGGATGTTGAGCTGCTTGTCCAAGTAAAATCCTTCCCTCTCCACATTCCTCCCATCCCGTCCCTTGTGCTCCCCCGTCGGGTCGGGTCGACTAGTGGCTCTACTGCATCACCTCACTTAACAAGCCCTGAACGTGACCTAATTTCATTTATTGAATACAAACAGCTGTTGGGTTACTATTACGCTACGGGCTGAAGAGTAATTAGCCATTTTCTGGAACTTCCGACAAACTTTTTCAATTGAAAATAGGCTATGTATGTAGGCTACAAAATCCAACAAACTATTTTTTTCTGGTGTAAACTACAAGCGTAAAAATACTTATGGTACAATATGGATCAAATTTGACGAAAAAGGCATTTCCAACAAACAGAAATCAATTACACGATTTTTGTTGTACTAGGCTACAGCAACCCAAACAGACATAAATATATTATGTGATGACGGGCAAAGGCATTAATTTCACACTATAGGCTTCTGGGATCTACAGTTTCACTAATTGCTATGCCACGATCATCTGGCATGATGAGGCTGTGGTGCGTAATTGCTTCCAGCAGAGTTGCGCAGCCGCATCGCTCTCACTCTTCCCAGGAGGCGACCGCATGCCAATTTACTAAACCAATATGAGCCACTTTTTAAATCGGCTCTATAACCAGACTGAGCTTCGATTCTACTGGATTGTAGCCTACCTAGGCTACTGACAACTGGGATCGTGTCAAGGAAGAAATAAAAAATAAATTAAAAAACACGTTTGTCTATAGGTGGCATCAAGCATTCCTGGAATTGTTCACATGAAAAGCTAAGCTATCTTGTATTTGCCTTGACAGCACATTACTGTGAGAACCCTGATAAGCAGTTCAGTGAATATGGATTGAGCAAAATGATCAGACTTATCAGACTACAGTGTGTGTGTGTGTGTGTGTGTGTGTGCGTGGCGTGTGTGTGTGTGTGTGTGTGTGTGTGTGTGTGTGTGTGCGTGCGTGTGTGTGTGTGTGTGTGTGTGACAAAGCACTGAAAAGAAGGGAAATATTCGGTGATGTCAATCACACTTATGGAATGTTAAATTAGGGAGTGAGAGAGAAGGGGGAGGGGGGAGGGTGATATAAAGCAAAGGGAGCTGTTAGGTGCTGAAAATGGCATGTTGTAGCCTATCTCCCTGCTTCAAATGCCCAGTGTTGGGAAATCACATGGTTGCCTTGTGTGGATGACTCAGCGCAATGTCACTCGGCAGTAAACACAGCTCTGCATATCCCCAAAACCCACAACACGAACACATAGAATTCACCAACATGTGGGAAACCATTGCACCACCACAGAATACTCCCCTTCTTTTCAGCGCTTTGTCACACACACACACACACACACACACACACACACACACACACACACACACACACACACACACAATCACCATTTACGTAATGACAATCTGTAGGAAATATTTCAACTTACACCCTCATTTGAGACACAAGAAAAGATTCAGCTCTCAGACATCAGACATGACTGTCAGTTAGGATTGATAGTTTCCTCTATGGCTTCCTGTGTGGCTCTCTATGTTTCATCCCAATGAGCCCACACAGGGCACACACACACACACACACACACACACACACACACACACACACACACACACACACACACACACACACACAGGGCAGGGAGAGAGTAGGAGCCAAGACCAGACAAGAGGGAGAGGAGGAGAACTCTGAATACATACAACACATTTCTGCCTACTAGTTATTTTTATTTGTCTTTTGAGAGAGAACACTGGTTGTAAATAAATGGACAGACTTACTGCCGTGTTCTGTGTGTGTGTGTGTGTGTGTGTGTGTGTGTGTGTGTGTGTGTGTGTGTGTGACAAAGAGAGTCTTCATAGTTGTTTGTGTCTGTTTAGTTTATTTATTTACTCTCTCTCTCTTTCTCTCTCTCTATGTGTGTGTGTGTGTGTGTGCACGCAGCCTGCTGGAGGTCCTGTTTAGGGCTGTCATCATATCGCCCAGATGATGACAGGTAGTTTGGTTAGACAGCGAGTCGGTGGCAACCGTGCTGTTGTGTCACCTATCTGTCTTAGTGATGCCTCCCCAAACAAGAGCCCTGGTTTGTGTATTTGTCCCTGGTCTGTGTGTGGCATCACATTCTCACACACTCTAATTCACTCAGCAGTCCTCTATGATGATGTGCATCCCCATGAGCCCCGCGGGGTCCGCTAGGAAGACTCTCTCCAGTTACATTCTCTCTCTCTCTCTCACACACACACACACACACACACACACACACACACATACACACACACACACACACATGCACACACACACAGACACACACACACACACACACACACACACACACACACACACACACACACATACACACACACACACACACACACACACACACACACACACACACACACACACACACACACACACACGATAAATACCAGTGTACATACTGCAAGAGGAGTACAGTGGAGTACATGTCAGATACACACTGGAGGACATGCTAAATATTCTGTGCAAAAGTGTCTTGATGTTTTTTTTTTGTTTTGTTTTTGTTTTGTTTTTTAAACAATACAGACTAAATATATATTTGAAAAATGCCTGAAACATTTACAGAGTATTGTGTCAGATCTGATCATCTCAGCATTTTTCTCAGTGTCAGTAAATGTCTGTACTGTAAGGTGAAGTCAGTACTGTAAAGGGGCTTTCACATGACCACCGTTGAAAAGCTCAGCTCGCCCTTAACGCGACGCAAGCTTTTTGAAGCTGTTCATGTGTAGGCACCTTAAGGTGAAGGTCCACTGCGGGACGTCCCAGCATGGCTATAATGGACAGGCACTGTACTGTGGCTTTCCACAACAGATCACAGAAGAACACACACACACACACACACACACACACACACACACACACTGTAATGCATGCGTCTGAAAGTCATATGCACTTACACATATTTTCTCAGTGCGTGCTGTGTGTTTGAAATCCAGGTGAGATGGCTGTGTGTTGTGTGTTTGAAGAGGCTGTGGGCAGTAAGGATCTATTCTAACCCATCCTCTAAGGTGTTTACTCGTCCTTTTCATGCTGCAAGCATCTGAAGACCTTCAATGACTCTCTCTCTCTCTCTCTCTCTCTCTCTCTCTCCCTTTCTCTCTTCTCTCTCTCTGTCCCTTTCTCTCTTCTCTCGCTCTGTCTTCTTTCTCTCTATCTCTCTCTCTCATCCTACACTACCCTATCTATCTATCTAGATAGATAGATAGATAGATAGATAGATAGATAGATAGATAGATAGATAGATAGATAGATAGATAGATAGATAGATAGATAGATAGATAGATAGATAGATAGATAGATAGATAGATAGATAGATAGATAGATAGATAGATAGATAGATAGATAGATAGATAGATAGATAGATAGATAGATAAATAGATAGATAGATAGATAGATAGATAGATAGATAGA
>JAODXP020000021.1:23482007-23487007 GCA_027497455.2 Sardinella longiceps | reverse complement strand
GAGATTTAAACCGTTGCCTTGTGCATTCCACGGGCCAGCCCCATATAGTGCACGTTTTATTTGCATCTGTGAGTTATATCTCCATATACCCCACCTGCTTTTGCCATCAGAGACCGACTGTAGTGTTCTTCTCTGGCATATCTAGTCATAGCATTCCTTACTTCAGTCTGCTCTACCTGTCATCATCAGAAGGAGTTTGTAGGGGTCAGAGTGTGTGGGTTTTACAAAGCTACTGTCCATCGCCACCTCATCACAGGACCCAACTGATGGAGTACAGGTTCATAGCGTCTGTGCATAGCTCAGAGCCAATACCAGAGCCACCACGTGACGTAAAATGCAATCGAGAGTCGTGCTAGTCCCTTTTTGTTCTGTGATTGGATACCGAAAGCAGGCGAGAAAATGGGCCATGGTCACCATGCTGCTTTGAAAAGAGTGAAAAGAAATTGAGCGTGCAAAGGAGCATGGGAACTCCCAGGCTATGTGTTGCCTGGAAGGGGCCATTAGGGGCAAAAATACTATTGAGCAAGAAAGAAGAAGAAGATGGAAGAGCGTCGTATCAGGACAGGCATTGAATCACTGATAAAAGTTGTCCACCATCCACCGGCCTGTCCACCGTGGCTTTATGTATTTGACAGGAAAAACTGATCATTCAGTGCTTTTCGATATGTTTAACTTACCTGACACAAGCTTACACTACAAACATGGAAATTCAATCATTATGCATTCAGCATTATGATTGTGTGTGTGTGTGTGTGTGTGTGTGTGTGTGTGTGTGTGTGTGTGTGTGTGTGTGTGTGTGTGTGTGTGTGTGTGTGTGTGTGTGTGTGTGTGTGTGTGTGTGTGTGTGTGTGTGTGTGTGTGTGTGTGTGTGTGTGTGTGTGTGTGTGTGTGTGTGTGTAATGCATTTTCAAAAGCCTGTGTGAGCATTCAGTTGAGAGTAGCTGAAGGAGGAAAGGGTTTTGTGTGTGACCCGCACTGGCTGTTAAAGTCTTTGGAGGACCCTCATGCTCCATTAACTACAACCAGCATGAGGAGGATCTATGCCACTGAGATGATCTCTGACTGCTCTCTCTCTCTCTCTCTCTGTGTGTGTGTGTGTGTGTGTGTGTGCGTCCAAGTACGGCCCATTAACATCCCGAGTGATGAGCCTTAGGTGCCAAGCCTGACTACCCATGACTACTTGCAGCGACTCCACTTCCTGGAGGAAGTGTGTGTGTGTGTGTGTGTGTGTGTGTGTGTGTGTGTGTGTGTGTTGGGGGAGCAAAGGCACACTGAAGCGGGGAGAAGTAAATAAGGCAGTAAATATGTCTTTGAGAGAGAGAGAGAGAGAGAGAGAGAGAGGAGGGGAGAGGGGGAAAGGAGAGGGGGAGCGAGTGAATGTTTTTCAACAGAAATCTGTTATGCGTTCGGTGTCTTTGGAGACCCCTGACAGCTCTACATCTCTTTCACAGCTGACTTTGATCCTTCATCAACTCAACTCTCCTGCCACTCTTTAACACACACAATACACACAACACAAACACATACAGAAACAGACAAACACACAAGCAAACACACACTGCAAACTTGTAATGTTCCAGGTTCCCAGCACAGTGTATTATCCCCCCCCTCCCACACACACACACACACACACACACACACACACACACACAGACACAACCAATGTGATTGTAATCATGATCCACTAGGATGAGGTATGGGTGCCTTTCCTTAAAGTGATAGTCCAGAGTAATTCACTGATAGCATCATAAACTCACTGCCACTTACCCTATCTACTGTAAGGTACCACTCAGTTAGCGTTAGCCGCCTGTTAGCCACCTGTTCCAAAATAACACAAAATAACTTTACATTACAGTAGCAGCACCTGTCAGTGGTCCTGGCCTGAGTTGGGCCTCTGAGATCAGAAGTTAATCACTGTGGCTTGTCCAGCACGCTTTACACATCCTTCTGACTTTCTCACCGCTTTAGAGTCCAATCCTCTGGGGTCATATGTGAGCGCTATTCTTAGGCTGTTTGGGGTCACACAGCTCTTAGACACCTCGGATGCTTCTGGAAAGTTGAGGACTGGAGGCTTCATTTCTGTGTGCTCTCTCAAGGCCTCTTCCTCCACCTCCTCCTCCTCCTCCGGCTCCCTGACTTCAGTCTGAGGTCTCTGAGGGGGGATAAAGCTGTCATCTGAACCAGTGTCTCGCCTCCCTGTGTAAATCACTGTCCGTCTGCTCTGGTGGCGACAACAAAGATGAGCTGTTTGTTGCTAAATGCAGGAAGCTGGAACGCGACAGGAAGTGTATAGTCGGGGGTTTTTGAAGTGCGGTCACTCACCCATCCATGCCATCCCGTTTATGATGCCCAGATTTTTTTCCACATGAAAAGTATAGGCCTAGGTGTGGGGTTTTTGTTAGCGTTGGTAGGGATTTGTGGAATTTAAAAGGGGACAAATTGCAGAGTTCAAAAAGGATCTTTAGCATAATAAGATGAGACACAGTAATAAGCATGAGTGTCAGAGCTTCCCATTTGTGCCTGCAGAGATCAGAGAAGAGAGGAAAGCAAACAAACAGCAATTACATGTAAAAATACACACAATGTTCATACCATAGAAAATAATAATTAACTCTTTAATTATATTCTACATTTCCTAACTTAGTTGTTGCCTTCATTAAACCACCAACACATATAAGATCATTTCATTTCAATCATGAGGACCAATCAAATAGTCCCTGGATTGGCTGAGGACCAATCAAATAATCGCTAGACCGACTGAGGACCAATCAAATAATCCCTGGACTGGCCAAGGACCGACCAATCAAATATTGCCTAGACCGGCTGAAGACCAATCAAATAGCCTCTGATCTGGCTGAGGTGCTATCTTCAAGGAGCATCATTGACTGGACCAAACCTTCCAATCTAAGATGATGAACTGGCTGTCTGGTTTTCTTCGGCTGCCTGGGATATGCACAGGTTTGACAGCACACACTTTGGCGGCCATAAACAGCCTGGCTCAAAGCTTGGCTGCAAGATACAAGCAGGAGGAAATAGTTTTAGTGGAAGTGCTTTCAGATCCATGTGTTGGCAGTGGGATCGGAAAAACATAAACAATGCAGAAGGGATTTGGGTGTCAAGCAACCAATTACAGGAAAACAAAAACAAAAAACAGACTCAGATTTGTTATTTATTTATTAATGTCTTTCAATGGAGCGAGCAGCAGAACACCAACCTAAACCAACACCGCACAGACAGACAGCTGACGAAGGCCAGCACTTTACTATGATAGAAACCAGTTGGGCAACGCTTTCCTTACTCACTCACACTACACGCGTCTAACTCCGGCACCTGTGGTTACTGCTGCAGCTAAAACAACACCATAAAGAAATGCCAAGGTAACACATTTTATAGGATCATTCAGGTACGGTTACACCATTTTCCAGGTTTGCTGTATTTGATAGCTTATTTGACACGGAGTTGGATGTTTTTAAGTTTTTATTTTTAAATGTACAGCCTTCTGGGATAGTTTACTTTCATTCTTTGTTAAATTAACTACCATGGTGATCCTGGAAAAAACAGAACTGGTGTCTGTCTCCCAAAAGCATAGTCGCTAACCAGTTAGAAACTTAGTTAGTGGGTAATCAAAAATTGCCTTGCAAACAACATGGTCGCTAACTAAGTTAGCAAGTATGATTTTGGAAAGTCATAGGAAACACTGTGTTTGTTTGGTACAGTACCTCTATTCTCTAATCATGGCCCTGCCCTGTCTCTGCTCCTGACTAATGGCCTGTAAGACTAGCATTGCCCTTAGCCTGACTACCCCAGCCATAACATGGAAGAACAAATACAGACAGACGCAAAACCACAGCATGATGATGTGAGGTGAAGTGAGTGTGTGTGTGTGTGTGTGTGGGGGGGGGGGGGTGTTTACATGGTACATGTGGTAGATTTATATACTGTTACACATTCCTCTGAAACAAAAGCATTGGCAGACAAGGCTATTATATCACTATGCAACCTCTCCATATGGTTCTCTTTGGAAGGAGCTTGCCTTTCCAGTTTATTTTATACATTCATTGAAACCAAGACCAGTGCAAAATATAAGTAAATATATTGAATGACTTCATTTTTCACCACTATGGGCAATATGAACCCGGCTTGCTCCATCTCTGTTTAGGTGGCCCTGTAACATGAGGGAGACATGTTTGATCTCTGGGTTCTAGTGGGCACTGCTGGTCACAGCTGAATTCCATTAGATGGAGCTTATTTACATCATCACTTGCATGAATGGACTGATATGGCGGAGATCAGTTTTCATCTTTCTTGCCATGCAACAGCAGCCATCACTGTCAGTATAGTCTCTCAGACAAAATAAACAGCCATGGCATGGCATGTAGTAGTCAAATAAACACACACACACACACACACACACACACACACACACACACACACAAACACACACACAGGGTAATTGACTGCAGGTTTAACCCGACCACAGCTTCTAGTGCTAGTATACCTGCCATACCGTGGGCAAACATTTGAATCTAAATCTGCACATCAGTCTATTTCTCTCTGCCGGTCAGGGCAATGCCAGCTATGAAACAGGACACAGTGATCAGTTATGTCATATACCTGTTATATATACCTGTCATACCAGCCAATCTGGCTCTTTGGGGTTGCAGTCAAATTGCACGTTTAGACCTGGAGACTCAGGTTAGAGACTGGCTGGGGTCACTGTTCACTCCCTTCACTAGAGACACAAACATGGGGGTCCTGTGAAACTATGGCCATACCAGGATGCTGTGATCAGTTATGGGACACAAACATGGGGGTGACAAACTATATGACTAAAACAGGATGCTGTGATCAGCTATGGGACACAAACATGGGGGTCCTGTGAAACTATATGGCCAAACCAGGATGCTGTGATCAGCTATGGGACACAAACATGGGGGTGACTATGAAACTATATGGCTAAAACAGGATGCTGTGATCAGCTATGGGACACAAACATGGGG
>JAODXP020000021.1:23459507-23464507 GCA_027497455.2 Sardinella longiceps | reverse complement strand
TGATTGGCTAACAGTTCCCTCCAGTGGGTTCTGTTTCTAGTGGCTTCTGCTGAGCTGTTTCAGTCAACTTGACAGCGGTGTAACCAGTATAACCTGCATAAACTCGCTTGCACGGTTGCACAAAAATGTCTTGGGAAATATAGTCATTTGTCTGAACTAGAATCCGAGGAAGATGGGAAGGGAAAAGAAGAAATGCTTCCTAAATGTTTCAGTAATATTTGCACGTGAACATATTTTCGCCTAGAAGAGGTGAACGTCTGTGTGGCAGTAGCGATCATGCTTTCAAGTTTTAATAAATATTTGGAATTTTTTAAAAATAGCTCAGCGGGCTAGTGCGTCATACCACAAATCCAGGGACCCGGGTTTGATTCTGACCCGAGGTCGTTTCCCGATCCCTCCCTCTCTCTCTCCCACTCATTTCTTGTCACACTCTCTACTGTCCTGTAGTATTAAAGGCAAAAAAGCCCTAAAAAATATATTTAAAAAAAATGAAAAATAAAAACTGGTTTCATTCCACAGTCATTAGTTTATGTCTTCTTTGTAAATACAATACATATTGAAATACATTCAATTCAATTTACAACACAGATTTTTTATGTTAAAATGCTAAATGTTCCGCATCTGACTGCTTCATAGAGCTTTGTTCATAGCACTCTGAATGTAAAGGTAAATGTTCTAAACAAACACAGTTGCAAACCATGGTCCATGGGTGTCATGAGTACTGTATGTATTAACAGTTATGAATACTTCTGTCATTATTTATAAAGAGTTAAAAGAGTGTTATAACCATGATGAATGCATGCGTTTATATATGCTTTTATAGACTAATACTGAGTTCATAAAAAGTGTTTTTTTTAAGGTTCCACTTCAACAGACTGCTAAAAATGCCTTTCACCATCAGAGGACATGTTTGAACACACAACATATATCTGCATCTTCCTACAATGTGCCCCCTTGCAGTGGGAGATTGTGCTTGATTGATACGTAGTCTTTTAACTCATTGACTGCCAGCCGTTTTCAGAATAGAGAGTTCCATACTGCCAGAGGTTTTGGGGAATTTTGACTGTTTTTTAAAGAGCCACAGAATATTATGTGTTACGACTACATAAACAATGAAACTACCACAAGAAAGAGCAGACTCTCTTCTTTCACCAGAAAAAAAGTTCGTTTCTACCCCTTTCCATTGCTTAGAAATCAGCAGGCGAACATAAGCTACTTTCTCCAAACACACCCGTTTCTTATCAAAAAAGGGAGAAAATTAGCGTTTTGTTTGACAACGTTAGTGTCTTGGATGCGCGTTTTTTCGGTCTATTAGCACGTCAAACATCGGGAAAATGTCTTCCTTTGATAAGACCACAAAAACAACAGTAACAGGGGGCTTTTGGTAATAAAATAGTCATTGTTGTAACAAGGTAAATATATGCTATTTACAGGCTGTGACAGCGAAAACTCAGTGATCAACAACTGGCTCGCAAATTCTTACCTGACCCGGAACTGTGAGCTAGCTGGGCACTGAAACAAGTCACAACTGCTATTTCCGTTTGCCCAAGGTTGATCTCCTTCATCTCCCACGATCGGAACACTACTCGAACTACTATGGCAGTGACACATACTCTGATCGAGTGTGAACTGCCTAAATTTCTCCGATTTACGTCTGCACTTTGCTAGCGGCATATTTAGCCATGTCATTAGCTTTCTCTACTTCTCCCTTGGCCATACCTATGAATCTATGCTCATCTCACATCCAAAGTGACACACTGCCACCCTCAGGATCAATTTGGAACAACAATTTTCGACAGAGAATTCTGATATTTACAGACAAGGTTCCCTAGGTCTTTCTGCAGCCCTCCCCATTAAAAAACGCAGTTGACGTCTAAAGACGTCATTGGCAGTGAACGGCAGTATTTCAGTTGACGTCTAAAGACGTCATTGGCAGTCAATGAGTTAATGGTGGCCTTGGATGGTACATATTTTTGCAAATGTACAAATGTAGCAAATAAGTAAATATTGTTCCTCCATTCTATCTCTCACCAAACTCCATACCACACCCTCCAAAGGTGTTGTCTTCATACAACACACAATATGCCTCTTGCATCTCTCCCCTCTTGGGCCTATCTATCGAGGTTTGAATAGGTTAGACACACACACACACACACACACACACACACACACACACATGGTCAAGCACACACATAAGCGTGCACACACACACACACACACACATGCACATGTCCACACACACACAAACACACACACATGGTCAAGCACACACATAAGCGCACTCACACACACACATACCAATGCACATGTGCACACACACACAAACACACATACACATGCACACACACACAGACGCATGTTGAATTCAGAGGCCCTTACGGCTCATCTGATCCCCTCATCTTTCCCTGCTTCCCCTCTCCACGGTAGGGGGGCTTACTGGAGGAGACTGGCCCCGTCCTGGAGCATCGCCTCCAGTGACATTTTCATACCTGACTGGGTCTGGTCACTGGTCATCTGGACGTGCATTCCCAGTGATTTACATGGCCATCTGCACACAAGTGCCCCATAGTGCCCCTAAACGTCTGGAGTGCCTTGTCCAGCACTTAAGCACTCGGACTTTGCTTGCTCCTCTCCCGGTGTCTGCCCTAAATCTCCCCACCAGTCAGGGACACAGTTAACGGCCTCTGCAGAGAAGCTATTTCCAGAAGGTCAAGAGCAATGACCCCAATAAAAATGTGGGATATCTCTCTTTTATCTTTATTATATAATTCTAGACAGTCTTCCTATTGCCTTGAGACGTAATCTTCTTCTTAGGCATCAAAGCTTACTGTACTCCAGACGTTCAAATGTTTATGATGGTTTGAATAAAGGAACAGAAAGGCATTTGCCTTGTTGAGCCAGATAGGCCACATACTTCCATTGAAAGTTCTTTTACAAACCTTTAATTCGGTTGACTAGACATCAATCAAAGCACTTGTACAGGTAGCAGTGAAAATTCAGAAAATGAATTATGTGTAGATCTTCCCAGCTCAAAGAGTTCGAGAATAAGGACAAATGTAGTGTATAGATCACCCACATTTACAGTAGACAAGGGAGGTCTCGCATGTGACGCAACCAATGGAAGAAGTGAAAGTAGAAGGGGTTTTGAGGTTCCACAACTTCTCCAAAGCATTTAAACATTCATCTAATAGAGTAACTAATGCCAGAAGGCACCATAAGTATATACCATACCATTTGGGGTGGAGGGGTTTGTGATGTGATGATGTTGCAGACCTTGTTTAACAGTCCATCTTCGTTCCTGTCTCAGTTTTGTGACTACTGTAGATCATGTCTAACATTCATAACATTCAACTTAGCACAACACGTTCCTCACTGTATTATCTAGTTTATGATTAATGACTAAGGAATGGACTGGAATATAATCTGTGAAAGCAGATATTAATCCAAATGAATCCAAAATGAAAAAAGACTCTCAGTCAAAGTCACACACACTCCGAATATTAGTTTAGATCAGCAGGACCAGGCCTGTTGAAGACGAACACAGACCAGGAAAACTTTATTTATGAAAGGCAATCAGGTCATGAACCTAAAAACCCTCTAAAGTGAATCCCTGAACTGAACTCTCTCGTAATCTTTTCCTACTTGTCCAAATTATTTATTTATTCAGGACTGTCAGATGACATCATCGCTTCGCTGTGCTACCTCCTGTGTCCCATGATGCCTTGCTGGCGATGTGATCTAGGGGTTCTGGGCTTTTTGAATGCGTCCCACTACGACTACGACTCACGCTGAGAGGGACTGCAATATCTCCAGTGAACTCATCCATTTTACGACCTCTTCTATGTACGGAGGGCGGCCATGATGGTCTGTCGAAGGGACAGAGTCGGGCCCAGTGAGGAAGGGGAACCAGTTAGTGTGTGTGTGTGTGTGTGTGTGTGTGTGTGTGTGTGTGTGTGTGTGAGTCGGGCCCAGTGAGGAAGGGGACCCGGCCAAGGACACACATGTGCCTCTCTCTGTGTTTCTAAGAAACTTTTTGAAAACTTTCTTTTCTTTTTTTCTCTTTCAGCAGTGATTTAAAAAGCACAGGGTGTCCATCTGATCGCCCCCGCACCATCATCTCTGTAGGGTGGATCTTACATGGGTGGATGTCATGCTTCTTTAAAAGCTCTCCAAATGTGGAGCTCATCCTGTCAGGCATACTGCATTTGCTGGGTCTATAACAATGGCCTCCATTGTGACAAAGGTCAGGCCATCGTCTGCTCTCTTCTGCTCTGGAAAACCAATCACTCCTCTCCTCTCCTTTCCTCTTCTCCCCTCTCCTCTCCTCTCCTCTCCTCTCCTCTCCTCTCCTCTCCTCTCCCCTCTCCTCTCCTCTCTCCTCTCCTTTCCTCTCCTCTCCTCCCGTCTCCTCTCACTTCCTCTGAGGTGCCTTACTAAACTTTTCCTGGCCCCAGGACTGGGCCTTACATGATTCTTTCCCTTTGTTTGCAGAGAACAGACAAGCGGTCAGCACAGCAGCACTGAGAAACAGGGAGAGAAGATTCCTGGCATGACTGGGAGGACAAGGCCAAAGGAGAAAGAGGGAGAGAGAGAGAGGGGAGGTAGAGAGAGAGAGAGAGATAGAGAGAGAGAGAGAGAGAGAGAGAGAGAGAGAGAGAGAGAGAGAGATACTAATGTATCTATTGTATTGTTCCTAAATGCTTAGGCAATACAACGTATGATTTGTCATGCCAATAAAGCTTACTTGAATTTGAGAGAGAGAGAGAGAGAGAGAGAGAGAGAGAGAGGGGAGAGTGGTAGAAAGAGTGTGAGACAGGAGTTTGTGTGGCCTAATACTCGTCAGGAGCATTAAATGTTTGTTGCTTTAACATGGCTTGTTGACCCTTGACCTTGTGGAAAGGTCGGAGGTGACTGTTGTCACCCATGAGTCACACCTCTGTGGTTGGCTGCTGCCGTGCTGTGACCTTTGACATGAGTGCCTTTCCGTTCATGTGTTTGTG
>JAODXP020000021.1:23448891-23459407 GCA_027497455.2 Sardinella longiceps | reverse complement strand
GTGTCTATCTGTCTCTGTGTATATGTGTATGTGTGCGTTAGTGTGTGAGTGTGTTAGTGTGTGTGTGTGTGTGGGGGGGGGGGTGGGGTGTAGGGGCACATCACTTACAGTGCCAGACAGGAGGATTGAGTAGAGCAATATGGGGTTTTCTATTGATGGGACACACAGAACATCCAGTTTCTGATCTCATCCATTTTGGGATAACACTATCCTCCCATGCATTCCAATTCCAATTATCAGATGTTATCGAGAGCCACCATTGGCTCCCGGGCTGCACTTTGAGAATCTATGGTGTAGTGTCACCTCATACTCTGACCTTAGTCAGCAGATCCCTCTAGGCCAGAGGTGGGCAATGGGCTTGTTTCACACCTGAACATTCCGACATTCCATGGTAGTAAACTGAACATTCTATCATTGAAATGCATTGGATTTATGCCCCTTTCTGGCTGAATAAAAATGGGTAATAACATTTAAAACATGTCTAAATTCACTTTCTTTCAAATAATACACATTTGAAGCACACAAATTTGGAGGTCCCAAATAGAAGCTTCATGCATAAAAATGTAAAACCACTTTTGTCTATTCAGGACTTCCAAATTTGTGTGCTTCAAATGTGTATTATTTGAAAGAAAGTGAATTTAGACATGTTTTCAATGTTATTACTCATTTTTTAAGTCAGAAAGACACATAAATCCAATGCATTTCAATGATAGAATGTTCAGTTTACTACCATGGAATGTCCGAATGTTCAGGTCTGAAACAAGTCCATGCGGCCTGTTGGGCAATTTAGTCCTGTCAAAGCCTGTGGACTTTTTTCTGACAGCAATATTGTATGACCACAATGGACCACTATGACTCATTTTGTATTATAGTTTTTTTTCTGAATGCTAAAACGCTAATAAACTGTAATGATTGTTTCTCTAATGTAATGACAATTTCTGAAAACACTAAGAGTTGTAGCCATCTATATACAAATTCTTCCAAACAGAAATTCATAAAGCCCAATTCATGCTTTAAACTTGAAATTCTGTAACAAAGTGTAAACACAACTCACTGCAAGACTCAGTTAGCAATTTTATAGCACACTTGAAGAAAAAACACTGTAAACGTATGTTTTCTACTTCACTCAACGTTCAGACTGTCAGCATTCAAAAGCCACAAACAAACACACACACACACACACACACACACACACACACACACACACACACACACACACACACACACACACACACACACACACACACACACACACACACACACACACATCCGCTGCAGTCAGTTAGCCACAGCACAAGAGTGGTCCGGCTGCTGAGCACAGGAGTTCTGCTTATTTGCTGATTGCTGAACAGTGTAGAGAGATGGAGACACTTCATCTATTCTTGCTCTCAGCTTTAACTTGCCAACTTGTGGACCTGACCCAAGGTATAGTAGGTTAAAGTGTGTGTGTGTGTGTCAGGGTAGGTTACTGTAATATGTCTGTTTCTGTATGTCAGATAATGGTCGATGTGACCCAAGGTTGGCTAGTGTGTAAGTGTGTGTTTGGTGCATCAGGACATGGGAAGGGAAAGTGTTGAACAGGTTACAGCTAATGGAAAACATCACTAGATAAAGTGCCACTCACTAAACACACACAACACACTGACTCATCAGGAATAGATACTCCTAAACACTCACTAAACACTCCTGTTTGTTTGTTTGTTTGTTTGTTTGTTTGTTTGTTTTTTGCTAATGAGCTCAGATCAAATATAAATTATTTTAATGTATCAAACTAAAGAATCCATTTACCATCTATGTGAAAGGTGACAATGTCTTTCAAACCATCCATTCACTGGTGCAACTAAGCTTATTATTGTAGAGTTTTTAGTGTGATGTGTCATCTCTCTGTCTAGGTATTTCCTGTCATGCTGTAACTGAGGCATGCCGAGCAGATCCGTCTTTCCCCATGTGAGTGTCAAAAGAGGTTGACATATAATAATGCCATGAGTAAATGTTTTGGAGCTGAAAGTATTTTGATTAGGATTTCTCTTGATTGCAATTTTTTTTCAAAACCTACAGTGAAATACTGTTTTAACTCTTAACCTTGACATTGGCAGATGCTATAGTAGGGAGATAAGAACATGTTTCAGTAGAGGATTCCTATCCCCTCCAGGGTTTCGACAAGCTCGAGTCAAATCCTCTTCATCAGAGGTAAAGAAATCCTGATGTCAGGCACATGTGAATGTATTACAATGATAAAGATGGGGATTGGGGAGGGTTGAGAAATTTAGGGATAATTAATCAAGGGTAGTGTAAGTATATATACATAATAGTGATACTCACTAAAGTCAGGACAGGACAAGACAGTGTGTAGTGTGTGTCGTCGTCGTCGTAGTAGTAGTAGTAGTAGTAGTGTATATGAGCATGTTGAAAGGCACATGTGTTTTCTGTCTGTAGGGTCAGATGGAGACCTCATACGGGCACAAGGTGCACATTCCCTCTGAAGCGCTGAAGAGGAGCCGAGTGGACCAATCAGAGGACGACGTCACCATAACTATCTCAGTGCTAGACAGCGCTTACTTTATGGTTAGTGCTACAGGGTTGTGTGTGTGTGTGTGTGTGTGTGTGTGTGTGTGTGTGTGTGTGTGCGTGGTTCTGAGAACTTCTCACAAAATGGCGCCAAGAATGTGGAAGTAGATAGCCTAGAACTCTAGACACACTTTAGTGGTAGAAAATTGAATTTGCTCAGCATGTCCGTCTAGTGACGAGCCATAGCTCAGACCTCGATTGCGTCTGAGCTGTTTCTGAGTTGTTTACGCCGTTGGTTGTATTCAGATATTGTGGTGTTTAGCTAGTCACCACGTTATATGGACAGGAAGTTATTGGGCGGGCTTAGAGTTGTTTGAATCGCTTGTTAGTTGCTTGTCGCTGATTAGTTTCAGCAGTTTTACCTGGGGGTCTATCACTCGTCTCCAGACTATACATTCATGTGCAATGTAGACCCATTAAACACATTCAAAAGTCATAAAAAGTGATTAGTGAATAGAAATATTATCGCTCACAATGGCTTATGAGACAAGTTCCTTCACTCAGCATTAAAAATATGTACATGGTCTTGTACATTCGCATTTTTCAGTTTTTCGTTATCCTTTTTACTAGCCCGTAGCTGATTAGACAGAGCGAAGGCTTTAAGTGTCAATGGCGAAAATGAATGGGAACCGTATATCTTGGAACCTCAACCTCTATTCTTGTGAGTTTATCTGTGTGTGTGTGTGTGTGTGTGTGTGTGTGTGTGTGTGTGTGTGTGTGTGTGCGCGCGCGCATGTGTTTGTGTGTGTGTGTGATTTCAGGCTAAAGGGAACCTTCTGGAGCAACAAGTCCTGGGTGTGTGGGTGGGAGATCAGGAAGTCAGTAATCTGTCTGAGCCAATCACAATCACCTTCAGAAGAACCAATTATGTGAGTCACACCTGTGGAGGCTATAGGCTAAGTGTGTGACAGTACGACAGTTTACCATGAAGTCACATTCAGGTTCTTGGCAAAAGCCAAAAGTTATCAACAAAACATTAGTTAAAAGCATACATCCTATTTCACCATAAGTCATATTTCACCAGGTTACAAAACCTGGCCCTTTCATATTCAACAGTCATTTCCATCACATTTATCGTATCCTTTTACAAAACAAATGCTGAACTTATTAATTTGTGACCGACTTTACCAGCTGGAATTCTTCCTAACCTGGCCATATGGCAAGCATGGTAGACCGGCGTCGGTCTGTTTGCTACCTCGGTAGTATTAGGGTGCTAACAGGTATGGGTGCATTGACAATCACAAAAGGTGTATTTTCTGGTTACAAAACCTTTTCTACCTTTTCAGAATGAACGCTCATCATTTCTTATCTATTTTTACAAAATATCAAGTCATAAATGCCAGAATTATTGATTTGAGACAAACTTTCCCTGCTCAATCTCTTAAGCTAACCTAACATTGTGTGAAGCAAGGTAGAAGAGCGCCGACACAACATCCCTATGTTTATAACGGTTATCCTAATTTGGTTCCGAAGTGGGTAAAAGGTGTACAGATCGTATATCACAACAGGTGTATTTTCTGGTTATAAAACCTACGTCTAGATTTAACAGTGAACATTTTTCATCTTGTTTTACAAAATAACAAGTCATTAAGGTGAATGTATTAACGTCAATGGGCTACGTGTTGCGTTCTGCCACCCAGAAGTATCTCAGCACCCCTCGTTTACAAACATTGTGATTGTGAAATATACAATATAACTACTAACAGTTTCCTGTACTATAACAGGAAGTGTTCTGTAAGTGCTAGAGGGACAGGAGGCGATCCCTCTACTGTTTATAAACATTCTGTGTGCCAATATTCTAAAAACTGAAACTGGAGACAGAACAAATACAAAACTGACCGCTTTTCAGCACTATCTGTTACAGTAATACTTTATCAACAGCTAATTCTACATTACATAATGTAGGTGTAATCTATCAGATGTTGAATAACTACAGTGGAGTAAACATGCACTTCAAAGGAAAACTGATTTATTCTATGGGAGACCAGCTTGATGTCACCTAAAAAGGAAGTAACGTCAGCTAAGAAGCTAGTGGGTTATTCAGTGGTAAAGCTTGGATTTTACAGTAAACGCAGTTTTGATATGAGTGTGTTTAGTTAGATGTAGACTGTCGATTAGTTTGTTTGCTTTGACAAGCGGTTTAAATCAAGAGAGTTCGCCATGTATGTATGTGCATTGTGTACGTATGTATAAAATCTCCTTTCTCTCTGTCTGTAGAATAACGGTCAGTGTGTATTCTGGGATCAAAAGAAAGGTAAACATCTGTGTGTGTGTGTGTGTGTGTGTGTGTGTGTGTGTGTGTGTGTTGGTTATCATATGTGTGTGTGTGTGTGTGTGTGTGTGTGTGTGTGTGTGTGTGTGTGTGTGTGTGTGTGTTGGTAAGTGTGTGTGTGTGTGTCTGAGTGTGGTGTGTGTGTGTGTGTGTGTGTCTGTGTTGGCTATCATGTGTGTATGTTTGTGTCTGTTGGTAATCATTAGAGTGTGTGTGTGTTAGTATTATCATGTGTGTTATCATGTGTTTGTCTGTGTATTAGCTATTGTGTGTGTGTGTGTGTGTGTGTGTGTGTGTGTGTGTGTGTGTGTGTGTGTGTGTGTGTGTGTGTGTGTGTTGGTAACTGTGTGCGGGTTGGTAACTGTGTGTATTTTATTTATTTATTTATTTGGTTTACAGGAAACTGGAGTCAGGTTGGGTGTGAGACATTGCAGTCAGGAGAGGAATTTAACTGTAACTGCAACCATCTCAGCTTTTTTGCTATTCTCCTTGTGAGTAAATACCTCCACACACACACACACACACACACACACACACACACACACACACACACACACACACACACACACACACACACACACACACACACACACACAACAATCTCAGCTTTTTTTGTACAAGGAGTCACATTGAAGAAGTCAACAATTGCTGCCATTGCAGTAAGGCAAATAATTTTGGTATACCATTCTACAGTAAGTGTGTGTGTGTGTGTGTGTGTGTGTGTGTGTGTGTGTGTGTGTGGCGTGTACAGTATGTTATTACGTTGGCGGGTGCTACAGTGGCGGGTGGTTAAAACCACTCTTATGAGAACAGCAGATATGAGAAATGGAACCGAGAGTGAAAGTGGGGCAGAAGGCCTTAAGTATTATTAGCACGCACACACACACACACACACACACACACACACACACACGGTTGGAGCCGTGCCAAATGGTGAATTTACAAAGGCTTCAAATACGATTCAACCAATCACAATTGACGACCGGAACTATCAGTCTTAGAATTACACTAGACACATACAAACACTAGAAAAGCGCTCAGAGAGTGCAGACCTCCGCCAAGGTAATGTGGTCACAGACACAATAAAAATTCCAGATCATATTCTGGATCACCGATTGCAGGGCCGGCCCGAGGCATACGCGAGTTATGCCATCGCTTAGGGCCCCGACAGCTCGGGGGCCCCCACGAGCGCTCGAGACATTACGATTAAAAATATTATTTTATTTTTGAGGATAAACATTATCTTAACATCCTTGTGCTACCTACCCATTAATATTATCATCTTTCCATTACCGAATCCATTCGACTTATATCACTTACTATCACTCTTTATCTCAGTCATGGTTTGGCTTACACACCTCTGACTTCTCCCAACAATCTAGCGAAGTTGATGTAGCATTTGTATTTTTATTTCATTCTTGTTATTCTGGCATCATAAAACGTTTATGTTTACCACAGAAAAACTATAACAACAACCTGCAATATGATTAGAACAAAGCCTCCTGGGAATGGTAAAGCACAGCCATAGCGCAGTTTCTAATCCACCGCGGAAGAATCCATTCTACTTGTTTGAATAGAATAGCTACGCATAGCGCTGAAAATCGACTCCGCGTTCACCAACATCTCACCGCATGCAATCGTCAGTCCATTCCACGTGATCGTAGGTAAAATGCATACCGCTGAAAGTCCACACTCCATGTTTTGCATTTGGAACAAAGTAAGTCAGTAAGTGAAATGAATCCTGTGAGCAGGAAAGGAACAGATTCCCGAGGAGGCAATATAACGTCAGCTCTGTTAATTGCCACCTCACAACGTAGCTTTGGCTGAAACCTTATTCTTTTGTTGTACTAAACTAAACATTCTAAACATTCAAGTAGGCTATAGGCTTAGGTTAAGGATAGCCTATTTTTGGTTGATGAATATTTGCTGCCTGCACAGACATTGAACATGAGGAAGTTCTTCTATAGGCAAAATCCTAGTCAGTCTTAGGAGCTGTATCAAGCTATCTTAATGTAGGACTATCTAATCATTTAATTCAAACCTAGCTCTTTATTGTCAAGAATGGCAAGAATCACTCTTCTCTGATGATATAGGTTAGGCCTATTATTGATGCTTGAAATAGCAAACATAGTGAGTGAATCAGGGCTATATCTGTTAACATAAGCTGCTTATTGTATAGAGTAGCCTACCAATGTCTGTGATATCAGCAATAATGTTCACATAAAATGTATTGTGAGTGTTGTATAAAACCATAGCATCCTAAACTTTTGTTGTCTAATATTTTTCAGTATTTTCAAAAAAATGGTGTAAAATTCAGATGATGACAAGAGCACTGGGTGAATTTAAACAATTAATGAAACAAGCAATATGTTGTCGTTGATAGGGAGAACAAGCAATAGTTAATCCATCTCAATATCTCTTGAGAGTGAGTCAGAGGCAGGGTCAACATCCCCCCCACCCCCCCCACCCCCCCCAACACCAAAAAAGAAGGCTGTGGTGGCGGTGAGGGGGCCCCCAAATGAAATTCTGCTTAGGGCCCCCTTTGGGCTTGGGCCGGCCCTGACCGATTGCCTCCAAAATCGAATCAAAATTTCATCCAAAAAATTTCATCCAAATCGTGCAGTAATTTTCAAGGTATCCTGCTGATGGACAGAAAAACAGACAGACAAACCAATGTGACCGAAAAACAATGCCTCCTTGGCGGAGGTAACAACAGTTCTAAATGCATTAGCATCGTATAGTTCCAGGTACTGTATATTGACACAGCCCTTGACTGAGCAGCCCACACACTTCCAGTGGAGTTTTCCTCTGCTACAAATAAATCTGGGGACCTGGGTTTCGAATCCCAAGGTCAATTCCCGATCCCTACCCATCTCTCTCTCTGTTATTCTCTCTACAATCCTATCATTAAAGGCAAAAATATAGACCTAACATAAACATAATGTCTCAAACATAACTCTGATTGCTACCAGTCTTCACAATGTTTTATTCTGTTATGCGTCTTGACCATTTTTTATTTGTTAATGTATGTCTGTACTATGTTTTTATTTAGTTTGTGTGTCTTGTGTGTTTTATTTTAATTATGTGTGCACTGACTTTGTTTTATTTTCATTTTGTGGGTCATGTTTGATTTGAATTATATGTATGTGTGTCTTGACTATGTTTCAATTTAAGTATATGTGTCTTGACTGTTTTTTTTTATTTTGTTTATGTGTGTCTTGACTATGTGTCAACAGGCAGACGAAGCATCTGACCCTCTTCCAGTACTGCTGCTCGATCATCACTATCCTCAGGGTGCGATTTGTGAAAAAAACAGAGGGGGGGATGTTTCTGAAACGGTATTGCCCCCCCTCCCCCCCCCCCAAAAAAAAATACAAAATATTCTGCTTATTCATTCCTTAAAACAATCATGCCATTAGTAGGCCTATCTATTCTACAGCGCAGTGTCTACCAGATGCCTCTGAAGTTGGCTACCGCAGTTCATGTGACTGCTGCTGCTGCGTGTAGAGCGCAATCCTGACAAATGACATTTTTCACAAAACTTAGAAACTCTCTCGTTCAGACCCTCCTGCTGCTTGCGGTGTGTTAAATATTTAAATAAAGTGCTGCAGATTACATTGTTTAATGTAACCGATAATAGCCAAATTACTCAGAGATATGTTGACCCAACCCAAGACATTCGTTGGATCCGACGGTACGCGCGTAAGTGCGCTGGAAACGTTAACCTATTTTTTTTTTTTTTTTTTTTTTGCAACTGTGAGGAAAGCCAGGGCATTGAGCATAAAAAATAGCCAATGCAAATAGGACCAACTAAGCCTTCCTACTTAATGTGTTGTTTGAGCATTTTGCCTAGATTATGCCATTTATTGGTCATATTCTACAACTGGCTGATTTACCTAAAAAGTGTTCTCATCCCCGTGATTCGGATATTTTGCCTGATACGTTGACATTACACACATTTCATATCAAACTTAAATTGTGCCTTTGCCAAACAGTTCGTTTTCCTTTGCACAAAGTTGTTCAAACAATGTGATAACATTATGAGGTTTCCTTTCGTTTTCCTTCTCGTCTATAGCTTTAGTCTTTCCAGTGAGAAAAAAACAACTGCGCTTATAGGATAAAGTTCGAGGCAAAGTGAGCCAGGAGTTGTCACGCACACAATTCAGGACACAGACAGGACGCAATTTTTTTAATTTTACAATTCGCTGCACACTAGATGTTTGTTAGTCGCATTGCTTGCATACTGTCACGAGATATCAAGGGGGGATAAATGTTATCCCCACCGGAGATAAAATTATTCAAGCAGAGGCAGGGATACCAAAACCAGAGGTTAGGAAATCCGACCCATCCCCCCCAACAAATCGCACCCTGACTATCCTCCTCACCATGCTCACCTGCATCATGCACCTCATACACAGGTCACACACACACACACACACACACACACACACACACCTTCCTCCTCACCTACATCATACACCTCACACACAGGTCTATCTATATGTGTTAAGTCCTATTTTAGTGCTAAGTTTATTTTCCCTTTTATAGTTTTGGTTTAAGTGATAGGTTAAGCTTTATTTTTTTGATAAGTTTTATTTTTGTGTTAGGTTTAGTATTAAGTTCTTTTTAGTTTTTAAGTTTATTTCTCTTTTTTGTCTCATACCTTTTATTTATTGTGATATTGTACAGCACTATGTAACATGCTTTTGAAAAGTGCTATGTAAATAAAGATTATATTATTATTATTATTATTATTATTATTATTATTATTATTATTATTATTATTATTATCTCTCTCTTCTCTCTCTCTATCTGCTACAGAAATAAACAATCTGTGTGTGTGTGTGTGTGTGTGTGTGTGTGTGTGTGTGTGTGTGTGTGTGTGTGTGTGTGTGTGTGTGTGTGTGTGTGTAGGAAAGAAGATGGACCACTCCAGCAGTATCCACCTGCAGCTGTCTTTTGCTCTGATGCTCCTGCATTTCAGCTTCCTGCGCAGTGCATTTGGGGCATGGCACACACCGGGACAGCCAATCACGTTGCTGTGTCAGGCCCTGGGGGCGGGGCTCCACTGGGTACTCTTGACCACCTTCACTTGGATGGCCATCCAAGGCTTTCACCTCTACCTGCTCATAATGCACACCTTCAACATCAACATCAGGAGATATCTGCTCAAACTGGGAATGCTGGGCTGGGGTAAGAATCTCTGTATGTATGTGTGTGTGTGTGTGTGTGTGTGTGTGTGTGTGTGTGTGTGTGTGTGTGTGTGTGTGTATCTGTCACCAACACTTACATCTGGAGATACCTGCTCAAACTGGGCCTGCTGGACTGAAGTGTGTGTGTGTGTGTGTGTGTGTGTGTGTGTGTGTGTGTGTGTGTGTGTGTGTGTATCACCAACACTTACATCTGGAGATACCTGCTCAAACTGGGCCTACTGGACTGAGGTGTGTGTGTGTGTGTGTGTGTGTGTGTGTGTCTTCAACATCCTTTGCTGTATAAAAGCTGGAAACGGATCACAACAGTTCCCACAGAGTACTGAAACTGTGTGTGTGTGTGTGTTTGCAGGTCTGCCCTCTGTTATAGTAATCATTTGTGCTGCCCTTAGAATGTATGGGCCTTACGGACTGACAGACAGCTCTACAAAGTAAGTCTGTCACACACACATACACTCGTGTACAC
>JAODXP020000021.1:23438891-23446391 GCA_027497455.2 Sardinella longiceps | reverse complement strand
CAAGATTTACTTATGTTGTGTAGTTGTTGGTGTTTATCAATAAAATATAACTTTAGGCTGGAGTATGACAACTGTAAGTTTAACACAATTAATTATATCAATGAAACATGCTTGAAAACTATAAGAATGTGGTCCATATATGGGAAATGAAGGGCCCCAATGTCCTGTTTGCTTGAGGCCCCCTACATTGAAACAGCCCTGATCCACCCCCTCACCTAGCAACTATCCAATGATCCAACCCCTCACCTAGCCTGTCCATCAAGATGAGCCGCGTCTTGTGAAAAATAAAACATTCATGCCTTCATTGGTTAGTATTGGCTGCCATTTCATGATTTGTTCTGCATTACATGAAATTCTGTCATTCTCATATATAATGACAGAACATAGCAGTTGGGGGGGGGGCACCTGTTGTTTCACACCAGATCATTCCTTTAAATATACCAAACGGAAGGAATAAACTCAAGTCATTTCATTAAGTCATATATCATGCATGAGTCAGTTAACTGTGTAACTGTCACTGTCCTTTCTCAGCGTTTTTGAGTTTTGAGTGCAGCAGTGGGAATGCTTTCAGAGGATCTTATGTGCAGACACTGCCCTCTCCTGCCCAACTATGCAACATTCATCTCACTGCAGGAAAATGCCTGTGATGTCTGACCTATTATACAGCTTCCTGACGTACTATAAAGCTTCTCCTACAGTTTAGATATAGAGATTGTAAAACAGATCAACAACAACAAAACATCAGCCACGTAAATGTGGATATATTTGCAAACCAAATAATAAGTGATGAATATTTTCAAAGAATAATGTTGACTGACAAGGTGTGTATGTGTGTGTGTGTGTGAGAGAGAGTGTGTGTGTGTGTGTGTGTATGTGTGTGAGGATTACTAATATTACAACAAACTCCACTCAGCTCCTTTGGCGATGAGTAAATTATTACCTCTTCTGTCTGTAGGCATGCAGTACAGGATCATAGACACTAGATGGCGCAGTGGTCTGATAATTGAAGGCTTGGGGATGAGTGAATGGAAGCCAGCAGTTTTGTGTGTGGCAATGCAGAGTTCACTTTCTTTAAAAATAAATAAAATTAAATCAAATAAATCAGGCATATTATTAATATATTTAAAATGTTCATAGGTGTACACTGCCACAAATATCATGCATTGATACATTTAGAAAGCTCCTAGGTGTGCAGTGCCACATGCCTACAGATAAAAGGCGTCTGTCTGTCATTGCAACATACAGTATGCAAATCATGGGCTCCCGATGAGGAAACTCACCCCAGTGAGTGCAAATACAGTTGCCCCTCTATGTAAATAGTGGTGTCTATGATGTGTCTGTGTGTGTGTGTGTGTGTGTGTGTGTGTTTGTGTGTGTGTGCGTGCATGTGTGTGTGTGTGTGTGTGTTTCTTTTGATGTTTCAGTTTCCTTGTCAACATTTGTGGGGGACAAATGTTGACAAATAAGCCAAAGTTAGCCTACTTGATCTCAAAAGTTTCAAAGCAACGGAAGAATGTTGCAATGAGTTAAGAAAATGTGAATCCAAATGATCAGGGGCGTTGTAGTGAGGGGGAAAGGGGGACTGAGTTACCAGGGCCCCACGTGGTGGGAGGGCCCTTGAGGAGTCTGGAATTGTGCCCCAGGAGGTGAGGGGGGCCCATGGCCACTGCTTGTACCAGGCATGGACTGGCCATAGGGCATACAGGGCAATGCCCGGTGGGCCGATGGTCATTTTTGGGCCAGGGCTGTCATTTACTCATAATTTTCATAAAGGATATTGGGCAACTTTAATTAAATCTCTCTTATTCATGCAATATGTCCAACTTGCAGTGTTATTTTAGCTAGACACAACATTATTATTATTGAATAAAATCATGGTGGGCTGCCATGGCCAAAAATGCCCGGGCCATTGGCTTGTGCATAGGGCCCATAATGTGGTGCTACTGCTTGTGCATAGGGCCCATAATGTGGTGCTACTGCTTGTGCATAGGGCCCATAATGTGGTGCTACTGCTTGTGCATAGGGCCCATAATGTGGCGCTACTGCTTGTGCATAGGGCCCATAATGTGGTGCTACGCTCCTGCAAATGATGGTAGTGGTAATGGTCCAGTCATTGTTGTGTTGCAGGATAGTTAGCACACAAGTGAGTTTACTGCAAGACAAATGTATATTGTGTGAAATTAAAAATACATAAATTAATATGATACAAACACGTTTATTTGGTAAAGCTATCGTATAAACACCAACATCAACTGACGAATGATTTAGAATGTCATCAGGTGAGCTTTTTTTTTTTTTGGTCAATTTCGATCAATTTTGGTACTTTCACAGGTACTGTGTGTGTGTGTGCGTGTGTCTGTGTGTGTGTGTGTGTGTGTGACGGTGCATGTTTGTGTTGTGCAACTTGAGTTATGTAATGCATGCGTGGGTAGATTATCAGCTTTTTAAAACATGTCCAATAGGTTTTCTCTGGTCCACAACAGGAAAAGGTTAAAAGATAATGGACTCTGTGGATGGTTTTGGTGCGTAGAAGGGGGCCATCACTGCATGGCTGCCTTTCACTACCAGTCCTTCAGTGAATATCCCAACTGAGCCCAGCACTCTCAAATAATAAGCCTAACCCATTTGCCTTTGTTTGGACTATTTTAAAACCCTCACAGCTCCATCTTTCAGAAAAATTCCATTTGCGCTGCTAGTGTGTTTAGTGGTGCTTGCGTAACGCAGGCCTGACACATTCTTAAAGTGATGAGCTTGGTGTTGCCGTTAGAACAGAAGAGCCTCTCGCTCGCTAACTCGCTCGCTGCAGTGTCATTGACTTTGAAACTCAGATTGGGGAGAAAAGGCAAATTCCTTTGATGTGAAGTGTGTTCTTCAGGGGGAGTTGTAGTGGAGCAGCCAAAAGCCATGCACTGCTCCTCTTAGACTCCTCAACAACATCCTTTCTTGCTGATTGGCTGAACTAGTGAACTGCTCAAGCCCAAGCTGATTGGTCACATGGAATGGAAATGGAAATGAAAAATCTGTTTATTTGAAAAAAGCAGGGACAGTGCACAAAAAAACATTTATCCTGTAACACAGGAAAGCATGGCATGTGCCAGGTTGTAGCATCAATGCTAATTTGCACCTGTGGTCCCTGGGCAATTATAAAAAGCATAAGATGAAACACCAGTAAAACAAAATAAAATAGATCTGACAGGACTACAGACTGTTTAGATGGCCACAGTATTTCCAGCAGGCTATTAGAACTGGGGATAGGATTATGCAGCATCAGAGAGTTAACATATGAAATGGACAAGGATAATGAATTGCATGTTATTGACAAAAGTGTATATAAACTGTAACCAATACATTCACCTTTACTAAAATCTTCATAAGAGGTATTAGGTAACTGAGCCTAATGTGTATTCAGCATTAGCTAACTTATCTAACTGGAACTATAGCGACCCCCTGATGGTGAAAGTATGTAGTAGCTTTATGGAATGCAAGGTAACTTCGGCTTGTTATCTTTATGGCTATAATGCAGCAATAATTACTGCACTAAATGCTAACAATGGGACTTGCCCCATAGTAGCCTCCAATAAGCCTAAGATTAGATTCAGCCACTTCCTCCATTGAGTCTAGTCACTTCTCATTGGCTATTGTTGTCAAAGACACCTTTCTGTAAAACTAACTGGTCCTGCCCAATTAGCCTGATTGCCATCGACTTCCATAGCTCTACGAGACTTTGGTCTGGCTAAGAACCCGTGTAACAAAGTTTCTCAAAGCGCATGGTTGACCCGCCTCCCTGAAATGCCTCGGTTTGCTACTGGTCGATGTTAGAAAATGCTGTGCCGAAGCGAAACCAAGCACACCACTCTTTCCTCTGACGTATGTGACGTGAAGGGAATTGCTTGAACAGCCGTTGGAGTTGCTCAAAGTTGATCGGTTCTCGACCAAGAGGGGGCAGTTCCCCCGTTTAGGGGAATTCAGAAATCCTGCCCGATCAGCAGCTGGCCAGACTGTGGGTATGCTGAGAAATGCTGTTGAAATATCAAGACTTGTATATGTGGCTTTGTGAGATTGTTGCATGTGGTTATGTGTATCTGTTGTGTGGGTGCAATGCATTGGTGGAGGGCTGTAGAGGCATGAATATTGTGTGTGTCTGTTTGATAGGCTAGATAGAATATTATTATATTATTATATTATAGCTCAATTAAATTAGATTAAGCATATTTTTTTGTCTATTTTTCTCTTTCTTTGGTATAATATGGTCTATTCTGTTTTTTTTAGCACTTTGGACAACTGCTCTGTATATAAAGGTACTGTGTGTGTATAAAGCACTTTACAAATGAACTTGACATTGCCATTGACATTGTTTTGACTGCGGTATGGACAATAAAACTATCAGTCAGTCAGTCTATCTCCACTGAGCAGGATTTCAATGTTAATTCAAGAGTACTTTCTGCTTAGTCACTAACCCATGCACACTGATAGCCTAATACACCCTATCACCAGTAAGTAAATACACTGATGTCATTATGCTCAATAAACTTCCATTACATTTTATGACAGCAATTCTGTGGCCATTTCTGTTGTTGTTGTTATACAAGCCGTCACCACCACTACCAAGTCCAAACGTCATCCCCCTTCTATCCTGATTTTTGGCTTTTTTTGGAAACACAAAAGTGATTGATTCCAGACTGCATGTCGCAGAGGAACGGAAAGTAGCTTTGGTAAAAGCCTGGCAACATCAAACATCTCTCTGCGGATGATGACAATAAAGATCTTCTGGATTAGCTAAAAAGGTATTTTCATAACAAAGACCTAGAGCATGTCACATCTCACAATGTTAATGACCAGAGATGCACACACTCACTGATATCCACCCTTTTCATTCCGACCATGCTTTGTCTACCTCTATTATGCCAAGTTTGAATGAGCCTCTCCATTTTCTTGTTTGTTTGATTGTTTGTTTGCAGAGCCCCATTGGCAGACAGACAAACAAACCAAATGAAAATAAAAACAAAAGCTCTTTGGGAGAGGTTGTAAATATCCCCTGTGCTAAATAAGATCAAACTGAATAAAAATGAGGACAAAATAAAAGAAAACTCTTTGCCAGGGGCAATAAATAACCACTGAGCTAAATCAAGAAGATCAAGATACTCAAGACTGCTGGCTCTGCTGCAGCCTGTGTGTTCCTGCCATTAGTAGCAGGGATGTTTCAAGGTACTTTAGGGGCCCCAAGCAAACAGGGCATGGGGGCCCTTCACTTCCCATAAACAGCTAGGCTACATGAATCACATTGTTATGATCATCAAGCATCTTTACTATAATTATTTGTGTTGATATCATAGTTGTCTAACTGCAGCCTAAAGTCACATTTTATATTAAAAAAACACCTAAAAATAAACTAATTACTAAAGCAGCCAATCTTGGGGGCCCCTTTCAGCCTGGGGCCCCAGACAGTGGCCTGGTTTGCCTGTCCTGTTGCGCGGGCCCTGATCAGTAGAATAAGTTCTGGTGAAAAGCCGAAAGGACCAGAACTCTGCTGCATGTAATTATCCATCTGGATATATTACACATCCATATTTGTGTTTTCTTTTCAACATGACATTTCTAATTATGCCTGATTTGTTTTGAGACGTTGACAGCAGCGGGACGAGAGAGTGGTGCCAAGCTCCTGATGATGCCAAAGAAAAGTCCCAGGCAGGCGGGCGCCACCAGGACTGCATTATCAGAAGCTGGCATAGGAGTCTGGGATAGTTCAACCTTGGACCTCTGGCAAACCCACTGCTTTAATGCACTTAATCAATCACGCTAATAGATAGGGGAAGATGGGAAATGCACTCAGTCCATCTGTGTATTTGGGGAATGTTTGAGACAGTAGAGGTGCCGCATGAGGGTGGGGGCGAGTTTGGATGAATAAGGGACTTGCATTTAACAGGGGGGCCCAGAGAATACTATTCATTATCAATATTTAATATTACAATCAATGTTTATTCTTTTCTGGCACAGGACCCAAACATTTCTATTTGTGAGCGATAGTCAGTCATAGACAGAGAAAGGGGTATAGATAAATAGATAGATAGATAGAGAGAGAGAGAGAGAGAGAGAGAGAGAGAGAGGTTTTATTTGTCCCACAGCAAATAAAGATAGCCAGTAGCTTTACTGTAAGACATCAGACATACACCTTGATATAAAAGATTACTCATGTATACTTATTGTACATGTGAATGTTGTATGTATGCTAAATTTAGGGGAGTGGTTGATATGTATGAAAATAAAAACACATTTGTGTAGCGTAGAACTTCAGAAAAATATTAAATAGTAAGAAAAACTTAAAGGAATAGTTCGCCTCTTTATGGAAATTGGTTATTTTCTTTTACCCCGAGTTATATGTGGGTAAGAGCATTTTGGTCTCAGTGCATGCGTTGTCCTAGTCTAGCAACCCTAATTTTACCTTTAGCTTAGCATAGATACTGGAAAGTAAAGTTGCCAAAGAGTTGCTATCTGGCAACTTTACTTTCCAGCGCCTATGCTAAGCTAAAGCTAAAAAATGGGGAAAATTGGGAATGCCATACTAGGAAAATGCATGCACTGAGACCAAAATGCTTTAACCCACATATTTAACTCCAGGTAAGGGGGTGAATAACCAATTTTCATAAAGAGGTGAACTATTCCTTTAATGGAATTTTTCTTTAATGTACACAACACTGATTAGATTCCCATATGTATTAATTAAAAACAGTCAATTTGTCTTGCACCTTGCCAGCTACACAGATACTCGTTTGAAAGATGAAAGGTGGGAAAGTGTAAATTTGTGTAAGTGTAAATTTTCTCTCAAAATTGAAGGACAAATGTCTTCATCCATGCACAGCAAATTAATGTTCATTCCAACCACAAAAGAAGCAAACATATTGCAGTCAGCTGTCAGTGGAGGCATGTGAGAGGACACATCTTATTCTCATGTGATAGGATGATCTTTCTGTAATCTGAGTCTGTGCACTACAGTAATACTGTCTGTTCTTCTCCATAAGGGCCTTCCATATGTGACTCACACTCGACTATATAGACATATAGGTTCAGAGGAGGTCTTGTTTCCACACCATGAGAATACTACAACAGCTTTTTCAATGTGAAGAAAAAAAAACGAGAGAGAGAGAGAGAGAGAGAGAGAGAGAGAGAGAGAGGATGAGTTCATTAATGGGTTCAAGTTCAGTGCTATGTTCAGCTTTTACAGTCAGGTGGTTGATATTATCATGGGATTATTATACTGCTCTGGCCCCCCCCCCCCCCCCCCCACCCTTCACACAGACACACACACACACACAAACACACTCTCTCATACACACACACACACACACACACACACACTCATACACACACACTCACTCTCTCACACACACACACTCACACACACACACACACACACACACACACACTCACTCATACATGCACAGACACACTCACACACACACACACACACACACACACACACACACACACACACACTCACTCACA
>JAODXP020000021.1:23428891-23433891 GCA_027497455.2 Sardinella longiceps | reverse complement strand
TTCCTCAATCTCACTATACAGTACTGGCCCATAGGGTTCCTCAATCTCACTATACAACACTGGATCATAGGGTACCTCAATCTCACTATACAGTACTGTCCCATAGGGTTCCTCAATCTCACTATACAGTACTGGATCATAGGGTTCCTCAAACTCACTATACAGCACTGGATCATAGGGTACCTCAATCTCACTATACAGCACTGGATCATAGGGTTCCTCAATCTCACTATACAGTACTGGATCATAGGACTCCTCAATCTCACTATACAGCTCTGGATCATAGGGTTCCTCAATCTCACTATACAGCTCTGGATCATAGGGTTCCTCAATCTCACTATACAGTAGCCTACTGGATCATAGGGTTCCTCAATCTTACTATACAGTACTGAATCATAGGGTTCCTCAATCTCACTATACAACTCTGGATCATAGGGTTCCTCAATCTTACTATACAGTACTGAATCATAGGGTTCCTCAATCTCACTATACAGCTCTGGATCATAGGGTTCCTCAATCTCACTATACAGCTCTGGATCATAGGGTTCCTCAATCTCACTATACAGTACTGGATCATAGGGTTCCTCAATCTCACTATACAGCACTGGATCATAGGACTCTTTAATCTCCCTACACTACTGGCCCATAGGGTTCCTCAATCTCACTTCAGCACTGGATCATAGGGTTCCTCAAACTCACTATACAGTACTGGCCCATAGGGTTCCTTAATCTCACTATACAGCACTGGATCATAGGGTTCCTCAATCTCACTACTGCACTGGATCATAGGACTCTTCAATCTCACTATTGGATCATAGGGTTCTTCAATCTCACTATACTGTACATCACTGACCCATAGGACTCTTTAACTTCACTATACATCATTGGCCCATAGGGTTCCTCAATCTCACTATACAGTACTGGCCCATAGGATTTTTCAATCCCACAGAACAGGACCAACGTACTACTTCACTGGACCATAGGGCTCCTGAGTCCCACTACAACATTCGAACCATCCCTGGATTATAGGGCTACGTCATCCTACATTGATTTTGTGATCAGTGACCTATCTTTTGGAACTTTGTATGCTGCTTAAAATCCCCTTCACAGCCTGATTGCAACCAAGTAATCAACTGATAGTCTGCCTTGTCAGGCTAGTCTCCAATAGTGATTCTTAGAAAGTTTTTAAGCTCTCCGGCCAGCCAGCTCCCTACAGTACAGTATGACTGGGAAAAGATAAATATTGGTCGATATCCAGGCAACTTTTTCATACTTTCAGTTGACTGGAATTTTTTAGCTATTGTCTTAACTACAGGGGGCATTTCAGATTGTGTCCTTTTTCATACCAATATCTCAGTATTGTGATAGTGAGCGTACTTTCTTGAGGGCATTTAAAATGTTTGTTCTCTTGTCTTTCCCACGCTGAAAACATTTTAATGACATTTGACCTCAGTTTGATTTATTTTTTTATATCATCATAATATCAGTTACGTTATTATTAATCATATTTTCTAGGGTTGCCAATAATTGTGTATTGAAAGAAATGTTTTTGATGCATTGTGTTTTCTTGGAGGTGAGACTATCCTTTTCATTGTGAGACTTACATACACACACAGACACACACACACACACACACAACACACACACACACACATAAATAGGGGAAGATAAACGACACACACACACACACACACACACACACACATACACAGCTCCCATTCAAAGGCACAACAAATATTCACATTTAGATACAGGTACATACACAGAGACATGCACATACACAGACACACAGACACACACACACACACACACACACAGACACACTTCCTGTACTGTATGTTCATAGGGCAGTTGGGGTGATACTTGTGTACATTCCTGATGGTCTCCTTTCAGAGCTGTGTGCTTAGTTGGCATGGGCTCAGCGGAGGAGGAGGAGGAGGAGGAGGAGGAGGAGGAGGAGGAGGAGGTGGTGGCAGTAATTGAATTCAGTCGAGAGTTATGCTTTCATTTCACCGTCTGGGCACAGGAGCCCCTGCAGTGTGCCAAGCAACTTCAGAGGATTGGAGCACACACACACACACACACACACACACACACACACACACACACACACACACAGTCACATACACTTACACACACACACACACACACACACGCAACAAAACAGAGAGGGAACACACACACACACACACACACACACACACATAGACACAGATATAGAAGTAGAGAGAGAGAGAGAGGGAGACATTCTAGCATGCACACGTGCACACACACACACACACACACACACACACACACACACACATGGCAAGTGCAGGGGCTGCAGAGATAGTAGAGATGCTAGTCCTGTCAGCAGACACTTTTATAAAAGTAAAGCCAAGCCAGTTGTTACAGGCTTATATGAGGCATTAGATGATTACAAGGGAGGCACAGTCATAGTGTGTGTGTGTGTGTGTGTGTGTGTGTGTGTGTGTGTGCGGGGGGGGGGGGGGGGGTGTCATACCTTTCCCCTTACAGAGATCTTAAGTACATGGATTAACTTGAGTAGAGTTATGCAGAATGTACATATAATCTAATTGTAACACACATTTAATTTGTATAGTGGCAATTGTGTTTTTTTTTCCGCATACATGTAGGAAGATAATTCATAACATGTTTTTTTCTTCTTTTATATTATATAGATGTTATGCTATATATATATATAGCATAACATATATATACATATATAACATTTTACACTTGACTATTTTGATAGGGGTGGTGCACCCTTCTAGTATTTGCCATGCTGCTTGAAAAGATAAGGTTTAATACTGTACGAACTATTCTACTGCTATTAGTAGCCTATTTATCGCAATAGGTCAGCAGAAATATGTACATCATAACCGGAGGCAAATTACTGTAGCTGGCCCACAGAGCACATTGCACATGTGTTTTTCGTGAAGTGGTTTACTCAGCGCACATGGTTGTGTCTCGAGTCATGTGAAGAGTTATCCAGGGGTTCTCCCTTTCCACCGGCAGGCAGTCGCTATTTATATATGAGAAATGACACATTACCGGTTGGCCACTTTCCTTGAGTGCAGCGCGAGAGGGAAGACCGCACTTTCGCGCTCCACTGGATTTGAGGAGCTTTATGGAATGACCGGCTTTCTTCATGTCAGTTTACTGCGCCCCTCTGTCGATAGATATCATGCTCACTCGTTATCCGATTTAAACCCTGTTTACAAGTCTAGCCGCCACTGCGCAGCTCCGAGGAGGGCTCCTATTCTAGTGTAGGTCCTAAGCTCTTTCTGAGGCACCTGAGGAATTCGCGGTCAAAGCCAGAAGCGCCCTAACTGCCTCGTGAGTTGCGTGCGTACTGGCGCACCTCCTCGTTCCATCGGTTTTCAGCGCGAAATAATCAATTCGGTCCCGATGAGGGAGCGTGAAGGACGTGAGAGTGCGGCGTCACCGACTTTGAGCGCGTTGTGATCGTCTTGGTGCAAAGCCCCTCTGACCATGCTTGCCTATAACGATCAGATGACACTAACACGTGCTGTCATATCGCGTTGGCTCAGTTCCAAAATTAATACGAGATTACACTTTGCTTGGCTTGAAGTGACTTGTTAATAAGAAAAGCAGACACGGAGTTTGTTTGCAGTTCTCTGTTACCAGTTCTTATCTACTTCTGCCAATCATGAGATTAAAAGGATTATTTCTCATATTTATTTGGGGGGCGTTAAGTGCTTATTACATTTATACACCTGTACCGGAGGATATTGAGGAGCGATGGAAGCTAATGATCACAGACTGCTTCTTCCGGAGTCTCAGCCACCTGGTAGGTACACATTATTTATCAGCCCTGAATGGATACAGAGGTAGGTGTGTGTGTGTGTGTGTGTGTGTGTGTGTGTGTGTGTGTGTTCAGTAAGAGTGACAACTGCGATGCACTTCTTCGCTTGTTCAGTATTGTTTTGAGTATATCTCTTTAGCCTGGCGATATTAATTGCAGTCTAGACAACCTTTGCAATATTGCAGTTATCCGAATAGCTTAGTCTTGTGTTTATTTCTTTGGATTAAGTTATTTTTGGCAGAGCGAACAGAGCTTTGATCGCTTTAGTGGGGTAAGCGAACAATGACAGTTACAACAGATTATGTCAGATACTAATCTGACCATTGGACTCCCGCTCACATGCACTATTTTTAGATCTTATTTCCTGAATTGACAGATTATTTACGGTTTTATTTCCCCCAGTTTAATGATTTTATGCACTTAATGAGAGCCGAAACTCGGCCAGCGGAAATAACCTTTTACAAACAAATGTAACCTCTTCCCACTCATTTCCAAATGAATGATACACGAAATTAAATGCTTCCTATTCTCGGATAAATACAACTATTTTAAAAATGGATCGGCTAAATTTGGCATTTCCCTGTACTTCCAGACAGCCTGAGTGGGGATTCGCACACAATAATAGGCTCTGTCTGTGTAACCTGTCTAAACTGCATAGACCTCAGATACACACACCAAGGGTTATGCTGATTAATACAAAGCGCAGATACATCTACACTAGTCATGGATAAGCGTGTTACACAGTCACACTCCTTGATTGGGCTTTGGTGTGTGTGTGTGTGTGGCTGTGTGCCTGTGCTCCCGTTGCCCAAAACATGAGACTGTCTAGAAGACTGATCATGTGACCCTCTGTATGTAGTTGTGTAACAAGACACATTTGGGATTTTTTAGAATGATAAGAGTGATTATACAGATGCCTCACTTCAAACTTATTTGTTCAGTTTGTTTTGGCACTCCTTGTGTTTCACTTTCTCTCTCTTGCTATTCCATTCGTCTCTTGCTCTCTCTCTCTCTCTCTCTCTGATTGTTCAATCTATCTCTCTATCTCAATTTACACTATCTTCCTACTCTCTTTCGCACATCATTCATTTTTCTTTCCCTGTCTACCCTTCCCTTTTTGTTGTCTATTCATCAATCCCCTCACTCTGCTTCTGATTCTTTCTTCCTCTCT
>JAODXP020000021.1:23404322-23428791 GCA_027497455.2 Sardinella longiceps | reverse complement strand
GAGAGAGAGAGAACTGATAATATTTTGCTAGATAAATAGATAGATGGATAGATAGATAGATGGATAGATGGATGGATGAAGAAAGAAAAGGACAGAGAGGCAGGAAGGGAGAGATATAGACAGAGAGAGAGAGAGAAGGAGAAGAAGGAGGAATGAAGGTGATGAGTGCCAAAATGAAAGAGATAAGCGAGTGAAAGAGAGAGAGATAGCCCTGGAATCTTTGAGAGGCTGGAATCTACCAGAAAGTAATAAAGTGCTCCTCTCTCTGTGGTCAGGTTATCACTCAACGGATCATCTTTCCCTTGCCGTGTCAGCACCCCTCCCTGCCCTCAAACTCTGAGAAAATAAGGATCAAATCCGCTGGAATTTACTGTCCTGAAGCTGACCTGCTGCTTCTTTTAAAAGGTTATCATGGGATATAGACTGCAAACAAACACGTAAAAATTTCCATTTCGGTTAACAATGGCAAATGCCATAGCCAGCCAGAACCACAGGGAAGTTCTTGCGCTCATTTGCCCAGTCTCGGTTGAGTTTTGAGTTGTTTTGTCTTCTTGTCCTTAAAGTAATTACAGCAGTTTGGTTGCAGAGAGCCTGATGCCGAATCTGTTCTGGATGCTTTGCGTTTATGTAGAACTTCTCTGGTTCAGAAGAAGTGCGCTAGCTTTGCTTTGTTGCTAATTAATACAAGGCCAAACAAAACTGACTCAACTTTCTTTTTGCTGCGGTGAGCAGAATAATCTGGCTCATTATAAAGACAAAAGCTATCCTTTGCCATTCTGCTTCAGATTTCAGCTTTACAGCACCATCACATTACCTCTTGCTTCATATTGAGCATCTGTACATTTTTGTCAGCACAAACAAAGGAAAATGTATAGAAGAAGAATGGGATTATATTGTTCATTTATCTGAGGTGCCGGAACTGCGTACCCCTGCGTTCCCACCCTACTTTAACCCCTGCCTACAAGCAACAACGTGATGGTAGACTATGCAAATATGAGAGAGAGAGAGAAAGAGAGAGAGCTCAACTGTACTTAACTGCAATGCATGCACGTGTGCACAGACATGCCTACTTACAGACACACACACACACACACACACACACACACACACACACACACACACACACACACACACACACACACACACACAGTGCACACCGAGCCCAGAACAGAAGAAGACATATCACACTTTCTGAAGTACTTCTAAAATTCATAAGAACACTTTGACTGCTGGGGGAGAAGAGATGAAATGTCTGCGTTTGAAGAAATACCAAAGGAAAAAAAGTAAAGAGAGCAAAGGGAGGGAAAGAGAGAGAGAGAGAGAGAGAGAGAGAGAGAGAGAGAGAGAGAGAGAGAGAGAGAGAGTAAAAAAAAGAGAAATCATCTTTTCTTTTTTTTTTAGAGTGAGAGAGAGTGGAATCCTCTCATTCATGCTGTGGTGGATGCTGCTGAAAAATGCATGTGTGCTGAGCAGCGGAGGCCAGGGGAGTCCAGACTGATACCGTGGCTCAACGGGGATTCCCAGGCTGTCTGTGCGCTTCTTTAGTATGCAGGAGAATCTCTCTCTCTCTCTCTCTCTCTAAAAGCCCACCGCCCCCGCCACCCCGGCAGGACAGGGCAGGACAGGAGAGCCTGCTGCTACACGAGTGTGCCAGAGTGGGATCACTACGGGGCGGAAGCCCTTCAGCCCACCTCACCCTCCCTCCACACCTCCCCTGCACCTCCCTCCCTCCCTCCCTCCCTCCGTTGTGGGAAGGTGAAAAAAAAAATATATAACACCACAGCTCAGTAGCGGTTAAAGATGGCTAGAAGTAGATTTAAGGCAGAGAGAGAGAGAGAGAGAGAGAGAGAGAGAGAGAGAGAGAGAGAGAGAGAGAGAGAGAGAGAGAGAGAGAGAGATGATGACAGATGAAAAGAGTGGAGGAGTGGAGTCACGTGTAAGGGCACATGGATCACACGGCTGTGATCACGCACCCGAGGCCCAGGCACACATGTGGGCTTTGGTGACGATGACTGGATGCTTCTGGAAGCCCATGAGGCATACTGCACTGTATGTGTATAGATCTTCACCATCCCACTATAGCACTGAACCTTAACAGAGAGGGTTACAGAGGAGCGGTCAGTACTCAGAGTGGTCAGAGGGTTAAAGCAGTCAGTTGACCATAGGGCTCCTCAGTCCCACTTCTGGACTATAGGGCTCCTCGATCTCACTATACAGCACTGGATCATAGGGTACCTCAATCTCACTATACAGCACTGGATCATAGGGTTCCTCAATCTCACTATACAGCTACTGGATCATAGGGTTCCTCAATCTCACTATACAGTAGCCTACTGGATCATAGGGTTCCTCAATCTTACTACACAGTACTGAATCATAGGGTTCCTCAATCTCACTATACAGCTCTGGATCATAGGGTTCCTCAATCTCACTATACAGTACTGGCCCATAGGGTTCCTCAATCTCACTATACAGTACTGGATCATAGGGTTCCTCAATCTCACTATACAGCACTGGATCATAGGGTTCCTCAATCTCACTATACAGCACTGGATCATAGGGTTCCTCAATCTCACTATACAGCTCTGGATCATAGGGTTCCTCAATCTCACTATACAGCTCTGGATCATAGGGTTCCTCAATCTCACTATACAGTAGCCTACTGGATCATAGGGTTCCTCAATCTTACTATACAGTACTGAATCATAGGGTTCCTCAATCTCACTATACAACTCTGGATCATAGGGTTCCTCAATCTCACTATACAGCTCTGGATCATAGGGTTCCTCAATCTCACTATACAGCTCTGGATCATAGGGTTCCTCAATCTCACTATACAGCACTGGATCATAGGACTCTTTAATCTCCCTACACTACTGGCCCATAGGGTTCCTCAATCTCACTTCAGCACTGGATCATAGGGTTCCTCAAACTCACTATACAGTACTGGCCCATAGGGTTCCTTAATCTCACTATACAGCACTGGATCATAGGGTTCCTCAATCTCACTACTGCACTGGATCATAGGACTCTTCAATCTCACTATTGGATCATAGGACTCTTCAATCTCACTATTGGATCATAGGGTTCTTCAATCTCACTATACTGTACATCACTGACCCATAGGACTCTTTAACTTCACTATACATCATTGGCCCATAGGGTTCCTCAATCTCACTATACAGTACTGGCCCATAGGATTTTTCAATCCCACAGAACAGGACCAACGTACTACTTCACTGGACCATAGGGCTCCTGAGTCCCACTACAACATTTGAACCATCCCTGGATTATAGGGCTACGTCATCCTACATTGATTTTGTGATCAGTGATCTAGCTTTTGGAACTTTGTATGCTGCTTAAAATCCCCTTCACAGCCTGATTGCAACCAAGTAATCAACTGATAGTCTGCCTTGTCAGGCTAGTCTCCAATAGTGATTCTTAGAAAGTTTTTAAGCTCTCCGGCCAGCCAGCTCCCTACAGTACAGTATGACTGGGAAAAGATAAATATTGGTCGATATCCAGGCAACTTTTTCATACTTTCAGTTGACTGGAATTTTTTAGCTATTGTCTTAACTACAGGGGGCATTTCAGATTGTGTCCTTTTTCATACCAATATCTCAGTATTGTGATAGTGAGCGTACTTTCTTGAGGGCATTTAAAATGTTTGTTCTCTTGTCTTTCCCACGCTGAAAACATTTTAATGACATTTGACCTCAGTTTGATTTATTTTTTTATATCATCATAATATCAGTTACGTTATTATTAATCATATTTTCTAGGGTTGCCAATAATTGTGTATTGAAAGAAATGTTTTTGATGCATTGTGTTTTCTTGGAGGTGAGACTATCCTTTTCATTGTGAGACTTACATACACACACAGACACACACACACACACAAACACAACACACACACACACACATAAATAGGGGAAGATAAACGAACACACACACACACACACACACACACACATACACAGCTCCCATTCAAAGGCACAACAAATATTCACATTTAGATACAGGTACATACACAGAGACATGCACATACACAGACACACAGCACACACACACACACACACACACAGACACACTTCCTGTACTGTATGTTCATAGGGCAGTTGGGGTGATACTTGTGTACATTCCTGATGGTCTCCTTTCAGAGCTGTGTGCTTAGTTGGCATGGGCTCAGCGGAGGAGGAGGAGGAGGAGGAGGAGGAGGAGGAGGAGGAGGAGGTGGTGGCAGTAATTGAATTCAGTCGAGAGTTATGCTTTCATTTCACCGTCTGGGCACAGGAGCCCCTGCAGTGTGCCAAGCAACTTCAGAGGATTGGAGCACACACACACACACACACACACACATACACACACACACACACACACACTCACAGTCACATACACTTACACACACACACACACACAGCAACAAAACAGAGAGGGACACACACACACACACACACACACATAGACACAGATATAGAAGTAGAGAGAGAGGGAGAAAGAGAGGGAGACATTCTAGCATGCACACGTGCACACACACACACACACACACACACACACACACACACACTGGCAAGTGCAGGGGCTGCAGAGATAGTAGAGATGCTAGTCCTGTCAGCAGACACTTTTATAAAAGTAAAGCCAAGCCAGTTGTTACAGGCTTATATGAGGCATTAGATGATTACAAGGGAGGCACAGTCATAGTGTGTGTGTGTGTGTGTGTGTGTGTGTGTGTGTGCGGGGGGGGGGGGGGGGGGGGTGTCATACCTTTCCCCTTACAGAGATCTTAAGTACATGGATTAACTTGAGTAGAGTTATGCAGAATGTACATATAATCTAATTGTAACACACATTTAATTTGTATAGTGGCAATTGTGTTTTTTTTCCGCATACATGTAGGAAGATAATTCATAACATGTTTTTTTCTTCTTTTATATTATATAGATGTTATGCTATATATATATATATATAACATTTTACACTTGACTATTTTGATAGGGGTGGTGCACCCTTCTAGTATTTGCCATGCTGCTTGAAAAGATAAGGTTTAATACTGTACGAACTATTCTACTGCTATTAGTAGCCTATTTATCGCAATAGGTCAGCAGAAATATGTACATCATAACCGGAGGCAAATTACTGTAGCTGGCCCACAGAGCACATTGCACATGTGTTTTTCGTGAAGTGGTTTACTCAGCGCACATGGTTGTGTCTCGAGTCATGTGAAGAGTTATCCAGGGGTTCTCCCCTTTCCACCGGCAGGCAGTCGCTATTTATATATGAGAAATGACACATTACCGGTTGGCCACTTTCCTTGAGTGCAGCGCGAGAGGGAAGACCGCACTTTCGCGCTCCACTGGATTTGAGGAGCTTTATGGAATGACCGGCTTTCTTCATGTCAGTTTACTGCGCCCCTCTGTCGATAGATATCATGCTCACTCGTTATCCGATTTAAACCCTGTTTACAAGTCTAGCCGCCACTGCGCAGCTCCGAGGAGGGCTCCTATTCTAGTGTAGGTCCTAAGCTCTTTCTGAGGCACCTGAGGAATTCGCGGTCAAAGCCAGAAGCGCCCTAACTGCCTCGTGAGTTGCGTGCGTACTGGCGCACCTCCTCGTTCCATCGGTTTTCAGCGCGAAATAATCAATTCGGTCCCGATGAGGGAGCGTGAAGGACGTGAGAGTGCGGCGTCACCGACTTTGAGCGCGTTGTGATCGTCTTGGTGCAAAGCCCCTCTGACCATGCTTGCCTATAACGATCAGATGACACTAACACGTGCTGTCATATCGCGTTGGCTCAGTTCCAAAATTAATACGAGATTACACTTTGCTTGGCTTGAAGTGACTTGTTAATAAGAAAAGCAGACACGGAGTTTGTTTGCAGTTCTCTGTTACCAGTTCTTATCTACTTCTGCCAATCATGAGATTAAAAGGATTATTTCTCATATTTATTTGGGGGGCGTTAAGTGCTTATTACATTTATACACCTGTACCGGAGGATATTGAGGAGCGATGGAAGCTAATGATCACAGACTGCTTCTTCCGGAGTCTCAGCCACCTGGTAGGTACACATTATTTATCAGCCCTGAATGGATACAGAGGTAGGTGTGTGTGTGTGTGTGTGTGTGTGTGTGTGTGTGTGTGTGTTCAGTAAGAGTGACAACTGCGATGCACTTCTTCGCTTGTTCAGTATTGTTTTGAGTATATCTCTTTAGCCTGGCGATATTAATTGCAGTCTAGACAACCTTTGCAATATTGCAGTTATCCGAATAGCTTAGTCTTGTGTTTATTTCTTTGGATTAAGTTATTTTTGGCAGAGCGAACAGAGCTTTGATCGCTTTAGTGGGGTAAGCGAACAATGACAGTTACAACAGATTATGTCAGATACTAATCTGACCATTGGACTCCCGCTCACATGCACTATTTTTAGATCTTATTTCCTGAATTGACAGATTATTTACGGTTTTATTTCCCCCAGTTTAATGATTTTATGCACTTAATGAGAGCCGAAACTCGGCCAGCGGAAATAACCTTTTACAAACAAATGTAACCTCTTCCCACTCATTTCCAAATGAATGATACACGAAATTAAATGCTTCCTATTCTCGGATAAATACAACTATTTTAAAAATGGATCGGCTAAATTTGGCATTTCCCTGTACTTCCAGACAGCCTGAGTGGGGATTCGCACACAATAATAGGCTCTGTCTGTGTAACCTGTCTAAACTGCATAGACCTCAGATACACACACCAAGGGTTATGCTGATTAATACAAAGCGCAGATACATCTACACTAGTCATGGATAAGCGTGTTACACAGTCACACTCCTTGATTGGGCTTTGGTGTGTGTGTGTGTGTGTGTGGCTGTGTGCCTGTGCTCCCGTTGCCCAAAACATAAGACTGTCTAGAAGACTGATCATGTGACCCTCTGTATGTAGTTGTGTACCAAGACACATTTGGGATTTTTTAGAATGATAAGAGTGATTATACAGATGCCTCACTTCAAACTTATTTGTTCAGTTTGTTTTGGCACTCCTTGTGTTTCACTTTCTCTCTCTTGCTATTCCATTCGTCTCTCTCTCTCTCTCTCTCTCTCTCTCTCTCTCTGATTGTTCAATCTATCTCTCTATCTCAACTTACACTATCTTCCTACTCTCTTTCGCACATCATTCATTTTTCTTTCCCTGTCTACCCTTCCCTTTTTGTTGTCTATTCATCAATCCCCTCACTCTGCTTCTGATTCTTTCTTCCTCTCTCTCTCTCTCTCTCTCTCTCTCTGCTTCTCACCCCTCTTTCTATCTCCATCTCATTCATTTCTCCTTTGCCCCTCTCTATCTCTCACACACATTATCAATCATTCATTCATTTTCTCTCTTTTAACCCCCCCCCCTCTCTATCATACACACATACACACACACACACACACACACACACACACACACACACCTTTCTTTCTTTCATTCATTCATTCATTCATTCATTCATTCTTTCTTTCTCTTTCCTCTAACTCCTCTCTGTCTGTCTTTCACACTCTTTTTGCGTATCCATCCATCCATCCATCCATCCATTCATCCATTCATTCATTCATTGAATTTCTCATTCATTCTCTCTCTCTCTCCATTCCCAGGCAGACTTCAGTGAGTTGCTAGGCCTGAGGGACTATATGGGTGTGATGATGTTCATCACCTTCGCCGAGGCGGTGGTGCCCGTGTCAGACGAGCGTGTGCGGGTCACCGAGGAGCACTTTGATGGCGTGGAGGTGATGCTCTATCAGCCCGTCGAGTCTGAGGCGGACCGCAGCCGTACGGAGCTCAGGACAGCCGTCATCTACATCCATGGAGGAGGATGGTGCCTGGGAAGCTCCAGTCAGTCTCCAACACACACACACACACACACACACACACACACACACACACACACACTGATGGTAGTGTAGCTGGTGGCGGTCCGCACACGGGTCTCGAACCCGCCACCCCGCAAGCTACAAACCCCTGGCGTGGGAGTCGGGCGCTCTAACCCCTGAGCTAAAAGCCTGAGCTCCTAACTCAGCCGTTAGAAGCGCCCAAGGAATTGGGTTATGAGGATTTCCACATACTGCCGCCTCCGTATAGCAACAAACCCGGTGGTAGCATAGTGTTTAAGGAGCCTGATTAGTGTGCTAGTAGTCAGGAAGTTGTGTCCTTGAGAAAGGCACTTAACCCTAAGTTGCTCTAGGGGAGACTGACCCTCAACTAATTGATAGTTGACAAATGTAAGTGGCTTTGGATAAAAGCGTCTGCTAAAAAACACTGCCCCTTGGGTTCAGTGCAGACTGTAGTTTGTTTGGGTTTATGAGCTGAAATGCTTTAAAGGCTTTATTTAATGGCATTAAGGTAAGAGATAAGATATGGTAGTACTTTATTCATCCTGAAGGATATTTAAGAATTCTACAGACATTAAATCCTCATCAAGTCAAGTGCCTATAACACACTTCACATTCTTCTTGGGAGTGAACAAATTCTACAGGGCGTGGTTGTACATGTTGTGTTTCCATATTGCCTGTAAACTACTCCGCCTTGCATGGAAGAGAAGGGTCAAAGTGCAGCAATGAGTAAGGTCTTTCCCATGACACTCAGATGTACTGGAGTGGGGCGTGAGTTAGCAGATGTGGAACATTCTGAGCAAGACAAGTAAATCCAAGATCTGCACTTAGGTCACTTGACTGACAACCGGGACGAGCCAGGTTTGAGTCCCAACCCCCCCTCCCATGTTGTGAGATAGATAGATAGATAGATAGATACAGTACGTAGATATAGAGAATCCTTGGAATTCACAAGGGAAGGCCAAAGTTATGTAACAGACCTGGGAAGGGCCAAAGTTGTCCTCATTATTGTCATAAAATAGCTTCTCATTTTATGGTTTACCTCAAGCTGGCCGCAATGTTATTGACTGCTATTAGTAAATATAGCTTTGAGTGATTTACTATACGGGGACAAACCTAGAGGAATGGAGGGGGAGAGGATTGCATGATTGTGTTTGGGTTTGTGTGGACATAGTCAATTTATCTGATAGCTTGTTTGGAATCAACATTGACTGAGCATTGATGAAGACAGATGAAATAGCGTGTCCCCAGATAGCAGCTTTTTCCAGGTGGTTGCTGGCCTTGTCTAAAGAAACTAAGCTCACTTCTAGACGCCATTGTGAAATGAAGGTACTCCGGGTCATATGCAGTGTCTCAGTGCCAGAGTTATCATTTTGCTTCAGACTGATGGCATGTGGTTTGATTTAAACCTCACAGACATCCAGCGCTCCAATTATGTAATGGATTACTATGAAGCGAATGGTTCAAACAGGCCTGTACCGCATTAGTCACAGCTTGATTACGCCCTTGGCTGATTTATGCTTTCATTTCATGCCTATTATTTTATTAGCTTTTATATCGTAAGCACCCACAGCGAAAGGTGATATAATCAGCAGCCAATCATGGCGACTGGAGAATGTTAGTCTGCATTTCCTTATTATTATTTCATTCTTTAGGGCACTTCTTGATGATGTAATAATGTTAGGTTGAATAGCTAACTCTTTCTTCTGCCTAGCTGTGATTAGATTTAGCTCCTAATTTGGTTTGCCCATGGTTGAATAAAACTATATGGCACAGCTGAAGGTGGTGTTGCTAAAAACATCTACCCACTGGTTGGCAAAAGTGATAGAGTATTGTTAGTAACGGTTGAGTCATGAGTTATAATGAAGTAGAGCTGGTAAAGAATCTACAGACAGATTGGTACATGTTAGCGTGTTGTTTGAATATACCCACAGATTGGCACGAGTTAAAGTGGAGCTGGGAAAGGATCTACCGACAGATTGGTACACGTTAGAGTGGTGTTAGGAAATGCTGGATATACTCACAATAAGTTAGTGCTGCTGGCTGTAAAAGAGCTGTAACCGTGACACAGGCCTAGGATGGAGGTTCTTGCCGTATTGTCACCTGACAACGAGGCCAGCACTGCCAGAGTAACACCTGTGTTTGTTATTGTTATTTTTGAAATAACTTTCCCTGCTCAAATATTATTTGCTTTCCCAAGGACGTTGCCATTCTGGTCTTGTGAAGTCATGTATTGAGTTGTAGCCACGACTGGCGTAAGAGCAGCTGCGAGGTGTGTGTGTGTGTGTGTGTGTGTGTGTGTGTGTGTGTGTGTGTGTGTGTGTGTGTGTGTGTGTGTGTGTGTGTGTGTGTTCCTCTTTCTTTGTTTGGCTGCCACATTTGCCCTGTGTGGTCATTGTGAGTTCGGAGTAGATAGATGGGGGGGTGGGGTGGGGGGCGTCTCGTGAAGGCTAGACAGCGCACGTTGGCACCGCGTTCTGGGCACCATTTTGGCCCAGCATCAGCTTGTGTTGAGTCAACATTCCTTTCCACACATTCTTCACATTTGTCTCTCTCTCTCTCGTTCTCTACTTGTTATGTCTGGGCATTTCTGCATCTTTTGCAGCATCATGAAATGTGTGTTGTATATGTGTGTGCATATATATGTTTGTGTGTATGCTCTCAGATGCTTTGATATGCCCAACTGTGTGTGTGTGTGTGTGTGTGTGTGTGTGTGTGTGTGTGTGTGAGTGAGTGAGTGAGTTAGAGAGAGTTTGTGTTTATGTGTGAGTGAGAGAGAGTTTGTGTGTGTGTGTGTGTGTGTGTGTGTGTGTGTGTAATGCCTGTCTGTGTCTCTCTCTTGCAGGGATGAGTCCGTACGATCTCCTGGCTCGGCGGATGGTCTCGGAGCTCAATGCTGTGGTTGTATCTGTGGAGTGAGTCCCTTTTCTCTCTCTCTCCCTCTCTTATCTAAGCTGTGCTAACACTGTGGGTCCCTCTGTAACACCCCCCCCCACACACACACACACACACACACTCGCCCACCCAGGGGTCATGAACTCTGCCAGGGTACCAGGGCAAAGGTCAGCAGTGGTGTGTTAACCATAGCAGTCAGACTACTGATGAGAAAGCTCTTTCCATGCGTAGATCTTGAGATAGAGTCTTTATGGTCCACAGTAGAGATTTGTTTTTCGAAATCTGTACAGAGCCTCACAAGCATGCACACACACACACACACACACACACACACACACACACACACACACACACACACACACACACACACACACACACACACATTCTTGCAGACAGACAGTCAACACAGACACACCCAACACTTGTTATGCACCAAGTTACAAAAGGCCCCTATTTTAAAGGTGTGCATTTGCTGCTTGCTATCGCTAAATCTTCGCGCCACTCTTCTGTCAACAAACACAGAAATCATCCACAGGTCAAAGCTGGTTAAGAGAAACAAGATGAGTCATGTGTTAGTCTAATGTCTATTGTCTAATCACGTCTATTGTGTATTACGTCTGTCGACAATAAATCAATTACACTGCTTGATCATATGGGGTGCATGTCGCAAGATAAATGCTAGTTTAAATTGTTTGTTTGTTTGTTCATTGCCCCCTCAGGGAAATCCATCCTCCCGTCTTCTTTGAAAGTTTATCTCTGGCTGTGGTGTTTGACACATCAGAATTGACAGTGCTAGTGTGTCTTCTTAGTTGTTATTTTCTTGTATCAAATACAATTTGAAGTCGTTGTAGAATGTCTGTGTTTTGGGTAATATTACAGCCTGACATTTTTTGCCCTTAAGATAATAAGCTTTTATCCAGAGAAACTTGACATTGTGGTGACGATTGACGTTGAAACGAAGCTAAGATGGATGAAAGTTTAAAAGCATTCAGCTGGTGTAACCAGCAGCAAGCCAGCCTAGGCCAGCATCCCCCCCACTCCCCTCTCTCTCTCTCTCTCTCTCTCTCTCTCTCTCTCTCTCTCTCTCTCTCTCTCTCTCTCTCTCTCTCTCTCTCTCTCTCAGTGCCCTGTTTACCACTGTATTGAAGAGCAAAGCTGGCAGACAAGACTGTTGCCCTAGACGGGTTTTCTTTAGAGATCTGCCAGGTCTTTGCTGTCTAAGCAGGACCGCCCCCTCCTCTTGCTTTCACACGAGCCCAGTCTCCCACAACTAAACTCCACTGCAGCATGTCATGTCATGGCAACCCTCCCGCTATACTGGATGCCCTGCTCCAACTGACCGGGCCCAGGATAAACTAATATTTTAGCTCATATTTAGAACAGGTCAAATGCAAAACCCCTTTTCAGAAATATACAATAATGATTCAGTTGTTTTTGTAATCAACTATCTATCTATCTATCTATCTATCTATCTATCTATCTATCTATCTATCTATCTATCCATCCATCCATCCATCCATCCATCCATCCATCCATCCATCCTTCCCTCCCTCCCTCTGACCTTCCCTTCATCCTTATCTAGTTTGATCTTTAATAGGCAGCTCAGTGGTGTGACCTGGTCACACTGCAGATTTCTCTCTCAATCAGTCTGTTCAGTACTGTGGTGCCGACTGCCCAGCCCTCTACTTACTGTTGTTATTGGAATACAGTAATACTGATCATAATAATTCATCATAATAACATATGTTATTATGTTTAGAGAAAAAAAAAAAACATTGCACTATTTTTCATCATTTCTTGTTTTATTTTCCTGTGAATATTATGTATTATTATTATTATTATTATTATTAGTAGTAGTAGTAGTAGTAGTAGTAGAAGTAGTATAAATGGGTTTCATATTGGCCGCTGTCCAACTTGTCTCTCTCAGTGGAAATCAATGTAATTAGCATCTCCCCTAGTTGGCTCGATTCCTAAGCTGTGAGGCAAGAGTAGTATTGTTTTGGCCCTGCCATTACAAGTCCAACTTTATCACTATTTGGCTCTTGGAAAGTGTAAACGAGGAGAGATAAGGTAAGGTAAGACAAGGCAAGACAGAGCTGAAAAGTATGTTTATGTGTGTGTGTGTGTGTGTGTGTGTGTGTGTGTGTGTGTGTGGGCGTGTTAGGGAGGTATTTATTCCAACATGATAAACTAACCCTAACCCTCATGGTCAGATGGGTGTTGTATCGTAATATTTATTTAGTGCTGTGGGGATTATTTTTAGATTATTTTCACTTGGTTTCTCAGTGAGGGAGTTTCCATACCAGAAGACAGACAATCTCAGTTTCACTCTATATTTTATCCCTCACCTCACATGACCCTTGTCCACATAGGCTCATCTATAGTACAAGAAAACAGAAAATCTCTCCAAATCACAAAATGTATAGTCTGGCCACGAGTGATAGACCCTTGGGTAAGACAGCTAAAACCTCAGCACAACTAACAAGCTGATTCAAACAATGCTAAGTCTGCCCAATAACTGTGTCCAGATAGAACGTTGTGACACACTAAAGACCATGATGTCTGAACACAACCTAGAGCGCTGCCTTTGGATTGAAACAGCTCAGACACCATCCATGTTTGAGTACAACCTGTGGCTGATGTCTGGAGGTCAAGAGTTCCAGGCTATATGCCTCTCTGAATGTAGTCCTATCTGAGTGGGTCTGTCTAAATGTCTGGATGAGTCTACAGTACCTGAATGTCTAATCTAATCTAAACTGGGTCTCTTTTCCGTCTCACAGGTACCGTTTGGCACCAGCCCACCATTTCCCGGTGCCGTTTGAGGACGTGTATCGTGTGGTCAAGCATTTTGTCCAGGCTGGAGTTCTGGCTCAGTACCGGGTGGACCCGAGCAGGATTGCGGTGTCTGGGGACAGTGCCGGAGGAAACCTGGCCGCTGCCGTCGCCCAGCAGGTAATCAGGAGAGAAAGAGAAAGAGAGAGAGAGAGAGAGGGGGGGGGGGGGGAGAGAGAGAGAGAGAGAAAGAGAGAGAGAGAAAGAGAGATAACATGAGAGGGAGAGAGAGAGGGTTAGAGAGAGAGAGAGAGGAAGAGAGAAGGTTAGAAAGAAAGATGGAAAAACATAGTGATTAGGTGGGGGGGGGAGAGAGAGAAAGAGAGATAACATGACAGGGAGAGAGAGAGGGTTTAAAAAGAGAGAGAGGAAGAGAGAGGGTTAGAAAGAAAGATGGAAAAACATGGTGATTTAGGTGTTTTTTTTTTTTTTTTTTTTTTTAAATGGGCATATTAGCGTAATTGTGGTTGTAAACACACATTTTAAATGCCTAATTCAATATGCAATAAAACCCTGAGCTGGTTGAAACGGTATGGTGATTATGGTTACAAGAGGACCTTCAGCATTTCACAAACTGGTTTACAACACAATCCTTTGGGAGAAAATAAGTGCTCAATGTGTGTACCAGACATGTTTTGGTTTGTATTATCCAATTGGCCTGAGTCAAAAGGATAAATTTGCAAAATTGGTTCTCAATGTTCTGAGTGACACTGCATTTGATTTATGGGCTTTTGTTTTACTAAATACAGACTCACGTCGGGTTCTGTTCAAGACTGGCAGCTCTGTCTGTCTTAAGTGTGTGTCTGAATGGGCTAACCCAGAGCAAACCACCATGGAGAGAGAGAGAGAGAGAGAGAGAGAGAGAGAGAGAGAGAGAGAGAGAGAGAGAGACTCTGGAGTCATAATAAGCATATGAAGAGCTCTTTTTCAAAAAATGATATGAAGGCCTTTTAAATTAAAAATTTCGTAAGACTTTTTATGAATGATCAGAATTTTAGGTAGCAACTGGATAGTAGCAGTTTCGTTGCTGTTATGCAATGTGTCCTTACTCAATTAAAACAAGAAAACAGTGAAGTGTATTTGGGTATTCAGCACTTTTCTGGAGGTGTATAGACGAATCCGACGAGCGCTTTGTGTAGGCTGCCATCTTGTGAAGACGCCATTGTTGGACTGTCAACAAACTTTTTTGCCATAGTCAATGACAGCTAACATAAACAGCATAGACCACGGAATACTCTGACATTATACAAGTAGTAGTGAATCTTGTAAATCAGGGTATTTTATGGTGTGCTATCATGTTATCCCTATGGACAGATTGGCGATCTGGGTAGCTCAATAATGGCGCCTGCTTACTCCTGGTAGTTTCGTCGGATTCGTGTATAGTGTAGCCGGAGCCTCGTTCTCATTGCACTCGGGTTTCCAACTTGCCACTCCGTCAGCTACAACTAACCCACGACATGGGAGTTCTACTCAGATAACAGAGCTGAAAAGCCCAGGCTTCCAACTCAGCAGTTAGAAGCAGTTCTTGAAACATTGGGTTGTGAGGATTTACGCGTACTGCTGCCAGCTAGAGGTTACACTAGGATGTAATGGTCCTGTCTCAGCTAACTGGCAATGGCCAATGGCCAATGGGCATTAATCATGTCCTTAAAACAACTTTAAACATTTATTTTAAACATATGCAATTCACTGATAAGTGGTTAGTGCAGTCCTTTGATCTACCAAAACAAGTACAAACAAAATACTGTTCCTGTCATGTTTTATTTGGCATTTTATAAATCTCATTGACATCTGTTGGAAGACTCAGTGCTTTGAAATGATGCACATCAATGTTAGTGACATAGGTGATGGAAAATGAGTTATCCTGCTCTAACTCACCAATTTCTTTGTGCTTAGTTAATAAAAAACATTTTTACGCTTCTTGTCACTAAAAATGAAGTTTATTTGCTTGAATATCTGATGGGAAAACGGCTGTTGAGGGAGTCAGAATGTTGGCTTAGACACAGTGGTTCTAATGTTCTAACAGTTTTAATATGGATCTCCACCCACAGCTGCAGCAGGACCCGGAGCAGCTGGTAGAACTGAAGGCCCAGGTTCTGTTGTACCCAGCGGTGCAGGCACTGGACCTCAACACACCGTCTTACCGGCAGAACCAGCACATGCCCATCCTGCCCCGCACGCTCATGGTGCGCTTCTGGAGCGAGTACTTCACCAGCGACAAGTCCCTGTTTCACGCCATGCTGGCCAACGTCCACAACGGGCCCGAGTCCGCCTCCCTGCTCAAGTTCGCCGACTGGGGCGCCTTTTTACCCGAGCATTTCCGTGGTGGCTACAACTACACCGCACCGCCAGTGGTCTCTACGACGACAACAACGACGACGACACCGATAACCCCAACAGCTCCGACAGCTGATGGTCTTCTCCGAAGTCTGAGTGACCCCCGGGCTTCGCCGCTGTTGGTACCTGACGCCGCGCTGAAAGGCCTGCCCCGCGCCTACGTGCTGACCTGCGAGTACGACGTGCTGCGTGACGACGGAATCATGTACACCACGCGACTGAGGCGCGCTGGTGTCCCCGTCACGCACGAACACTACGCGGCAGGATTCCACGGAGCGCTCATGTTTACCACGTGGCCAGCAGACTTCGCCATCGCTCATCGCATGACGGACAATCTTATTCACTGGCTAAAAGACAACCTTTGAATTAGCTTACACTCGCACACCATATGCCACCACACCATCACAAACACAACAGACCAACATCACAACACAGAAATGGATGAACAATATTGCCACCTCCTGCTTGTTTTCACTACAATTCCCATGCTGCTTTGCGGATGTAGGACTTTGGCTTTGACATCAATAGTCTAAGCGAATTAGCCCAAAAAAGGGTCAAAGGTGGGAGTAAATATAGCCAAAGCATATTTTGTATCATTTGAAGCAGAATTTTCTGTAGATTAAGAATTTGGGGTGCCTGCAGCACCAATTTGTACCGGGAAAAAAATATAGGGCTTTGAATAGGCCATGGTATAATGATTATTATATAGGTCTGAATAGGGCTATTTTTTTCCTTTGGTCCTATCAAAATAAAACGTTATATAATGAAAGTATCCATGGAAAGTAGCATTTTTTGTATTACAAGTTTTCCTGAAAAATAATTTTAATATGCTAATGAGCTATACGCTAGTCAAATTAGCCCCAAATGCACCCTTATACATGGATAGTGAAGAGATTAAGAGGGTATTTGATATTTTTTTAATATTCCACCAAAAGTTTTAAAATAATAAAGGGGGTAGGATGTGGAAAAGATTTTGCAGGTGGAATCCTGGGCATATAAGCTTTCAGAAAATATATAGTTTATGGGGTCTAATATGTTTCCCCTACATGCCACTGGCCTAAATGTCACCAAAAATTGCCAATTTTTCAAATGCCAAATTTCTTAATTTTTGGGATTTATTGTAATGAGTAGGGTGGAGCATACCTCAATGGCAAACATATCATGCTATGTAATATCCTGAAGGTGTTTGCTTTCAGAAAATGTATGGGATGTATGGTGAAATTAGTCCTCCCTTCATACTTCAGGCCAAAATGTAGTAGTAGTACAAAATCCACCCGAATCCCATTCATTTGGACTAGTGGTCCACTCAAAGCTCAATAACTTTTTTCTGGAAAATCTTGGCTCTGCAGGCACCTGATATCCTAAATCTACATACAATTGCGGTTCAATTGATACCAAATATGCTTTGGCTATATTTACTTCCACCTTCAACCCTAATTCGCTCAGACTACAACCTAAATTAATATGAATAATGCTTTTTATTGCAGGTCCTGATCCTTTAATTTCTTATTTTTATGACTTTTGTTTCCTATATTAAACCCAATGACTAGATGTAGTTGGCTTCACAGTATAAAATGCTTTCATCAGTAGCAGATCCAATCAGACCTTCTGAGGCATTTCTGGATAGCAGTGACACGCATTATCTATTATCTATTATTGTGCACACAAAGCATGCTGCTTTGGACAACAATAACAACAACAAACCATGAAAGGATTGTCTATTGATATTCTTTGTTTACAGACTTGCAACACACTCTTCTTGTCTCTTGATTGTTAATAGTTGTTTACTGTTTGTAAATAACGTGTCAGTAGTTGTTTACTGTTTATTTCTAATATGCTTTTCATTTAAGCATGGACTGCCCTTTTTTTAAAAATATCCCAACAGGGGGTTAAGTCAGCTATAACTACAGTATTTTATAATGACTTTCATTTCAGTCTTTTTTTTAAACATCAAAGAAGATATTGTCGATTTTAAAACAAAAAGAAGAGATATTCTTGGGACCAGAAAACTTTTAACGTTTTGTGTTGGTTTGTGTCTGCTAGATGTTATAGTAATGTGCATGAGATCCAATGTGTGATACTGGCTGACTTTACCTCCTGTTAATGTCTCTCTCTCTCTGTCTGTGTATGGTCTCTGCATCCCTCTCTCTCTTTCTTTCTCTCTCTCTCTCTATCTATCTATCTATCTATCTTATCTACAGCAGGCCTGGGCAAACTAAGGCCGGGGGCCACATGCGGCCCGCTGAGCTATTTAATCCGGCCCGCAGAGCCTTCCCAAAGTAGAATAATTTATCTTTTAGCCAATGAGACTTAGATTATAGGCCTAAATTATCAAATTTGTTGTATTCATGAAATACAAATCCCCCCCTTTTAACCCTGCATGTTAACATGTCCTCTGAAGAAAGTGAGGCTACTGGTTTGAGACTTGCCAATTTACCGGCATCAACCAGTGGATGGTTAACACCCGGCCCATTAGTGAAAATCTAAACGGCAATGTGGCCCTTCGACCAAAATAATTGCCCAATCTACAGTATCTATCTATCTATCTATCTATCTATCTATCTATCTGTCTACAGTATCTATCTATCTATCTATCTATCTATCTATCTACAGTATCTATCTATCTTTTTTATTTCATTACCTATGAAACACATATTGCCTCAGTAGATGAGTGTCTAATGTGGTCAGTGGATGGCCTCACCCTTTGGTCACAGGGGAGGGCAACTGGGCGATTTGAACAAGCAAGTCTGTTGCCAAGGAGGCGTGACTCGTCTGAAGTTCGTTGCTACCGGCAAACACTAAAATATGCGTCTGGTAGCGACAACGTATATCGCCACAGATGTATTTTTGTGTTACAAACCCCATGTTTTCAGATTTATCTTACCTCATTTCCCGTCTCGTTTTACAAAATATCAAATCATAAATCCTTAACTTCTTAGTTTGTTACAGATAAATGCGATTTTGGAATTAGCTCCGCCATGCTGGATGTCTGATCAAAATTCTTTTTGAATGTATGCCGTCTTGCATGGCTTCACTCTAATTAGCATTTATGAGAAATCGCCCAACTTTTGCAGAAAATATCCTGCATTTCTATTTTTCCCCGCCCACCTGGCGATCAGTTGCCTGTACTAATCGCCCGTTGCCTACCGTCATTGAAAATGAATGGGAACTAGTCGCCCAACACCAGTGATTTTATCGCCCGTGTGACCAACGGGTTACACTGTCATACTGTACGTCTGTGAGGTCTGTGAAGGCCTATGACTTTCCCACTGTGGCCGTCAAAGCCGTCAGTGGATACGCTTGCGGAATGTCAAGGACCTCAGTACTCCCTGGATGACGCTCATCTCAATGGACACATTGTAAATGACTGCTCACCATCTCTGTCTTCGCTCTGCTTTTAGGAAAAGTTGTACATGTACTCCACACTAGGTTCATGCCGTTGTGTCCTCTATAAACAGTGTAGCAGTAATCAGCTCAGTGCATAGCATCTAGTAGCGCTTCTTCAGTGTATATAGTTTTACATTTCATTATATGGCATTAGGGAATGTTGAGGCAAGGTGTTTATTTTAGTGTTTTAGTTTGTTCTCGTTATATTTGGTGGTCTCACAAGCTCCAAGAGGAATTAAAAAAGAAGAAATAAACAAATGTCGATTTCTCATGGGAAAGATGAAGACTCATGGGAAAGATGTGTTACAGTTAAATAATTCCCTCACTTACAATAATAAACGGATACAAATGTTTGGCTTCTGCTAGTTCTTTGATTTCAGATGCTGAAGAGGGCTGCATGTGTGCTGACCATGTGTGTGTGAAAAGTTAGACTAATCTTACCAAGTTCTGAGTGAATGTGTGTGTGTGTGTGCGCGTATGTATCTGAGGTGTGTTTGTGTGATTCTATCACTGAACTTACACACTATGTGTGTACTCACACATAGTGTGTGTTTGTATGGACACGTGCGTGTGTGTGTGCATATCTAAGGTGAGATTCTATCACTGAGCTTATGTGTGTGTACTCACACATAGCGCGTGTTTGTAATTATGGACACGTGTGTTCGTGTGTGTGTACTGTATGTGTGTGTGTGTGTGTGTGTGTGTGTGTGTCGTGGGGATGAACAGGGAGTGGCTGTGGTGGATATTGGCCATGAGGAGAGAAATCCCAGTTGAGCTGTGGGTATTTTTCCTCCCTCACACACACACACACACACACATGCTGTGGGTGAGCTGCGTTTCCTGAAGGGGATCAGTGGCCCAGGGTCACACAGGGAAGACCAGGATCAGGAGATCTGCTGAGGTATCTCACACACACACACACACACACACACATGCATGGCATATGAGTGTTTATTTATTAGCATGTGTGTATGCTCACATGTGTGTGTGAGTGTGTGTGCGCGCACGCAAGGACAAGTTATGTGTTGTCTAAGGCAATGAATGAATCATTTTTGTGTAAATGTTGTGTTTGTGTATGCATATGCGTGTGTGAATATGAACATTTTCCTATCCTCATCTCAGTCCCAAACGAATGACTCCCTTTTTTCACATTTGGCTTTGTCCTCCTGCAGTGAGAACTGACAAAGAAAGTGCCAGCCTGCCTGTGGAGGTCAATACTCCCCCCACCTCCAGAGATGGCACCAGTGCCTCCACTGCCTCCGCACTTACCTGGAAAGCATTACTCATCTCTTGTACCTGAAAACTGATGAGACTTGCACTTCCTGGGCCTTGTTTAGAGAGAGAGAGAGAGAGAGAGAGAGAGAGAGAGAGAGAGAGAGAGAAGAACGGAAAGGGGGGGGTAGAGAAAGAACAAGATCTATCTATCTATCTATCTATCTATCTATCTATCTATCTATCTATCTCTTTGTACAGTATATAAACGAGGCCCTATCTATCCAAGTGTTTATAGACAGAAAGAGAAGGAGGAGATGGAGGATGGGTTAGGAAGAAAGAGAGATCTATCTATCTCTCTCTCTCTCTACAGTATATAAACAGGGCTCTGTCTATCCAAGTGTTTATAGAGAGAAAGAGAAAGGGGGTTAGGGAGAGATAGAGAGAGAGATCTACTCTATCTATCTATCTATCTATCTATCTGTCTGTCTATCTATCTCTTTCTACACTATAAACAAGGCTCTGTCTATCCAAGTGTTTATAGAGAGAAAGGGTGGGGGTAGGGAGAGAAAGAGAGAGAGAGAGAGAGATCTACTGTATCTATCTCTCTCTCTTTCTGTATAAACAAGGCTCTGTCTATCCAAGTGTTTATAGAGAGAAAGAGAAAGGGTGGGGGTAGGGAGAGAAAGAGAGAGAGAGAAATCTACTGTATCTATCTATCTATCTATCTATCTGTATAAACAAGGCTCTGTCTATCCAAGCGTGGGGCAGTGGAACTGAAGGGACGTGAGGGTTCAGGTGTAACAGATGAGTAATTCTTCCCAGGTAAATAAATACAGATTGAGTGGGAGGGGCATCAGGTTTCAGGTGCAGCAGGTGAGTAAGGTATCTCTGGTGAAGAGAGTGAGAGAGGCACCATTAGAGAGAGAGAGAGAGAGGGAGAGAGGTACCACAAGAGAGAGGAAGAGAGAGAGAGGCACCATGAGAGATTGAGAGAGAGAGAAAGAGAGATAGAGGCACTTTGAGAGAGAGAGAGAGAGAGAGATAGAGGCACCATGAGAGATTGAGAGAGAGAGAAAGAGAGATAGAGGCACTTTGAGAGAGAGAGGGTCATGTTGACTTGAGGCTTTATTTCCTGTAACTCTTATCTGGGGCAGAGTCTCAGTCAGAACAATAAGTAAACGGGACCCATTTTAGTCTCCCTTGGGTGTCTTTGACAGAGATCGTTTCTTCCAGACAAACGTTCCTCTGTGTCCTCATTTGGTTTCTCTTGAGTCTCACACACACAAACTGCATGAAGGCAACAGGTAATGAATTTCCCTGCATTTGGCAATAACCACCACAGTATGTAGCAGTGCATTACCAAATGCGGGGGATGTATTAGCCTACATATTGTGTTCCTGGAGTTTATTACAAATAGCAACAGCAATTATTACAAAATGTGTAAATTATTACATAATGGAGTGAAAAGTTATTAAATTTTAACAGGTTACTATATAACAGTGGTTCTCAAACTTTTTCTGTCATTCCCCACTTTGGAAGACAGACAATTTTAACGCCCCACCTGCCCTGAGATATTTCACCAAGTGGGTAGGCCTGTAGATGGATGGAGAGTCGGATGTAGGGCATAAGATGTTCGAATTTTTCATGTTACCAATTTAGTGCCAAATTTCTCTTAAACCGCTCATCAGCAACTAGGCCTAGCAGATAACACCATTGCAAAGCTCAACTGCAATATGTGTGCATCTGAGTATTAATGCTCTGCAAGTAATCTGACAGAGTTGACAGGTGAATTTGAGAGGCAAGGTGCAACAAATGGAATGAAGGAGTGGAGTAAAAGTATCAGGTAACACTTTATTTGAAGGTACCAGAGTTAGAGGAGTGGAGTAGAAGTAAAAGTACCATATCAAAAAAATTACTTGAGTAGAAGTAGAAGTGTTCTTTAAACACCATACTTAAGTGGAAGTACTAAAGTATTCAAAATGTTTTGTACTTAAGTATTGCAAGTAAAAGTATTTTAAAAATTGCTACTCAAGTACTGAAAGTAAAAGTAGAAGTACTGTATATTTTAAAGAAAGCAGTCAAAAGTTTGAATATCATATTGTTTTACATTTCTTTGGCTGAAATAGTCTGTTTGGCCATGGACTCTAAGTAGGGCCAGGGATGGTCACCACCAGTCCCCTCACTACAATCATTTGAAGTTAAAGAACTTAGTGTTCTTCTTCCATCTCGAAATGGAGCAGTCGACTTGTCCTTGCTAATCGTTCCCAATTGACTGCATTCAGTACTGCGAAAGGTCGAAGGGGAGCATTAAGTCTCTTATACCGCTTGAATCGCCCAATAATGGTCTGGTCTGGTATTGACAGGCTATCATTGGATGTGGTATGATTTGTAATATTCTTTATAAAAGTAACGAGTAACTAATTGGCACATCAAAAATGTAACGAAGTAGAAGTATTAAATTCATCAAAAAAATGTAGTGAAGTAAAAGTGGAAGTAGGAGAAAAAAAGAATACTCCAGTAAAGTACAGATACTGCATTTTAGTACTTAAGTAGGCTACTTAAGTAGTTCTACTTAGTTACTATACATCTCTGGAAGGTACCGTCATAAGACTAACAGGACACTGACATTAACTATGACATGACATTGTCATGAATCTGTCATAAACTTTATACACCTGTCATGACTTCTGACATACTCTAACCCTAACCCTAACCATGACAAATACCGGGTGACACTTAATGGCAGAAGTCATGACAGGTGTATAAAGTTTATGACAGATTCATGACAACGTCATGTCATAGTTAATGTCAGTGTCCTGTTAGTCTTATGACGGTACCTTCAAATAAAGTGTAACCAAGTAGGTAATCAAAATAGTGACTTAAGTAGAAGTTGAAGTGTCCTTTTAAGATCATACTTAAGTGGAAGTATTGAATTATTCAAAATGTTTTGTACTTAAGTATTGCAAGTAGAAGTATTTTTAAAAATTACTACTCAAGTACTGAAAGCTGTCAAAAGTTCAACATTTAGAGTTTATGGCACAATCTAATTGGCTGAAGGGAAGCTGAGTAGGCACTTCATTTTATACGAATTGTGTTTTTGGCAAACGAAGGAAAACAAGTAGGGCCAGAGGTCGTCACTTTCATCACCCTCGCTTTGGAGGAACTTGGTGTTTCTGAATCATCTTCCATCGAAATGGAGCAGTTGAGTGACTCATGCTAAGTGTTCCCGAAAGGCTGAAGGGAAGCATGAGGTCTCTTTTTATACTGCTTGATCGCTTGAATCGCCCAATAAAGATGATGAAAACAAAGATAGCTCTGTTATCTTTGTCGGTAACGCTTTAATTTACAGCCCGTGAAGTACTGGGTAAGTATTAGGTAAGAATGGTGTAACAAAAAAGTATCAAGGGATAAATTACTGACTACTTACCCAGTACTTCACGGGATGTAAATTAAAGCGTTACCTCTTTGACTTTATAAAAGTAACGAGTAACAATTCACCACATGAAAAATGTATTGGAGTAAAAGTATTAAATTCATCAAAATTATGTAGTGAAGGAAAAGTGGAAGTAGGAGAAACAATACTCCAGTAAAGTACAGATACTGCATTTTAGTACTTAAAGGAAAATACCGGAGTAAGTTTAAGCATAGCCCTGCTGCACGAGCCTTCTAAAAGCAATATATTTCGCATGAAATGAAAGAATTTCGACCTAACGCGAACGCGAAACACTTTACATTGTGTCAATGTAACCTCAGATCTTACTTTCGGTGACGGTTTCCAAGAGTCAGGTCCCATTGATTCCGTGTAAAGTGCCTGTTCGCTTCTGCATTCGCATTCGGTCTGTGCTGTACCAAATTATTTTGTTCCACTCGATAACTAGCGCATTTAGCAAGCTCTTTCAACAGGGCTATGCTTGAATTCACTCCGTTATTTTCCTTTAAGTAGGCTA
>JAODXP020000021.1:23386185-23404222 GCA_027497455.2 Sardinella longiceps | reverse complement strand
GAGACGTGTCTCCTCGCCCCTCATGCACTGGGTGTCTCTTCTCTTGGGCTGTGCTGTGCTGTTCAACACCGATCATTAGTCACAAAACAACAACAACAACACATTGGATTTCTATAGCGCCTTTCTAGACACCCAAAGCGGAGTGGAGGGGGGACCTCACTGACCACCACCAGTGTGTAGCACCCACCTGGGTGATGCACGGCAGCCATTATGCGCCAGAACGCTCACCACACACTAGCTTGAGGTGGAGAGTGAGGTAATTATTGAATGAGCCAATTACAGCGGGGGATTGATTAGGGGGCCAGATTGAATCAGCCAGGTTGGGACTTAATGGGAAACTCCCTACTCTTTGCGACAAGTGTCATGGGATCTTTTATGACCACAGAGAGTCAGGACCTCGGTTTAACGTCTCATCCGAAAGACGGCCTCTCCTGCAGCACAGTGTCCCCGTCACTGTGCTGGGGCATTGGGATTGATCTTAGGCTAGAGGGAAGAGAGACACTTACTGGCCACTCACCAACACCACTTCCAGCCAGACAACAGGTCGATGTCATAAATAATAATGACTGCTTGGCTGCCTTCGTCTCTGGAAAACACACTTTGCTTTAAAATCAGAGGTTAGCTCACTGTCTGTCTGTTAGCTAACTCGCTAGCCTCTAGGAGGCTAATCTTGACTGTGCACCACCAAATTTGTCCATCAGTAGCTAGCAAGTTAGCTATCAGACAGTTAGCTCACAAGCTAACTTTCAAGCCTCTCGTTAGATAATTTCATTAGATATTAAAGTGCCACTGCCCATTTGGACAACAATAGCCTCTAAGCCAGTGTTTCTCAAACTTTTTCAGACTGAGGACCACTTTGCCCCCCCCCCAAAAAAAACGTTTTTTTCATGGACCACCTGCCCTCGCGCCCCCTCACCAAGTCACATGCTGCTACCCTCATTTATAGAGTAGGCACTTGAAATGCTTTAATAAACAGTAAATTACAGGTATGCCTTTTATATTCATGAACAACTACTCTTTGGCCTTCAAATAATGACACAGGCTAAATTCACATATTTTTAATGGTAATCAACTCGCGGACCACTTGAGCTTACTCGCGCCTATTCATCCACCAGATGCTAACATATAAGCCAAAAAGGAGCTAATTCTATTTTATTTTATTATTTCTGTGGTATCTCATGACATGGTGTGAGGGGATGTGTCCAAAATAAGATGTTAAAGTGAGAATAATTGAGCTTGGTGCCACATAGGAGTAGCAATCCGGTAGCTAATACTAACCGGATGTGACTGTACTCTCACTTTCAGTTTAAATGGTGGCTCCATTCAGTACAAGCTGCCAGTTAGCGATTATACCTAATTCACTCTTTTTTACAAGTATTTCTATGGACAGCTCTCTGTGATTATGGATCGAAATTCTCCAGATTATCAATTTAAACTGTTGTGACAGACAGAACAAGTAAGGTATGAACGTTTCATTGGGTTGCAGATTACCATATCCTGATGCTGGCTGAACAGCCTTTTCTGACACTCTCTGATGTGCTCATTGCCCTTGTCCTCTGGCTTTAAGGATTTGTTGGAGTAGCCTTTGTACCCAGAGACACTTTAAACATAAAAACCATTAAATGTGGCAAAATGAGATCAGAACTGTGAATGATCTCTGTGCTTTTTATATTTTCAAGCTGTGATCTATAATTCTTCACATCCCATTCATTTTAATGAGCGAATACAGTAAGTTGTGATTTGGCCTCTGCTAACACCATTGAAGAGAGTGTGACTGCACAGACAAAGTATGAATGGAACACAAGATACAGATTTGTCTTGTTTGAAGTGTCAACATGTTTTTGATGTTATAGAATTTTAATATGAAATATCTTTTGACTGTTGCTGTTTTTCTATCATGATGTTATATAATATATTATTTAGGGAGTTTCGTGTTGAGGGTTTGGCATGTCGCACTTAGTGAAGATTGACCCCCTCTAAGGAAATCCACTTACTCCAATCATCAACTGGAAAATGTCAAAATTGTCAAGTCAAATGAGATGTTTCGAGCTGAAGTGGATTGTGAAATCTGTCTGGAAGCATACTGTGCAAGTCTCCATATTTTTTCTCTCTGAAAGGTTATGATCATTTTATAGAGAAAAAAAAAACAATTTTGAATATTGTGCATATAATTATGCTATTTTTAGACGTTGTGATTCCTGCTGATGCATTTAGACTTGCTAAAGAAATGGGCAGTTTAAAAGCTGTTAGTGAACGCTGTTAGCCCTCTCCAGTTCAAATTCATTCTACCCTAAATTGCCTAGAAATGGGTTCGCTAAAAATACCCTGCATAAAAAAGGAGACATATTTTGGCTGCTTATATGCATGTCATTCCATCAACGTGTGCTATTACAATCCCCAGATATTCAAATGATCGGGAACATTTGATTTCCTCCACGAGCCCATAACCAAGAAATTATATGAGAACGTTTTAAAGTCCCCCAATAGAAAACGACCTTGTGTTATGAAGAGGTTAAAAATGTTATTCATCTAATTGTTTGTTTGTGATTTCCAGCACTGCATTTGTAACATTGTGTGTTAGTTAACCACCCTCCCGACACTTTAAGAAACGCACTATTGAGTGAAACTAGCACCCTAGGGATTTAGCTCATTCACTAGCGTGCTCCACTCCTTGTCCGAGGTTTGAGCCCAGGCAGGTTTTTGTTATTTTCTGTCCCCAATGGCGCCTTCGAGACGGTGCTGCCTTCAAGGCTCTACCCCAATTCTAGGGTAAGTTCCCCAGTTTTGGGGAATTCAGAAGTCCTGCCCGATCAGCAGCTGGCCAGACCAGCGACAACAACGCCAAAGGTGTTACGTCATTGGGAGGGCGTGCCAGGCTACACCTATATGGGCACCCAATCACAAGTCTATATCCCATATTAAACATGGCTATTATTTTTAAACACACCTATATGGGCACACAATCACCAGTCTGTATTCAATCTTAAATATGACTATTATGTATAAATGCACCTATGCAAGTGTATAATCAAGTGTCTGTATCCCATCTTAAACATGACTGTCTCTGGGCTTCCAGAGCCACATTATCCAAAGTACTCCAGGACTCAGAGACCCAAAGCACGACTGATGTTCCCAACAGCATTAGTCGCTGCATCCAGATTCAGGTCTCGTAGACACAGATATTTCCGGAAACCACTGCACCCCGCCACCACCCCCCCTCCACTCACACACACACACACAGACACACAGACACACACGCACACACACACTCACACACACACACACACACACACACACACACACACACACACACACACACACACACACTTCTCTCTCTGTCTCTGTGGAGAGTGTGAGACAGGTACTTAGGCACTGCGGTACCTGGCGTCGTCTATTCTAGTGTCTCCCATTTGTCTGGCAGTGGCTGCTGTGGTTCTGGATGGCAGGAAGGAAGGAAGGAAGGGAGGGGGGGGGGCGAGGGGTCGTCAGTCGTGCCTCCTGTGGACTAACTCAGAGTCAGTCTGGCATGGGCTACGAGGAGGTGGTGTGTGTGTGTGTGTGTGTGGGAGGGGGGGAGTGGACCAGAGGACCCGGAGAGAAGAGGGCGGACTGCGCCATGGAGGTGTGTGTAACTCCTGGTAATCTCTCTGTCTAATCTGTGTAATCTGTTAGAGGACGAGAGAGAGGCTTCCCCTGTGCCAGCAGAGATCAGGGCCCCAGGGGTCAGTTTGTGGAGGCCAGTAGCTTCTCCTGTCCTGCCTGCGGCTCATGTTGATAACGGAAAACACAGCTGTGCTCACACCAATGCTCTCTCTCTCTCTCTCTCTCTCTCTCTCTCTCTCTCTCTCTCTCTCTCTCTCTCTGTCTCTCTCTGTCTTTCTCCTTTTCTCTCTCTATTTATTTATCTTATACTTTCTCTCTTTCCCTCTCTCTCTATGTCTCTCTCTCTCTTTTTTTGTCTTCCTCTCTCTCTCTCTCTTTGCCTCTCTCTCTCAATGTCTCTCTCTTTTCTTATTTTCACCTTTTTCTTCTTTATCTACTTCTCCCTCCCTCCCTATTATTCCCTTTCTCTTTCTCCACCACCTTTCTCTCATTCATCCCTCTCTTCCTGTGTGCGTCTCAGCCCATTTCTCGTCTTCTCCTCTTTATCACTCCCTTGTGCTCTATCGTTCTTACGGTCTCTCGCTCCCTCACCCCTCCCTCCCTCCCTCCATCTCTCTCCCGGTATCTGCCTGACAACAAGGCAGCCTACCACTCTTTAAAAAGCTGAGCGAGAGAGAGAGAGAGAGAGAGAGAGAGAGAGAGAGAGAGAGAGAGAGAGAGAGAGAGAGAGAGAAGGAGGTGGAGTTAAAAATGGAGAGAGAGATAAAGATGCCCATGGTAAGTAAAAAGGTGAGGTCATAGTCAGAAAAGAGAGAGAGAAAACGAAAGAAAAGGCAAAGAAAGAGAGATCAACACAGATGACAGATGATGGGCGATTAAAAGACACAGCGAAACAGAGAGAAAGAAAATGATAAAAGAGAGAGAGAGAGAGAGAGAGAGAGAGAGAGAGAGAGAGAGAGAGAGAGAGAGAACAAGGCAGCCTACCACTCTTTAATAAGCTGGGCAAGTGACAGAGAGAGAGAGAGAGAGAGAGAGAGAGAGAGAGAGAGAGAGAGAGAGAGAGAGAGAGAGAGAATGATTAAAGGTGTGTGGGAGTGTGAGATCCAGAGAGAGATCTGGAGTATGGAGGCAGTCCAGTAGATGTGATTGTGTGTGCAATTGGTCCCAGTACTCCTGCCTCCTGCCACCTCATTGGCCAGGTGGTCCCAGTACTCCTGCCACCTCATTGGCCAGGTGGTCCCAGTAGTCCTGCCACCTCATTGGCCAGTTAGTCACAGTGCTCCTGCCACCTCATTGGTCAGTTGGCCCCATTGATCCTGTGAAGGGACACCTGATTGGTCAGTTGGCCCCAGTGATCCTGTGAAGGGACACCTGATTGGTCAGTTGGCCCCAGTGATCCTGTGAAGGGACACCTCATTGGTCAGTTGCTGGCTCCCTTGGCATTATGGGCAGAGGGGAAGCCGCTCAGGACCCAGGACCCAGACTGAGTTAGTGGGCAGATTGGTTTGTGGTGTGTGTGTGTGTCCGTGTGTGTGTGTGTGTATGTGTGTGTGTGTGTGTGTTTCTGTCTGGAATTGTGCATTTTTATTTCTGTCTGAGATTGTGTGTGTGTGTGTGTGTGTGTGTGTGTGTGTGTGTGTGTGTGTGTGTGTGTTACATCTTTAATCACCTGCCCTTTCATCATGCTGTCAAGGCCGTTGCCGCTCCCCGAAAAGTCCCATCCATCAGGAGAGGTCAGACACCTTCATGTCATTTAAAGTACCTCACATACCCCATCCCTCCTACACACACACACACACACACACACACACATACACACACACACACACACACACACACACACACACACACACACACACACACACACACACACACACACACACACACACACAGGCACACAGTTTCCCAGCCCTGGGTATCATTGTCAGACCTAAGGAAGATGGTCAATCTGTCCAGCTCTGGTCTGCCCTCTGCTGGGCAACTCTGTTAGTGTCGTCTCTGCTCTCTGCCCGTGGTCTGTTTCCCACTTGTCTTCCCCATCTCCTTTCTCTCCCTTCACCTCGTCCACAGATGCCATAGTCAAGGCAAGACATCAATGATACACTACAGCAATGACGAGAGCAAATTAGTTTATGGGAAGGCAGATGTGATTGATCCAAAGATCATGGAATACTGAGCAAGATAAGGCATCATAATACATTTCAATGGGAGCAAACTGGAATACTTCCTGTCTGCATAAATACATTACATCACAATAAGAAAAGATTCTTTAAAGTTCTATCAGCCAATGAGAGCTCAACTTTGTCTGCATAAAGGGGATTTTTCCCCCTCCCCTTGCAAAAATAGAACCAGGAACTGAACAGGCATTGAGACCTCTCGCTCCACTTGAATCCTCTCTGATTGATCTGTGTCAGAGTGATTGGTTGTTGTTCCATAGAGCAAAACATTGTGGGGAATTTCTTGCCTCCTTTCACTTTAAAAGAACGACCAGTGTACCCTATGCTACAGTTAGCGCTTTGATTGGAAGCATCCTTCTGAAGCGTTAAGAGAAGAGAAGCCAAACACTAAACATTTCCAGGTGATTTCATGAGCACAGGAACTTCCTTAAGCAAAACAGGGAATGTGAAAGCAGCATCTTGTGCTTTGAGAGTGAGAGGAGAGATAGCCATGTTTTGACTCTTACCTGTGACAAAGTTATTTGCATATATGGACCCGTGTTGCACTAACTCATTTTCCTAAAGGTAAGTACAGGTGTTATTAATTACAACAGACAATACAATATTCAGAATTAATTATTTTTTGTTTAGTAATATGTGGTTACTGTATCTTGCTACTTCCTGGAAAATTGGCTGCTGCGACATGGGTCCGTGTGTGTGTGCGTGTTTCTGTGTGTGTGTTTGTGTGTGTGTATGTGTGTGTGTGTGTGTGTTAGTCTCTTAGTGTATGTACACACTTCAGTGTTTCTGTCTCTCTGTGACCCTCCCCCTGTTGTTCAGGTGTGTCGTGAGTACCAGAGAGGAAACTGCACGCGGGGTGAGAACGACTGCCGCTTCGCCCACCCAGCTGACAGCACCATGATCGACACCAACGACAACACCGTCACCGTCTGCATGGACTACATCAAGGGCCGCTGCACCCGGGACAAGTGCAAATACTTCCACCCACCGCCCCACCTGCAAGCTAAGATCAAAGCCGCCCAACACCAGGTCAACCAGGCTGCTGCCGCCGCAGCTATGGTAGGTCCAACTCCTCCTACCTCACCCTCCTCACCCTTTTTTCTGACCAATCAGGACATAGTTCCACCCACACTCCCACCAATCAGATTCCAAAGCCCACTGCCTCCATGTTCCCTTTAAGGGCAGAAAGTCTGCTTTTTAATGCACTCTTTTTTTTGTTACAAAAAAGTTGGGCTTTATAAACATGTTGTTAATTAACCCCCTTCCTTGTAATTAAGTGTTATAACAAGTGTTATAACTGTTTATTACAAAAAAGGAAGAAAAAAACACACACAAAAAAACAAACAAACTGAAGTGCTTGTTGAATGGGTGCACAGGTAACTTGTTTCTGAGAAGCCAGTTATGCCTTGTACCACCCCCTGAAGCCAATTCCCTTCTAGTGTATGCCTTGTACCACCTCCTGCAGCCAATTCCCTTCTAGTGTGTACCGTACCATCCCCTGCAGCCAATTCCCTTCTAGTGTATACCTTGTACCATCCCCTGAAGCCAATTCCCTTCTAGTGTATACCTTGTACCACCCCCTGCAGCCAATTCCCTTCTAGTGTGTACCGTACCATCCCCTGCAGCCAATTCCCTTCTAGTGTATACCTTGTACCATCCCCTGCAGCCAATTCCCTTCTAGTGTATGCCTTGTACCACCTCCTGCAGCCAATTCCCTTCTAGTGTGGCCAGTGTAATGAGGTCACTATCTACCAAACACTTCAAACCAACCTTTTATGTCCTCTTTATTTGATTGCTTTGAGCGGACCGAACGCTTCTTGATTGGTGCTAGCGGGTGTTGTGCAAGGGATAATTGAATTCATTACATTTATTGTTTTATGCCTCTAACGGTGGACCCTGAAAAAAAAATCACTGGAGATTCTAGTAACCTAGTTCTTTGTGACCTAATAGCTATTTGCAATAAAGCAGACACAGTGAAAGAGCAATGGCTCCAGCAAGCTTCCCTTTTTCTGCCATAGTAAATAACAATGTGTTCTTTACGCCAAGCCTGTAGCTCTGACAGTAACCAAACAAACAACTGCCATTACTGTGCATGCATTAGTCTTGTTATTTGTTGTATATTGCATTCCGATGATTTGTTTTTTTTATTTGTTTGTTTGTTTTGTTTTCTCACCTACCTACCTACCTACCTCCCCAAACTGCACTGCTGTCCCATGGTGCACCTCTGCTTGCTGTTTATGTTAATGCGCTTGAACCCCATTGGCCCATTGTCATCATGTGCTCGCTGCCTGCTAATTAAGACTCAGTCGGCTGTCAAATCACTGAAGCGACCCCTCGAGACAACCTTTGACCTGGTACTATAACCTTTCACCTTTTAGCTTGGCATGTAGCTGTATGATAGACTATACATTTCAGAAAAAAAACTAAAAAAAAAAACTTTTTTTTTTTATTGATATATTATTTATTATTTCAGTTTGATTTCTTTATATATTTTCTTCTTTTCAGTATGTGAAAAGAATTCATTAAAGGGGTGATCAATTGACTGTAAAAAAAAAGCCAACATCTTGTGAATGACTTAAAACAGTCTAACATTTCAAAAACAACTACTGGAAAGTGTGCAATTTATGGTGTTCTAGAATAACAGTCAATTCATCACTTCTACCTCTATATGTGGAATTGGAGGAAAAAAATAGTAGAGCATTAGCTGTATAGTGGCATGAAGTTTCCTTTATGTGAGAGTCAAAGTACCTAATTGTCTTTTATTAATATTTAATTATCTTGCATGTCGTTGTTTTTATTTTTATTTTTTTTTCCCAAAGTCTTGCATGTCTTATCTGAGTGGAGCCAAACAGTAGGGCAGAGTTAACATGGCTTCTCCTCTCTCTCATGGAGCTAGCAGTGCAGCCTTGAGAACATCCCCTCTGTTGATGCTTCACCTCTTCTCTCTTTCTACTGGGACGGGCCTGAGCTTTAAGGGTTAAGACTAGACTTCTGTTGCGCTCCAGTCTGGAACTGAATCTGTACTAGATTTGGGCCAGGTTTGAGACCTATCAGAGACAGATCTGACCCTGAAATGGGCTTGAAACTAACCAATCAGAAGCAGAATTGACACTAGCTTGGTTTGAAACTAGCCAATCAGGGCTAGATTTGACACTGGCTTGGTTTGGAACTAGCCAATAAGGGGTAGATTTGACACTGGCTTGGTCTGGAACTAGCCAATAAGGGGTAGATTTGACACTGGCTTGGCCTGGAACTGGCCAATCAGGGCTAGATTTGACACTGGCTTGGTTTGGAACTGGCCAATCAGGGCTAGATTTGACACTGGCTTGGTTTGGAACTAGCCAATTAGAGACAGGTATGGGCCACATCTGGCTCAGTTATGGCTCAGATCCGGTTTGGCTTTGACTGAGATTCAGCTTCTGTCCCAGAGCCTTAATCCCTGTCATATATCAGCATTCTGATTCCTTAGGCATCACCGTCAGAGTGTAGATAGAGTAGCTGTCTACTGTAGACGTTAGCTTTAAGAGAATGATGCCTGCTTTATTTGTATTTGTTTACACTTAGTGGTGTTGTTATTTGTGTTTATTTTCTGTATGACCTTGTACACTGTATACTGTGTATTTATTTCTGTGCACAAAAGTTTGATGTCTGCACCACTGTCTTGCTTTAAGAAAAAGTAGAGTAGTCCACCGCTTGCTTGCTGGTTGCTAATATAATGATAAATGATAAAACATTGATGTGCTATACATGGAAATAATGCTTTCCAGACCTCTAACAATATTTCTGTTTCTCTCCATTTCTCTCATTTCACCTGTCACTCCTTTCTTTATGTTTTGCTCCAATCCCAATGTTGACCCTCCCCCTCCCCTCCCCCCCTTCATCTGATTGGCAGGGACTCCCGCCTGTCTTGCCTCCATTACCAAAGAGACCCGCACTTGAAAAAACCAATGGTGCCACTGCCATGTTTAACGCTGGCATGTTCCAGTACCAACAGGCTCTCGCCAACATGCAGTTCCAGCAACAAGCCGCCTTCATACCGTCAGGTACCTACCAGTGAACTTTCACCTTTGAATCCTGACCCCACCTAATGCCTGTTCCCACCCCCCCCCCCCACACACACACACACACACACACACACACACACACACACACACACACACACACACACACATACACACACATTTTACCTCTGATGTTTTCTAGGCACTAACATCATTCTGAGCCTCTACTCATTGACTCATAGTCTGAATCCCAATGCCCCTAACCCTAGACCCTAACCCTAGACCCTAACCCTAGGCCCTAACCCTAGACCCTAACCCTAGACCCTAACCCTAGACCCTAACCCTAGACCCTAACCCTAGACCCTAACCCTAGGCCCTAGCCTCTAAGGCATCATGTCAGTTAAAGGTGAAATACTGTGTGAATCACTCTGTAGTCCTGCTGTGTGGCCATCAGTAGCTGTCGGTAGGAACAAGAACCAGAACATTTGATAGGACGTAGACAGACAGTGAAACCGGCATCTACCGTTAACTGAGTGGGACATCGATAAAAATGGTGTTTTCTGACGATTTGCTATTCAGTCTAGGTTGTATCAATTTTTCAGTTTCTTTTTCCTACCAATAGCACTTGGTGGTTTTGAACAGTATGGCTTTTGATTTAATCACGCTGGATTTCTCCATAAGTTCTATATCTTCTTAACGTGGCAAGCCATACCATAACATAAAATGTGTAGTCGGCCCATGATCGATAGACTCTTGGGTACAATTGCTACAAGTCAATCAGTGCAATGAATAAGCCGATTCAAACAAGCTAAGCTTGTCCAAGAACTCCGTCCACATAGAGTGTTGTGATTGGCTTGACACCACCAATGTCTGAATACAACTTACATATGGCTCATAGCTAGATGTACTCAGTGAGCAAATTGAATTTGCTACCGCTAGGGTACATCTAGAGTTCTAGGGCTAATATCCTCTGTTATATCAGCACTCAGTGAGCTAACTAACAGAGTGGATGATCTAAATACAGGCTAATATGCTCATTTCTTTGTTTAAAGGAATATACCGGAGTGAATTCAAGCATAGCCCTGTTGAAAGAGCTTGCTAAATGTGCTAGTTAGCGAGTGGAACAAAATAATTTGCTACAGCACAGACCGAACGCGAACACAGAAGCGAACAGGCACTTTACACTGAATCAATGGGACTTGACTGTTGGAAACCGAAAGTAAGATCTGAGGTTACATTGACTCAATTTTAAGTGTTTCGCGTTCGCGTTAGGTCTGTGCTGTTCGAAATTCTTTAATTTCATGCGAAATATATTGCTGTTAGAAGGCTCGTGCAGCAGGGCTATGCTTAAACTTACTCCGGTATATTCCTTTAATCTGCTGGCCAAGTTCTCTCCTACTGACATAGATGCTTATTTGTCCCTCCCACCTCCCCTCCCTTGCCTTTAGTGGAGGGGTGAGTTGGAACTTCACAAAGACAAAGACACAGCCCGCTCGCTCGCTCTGTCTGGCCTAGTTAGCATAGCTACAGTGTGACCTAGAAAAGAAATATTGACCCACATTATCAACATCTATCACTCAACAACCAACAAAACTGCAGGAAACTCAACCCAGAGAGAGAAACTGAAAGAGAGAGAGAGAGAGAGAGAGAGAGAGAGAGAGAGAGAGAGAGAGAGAGAGAGAGAAGGAGAGAGAGAATGAAAGAAAGAGAGAGAGAGTGTGTCAAACTCACAAAGGTTTCCCTCTGTAGAAAGCTGGTCAAGGTGAACCATTCATCCTCACTAACTCAGACACACACACACACACACACACACACACACACACACACACACACACACACACACACACACACACACAGAGAGAGAGAGAGAGAGAGAGAGAGAGAGAGAGAGAGAGAGAGACCTATGCACAAGCACAGACATTGAAACACACATGCACAAATATACACACAGCCATATAAAGACTCACAACCAAACACACACTCACACTCACACTCAAGCACAGAAACACACACACACACACCCCGAACACACACACACACACACACACACACACACACACACACATACACACACACACACACACACACACACACACACACACACACACACACACACACACACACACACACACACACTGATGCTGTCTCTACCCACTGGTACCCATCTACTTCTCTTGAGCTCCCCCTGGCAGCCAGCCCTAAAAATAGCCCCTCTGTCAGCACCACTATCGATTCTGTGCCACCATAGGCAGGGGGATCAATCTGCACTGGGTACACACACACACACACACACACACACACACACACACACACACACACACACACACACACACACACACACACACACACACACACACACACACAGATTGAAACATACACACACACACACACACACACACACACACACACACACACACACACACACACACACACACACACACACACACACACACACAGAGATACACATATTTACCCACACACACACACACACACACACACATCTTCATCCAACTGCCTTCCCTCTAGTTTGTGGGATCCTTAAAGCCACAGATCATGTTCTGCTCTGTGGCCTCCTCATAAGATATTATTCAGATTCTCAATCTGTAGCAGGGCCATCGCAAGGCAAACCAGGCAATTGCTTGGGGCCCCAGGCTGAAAGGGGCCCCTAAGATTGACTGTTTAATCATATTAGTAGTTTAGTTGGTGATGTTTTTCAACAGAAAATTATTTTAAACTGGGGTTAGACAACTGAGCAATACAAATAATTATATTTAAGGTGCTTGAAGGATATAACTTTGTGGTTCATGTCGGTATACTTGTATATGGGGGGGTGAAGGGCCCCCTTGTGCTGTTCGCTTGGGGCCCCCTAAGTACCTTGAAACGGCCTAGTCTGTAGGCTAATGCCATGGAGTTTACCTCCCCTCTCCATCCTGCCTGAGTTATGTCATATCTCTGTGTTCTGATTGGATGGCAGCAGTGCCACCTGACCTTTGACCTTGACCTTGACCTTTTCCCTGTTCCCCATGACCCCCCTCTCTCTCCCTTGTCTGTGGTGTGTTGTTGACTATCTCTACTGACTGGGTGTGACTGTGTGTGCTGGCTGGCATGATTGATACCCAACCCCCCCACCCCCCCCCCTCTCTCCCCTCTCTCTCTCCCATCCTCCACTTGTCCCTATGCATGACGTCCAGGCTCAATATTGTGCATGACACCTGCAACAAGTGTTGGTAGGTGCTGCCTTATCTATCTCTAGTCTGGGTTTTGGGGGTGTTGGGTCTGTCTGTTTTTCTGTCTGTCTGTCTGTCTGTCTTTCTTTCTTTCTTTCTTGTTTGACTTCTTTCTGAGGGAGGCAAAATTTAATGTAAGGTCTGGTACTCAATTGGCATTTCCCTTTAGACTAAACTCCAGTGTCTCTCCAAGAGCGGAAGCCTTAAATGTAGAGATGTGAAATGTGAAGACCAGTTTCAGGATTGGCTGGTAGAGGAAGGACATTGACATTCAGCCATAGAGAGTCATAGAGAGAAAGAGAGAACGGTGTATAAGTTAGTACAGCTTATATGTTATCCAAAGCTTATATATTATCCAAAGCTAGAATGCTTCTGTGTAGCGAAGAGGTGTAGATTGAAGGACTGTTTGTCTTTGTGCCAGAAGAGGCTGTTGATGCCCTGCTATATAGTTTAAAAATATGCCCCTCTCAATTGAACTTTTAGTACTGATTACTTTGATTATCAGCTGTCTCTAAAACATCAGGCTAAACGTTTAGATGCATTTATTAAGCTAGTGGCTAAAATGTGTAGCAAATGTGCCCTCATGTGGAGTAATCATTGTGAGGGATAGAGCAGAATATTTAACTACACACATGTTAAATATGAAGACTTCAGACTCAAAAGCCTCTAAATCCATTTTCAAAAAATTCAAAGATAAAGTTGTTTAAATAATCTCTATCAAACTACAAATTAAAGATTTTTTTATTATTAAGTACAAAGAATAATCAATAAAATCAGTAAAATATTGGGTTGGAGAGATAATATATCAATATTATACAAATATATTTTTTATAAATTAATTTCAATGACAGAGGCTTTTGCATAGGAATTCTTCATATAATGCCCACTACATACTGTGCTTTTGCATTAATCTGTTGCTTTTGCATTAATCTGCTTTGCTGTGAGATGTTGCAGCAGTGCTTTGCAATACAGCATGACTAACTATAGCAAGTGGGCCAGTCATATGACCACTGATGGCACCTCACATATTGTTATTTCTAAATATATTAGTTTAGGGTTGGTTTACAAAGGGATCTTTTTTTGTTACTTTTTAATTCTTAATGTATAGATACTGTAGATAATGCGTTTTCATTTTTTTTTTTTTAGAAAAAACAATTCAAGGTGCCTTAAACTCAAACAAAAGGACCAAAAAAAAAAATCCCTTTATAAAATCATCTATAAATGTGTAAACGGGCCCTTACTGTATGTAATGTCAGGTCCACATCTTTTGGTTGATTGGTGTTATTGTGTTCTTTTCCCTCCCCCAAAGTTCCCATGATGCATGGTGCTACGGCCGGCGCAGGGTCTGCAGCAACCTCATCCGCCACAAGTGTACCCTTCGCCACCGCTACAGCCAATCAGGTTCGTTCCCGTAAACACCGCCTGCTCCATTCACTACTGTATCTGTCCGTCTATCTATCTGTCTGTCTGTCTGTGTGTCTGTCTGTGTGCTTGCTTGTTTAGCCTATAAGATGAACCAAGATTAATGTGCTGTAGGCTACAGTAATGTTAGGTTTCATGTCAGAGGCCGTTTCAAATTGGACAAATACAGGATACGATTCTAGGAGAATGTTGTACGTATACAGTATGTGTTCAATTGTTGAGTTGTTGACTTTGAACTGCAAACAAAGATGGTAAATGGACAGCAGGGTCAAAAGCAGTTGTCTCTCTGGCCCTGTCTGGATTTCGGCCCATCACCCCTCTAGTCTTGTTTACTTGTTTTAGGCCCATCACCCCTCTAGTCTTGTTTACTTGGAGATCCAACTCTTCTGTATTCACCGTACTCTGCCCCGCCGCTTATGCTTGTTTTTTTAGTCCGTAATTGTCTTGAAACGTCTGTTAGCCACTGGCTAATTCAAATTCCTTCTATTTTAATGAAAACGTATTATTTTAACTGGGTTTTACTTTTGAAAATATCCTTGTTTGTTTCTGGCAATATACTCTATAAGCCTTTTTAGTTTAGTTGATATAGTGGGCTCCAACTTCATAATTAAAATCCATCAGAACATTCAAACGACAAATATCACCAATTCCAAGCCAATGCGTTGTCAGACCGGATGTCCAAAGACAATTGTCATGGCAGCCGTGGTCCATGTTTACCTACGGAATAAGTTCAGATAACTTGTAATAGGGGAGAACAAGCACTCTCCTATTACTTCTGGTGGTATTGCAACTAGAGGGCGCGCGTGAGTAAGTGAAGAATGAATTGGGTTCTATAGAACTGCACCCATAAATGCTGTATTTCTTTATATACAATTTTTTCTTGAATAAATGCATTCATGCATGCGGTTCAGAGTAATTTGACTTCATTCTCAGTCCACACATAATATATTAGCATTTTTTGTTAATTTGTAAAATCCCTTCCAAAGTGTCTGTCACGTGACACAGCAAGTCATTCCTTATGGCCATTCACCAGAATAGAGTAGCAGAATGCTCACAGAAAACTGCTCACAGAATGAGAAATGTAATGGTCATATGTATTAATGAATTTCATATTTGATTGAAATCCATGTTAAAGTTGCTTAAAATAAAATGCAATCTCTGATATTTTGTCCCTAAATATGTGAAAATTATACATTTAGCCTTATTCCTGATAAGCGTTCATTGATTTTCCACTGACTCGCGTTCGCCCCCTTAGTGGATTTGCAATTGGAATTGCAGGTTGAATGGCGTTCATAGGGAGTGCCACGGCTCGCCGTAAACGGGCTCTGATAAGGTGAATAGGAGAGTTGGAGGGGTTGACCTTTGACCCTGTGAGGTCAGGGTGTTGGGAGGGGCACTAGAGGACAGAGTGGGCCTAAGGCCATTGGGAAACTCCTTATCATGTTGACCTACTGTACTTACTGACATAGTTTCTGCCTCTACGTCTCTTCGGCATCTCCTTGAAAAGATAAATAAATAAATAAATAAATAAGATAATTCACCAGTCCTGCAAGGGGACTGTCTTGCTTCAGTGGAAACAAATCCAAATAATCCACCAGTTTAGTGACTTTGATCAGCATAGGCTTCTGGACAAGTGTATTTATTATAGCTCTTGATAGAAGCATCTGGCAAAATAACCATCAATTTCCTGAGCCCAATTTAATTTGAAACTCTCATCCCTTCTCATTCTCGAGGAAGAGCCAGTATCAAAGTCGACAGGCCATGAGTATATGCATTTGGTATGTATGAATGAGTTCACCATCCTCAGATTAATGGCAAAGCGCTCTCTATATGCTGCGTCTTGTACGTGACACGCGCGCACACACACACACACACACACAGCCTCTATGCACGGCTCGATTCCCTCGTCGCTTCTGATAATTGAGCGATCTCTGCGTGCTTTTCTCTGTATACTCTGTCGCCTTTTGCTCATTGTGTCTTGACATGGCTCAGTGGTCACCTCTCTCTCCCTCTCTGTCTCTCTCTCTGTCTTTCTCCCTGTCTCTCTCTCCATCTCCCACTCTCTCTTCTTCTCTCTCTCTCCCTCTCTGTCTCTGTCTCTCTCACTGTCTCTCTCTCCATCTCCCACTCTCCTTCTCTCTCTGTCTTTCTCTGTCTTCCTCCCTCTCTCTCTCAGTCTCTCTCTCCTTCTCCTACTCTCTCTCTCTCTCTGTCTTTCTCTCTGTCTCTCTCTCTCTCTCTCTCTCTCTCTCTCTCTCTCTCTCTCTCTCTCTCTCTCTCTCTCTCTCTCTCTCTCTCTCTCTCTGACTGTCAACCCCTTGCAAATGTCTGCTTGTGTGCTGCTGGGACCTGGCTTACAGTAAGAGGGGAAGTTTGTATTGATCCATGTTGAAGGGGTAGAAAATGTCACAAAGATGGTGGTCAATTCCAGAGTTGGCTGAATAACTTGAGCTTTGCTATTTTGGATAGTTTTAGTCCATTTGCTTCAGTCATTTATCTGGTTTCCACCTCGGTAAAAGTGAAAAGGCAACACCTCAGACTAAACAACAGTCAGACTTTAGTGCTCTCATAAAGGTCAGGAGGAAAATTGGTTTCTTTTCATTTCTTTTTTCTTTTCTGTTCTATTCTTTTCTTTCTCATTTGAACTCTGGCTCTCTCATAGTTTCACATAGCAACTATTGGATGCTTTTATCGACAAAAATATATATTTGTAAGCGTGGGCCAAGTCTTTTGGCTCTCAGTGAGTGTGTGTGTGTGTATTGTGTAATGATAACTCTTAGTGAGTGTGTGTTCATGATAAACACCACCCCTCCACATGTCTGTTGCCTTCTATCTTTATTGCACAAGACTTTTTGCGTATAATTATCAAATGATTTGTACAATGACGATAATAGACACAAACACATAAGGACTTGAGGTTGTTGGGTTTATAAAGAGTTACGTAATTTGGTGGAGTGATTCCCTTTCAGTTTTGACGTTATCCTGCAACCTGATCTCTGTTCTTGCCCTTCTAGATCCCAATAATATCTGCTGAGCATCTGACTAGTCACAAATATGTGACTCAGATGTAGACGTTTCACCATCCTGAGCAGTAAGTTCCCATCTTTCTCTCTTTTTCTCTGTATTCCTCCAGACCCTTTTCCAGTGCACCCACGCAAGCACGCACACACACACGCGCGCGCGCACACACACACACACACACACACACACACACACACACACACACACACACACACACACACACACACTTCCCCCTTGCCTGACCTTTAATGGTGATCTTGGCAGGATTGAAGAGCTTACATCCTCTATAGTGCTGGTTGCTGGAACTGATATGTATTTATAGAATAGTATTTTGGTTGCCTCAAGCATGCCCTCAAATAGAATCTCCATTGATTTTTTTCCTTTCTTTTTTTGTTCAGAGTTAAATATATATATATATTTTTTTCTAATACAGTATATCCAGATTTAGGATGCTGTTGTTGTGCTGTATTGCAGATCATGTCGGAGGAAACTACTGTGGCGCCACCTAGAGATCACCACCATGAATGCATCCTTACCAAGAGGAATGGAAACCAGAGTGCAATCAGTAGAAAAAAAAAACAGATGG
>JAODXP020000021.1:23378685-23381185 GCA_027497455.2 Sardinella longiceps | reverse complement strand
ATGTAATGGACATAAAGAGAAAAAAAAGAATACAAAAAATAAAGTGTTTAAACTATTTGTTAAAAAAAAGACAAAAAGATATGAAAAGACTCACTGCGGTTTTATGTAAGAGTAGTTCCATCGTCACACAGTCATGCACATACAGTACACAAACCCATAGCTATAAGTATGTTGGCTCTGGTCAGTAGCGATGCGTTCAGTAGATGAAAGTGACTATAGCCGACTTGTCCACTCAAGTGTTCTCTTGTCAAGATGGTATCCGGAGCTGATTTCACACACGGTAAAATACAGCTCCGCTAGGCGTCCGTTTCCCAAACGTTAGCTGCTATGTTAGTCGCAAGGCAATTTCCCACTAAGTTAGCAACTATGCTTTTGGGAAACGGACGCCTAGACTGGTGTAGGCCCACTTACTAATTGAGACACTGGTCTCTAGTCATTGGTTGCCGCAGATGATTGACGTGTGACTCACCCAATGGAGTTGACCTCTGGGGTGGGTTGGTTGGATGGGAGGTAGGGAGGTTAGCGATTGGTCACTTGTTCACCTGCTGAACGCGTTCTCCTCTGACACAGCAGGCCATTCTGAGACTTAACCTTTTTTCTTCTGTTTGATTTGGTTCTGCTTGTAGTGCTTGAGAATGTATAATGTCCTCTGCTGCGTTTGGTTACGCTAATTACGCCTATTATTTAGATCTCTGTGAAGGGGTTCCTATGGTGTAGCCAAAGGAGTGGAGAGGACACAGCCCTGATGGCCTGCCTGGATGATCAACACACAGATGCTCCAATCTTAAGCCATAACCGACTAAATATTCAAAACTTCACTTGGGGAAGATGAGATAGAGAAGATTGAGAAGGAGCGAGAGTGGTGTGTGTGTGTGTGTGTGTGTGTGTGTGTGTGTGTGTGTGTGTGTGTGTGTGTGTGTGTGTGTGTGTGTGTGTTTTGTATGTTAGTGTTTTGTGTGTGTGTGTTGTATGTTAGTGTTTTGTGTGTGTGTGTGTGTGTGTGTGTGTGTGTGTGTGTGTTGTGTGTGTGTGTGTGTGTGTGAGTGTGTTTTGTATGTTAATGTGTGTGTGTGTGTGTGTGTGTGTGTGTTTTGTATGTTAGTGTTTTGTGTGTGTGTGTGTGTGTGTTTGTGTGTTAGTGTTTGAATGCAAGAACAGAGAGGGAGGGAAGAGAGAGAAAGACAACTATTTCAGCAGATGCAACTGGTTGTGATCTAGTATTCACTCACTCATTCTAATTAGGATCCACAGGTTGATTCCAATCAGATCTCCGACAGACAGATAGACAGATAGACAGACAGACATCTGTGTGTTCTCTCTTCATCAGGGCCCCATCAGTGGCAACACACACACACACACACACACACACACACACACACACACACACACTCACTCAGCGCTACACAGTGGGAACCTCTTCAGTCTGCTTTAAGGCTATATTTCATTCTTGCTCTTATGAATTTTGAGAAAAAATGATTTAAAAAAATATAGAAATGAATTAAATAAAAGTGGATTTGCTCTAAGAAAACAACTGGCCTCTAAGTGTCTTTGCATCCACATCAATTTACCACATATTTCAATATCTGATGGTCACTATATTGTTTTTGTTGTTGTTGTTGTCTGTGTTGTTGTTGTCTGTGTTGGTAGACTATAGACTTGCTCCCTCGCCACTGCTGGACTGGGACCAAAAACTGGCCCGGGCATTTTTGGCCATGGTGTTCCACCATGATTCAATAATATATAATAATTCATAAAATAATAATAAAATAAAATAAAATAATTGATTTAATTCAATAATAACTCATTGAATAATAACACTGAAAGTTGGACACATTGCATGAACATGAGATTTTAAATCGGACTAACCCAATATTCGTCAATAAAATTATGAGTATGACAGCCCATAAATGATCGTCGGCCCAGCGGGCATTGCCCTTTATGCCCTATGGCCAGTCCATGCCTGTTGTGAGCTGTGAACCTATAGTAAGGGAAATCATTTAAAAAGGAAACGGACGCCTTTGGAAGTTAGACAACAATGAAAGCCAATCAGGCCCACTCCAAACTGCCATTTGGTGATTTCGTAACAAATGCCCTTTGCTGTGTTTTTTAATTAGTTTTCTAATTAGAAATTGGTGCTTGTCGATGCCCCAACACACTTCTCACACAGAAAACAACTCTCCAAACCAATTAGTCTTTAGGACCGCCTAATGCAATTTCCTTAATGCAGTGGACGTGCTTGCTAGTGTGTGTGTGTGTGTGTGTGTGTGTGTGTGTGTGTGTGTGGATGTCTTATCAGTGTGTAGTTCAACAGCAGTACAGACAGACAGACAGACAGCAAAATGTGGCATTTCTGGTTGAGTGACATCACACTCTGAACTCTCTCATCAGTAATGGCTTCTCTGCACATTGAAGTAGCACTTCACTAAGACTCTTATGTGTGCTGCTTGTTGTGGCACAGTAGCGTTAGTTAGTCAATAACAAGGATTAATGTGTTCATTTG
>JAODXP020000021.1:23361185-23376185 GCA_027497455.2 Sardinella longiceps | reverse complement strand
GCCACACACCTGATGAGTCTTTATGGGCCTTGTGCCACATGGTGTCAAGACACACTCCAAAGACACACTCCTCACACACACACAGTACACAGACACAATATAGAGATACACTCCACACACACACACCTCAGACACACACCTCAGACACACACCTCAAACACACACCTCAGACACACACCACAGACACACACCTCAAACACACACCTCAAACACACACCTCAGACACACACCACAGACACACACCTCAGACACACACCTCAAACACACACCTCAGACACACACCACAGACACACACCACAGACACACACCTCAGACACACACCTCAGACACACACCTCAAACACACACCTCAGACACACACCTCAGACACACACCTCAGACACACACCTCAGACACACACCACAGACACACACCACAGACACACACCTCAAACACACACCTCAAACACACACCTCAAACACACACCTCAAACACACTACACACTCAACACACACACCTCAGACACACACACTCAAACACACACCTCAGACACACACACTCAGACACACACCACAGACAAACACACTCCACAGACACACACCACAGACACACACCACAGACACACACCACAGACACACACCTCAGACACACACCACAGACACACTACAGAGACACACACCTCAGACACACACCTCAGACACACACCACAGACACACTACAGAGATACACTCCACAGACAGAAACTACACAAACACACACACACACCACTGACAGAGACTACACAAACACACACCACTGACAGACATTACACAGATACACACTACACAGACATACACACTCCCCTGACACACACCACAGAAACACTACAAAGATACAGAGACACACACCATAGACACTCACACACACACACACACACACACACACACACACACACACTCCACTGACACACTACAAAGATACAGACACACACGCCACAGACACACACACACACGCAAACACACACCCCAGACAAACACGCCCACTGATACACTACTAAGATACACTACAGACACACTCTAAACAGACACATACCTCACAGAAACACACTACCCAGATACAAACTACACTGACAGACACTACATACACACACTCCACTGACAGACACTACACAGACACACACACACACACACACACATCAAAAGCACACTACTACACAGTTACAGTCCACAGACACACACTCCAAAGACATGCACTACACACACACACACACACACATCAAAAGCACACTACTACACAGTTACAGTCCACAGACACACACTCCAAAGACATGCACTACTGTACATGGGCGAAGACTGTCCACAGACACACATTTTGCAGACACATATTGATACATGCACACACACATACATACAAACACACACACACACACACACACACACGCACACACTCACCCCGCTACCGGGCTTTGCAGACAGATATTTTCGTTATTTTTTTCCTCCATTCTTTTTTTAAATGAAAGGATTGAAAAGAGCTCATTTCCTGTGTGTGTGTGTGTGTGTGTGTGTGAGAGAGAGAGAGAGGCTCCATGCAGATATGCCCTGTGAGGTGAGGACAGCTTAGGAGAGAGAGAGAGAGAGAGAGAGAGAGAGGAGGGGGAGGGGGGGGGGGTGAGGGAAGGAGATGAGGGAGGCTGGGGTGGAGAAGAGAAGATGGGAGGAGACGACGGAGGGATGTGTGTAGGGGGTGAGTGCGGAGTGGAGAGGAGAGGAATAGAGGAGATGATTGGGGGGTAGAGAGGAGAAGAGAGGGAGGGACGACGGAGGGATGTGTGTAGGAGAGTGAGTGGGAGTGGAGAGGAGATGAAGAGAAGGAGGGGAAGAGAGAGGAGAGAAGAGGATAGGGGGAAAAGAAAGGGAAGGAGGGGGAGAGAAGGAGAGGAGAGGGAAGGAGGAGATGATTGGAGAGGAGAGGGGAAGGAGGAGGGATGGAGAAGAGAAAGGAGGAGGAGTTAGTGAGGTGAGAGGAGATGGAGAGAGGAGGGGAGGAGAGGAGAGGAGAGGAGAGGAGGAGAGGAGAGAAGGAGAGGAGGTGGTTTGGAGAGGAGAGGGGAAGGAGGAGGTGGTTTGGAGAGGGGAAGAAGGGACGTGGATTGGAGAGGAGAAAGGGGGAGGTTGAGGAGATGAAACATAGTAAAGGAGGGGAGAGAAAAGGGTTTTGAGTAGCCTACTGTATCTAAAAAAGTAAAGCTCAACTATTTGGCTGGGAATCAGAATCCTTTATGTTCCTCAGAAACATGGCCAGGCCTGTCCAGCTGGCAGCTGGCTGCTGACATCATGAAAGGCTTTTGTGCCGGTCAGAGAGCAGATGACCACTCAGACACACATGATCACTCACAAATATGAGATAAAGGGTTTGCTGCTCTCGCTAACTCTCTCTCTCTCTCTCTCTCTCTCTCTCTCTCTCTCTCTCTCTCTCTCTCTCTCTCTCTCTCTCTCCGCCATGCAGCCAAACAGATGTATAAAGCATGAAGCTCAGTGTCTAAAGCAGGCTTGGAGAGCAGCACTGGCGTCAGCAGGCTTATTACTGTAGGAAGATACAGCACAGAAAGACCTAATAGAAGTATAGAAGTGCAGATGGACGGCCTGTTCATTAAACTCGCTGACATCACTTCCTTTTTGAGTTTTAGTCTATTTGCCAGAAGAGTCAACCTGGAAAAATGTTGAGTACACCAAAGTTTTATCACAGAAATGTATAGGCTAGTGTGGGTCCCCAGCATGTAGAAACTGCCTGATACTAACTTGTATATGTTGGGCAATTTGCATAATTAGCTTAATTAGCATAATATAATACACAATTTCAGCAACTGGCATATGTGTGGATCCCAATGACTGTATATAATATCAGGTGGATCCAAAAGTGAAGGGTCTACAAAGAATGGGACTGTAGGCCCACTGTACCATTGTGAAATGACGGGCATGTCTGGGCGCCACATAGGCCTTATTCATTCAGAAAGATGGGCACATGTTGGACCTACATTAGGGGCCATGTCCAGTAGCCAAGCCTGTGCGGGCCTGTCATAGGGACATGTGGGGGGTGGTGTGGCATTGTAAACTCTGTAATTCTCACACAGTACAAGACTTGCAAGATAAGGCTATCCACAACTTTCCAGAGTATGGAGAGAGAGAGTGAGAGAGAGAGAGAGAGAGAGAGAGAGAGAGAGAGAGAGAGAGAGAGGTCAAAAAACAATTTCTGTCCAATCTCTTTGCCGTTTCTAAATCACCCCACTCCCCACAAGTCAAATTAAAGCAATTGATAGAGGGCATCTGGATCACATTAAAAGTCCTGTCTTAAGATTCTCATGCTCTACCGACTGAGCCAGCCGGGCCCTCTGGAGAGCTACTACAGCGAGACGAGCTGATGGCGAATGGACCCATGTGCTGAACTGCCTACCTGAAGCACCAATGGTGAGGCGTCCAATTCTGTGCCAAGGTCTCTGTGGAGCAATCGGTAAGTGCGATGGCCTGGTAACTGAGAGGTTGGTGGTTCGAGTTCACCCATAGATGTGCAACCCGGTCTCACGGTTTAACGTGGTGCCATCACGAAAATTAATCTGCAGCCATTACGATTTTGGCCTTTTTTACGTGTAAGGACAACGTTTCCTTTCCCTATTCATTTTAATGCAGGAGGCATTCAGAAAACCCTAGATGTGCTCATTTTGAGCCACACAAGCAGGCTCCAGGGCCTCGTTCCACCCATTGTGTGTTTAAAACATAAAAGAAACATGTGGTTCTGTTTTGAAAAAAGTCAACCTGTTCACTTGGGGTACTATTTCATATGAAAGACGGTCCACAAGGCTGCATTCTAAAGTGTCCTAGCTGTTATCAAGAATTAAAGGACACCCTGACAGCCAATTATAAAACAGTATTCCATTCCACTGGGTGATAATTGTCAGTGTCACACTTGTCTTTAACTATTTCATTCATGACTACTTGCACACACACAGCACAAAATTTTTAGATGGTCAAACTTTGCAACTTGTTGCCTGCCATAATTGGCACTGTGGAACTCCACCTGGTAGTTGGGGAAATTATCTATATCAAGTCTAGTTGACGAGGCTGTATCAAGTCGGGGAGGATATAAATATCAAGTCTAGTTGAGGAGGCTGGCTATATCAGGTCTAGTTGGGGAGGCTACAACACTGGTCAACCCTGTTCTAGGAGAAGTGTTCCCAGATCTCAGAGGTTAGGACCTTTTCTGTTCTAGGTTAGGACACATCACTAAGGTATCATTAGTGGTACAACTTACAGGTCAAGGCCTAACTTGTTCAATCCTGTTCTATCATGTCACAGGATGGATCCCTCTAAGTTATCAATGAGACACATTACTTTGTCCCAACAAAACACATGTTCCCTCCACTTCAGCATGTCCAAAGTGAGATGTGAACTTCTAACCTTATGATTGGCAGCCCTGCTCTCTTCCACTGGACCACTTAATAATCCCAATGGTGATTAGTTGTAACTTCTTGTCTGGTTTCTCCTTTCAGTCACTTTTTGTCTCTGTGTAACCATAACCAGGGTGAAGCACCCCTCCTATCAAGTTTCCATTCTAAGTCCATGCAATATAACTTTGAGATTGTCTAACTTCTTGGGCAACAGTTGTAGAGGTTTTAGTGACATTTGAACTGGCCAAGATTTGAACCTCCTATTTCCAGGCCACTTTGGTCAGGTTCCTTAAACGCCACACTGCCACCAGCCCCCACCATTGTGAGCAAAGACATTAAAACATGAGGTATTAACCTGGCCCTGTTCATTCTGTATGTTCATTACTGTAATATTTTTTTGACCAAGTAAATGTATGCACATCCCACCTCGCTGAGGCCAGGTGCAGGACAAGGAAACGTGTCAGAGTAGAGAGGAAAGTCGTCCACACACTGCTTACTCCCAAAGAGGCTTTTTTATTATTAAATTAAAAACATGTTAGCAACGTTTCGACCCGTCAGGGTCTTCATCATTACTGTAATATGTCACAGAAATCTCAATAAATGTTTTACAAAAAAGTACACAAGAAATTACATTTAACAACACTCAACTGTCAGTTTATTCTGAAATGTATTATCATTCTTCATTTAATTTTTACAGTATATTGATAAGATTATTATTGTATGCATGGACCAAACTGCCATCAGAAGTGCTATCTCATACCAGTTGATTGAGTTTGTTTGTGTGTGCAACCAATAGATCTTCCCTGCATGTCTAAAAAAGTTTTTGTTACTGTGAGGTACAAGAATCTCTCACACAGACAACAGATTTGACTCACTTTCACTATGATCCCTTAAACTTTCAGATGATGCAGTCAACGATAATTTGAAAGTAAAATCCAGCCTGCTCCAGATACAGGGTTGAGTGAAATGCTACACAGTTGCAAAGAAAAATATTTGCAGAGGAAGCAGGGTGTGTGTGTGTGTGTGTGTGTGTGTGTGTGTGTGTGTGTGTGTGAACACATGCTAGTGTGCAGGGCAAAAAAAAACAAGTCACACTTTCTCTGTGAATGAAGTAGCTATTTATTTCATAGAAAAGGCGTATAAAAAATCTTCTCAAAATTACATTGGCAATGATAACAAAATGAGTGTCTTTACGACAACATTCAATACATTATCATTTCTCAACTAATTGAATGGATTATTCAAAATAAACACAACACACCTTTTGGAACACTGCAAAATACTGGCTTCTGAAGGCACTGTGTAGACTTCAATCTGTGTGTGTATAGGCATGTATGTGTGTGTGTGTGTGTGTGTGTGTGTGAGTTAGAGAGAGATAGAGAGAATGAAAGAACTATGACTCCCCTATACCACTCAGCAAGTACCATGTTACATGTCAAATTTGCAGACAAAATGTCAGAGACTTCACGCATTTCTTTTGATTCTCTTCGTTGGTCATGGACTGGACTGGACTGGCTCAAAGTTGAAGCAGCATGATAATGAACAGGAACGCTGCCTTGTAGGGAATCAATTCACACTTCAATTAAAAGACTAGTCTACTGGGTCCACCACTCTCCTGTTCAAGAATTAATGCTCTCTCTCTCTCTCTCTCTCTGTGTGTGTGTGTGTGTGTGTGTGTGTGTGTGTATGTGTGTGTGTGTGTGTGTGTGTGTGTGTGTGTGTGTGTGTGTGTGTGTGTGTGTGTGTGTGTACAAAAACAGCATTTTAATTAAAAATGTGGCAGTAAAATAATGAAACAGTATAAGCTTTACTGCTCTCTGACACGCCTACCTGCACTGATCACCGCATCATGACTGTGATTTACCCCATAGCCACTGATCACCACTGGCAAGGCCACAGCATCACATGGGTGATCTAGCATGTTCTCTTTCGTCTCGAGACCATCTCTCTACTCCATTGCCTGTTCCATACAGTAGGTACAGGGAATGACCCCATAACTGCTAAGGACTGCGGATAGGCCGGCCACACCTACACCTGAACTTATCGAAACACCTGTGTTTGTGTGTAATCACTGAGAGTTTGATCAGAAAAGGTCCGTTTCCCAAAAGCATACATGCTAACCAATAAGCAACTAACTAACTTAGCAACTACGTTGGTTACATTGCAATTTCCTATTGCCAGCTAACTAAGATGCTAACTGATTAGCAGCTCTGCAGGCCTCTGAGTGGCCAGTGGACTGATGTGAGAGATGGTCTCTTCACTCAAAGAATCAGGGTTACAACGTAACCCAACGTTACTCCACATGTTAAGGCCTCTAGGTATCATGGCTCTGCGGCATCTGTTTCCCAAAAGCATAATTGCTAAGCAGTTAGCAATTTAGTCAGATGACAACAGGAAATTGCATTGCAACCAACATAGTTGCTGACTTAGCAAATACGCTGAGGGGAAATACACCGTTACATCAGGATTCTGTTATTATTACGGGGTGTAAATAAAAGTGTCTCTTAAAAATAAAAATAATAGCTGGATTTATCTCAGTCTTAATCTCCTTTAGCATTGTCTAGAGGTCTAACATGGGAAACACACACAAACAACTTAACATCAAGGCGTACCATAGGACTGTTGCCGTACCTGAGGCCCCTCTGTGTGTGTGTGTGTGTGTGTGTGTGTGTGTGTGTGTGTGTGTGTGTGTGTGTGTGTGTGTGTGTGTGTGTATGTATGGGCCTCTAACACATGTAGCAGACCAGACCTGAGGCCGTGTGTGTGTGTGTGTGTGTGTGTGTGTGTGTGTGTGTGTGTGTGTGTATGGGCTTCTAACACATGTAGCAGACCAGACCTGAGGCCGTGTGTGTGTGTGTATGTGTGTGTGCGTGTGTGTGTGTTTGTGTGTATGTGAGAGAGTGCGGGCCTCTATCAACATGTAGAGTGCTTGTGGAACAGCGGTTGAATGACAGAGTATAGGAATGATTTCTCCTGACTGTACAATGAGCAGGTGTCGTCTGATTCAATATAGCTTTAGAAGCTCAATCTCAAGCTTCCTTTGGGGAACGTGTACAAACAATGGACTCCAATGTAATTTGAAATCCTTTTTAGCACTGTAATTTTTGCATTATGTTATGTGATTTTTATAACTTTTTTCCATAAACAAGTTTGTAACTTTACAATAATATCAATTCTGTTCATGATTTCGTTTTTCAATTCAACATTCAACTTATGTATGAACTTTCAGAATTTATACATTTTCTAGATTTCACTAGTAATGACATACAAAAACACATATAACATGAAATGATACAAAATGTTACAAAAAAAACAAACAAAAAAAACAAATACACAAGAATATTAGTGCAAAATTTTCACACATACAAAAATATACACGCACAATCACACAAGCATCCAAACACACAAGCACACACTCACACTCACACACACTCACACACACACACACACACACACACACACACACACACACACACACACACACAAACATTAACACTGTGCTTGAGACAGGACTGTGCAGATGCACAAAAGGCCCAGTGCACACCCCAAAGCAATGCAGCAGGTCCTTTCAACGCCCTCTTCCCCAGAAAAACACTCCCAGGTCTCCCTCTCAGCTTCACAATCAGTTGGAGTTCTCTCCCAGTTATAGTGGCCCGCACACCGGCTCCGACACAGTGCTGCACACTCCTCTTCCAACATTCTATTCCATTGCTATCAATTCAACCCCGCACACCAGCGCCGAACTCTTCCGCCGTCGATTGTGAATTACGATTGAAGTCTATTTTGTCGGAGCCGTCCATTGATATCCATTGTTATTTCCACATGCTACTGTGCTAACTTGGTTGCGAAATTGTCGAATTCGAATGCTGTCGGAGCCGGTGTGCGGACGGCTTAAGGCACCAGTTATAGAGTTCCATCCCATTCTCACGCCTTCCCAGCATGCAGTTCTGCTGCACAAATGAGGAAGTAAGGAAGTGGCAGGAGCAGTAAACAGTCAAAGCACCATGGCTGTTTTCCTGCAGGTTGCTGGAATGTGATGGGATGGGAAAATAAGGATGACGAGAGAAGGACTCCATTTCCCATAAACCCCTGTCCCATGTCCAGCAGAGAGCTTACAGGACAGACATTCTTTCCACAGCTTCGTGCCACACGCTACACGCCTCACACCTCACACCTCATTCCCTCCCCTGTGTCTTTGCCTCGCCCTTCCTCTTCTCGCACAAGTGTGTGAGGGTCTGGCTGAAGCTGTCCCAGGTTTCTGACACTGGAAAGTGTGTGTGTGTGTGTGTGTGTGTGTGTGTGTGTGTGTGTGTGTGTGTGTGTGCTGGACAATGGCCACCTCATACTTCTGACACTGGAAATCTCACATCATGGTATAGCCCAGTGTGTGAGGATCTGGCTGATGGCCACCAGGGTGGCACTATCCCAGAGTGTGTGTGTGTGTGTGTGTGTGTGTGTGTGTGTGTGTGTGTGTGTGTGTGTGTGAGTAAGGGGTAAGGTGGATTGGGTATGTACTGATAGAGAAGGGAGAGGGCGAAGTGTGAGGAGGCAGTGAGGTCATTGTCCTGGGAAGTCTCCAGTCTTGCACAGCAACATGAAAACACTGCAACATTATGCTACCCACGAGCCCACAAGGCCGTTTCGTTTCTTTTCTTTTCGTCTCCTCAAGCCTCTCCTCCAAAAGTTTCCTTTTTCTTTTTCTCGACTCCAGCAACACCTTAGGCAAGAGTGGAAACGGGAAGGAAGAAATGCTCTTGTGATTTGAGGTTTTGTTTTGCTTGTTTGTTTGTTTTTCTGCTTGTTCAGCAGCACAGATCATGTGACCCAGTCTGACAGGAGTAACAGCAGTTCATCTGCCCCCTCTCTCCACGCTGCTTTCTGTTAACACTCAATCAAGGATGCATCCTTCCACTGAAGAACTTGCTCAAGGACGCATTCTTTCTACTGAGAAACACTCAATCAAGGACGCATCCTTCCACTGAAGTAATACTTGCTCCAGGATTTATCCTTTCTACTGAAGAATACTCACTCAAGGATGCATCCTTTCCACTGAAGGACTTGCTCAAGGACGCATCCTTTCTACTGAAGAACACTCAATCAAGGATGCATCCTTCCACTGAAGAAATACTTGCTCAAGGATGCCTCCCTTTCCCCTTCTCTCTGTAACCTTGTCCCCTCCTTCTCCTACACTAGCAGACTGGACTGGTTGGTTGATCTCACTGGAAATGTGTGTGTGTGTCCTGAGTTTGTCATTTAACAGCCTAGAGTTTGGACTGGCACAAGTGAGGACCCTCAGCATGTTAGCGGACTGGTCTAGTTGGGTAATGGAAGACTGGTCTAGTTGGGTAATGGAAGACTGGTCTAGTTGGGTAATGGAAGACTGGTCTAGTTGGGTAATGGAAGACTGGTCTAATTGGGTAATGGAAGACTGGTCTAATTGGGTAATGGAAGACTGGTCTAGTTGGGTAATGGAAGACTAGTCTAATTGGGTAATTGAGGGCTGGTCTAATTGGGTAATTGAGGACTGGTCTAGCTGGGTAATGGGATATTGGGCAACTGGGGTGTTGCCTAGGTAATATGTTATGGGATGTATCTGGGTAAAGCATTTCTGTGGTAGTTAGGTATTGTAGGACTGGTACATCTGGGAAATGGGTTACTGGAGTGTCTAAGTGTAATGTGCCATTATGGACACTGGGTATTGTAGGCCTGGGATGTCTGGGTAATGTAGGACTGGGATGTCTGGGCAATGCTTTGACAGCATGTAAGATCTTCATTAGATTATCAGATAGCAAACCCCATGAATTAATATGTGGAATAGGGTTTCGGGACCCATTTGACAGCTAACCCTTTTAGCTTAGACATCAAATCACTTCATTTAAATGTGCGAATAAACCAATCTGCAGGTATGCAGATGCAATTATACTCTGTAGGCTAAGTATCTGCATTTATTTAAACTAATGAGTAAGGAATGTGTGTCATCATTGTTGTGTATTGGAATGATTTAGTGGAAGTTTTGTGTGGTTGTTCTTGTGCAAATCAAAAGACACTGTAGGCTGACCTGACCTGCCATCTAAATTCAATTCAACCACTTTACTATGTGGAGGAGTGTTTTAATCTCAAAATGCTTTCGTATGTCAAATTCATATCACCCCCCTGCAGTTCGCAAGGCGGATGGGTGCGCTTGGTTGGGGAAAGGTCACGTGGGAAGGTAGACAGCTATTAAATATAGATTTTTTCTCGTGGGGTGAAAAGTCACTCAAGGGTCAAGAAGCAAGAATGTTTCTCAAGGGTGAAAGGTCATGGGGTTAAAGGTCATTGCCAGGGGACTCTCCTAACAGCGGCGGGCCCCACACTGGCAACGTGGTCGTCCTCGTCATCGAGATCGAACGGGGGTGCTGGGCTGGAGCGCTCGGAGGGCTGTAGCTGGAGTGTGGGGGTGGGTGAGGCGGAAGAGGAGCACGTGGCCGAGTGGGGGCCGCCGGACGGGGGCAGCTGGAGCGACTCCAGCGAGTCAGCGCTGGTCAGAAGGGGGCGCTGTGGAGGCTCGTGCTGCGGGCACAGCACATAGCGGTTAGGCTGATGCTGGTGCGGCTGGTGCACCTCCACAGTGGCTACGGAGTCCTTCATGGGGGGCAGGGGGAGGGAGAGACCAGCCAGGCCCGACATTCCCCCCCCGCCGAACGACAGCGACCCCAGGGGACAGTTGGGGTCACGGCCACCGACCGCACCCATTTCGCCGGACGACTCCTCCATGTTGACGTAGAGGATCTCGTCAGGGTCCTGCGGGTCGGGCAGCTCCTCGAGAACCTTCTCCAGCTCACAGCACAGAACCTCGAAACTGGGCCGGTCCTTTGGGCTCAGGAACCAGCAGGAGAACATGAGCGAGTAACTGTGGGAAGAGAGAGAGAGAGAGAATAAGAGTAATGCAATAAAATGTGATAACTGATTATGTTAATTATAAAGACTAGAACAGTGAGAGGAGAGGAGAGGAAAGGAGAGGAGAGGAAAGGAGAGAGGAGAGAATGAAAGGTGAACAGAAGAGATATGAGGACGAGAGGAGCGAAGAGAAGGAGAGAGGGAAAGGAGAGGAGGAGAGGAAAAAGGAGGGGAGATGAAAGGTAAAGAGAAGAAATAAGGGGAGAGATGACGATGAGAAGAGAGAAGAGAAGGAGAGAGGGAGAGGAGAGGACAGGAGAGGAGGGCACTCACAAGCTGTCCAGACAATTAAGGGGAGAAGAAGAGTATGAGAGGAGAGGATAAAAGAGAAGAGGAGAGAGGAGGGGAGATGTTACAGGAGGAAGAGAGGAGAGAAGAGGATGAGAGGAGGGGAGAAAAGAGGAGAGGAGATGAAAGGCAAAGAGAAGAGAGGAGAGAAGAGAAGATGATGAGAGGAGAGGAGAAAAGAGGAGAGAGGAGGGAAGATGAGAGAGGAGGAAGAGAGGAGAGAAGAAGATGAGAGGAGGGGAGAACAGAGGAGAGGAGATGAAAGGCAAAGAGGAGAGAAGACGATGAGAAGAGATGAGAAAAGAGGAGAGGAAAGAAGAGGGAAGATGAGAGAGGAGGAAGAGAGGAGAGAAGAAGAGGAGAGAAGAAGAGGAGAGGAGAGAGGAGGGAAGATGAGAGAGGAGGAAGAGAGGAGAGAAGAAGATGAGAGGAGGGGAGAACAGAGGAGAGGAGATGAAAGGCAAAGAGGAGAGAAGACGATGAGAAGAGATGAGAAAAGAGGAGAGAAGAGAGACAGGAGAGAGAGAGGAGGAAGAGAGGAGAGGAGAGAGGAGGGAAGATGAGAGGAGGAGGAAGAGAGGAGAGAAGAAGAGGAGAGGGCACTCACATGCTGTCCAGACAGTCTGGGGGCTGCTTGAGGCGGTTGCCCTGTCGCAGGTAGTCATAAATCTCACTGTTCTCCACGCCTGGGTAGGGAGTCTGGCCACGCGTAGCAATCTCCCACATGGTCACACCAAACGACCACTGAGAGAGAGAGAGAGAGAGATAGAGAGAGAGAGAGAGGGAGAGAGAGAGAGAGAGAGAGAGAGAGAGATAGAGAGAGAGAGAGAGTGGGGACAGGCGGAGAGAGGGAGGGAGGGAGGGAGAGAGAGGATGGAGAAGACGGATGACAGAGAGAGGGGAAAGACAGTGGAGAAAAGCGAGGGGTCAAAAAGGTGATTAATCACACAAAGCACACACACATATACAAACGCGCGCACACACACACACACACACACACACACACACACACACACACACACACACACACACACACACACATTCTGTCATCTATAAACAAACGTTCGTTCCATCTGTCCTCTCAGACAAGCATTATCATAAGCATCCCCACTAAAGTACCAACCACATTACTCACACACACACACACACACACACACACACACACACACACACACACACACACACTATTTCATAAGCCTCCTCTATTAAAGCACCTACCACATCACTCTTGGTGGTGTACACTCTGTCGGCTAAGCTCTCGATGGCGATCCATTTCACGGGCATTTTGGAAATGCGACCTTGCCGATAGTAGTCTCCATTGTAGATCTTCTTGGACAGTCCAAAGTCGGCCACACACACGTTCATGTTCTCATTCAGCCTAGAGACAGAGGGAAGGGCATTGGGATTAGGCCACACACACGTTCATGTTCTCATTCAGCCTAGAGACAGAGGGAAGGGCATTGGGATTAGGCCACACACACGTTCATGTTCTCATTCAGCCTAGAGACAGAGGGAAGGGCATTGGGATTAGCCCACACACACGTTCATGTTCTCATTCAGCCTAGAGACAGAGGGGAGAGCATTAGGATTAGGCCACACACACGTTCATGTTCTCATTCAGCCTAGAGACAGAGGGAAGGGCATTGGGATTAGGCCACACACACGTTCATGTTCTCATTCAGCCTAGAGACAGAGGGAAGGGCATTGGGATTAGGCCACACACACGTTCATGTTCTCATTCAGCCTAGAGACAGAGGGAAGGGCATTGGGATTAGGCCACACACTTTTGTGTCAAAATGGCCACACACTCCTTATACAACTTCAACCAATGAGGCCTCATTTATCTGGCAAACTGTCTGTATCCCAATGTCCACCTTAGACCCTCAAAGACTTACCTGACATGAACTGGCCAATCACAAGGCAGACTCATATTAGTTAAGTCTTTGAGTGTTGCAGCCTTAGGGATTAGGATGGACATTGGGATTCAGCCACTCTCTTCTAGCGGATGAGTGGGTTTAACACAACACAGAAATGATAGTGGTGAGTGCGGATTACCAAAGGGCCAATATAGGACACATATATGGAGAGAATGAGCCTCATTCCCCAGCCAGAAACTTATTCTTAAATTCCACTTTAAGACATTTTAAGACTTTAAGAAGGTTTGTATCCACCAATATAGGATTTTAAATGGGACCTTAAAGGAGAGTACCGGAGTGAATTCAAGCATAGCCCTGTTGAAAGAGCTTGCTAAATGCGCTAGTTAGCGAGTGGAACAAAATAATTTGGTACAGCACAGACCGAACGCGAACGCAGAAGCAAACAGGCACTTTATACTGAATCAATGGGACCTGACTGTTGGAAACCGAAAGTAAGATCTGAGGTTACATTGACTCAATGTAAAGTGTTTCGCGTTCACGTTAGGTCTGTGCTGTTCGAAAATCTTTCATTTCATGCAAAATATATTGCTGTTAGAAGGCTCGTGCAGCAGGGCTATGCTAATAATTATACCAATAATAATTAAAAAATCTCAGCTTAACCAGAAATTGCTCCCGCAAATTTATCGTAAAACATTGTGACGTTTTGAACCAATAGAGTTTAGGAAGGGGGAGTTCCTTCCAGGTATTTGGCCACCGTTCATACTACTAATTAAAGGAATGATCTGATAAAGGTATTTGGCCACCGTTAGTACCACTAATTAAAGGAATTAATGAGTTAAATCTGATAAAGGTCCTAGTCCTGCTGTTTGATGCTTTCTAGATGTGTGGGAAGGAATGAGACCAAACAGCCAGACTGCATGAGCCGCTCATGTTGTTTGCCCCCCAACGGCACCTTCCAGGCAGCACAGTCTAACAGGCACTACCCTTACCCTATTCCTAACCCTAACCCTCATCCTAACCCTAACCCTACCCTTACCCTTACCCTATTCCTAACCCCCTCAGCCCTCATCCTAACCCTAACCCTACCCTTACCCTATTCCTAACCCTAACCCCTCAGCCCTCATCCTAACCCTAACCCTTAACCCTTACCCTAACCCTAATCCCCTCAACCCTCATCCTAACCCTAACACTACCCTTACCCTATTCCTAACCCTAACTCCCTCGACCCTCATCCTAATCCTAACCCTACCTCTTACCCTATTCCTAACCCTAACCCCCTCAGCCCTCATCCTAACCCTAACCCTAACACTACCCTTACCCTATTCCTAACCCCTAACCCCCTCAGCCCTCATCCTAACCCTAACCCTAACACTACCCTTACCCTATTCCTAACCCTAACCCCTCAGCCCTCATCCTAACCCTAACCCTTAACCCTTACCCTATTCCTAACCCTACCTCCCTCAACCCTCATCCTCATCCTAACCCTAACACTACCCTTACC
>JAODXP020000021.1:23348685-23351185 GCA_027497455.2 Sardinella longiceps | reverse complement strand
TTAACCATGTTTGATCGAATTGAAATCTCCAGCTAGTGTGTTGGAGCCAATGAGCAGTCTAGACTTGAACTGGAGAGAGAGAGAGAGAGAGAGAGAGAGAGAGAGAGAGAGAGAGAGAGAGAGAGAGAGAGAGACACAGATAGATGGGATGACAGTAGGGAATGGCTAGACAAGAACCAGGGAGAAAGAGATAGAAAGAGAGATGGACGTGAATAGACTTATTTCACACCTGAACATTGTGAGATTCTAAAACCATTCCATGGTAGTAAACTGAACATTCTATCATTAAAATGCATTGGATTTATCCCTTTTTCTGAATAACATTTAAAACATGTCTAAATTCACTTTCTTTCAAATAATACACATCTGAAGCCCACAAATTTGGAAGTCTCGAATATATAAATGTAGTTTTTCATTTTTGTGCATGAAGCTTCTATCTATTTGAGACTTCCCAATTTGTGGGCTTCTCGTGTGCATTATTTGAAAGAGCATTTAAAATGTTAGTCAGAAAAAGGCATAAATTCTATGCATTTCAATGATAGAATGTTCAGTTTACTACCACGGAATGTCGGAATGTTCAGGTGTGAAATAAGCCCATATGAACGGGTATGGTTCTAGACCAGAAGCATAGTTCCTCTGTTCTGAATGTGGTTCTCTTGACGAGACTGTTTACCCAGAGCTGGGTTGTTATTGGGTAGACGGGTTGTTGTGGTTAATTGTGTGGTTGTGATTAATTGGGTGTAGGCCCCCATGGGTGGTCAGACAGGCGGACCCTCTCTCACCCGAAGCGTGTCTCCTTTCTCCTGAGGCGTGCCACGTAGACGGCCATCAACACTGCCAGCGCCACGGCAACCGCGATCGCCATGACGACGTACCACCAGTGCCAGGAGAAGGCTTGGGGTGCCTCTGCAATGGCAAAGAAAGAGAGGAGGATAGAGAGAGAGAGAGAGAGAGAGAGAGAGAGAGAGAGAGAGAGAGAGAGAGAGAGAGAGAGAGAGAGAGAGAGAAGACATGAACACATTAACATGAAAAAAGACAAGAAAGTCAAAATGCAAAAGGCCATCCTGAGAGAGGAATGCAGCTGACATGGAGAAAAGAGAGAGAGAGAGAGAGAGAGAGAGAGAGAGAGAGAGAGAGAGAGAGAGAGTTAGAAAGGTTGTAAGAGAGACATAAAGAGTTGTAAAAGATGAAAAGAAGAAGTCATGTGAGTGAAAGAGAAGAGGTTACGATGAAAGAAGAGGTTACTATGGTGACAGAGGTTACTATGGAGAAAGAGGTTACTATGGGTGAGGAACGCAAAGGACACGTCCCACTGAAACATCTTGGACAAGAGCTTAGAGCAGCTGCATGCATGCAACCACTCACATGGACATCTTCAGTGTGTGTGTGTGTGTGTGTGTGTGTGTGTGTGTGTCTGTGCGCGCGCGCATCTGCAGATGTCGCAAGTCTATATGGGATTTTCTGAACGCATTCCTATGTGTTGTGTACTTCTTGTTTATGTCCATGTACGAAACACACAAGTGTGTGTGTGTGTGTGTGTGTGTGTGTGTGTGTGTGTGTGTGTGTGTGTCCACATCTAATTCGAACTGCAGAGGCTTCTTTTTTGTCAGTGGGTCATGAGCTCATGTCAGATGACCTCAGTGTGTGTGTGTGTGTGTGTGTGTGTGTGTGTGTGTGTGTGTGTGTGTGTGTGTGTGTGCAGAGATCCAGATTTACTGCTGGGTGGACATGAGTCCACTCTCTCTGACCTCCCCAGCTCCCTCTCTCTTTTCCCCACCCTCTCTATCCCTCTCTCCCTCTCTCTCTCCCCCTCCCTCTCTCTCTATCATAGCCACTATGCTATGCTTCATAGCTCAGTATCTCTCTGCCTTGTCTTCCTTTTGGATTAGCCATTCCTTCATTTATTCATTTATTCACTGCTTTCTTTCTTTTTTCTTTCTGTGTTTCCCTCACACACACACACACACACACACACACACACACACACACACACACACACACACACACACACACACACACACACACACACACACACACACACACACACACACACACAATTGTTTCTGATGTTGTTATTGAGTCACAGTGGAGTCACACCTCAGTACTCCCTCTGTCTCCCCTCTTTATCTCTTTTTCTATATCTCTCTATGCATCCTTTACTCCTCCACTCATTCTGCACTCCTCCACCCCTCTTTCCATCCTTTACTCCTCCACTTATCCACTCCTGCGTTCCTCTTTTACTTCCTGTCTTCCACCTCTCTTTTCTCCCTCTCTTTTCTACACCTGGTTATTCTCCTCAAAATTCTCTCTCTTCCTATCCCCAGATCTTCTCTCTATCCATACTTTTTCCTTTCTCATCTGTCTATCCATTCTTTCCACCTCTCTCTCTCTCTCTCTCTCTCTCTCTCTCTCTCTCTCTCTCTCTTTCTCTCTCTTGACTTCCTCCCTTATTCTCCCTTTCAAGCTCCTCCATCTCTCCTTTCTCAATTCTCTCTCTCTC
>JAODXP020000021.1:23338507-23341684 GCA_027497455.2 Sardinella longiceps | reverse complement strand
GCATGCGTTACGGGCGACATGGCGTCTGTAGGCCCTCTCGCAGACATGCCACCGCACTGAACAAACAATTTTAAAATCTACACCCGTCGTAACTGCCGTCGAGAACGCAGAAAGAGTCTTATGTTAAGACAGTATAAATTACAATGTGTCTAGTTTCAACTCTGAAAAGAGCGACCAAGCAAGCTCTAAGAAGCGGCAAGATTCGCAAATGCAGTTGGCAAATCCATGACCCGACGCTTGCTTGCGCTGAGAGTAGGCCTAGTCATTCAAACGCAAGTGAGATACAGTTTGAACAATTCATCCGTCCACTCTCTGACCATGAATGGATGTGCTTTCAGGCACAGGAAAGGGAGTTTAGAAAAACCTTGGATGTTAAACTTATGAGTGACAAACAAGTGCTACTCTTCACCGGAAACGACCCGCGCCACTGGACAAAATTAATAACCATCTTATCTGGAGTATATTATAAGAACGGAGCCTATACTATCGCGCATAGAGACGGAAGGCCGTTTGGAATACAACTGTTAAAATATACATCGAGAATCCTGCGGAAATTCCCTCTCTGCTCAGCGTTTCCACTCACACCTGACGTGGAGACACTCATCAGCTGGATAGACCTCCAACTGCGCTACCTACGGACAACTATACAGCCTGCGCTCAACAAAGCGACAAGAACCTGCAGCCAGAGAGAGTCCAGAGTGGTAAGCAAGAACGAACTGGCCTTTCTTTGGAAACATCGCAGAGGCAAAGCCATAGACATCATTTTAAATAATAGCGTCTATCCAAATCCTCCTCCATCCATAACTGATGTGAGCAAAGTCCACGAATACTACTCTGCGAAATGCCAACTCAAGCAGACTCAACAGCAACCCAGCAGCCCCCCGTGGTGTGGTACCCTTGACCCAACAACATCGAACATCCAGCCCATAACCTCCAGCTTCACCACAAATGAATGCTCGGCAGTACTCAAATGCCTCCCTAACAACAAGGCTTGTGGTGCCGATGGAGTGACTTATGAAGTGCTTAAAGCAACATCGCATTCCACTGCTACAATTTTAACGCAGATTTTCAATGTCTGCCTACTCAACGGGAGAGTTCCAGACTCATGGAAAGGGGCCATCGTCCATAGGATTCCTAAAAAAGACAACATCCCGGAGGACCCTTCTACCTGGAGGGATATATCGCTGCTGCCTTCCATCTACAAGGTATTTATGAAATGCATCTTAAACCGTATCTTGCCCTGGCTAATAGACTCTGAGACTTTATCACCTAAGCAAAAAGCATATATAGAGCGTCAAGGGATGAATGAGCATGTCTTTTGTCTGAAGACCGCTATAGATGACTTTAAACATGAATCATCCCGCTTCTATGCGGTTTTTCTTGACTTTCGAGACGCTTTTGGCTCACTCCCCCATAGTGTGATGATCAGATCTCTCCAAGAAATAAAACTGCCAGATCAGTATATACAGATAATTAAGGATGTCTATGATAACTCTTTCATACAAGTAATATGCGGACAACAATTAACGAACCCGATTAAACTTGAAGTCGGAATAAAAACAGGATGCCCTTGGAGCGCTATTAACTTTATAGTCGCTCTGAACCAGTGGCTTAAATGGCTCTGCCCTCTAGCTCCACCCGAAACTCCATCTCCGAATCCAGTTCAGGCCTTCGCTGATGACGTTCTCTTAGTCTCAAGGGAAAAAACTGTCATTACCAACATGCTGGCATACACCGACCGCTTCCTTCAGTGGTCTGGGCTGGAGATAAAGAACAGCAAGTGCGCGGTGTTTTACGAACGCCGAAGCGGTGGCAATAGGTGGTACCGAGCTAAATACGACCAGCCTCCTGAATTTACAATCGCTGGCAGTGCGATAAGAGTGTATGAAAGACACGAGACCTATACATATCTGGGACACAGATTTAATGTTGCGGGAGAGTGGCAAGAGCAACTGAATGTTATCTGTGACGAATACTCTAGCCGATTGGACAAAATAGATCAGTGTCCTCTACCAACCTACATGAAACTCCAAGCATTGCGCGACATAGCGCTCTCCAAGATCCAACATCTGTTTGCTAATGTCCACATCTCCAAAAAGACGCTGAATGAACTGAATAGCAAAACAGTGTCTGTGGTGCGAAAATGGTTAAGTCTCAATACACACACAACACGGGGCATTCTTTTCTTAAACAAGGCAGAGGGGGGCTTGGAGTTCCCAATCTTGAATGGATTTATACAGCTTCTAGGATAAATCACCTGTTGCATATGTTAAACAATGACGATCCTACAGTGCGCACAATGGCCCGTAGCTCCCTGCTGCTGGACATGCGTAAGCGTAAAGTCCCTTATGCAGCTGAAGCAGAACCAAGTTTCCTTGGATTTAGGAAAAAACCCAACGGCAAACTGGATACATCAGCTACCGGGTTCGGAGTGCGCTCGGACTGGCCCGATCTTAATGACTTGTGTGGCAGTAACAATATCCAGCTCAATTGGATACATACAAGCGGGGGCGGGCTAATATCAATGATGAACTAATCATGAATGGTAATGTTCATGCTGAAGCCGTTCTAATACATCAGGACGGATTAATTAAGCTGAGCAGCCGGTCATGCAGATACGAAGTGCTCAAGCACTTCCAGAGTCAACAGCGTAGCCATTGGACTAACCTGCGCCTTCAGGGAAAACTGGCTTGCCTCCAATGCGCGGACCATTCAGTTTCTCACACTGCATTGCAAAACCCATCCATTGACGATAGTATCCTCAAGTTTGTCGTTAAAGCTCGTCTACAGACACTACCCACCAAGTACAACTTGTCTCTGTGGTTCCCGAAACGTCATGACCCATTCTGTTTGCTGCACAACGATAGGACTGCGGAGTCAACCGCTCATATAATGAATGGCTGCCCTGCGTTCAAAGGCCTATACATTGCGCGCCACGATCGCATTGTGAACATTTTAGCAAAGGAGCTACGCAAAATCAATTTGCAAAGCGCAATACATATCAACAAGACTGTACAACTGAACTGGTTTTTATCTCTGAACAGTAATGCAGATATTTTAAGTGCTGTCATTAGAGATTCTCCTAATACCCCTGACATTGTTGTATTGGATGAAGTATCAAAAAACATTCTGATATTGGAAATAGGGTGTTGTTTTGACTTGTACTTAGACTTGTGC
>JAODXP020000021.1:23303507-23311007 GCA_027497455.2 Sardinella longiceps | reverse complement strand
TTTGTCAACAACATTAAACTTAACACTGCTGTATGCCAATGACATAAGCAGCTCTGGTCAACGCAACTTAACTTAACACACAGCAGTATGTCAAGTTGACATCACCAGTGACCCAAGCAGCTTTTATGACCACTGACTTCAAAAAAAAAAAAAAAAAAAACGAGCTCTAGTTGATGCTTAATAGATGGCAGTTGATAAAGTCTTAATGTCTGTATTAAACATAAACTATATGTATGTAACAAATAACATTTCTTGTATCCTTGTATCCTTATATGTATAACCTCAGATGGACACCTGTTTACTTCACTAGTTGGATCTGAAATATATCTTACCGATAAAGTTAGAATATTAACCTTATTAACACCTAATTAACAATCCTAATTAATAATCCTAAAACATTACTAACACCCAAGGTACCACTATTCACAACTATATACCACTAAAAAGTAACCTGGCAGGCCATCCTATATTATTGAAATGTATAGTCTGGCATCGCTAGATAGACAGAACTCAATAGTGTGCGGAACAAGGCTGTTATCTTTCAAACTACTTCTGCACGCAACAGGATAGCCTATGGCCAATCAGAGATACGAACAAGATGTAAACACCAATTCAAAAGGCCGTTGTTTTCGGCGAAGCCCACTCTAAACACATAGACCGTTGTGATTAGATGCCGCCAATGGCGTCATCCAATCAAATTCCCTATGACTTGCTACTACACGTACAGGCTGAGCAAATGTATTTGGCGCCGCTAGGGTACGTCTAGATTTCTAGGCTAACTAAAAACAATAGTGAGCAACGACTACAATAACGAGCCTAAAAATTGGGCAGTAAGCGCTCCCAGGCTCCTTACCGGTGAGGTTGAGGTAGGAGGGGGAGCGGGACATGGGGTCGTCCAGCGTGTTGAGCTGCGCTCCGTCCTGCAGCCAGATGATGTGGACCGGCTCAGGGGGGCCATGAGCCACACACAGCAGGGACACACTCACATTGGCTATCACTGACATGGGCTGGGGCTCCACTGAGAAGTGAGGCAGACCTGTGGGAGCAGAGCAGAGGAGAGGAGAGGAGAGGAGAGAAGAGAGAGAGAGGAGAGAGAGAGAGGAAAGGAGAAGGAGAGAGAGAGAGGAGAGGAAAGGACGAAGGAGACAGGAGAGGAGAGGAGAGGACAGAGAGAGAGGAGAAGAGAGGAGAAGAGAAGAGAGGAGAGAGAGAGGAAGGAGAGAGATGAGATGAGAGAGAGAGAGAGAAGAGATGAGACAAGAGACAAGATGGAGAGACGTCGACTTGATATGAGCAGTGAACACAAGAAAAGTTTACAAAGATATGAAAGACAAGAGACTATGACACAGATGAGAAGCCATCACAAGAACATAATCCAAAACTCTTCTTTTATTTACAGTCAACACTGAAAAGTTTCAAAGATGTGAGACAAAGCTATACCAATAACCATCCAAGCTAACCCAAAACCCTCCCAACATATCAAAGTACAAAACATACAGTACAGTACAGTCACAACACAACACAACACAACACAACACAACACAACACAACACAACACAACACAACACAACACAACACAACACAACACAACATACAGCGTTATTTAGTTCAAAGACTCCAAAGTGTTAGATGTGAGTGACACCCCCTCTCTATGGACCCAAACACATTCCTCGCTGGGAGTGGGGACTGGGAGAGGAGAAACTAGAGGGAGGGACCACTTGTGCTGTTTGAACATGGCTTCTACTCGTAATGAGCATATTAGAATAAACACTTGTTGCTCTTGACAGAGGGAACAAGGAAGGAGTTTCTAGAAAAAAAGATGCAGGGGGAAGGAAGGGAGGATCTCGTGAGTGTGTGTGTGTGTGTGGGGGGGGGGTGAGATTGAGGGCACTGGGGGTATGTGTTTGCACAATAAAGGAAATTATTGACAGCTTTCCTGATGGACTGGATTGGGGTCATGCACACACACACACACACACACACACACACACACACACACACACACACAAATACACACATACATACACACACATGCACATACGTATACACACACACACACACACACACACACACACACACACACACACACACACACACACACACACTCACCTTCCAGCTGAATGTGTCCCTTGTAGGACAGAGTGAGCTCATCATCATCCATTACTCCACAGCGATATGAACCCATGTCTGAGAGCTGCACTGCCTCAATACTAACAGTGAGAACAGAGAGAGAGAGAGAGAGAGAGAGAGAGAGAGAGAGAGAGAGAGAGAGAGAGAGACAGAAAGGAAGAAAGAAAGAAAGAAAGAGGAATATTAACGTCATACTTAACGATAAGATAAACTTCTTGACAAATAATAAACAGCACAGATATATCAGACAGACAAACAAACAGAAACCCTCCCTGCCCACACACACACACACACACACACACACACACACACACACACTGCATTAGCAGACTAGCGGTAATCTCATGGAAATGAATGCTATTCCAATAGACATAAACACACAGGGAGTCAAACTCACTCACTGTGAGAATCAAACATCCGCTGATGCTCACAGACAAACAAAACCTCTGGCAGAATCAGACAGCCAAACACAATCTTTTAGATGTTTAACAAACACTCTATGCTGTAATTCAAAAAGCACAACAAAGCTACTCCACAGATCTGAAGGAGCTCCAACCAATTCATCTCAAATCTCTGCATCTTTCAGAAGATGTTATAAAAAAAAACAAAAGCTACTATCTACAACAAAAACTCAACATTCACAGTAATTGTATCAATTATAGTGTTGCATTTTATGAAATAAAGTGTTAATGAATTGAATGAATTACTGTAAAGTACCCCGCCATCTACAATATTTTCAACTACCCAGGTAAGACGAGGTAATGAGACGCTTTCTCTCAACATCTCCAACTCCATTAGCCATTCTGTATATACAATAGGAGAACCTGCACTTCAACGCCATTAGCCATTCTGTATATACCATAGGAGAACCTGCACTTCAACGCCATTAGCCATGCTGTATATACCATAGGAGAACCTGCACTTCAACTCCATTAGCCATGCTGTATATACCATAGGAGAACCTGCACTTCAACCCCATTAGCCATGCTGTATATACCATAGGAGAACCTGCACTTCAACTCCATTAGCCATGCTGTTTACCATAGGAGAACCTGCACTTCAACTCCATCAGCCATGCTGTATATACCATAGGAGAACCTGCACTTCAACTCCATTAGCCATGCTGTATATACCATAGAACCTGCACTTCAACTCCATCAGCCATGCTGTATACCATAGGAGAACCTGCACTTCAACCCCATTAGCCATGCTATATATACCATAGGAGAACCTGCACTTCAACCCCATTAGCCATGCTGTATATACCATAGGAGAACCTGCACTTCAACCCCATTAGCCATGCTGTATATACCATAGGAGAACCTGCACTTCAACTCCATTAGCCATGCTGTATATACCATAGAACCTGCACTTCAACTCCATTAGCCATGCTGTTTACCATAGGAGAACCTGCACTTCAACTCCATCAGCCATGCTGTATATACCATAGGAGAACCTGCACTTCACTACAGCACAGTCAGGGACCTGTCCTAAAAACTCTGAAACACTGACAGTTCAGAATGTACAGTACTGTATGCTCACAATGTCTGTTGTGTTGTCTGATATTATGTTACTGTTATCTATTATTACCATGCCTTGATATCTTGATATCTTTGACAATAAAGTTCACTTTGACTCAAGCTTAGCATTGCTTTGAGAAACTTTTAGCTGACAGAGGGCTCTGACATAACTAATGACTTCAATGAAGTTCAGAGAAAGTATCTGCCCAAATGCTTTGCACAACTTGAGAGAATGTGAAAGTGTTTGGTATAAGATCAGATAAGGTTGTACTTCAGTCACCCCATAGGAATAAATACCCCATAGGCTACTGTAGGTCTAAAACTCCAATCCAGCCTACTCTTCATAGGTAAAATGTGCACCAACATTTCAAACTCACCTGAGCGTGCTGATAACCACCCAGGTGTCTTCGTCCACCTGCAGCTGGTACTGACTAGTGTCGGCCATCTCCAGCATGACCTCCCCCTGGAACCAGATGACATCCGGGGGCATGTCCTCCCCACCCTGCCCCTGCAGGTTGCACTTCAGCTGGACCGGCTTCCCCAGGGAGGAGGTCACGTTGGTGGGGCTCTGGACAAAGTGAAGCCCTATTGGGGGAGAAAGGAGGAGGAGGAGGAAGAAGAGTGGTCAGGAGGGAGAAGAGACGACTAAATGTGTCTCAATCAACAGTAACCGACCATGTTTAAATATTTGTAAAATAAGGTAACAGGACTTTCCTCACTCTTGTTCTGTTCTCCTATTTCTATTGGTATGCTATGCTGCTGGTTCAGGTGTGGGGTGTGTGTAAGGACTGTATAATATCTATATATTAAAGTATAAGTCCAGAGTAAGTTTAAGCATAGCCCTGCTGCACGAGCCTTCTAACAGCAATATATTTTGCATGAAATGAAAGAATTTAGAACAGCATAGACCTAACGCGAACGTGAAACACTTTACATTGAGTCAATGTAACCTCAGATCTTACTTTCGGTTTCCAACAGTCAGGTCCCATTGATTCAGTGTAAAGTGCCTGTTCGCCTCTGCGTTCGCGTTCGGTCTGTGCTGTACCAAATTATTTTGTTCCACTCGCTGACTAGCGCATTTTGCAAGCTCTTTCAACAGGGCTATATTTGAATTCACTCCGGTATTTTCCTTTAAGGTGAATAATTCAACAATAAAAGGGCTGCGTGATATTCATAACTATATTTATATCACACGTATAATTCAATGATGCAAGCTCATTCTGCCACCTACATACATATATATCTAGGCCTTCTATATAATTCAATATGACTCATTCTGCCTTTCTATATAATTCAATGATGCAAGCTCATTCTGCCACCTACATACATATATATCTAGGCCTTCTATATAATTCAATGATGCAAGCTCATTCTGCCACCTACATACATATATATCTAGGCCTTCTATATAATTCAATGATGCAAGCTCATTCTGCCACCTACATACATATATATCTAGGCCTTCTATATAATTCAATGATGCAAGCTCATTCTGCCACCTACATACATATATATCTAGGCCTTCTATATAATTCAATGATGCAAGCTCATTCTGCCACCTACATACATATATATCTAGGCCTTCTATATAATTCAATGATGCAAGCTCATTCTGCCACCTACATACATATATATCTAGGCCTTCTATATAATTCAAGGCAACTTTTCTATGTGGCCTATTAATGAGAATATGACATCAAGCAGTAATCATCGGTTAAATGAAATGTAATGAAATTAAAATACAATCACTGCCAAAGAACAGTAATCATCTGTTTAATGAAATGTAATGAAATTAAAATACAATCACTGCCAAAAAACCTGATAAGCGAACCTCAAACAGAACCTCCATCCTTGAAATCTTGAAAGCAAACCTTAAAACTGCGGCTCACTGAAGACTAAGAAATGCACTTGATGTGAACATTCCTGATGTCCAACATCATTCCACAATCCACATAAAACTATCAGTGGCCATCAGCCATAACAGCAACAGGTCTGGAGAAGCGGGAACTTCCAGTGGGATTCATGTCTAAACTATTCCCACGGTGACTCACACAACTGGACTGGTACCGCTAGCTGCCGGTGCCTATCACACACACACACACACACACTGCTACCACACACTGTCTGTGCCTACACACACGCACACACACACACACACACACACACACACACACACACCTATGTCTAGCGCACACACAAAAACACACACACTGGTACCAGTCATTGCCTGTGCCTACCACACACACACACACAAACACACACACATACACATGCCCACACACACAAACACACACACACACACACACACACACAAACAAACACACAGGTACCACTCATTGCCTGTGCTTATCACACAAACACACATATACACACACGCACACACACACACACACACACACACACACACACACATTGGTACCGTTCACTGTCTACCATTTCAACATACATGGCAGCACAACGAGATAGCCTCTAGTAGAGAGTATTTCAGGCTACTTGTGTCCGTAAGCAACAGGTGAAGCGTCTCCAACTGAATCACTCCTAGCAGGTATGCAAACACCCCAGACACACTGAGAGATAGATAGCGTTAAGCCTTAAGTAGGTTGTGGGACGTAAACATGCGGACAATGCTATCTTATCAGGCTAGAAACTCTCTTATCAAGACATGCTTTTTAATGGGGGGAGAGAGAGAGAGAGAGAGAGAGAGAGAGAGAGAGAGAGAGAGAGAGAGAGAGGGAGTTCCATCCCGTTGGGGTCAGTTAAAATTTAAAAAATGCATTCCGAGGGTCGAGCAGGAGTTCTCTGTGGGATGCAGATGTGGTGAATCAGTGCATGCCTCTGCTAACCTGCACAGCGTCAAATGCACAAGACCACTGCCAGGCAGGCAGGGTGTGTGTGTGTGTGTGTGTGTGTGTGTGTGTGTGTGTGTGTGTGTGTGTGTGTGTGTGTTTTTCAGGCAGGCGGTTATTTAGCTATGGGCATGAATCACTGCAATGTTATCTTGCACGCCTTCTTTCCCCCTCTCTCTCGCGCGCTCTCTCGCTCACACACACCCTCACACACTCTCTCCCTCTCATACACACACACACACACACACACTCTCACACCACAGAATCAAAATGCCATGCATTCCTCAGCTGGCATGGACATTGGGGGACAAGAAGCACAGCTTTATACATATATATATATAAAAATTAGACAGAAAAATCACTAGAGTTCAGCTAAGTTCTGAAGAGTTCATTGCACTTTTAGAACATTTTGATCTCAACAAACCCCTGCACTTAACACTCTCTCTTTCTCTGCTCGAGTTCCTCAAAATCACTGCTGTGTTAGCAGTGTGTTTCTTCCTCACTCTCTCTCCTCAGACACACACACACACACACACACACACACACACTGTCACACATCAGTGTGTTTCTTCCCCTCTCTCTCCTCAAACTCTCAGCTCCACAAATCCTGTCAACTGGTGACCTTTCACCCCTCTTGTTTGACCTGCGATCTGGAGGCATAGATCTGTTTAACCAGGCTGAATATTTACTGAGACAGGCACCCACGCGCACACACACACACACACACACACACACACACACACACACACACACACACACACACACACAATTTATACTCAAGACCAATTACGTCTGGACGAGCTATTGAGAGGTCTGTCTACTTGTACTTAAAAACAAACAAACAGACTTCACTTCAGTTCACCCAATCAGACATCTAGTGCGTATAAAGTGTCTCTCATTGGCTGATAGTCTACGCTGATCATTAAGCCTGTAAATATGAAGCTGTGTTCACCTGGGACACCAAACTCTCCCATTCAAGGACACTGGTGGTGCTCACGCAGCCA
>JAODXP020000021.1:23258507-23298507 GCA_027497455.2 Sardinella longiceps | reverse complement strand
CTAAAACGTTTTAGGTTTTGTTAATTAGTAGCCTTCCAGAGTCTGAACTGAGGCTATTAGAATTTCGGCAAAATAGACGTGTTTTACATATTTCTAGTTTTAAACTCACACGTTGTTCCAACATGGATATTGAGTATTTCTATTTTAAAAATTGCATCATGAAGAGTGAACCATCATATCAGAACTTGATAGCTTTATTAAAAAATAATTAATAAATAAAAAAATAAGACTAATATCACATAGGATGCGTAGAATCTTTGGACCTGGTGGAAGTTATTGTAAACATGTTGGCCTATTTATGATAAGAGTTTTGTGCACACATGTAGAGAGAGAGGGAGAGAGAGAGAGTGATATGCTGTTCCAAAAAAGCTCTCTTGCAAGATCCTTTTGGATTATAGCATTATGAAAACTAATTCATTCCATAAACTATTTAGGCTGTGTGTTGCACTTTCCCAAAACTCACCCCACAGCCATCCTAATGTCAGGTCAGTCTAAATCCTAGATGCGTGCAAATTTAGTCAGACAAGCAAACACTCATATGGGAGATGGACCAAAGGACATACACAAATGAAGACATCTGACTGAGTACTGGTCAGGGACACAGAAGGACAGTGTGTGTGTGTGTGTGTGTGTGTGTGTGTGTGTGTGTGTGTGTGTGTGTGTGTGTGTGTGTGTGTGTGAGTGAGTGAGTGAGTGAGTGTGTGTGTGTGTGTGTGTGTGTGTGTGTGTGAGAGAGAGAGAGAGAGAGAGAGAGAGAGAGAGAGAGAGAGAGAGCATAAACAGCAGTCAGTAGCAGTGAAGATCTTAATAATATGAGGGAAGTCCTTCCTGTCCTAATTTAGGTCCACAGGAGAGGAGACGATCTGTGCGTGTTTGGACAGGGAGGAGGAGGTGGCAGGGGGACGCAACGCCAGGATGGATTGTCTGGGAAGGTATGTGTGTGTGTGGGGGGGGGGGGGGGACAAGGGAGAGAGAGAGAGAGAGAGAGAGAGAGAGAGAGAGAGATAGACAGACAGTTCATGCATTAATCAATTTTCACACACAAGATCCTATCCTTTCCCATGAAGTGAGGAGGAAACTATCAAGATTTCAGGTTGCTTTGGAGTATATGTGTGTGTGTGTGTGTGTGTGTGTGTGTGTGTGTGTGTGTGTGTGTGTGTGTGTGTGTGTGTGTGTGTGTGTGTGTGTGTGTGTGTGTGTGTGTGTGTGTGTGTGTGTGTGTGTGTGTGTGTGTGTGAGAGAGAGAGAGAGAGAGAGAGAGAGAGAGGGTTCATGTCTGTGTTTGTGTGTGTGTGTGTGTGTGTGTGTGTGTGTGTGTGAGAGAGAGAGAGAGAGAGAGAGGGTTCATGTCTGCATTTGTGTGTGTGTGTGTGTGTGTGTAGAGAGAGAGAGAGAGAGAGAGAGAGAGAGAGAGAGAGAGTTTTTGGGGGCATGGGGTGCAGTTGCAGTGGATGCGCGCTGGCCCTTTAAGAGCCGGGGCTAGCGACAGCACTGAGTTCCCAGGCTCTTTCATGGAGAATGAGCCAGCCTGAGAAAGAGCTCTTTGTGTTCCCTCCCTTTTCAATAGCACCAGAGGAATCAGTCTCACACAACACAGAGAGAGAGAGAGAGAGAGAGAGAGAGAGAGAGAGAGAGAGAGAGAGAGAGAGAGATAGAGAGAGTGAATGAAGAGGAGACAGAGAAAAAGAGGGAGAGAGTAAAACAGAGAAAAGTTTGTAAGAGAGAGAGAGAGAGAGAGAGAGAGAAGGAAATATATATAGAGAGAGAAAGAAAAAAAAGATGGAGGGAACCTTCGAGGGGGTCCACAAAGAGTAAAAAGGGGAGGGGGGCTAAAAAGAGAGGGGGGGGGCATGAAAGAAAGGGGAAAAAAGTACCAAATTAAGACTATGGATTGGCTTTGAGAAAGAGCTCTCTCTTTGTGTGAGTGAGGTTGGGTATGTGTGTGTGTGTGTGTGTATGTGTGTGTGTGTGTGTGTGTGTGTGTGTGTGTGTGTGGGGGGGTGGGGGTGAGGATAGGGGTAAATTATTTACAAAAAAGTGACTGAGTTCTATAAAGCCATACTCCATCATTTATGCACCAATCTAGACTAACAGGTCTAACCTGGGCCCGGCTGACAGGTTACCATCACCGATACACAAAAACAGATATTCACACACACACACACACACACACACACACACACACACACACACACACACACACACACACACACACACAGGTGTGTCATCCACTCTCTGCACACAGGGGACCTTCCATATTGAAGGCAGGGGTGTGTGGGTGTGCACACACAGGACAAACCTGCAGACAAGTGCACTCAAGCCCAACAGGATCAGGAGAACAAGAGATCACTGTGTGGTTGGGTTTATCTTAATTTAGTTTAGTTACATGTTTAGTTGAGATTACTTTTTGTTTTTGTCTGTAGTTTGGTGTCGTTTTGTTTTGTTTTGTTTTGTTTGAAGCACACATTTGCATAGGTGAATCTTTCCTGAGAGACACTTGGAAGATATTGATGCACATTCTGCACAAAACATGTGCACCATGTGTAACATGTGGAGAAATATATTTGGGCAGCTTTATGTTAAAAATAATCATTCACTCCACTGCCATTTGTTAGCAGGAAGAACTCTGGCATAGCAATGACATTCAATACAATTATGAGTTACAGTTGATGTCTTTGCAGGCCCTTTAAACTGAAACAGAGATTTGTTTTTGTATTGTTTTTTTCTTTTTACATCATTGAACTTGACACCTCATTCACCTGCCGTGGGAACCACCCCAATGGCGCGATCACATAAGCCCCTCCTCCACTCCTTTGGTTGCCATGACAACGCCTCGCTCCCTTGACCGACACTCTGAGGCATGGTCTCAAAAACACAAACACTCACAGCAGCTCACACACACCCCCTCACACACACATTCAATCACAGCTCTGAGAACAGAGAGTGCAGTGGAAGAAGGAGAAAAAGGGTTTCTTTCATGATTGACATTGGCGCCCTCTTGTGGAAGCAATAATTACAAACAGCTCTTTTTCCAAGAGGATTACTGTAATGGTGTGTCATGAATATCAGAGATGTTTGCTGCTGTTCTGCGTTATGTAACTTGTGGTAAACACGCTGTTGAGGAAAACAGCATTAGGCGATGGTCAGTAATCTTCCATAAGTTGAATGGTTTATAAATCTGCCTGCCATCCCAAACTGAGAAAAAAAGAGAGAAAAATTGAGTCTGGCTGGGCCAGCATTTTGACCGGACCAGAACACCAGGTGATCTCTTGACTTTGATCCTTCATATCTCACTACCCTTGACCCAGTGCATAGAGGTCATTTGTGGACCGCCAACTGCCATCAGGAACATTCTCCATATTGCATAACCCCAGAGAGAGCAACCATAACATCCTGAAACAACAACGTGCACCTCACACACACACACACACAGAGAGAGAGAGAGAGAGAGAGAGAGAGAGAGAGAGGATAGTGATTACAAGTACAATCCCAAGGCGGTTCTTTCTTCCATGTCCCCACAACAGGTCTCCTTGGTTCTAGCCAGATTTTAGTGTTGCCCCCTATTCCTACAAGTAAAAAACTGAGGGGAAAAAGTAATAAATGTTTGTGATGTCCCCTTGATAATTGGTGCCCTAGGCAACCGCCTAGTCTATGCCTAGAATCGGCCCTGCCCCTGCCCCACAAACGGGATTTACCCAGGCTTCACATAGCAGATCCACTGAAGAACAATCAATGTTTTGGACGTGTGTGTGTGGGGAGCATATAGCCGTGAATGTCAGGGGATTTAACAGAGATAGGGGACACAAGGCCTCCTATCCACAGGCTGTGCAAGCTTTGGGGCTGGTGTGTGTGTGTGTGTGTGTGTGTGTGTGTGTGTGTGTGTGTGTGTGTGTGTGTGTGTGTGTGTGTGTGTGTGTGTGTGTGTGTGTGCGTGTGTGTGTGTGTGATCTGCCCATAATCCGTCTCAGAAGGGTAGGAGAGCTGTACTGCCAGAGGCCACTAGGGCCATATTAGGCCATCAAAATACTCATGCCAGGGTTAGAGTGTGTGTGTATGTGGGTATGAGGGTGTATTAAAAGGTAGTAACTCTTACATGGTGGCAGATGCCACTGCCCCAAATACACATCCACACACACACACACACACACACACACACACACACACACACACACACACACACACACACACACACACACACACACACACACACAGGGCTTACAGTAAAACAAGAGAGAATGCCAACCATGCTTATTTTCATTTATTCCTTGTCAGATCTTAAAACAGCTGCCAAAAATATATAAAAATATATATAAAAATAACAAAACAAATACATACAATACAAACAAACAAGCAAACATGCTTTTAATTAGTGGCGGCTAAATTTTTTTGGATAGTTTGTTTTTTACAGCCTGTGAAGTATACTGGGTAAGGAGAAGGTAGGCCTAAGAACAGTAAAACAAAAAGTATGTATCCATAAATTACTGCAAACTTACTGCATAACTACGCTGGAATCGTTAATTGTTAAGGAAAGTATATCTTTGACTTTAAAATAAGATATCACATACATATATTTCATTTTATAGTTGGGGTATTCGGGGGCATTGACCACCGTTCGGCCACCATAATGTGAGGCCAGTTTACACCTTTGCCGTTGAGAATACATTGCAAACAGTGGTTTGTTATTGTCTCATTTTCATAACACAGAGCAAATTAGTGTCTGAAAATGAGGTTGCTGTCACAAGCCCCTGATGGAAAGAAATGATGTCTGTGGCGATGTGAAGCCAGTAAGAAAGACCTACATCAAGCATTTCCTAAAGGATTTCAAAAGGATTCCAAAAAGAGAGCAGGTAGCGTGGCCTCACAAAATGTCTGCGATTCTACCAAATTCTACTTAGCATGCTAGGTTTATTGACTTCAGACTCCTAAGCTCTATTATCCATTTTGTCATACTGAAACTTCCATCCACTTTCCCCTAAGTGTCTGGGTGAAGATAAGGAATGTGCAAGATTGTGGCACCAGTCCACATCAGTCTTTTGGAGTTTGTGGTCATTATGCCATTTCTGTCCCAAGGGCATATACATGTACTGTATTTGAACATTTTAACACTTAGTTTTCCCCCAAAGTCACCAAAGTTTAGATTTACATATATTTATGGATTTAGTAGACACTTTTATCCAATACAACTTATAAAACATTCAAGCTACAACACAACTAAGTACTTGTACTGGTAAAAGGATTCCATATAAAATCCTTGAGAACCATATAGATCACACTGCCTTGCAAAGTCCTTGGAAAGTCCTAGGTTCGGATGTGTTGGTGAATTGGCCTTTGACTTTAATATCTCAGAAAGGGGATACAAAGAAAGAGAAAGGTTGGATTACTGTGATTACTGTACTAGTGTTTCAACACCTGCCTGCCAATGGATGGATTAGTGATTACTGTACTAGTGTTTCAACACCTGCCTGCCAATGGATGGATTAGTGATTACTGTACTAGTGTTTCAACACCTGCCTGCCAATGGATGGATTAGTGATTACTGTACTAGTGTTTCAACACCTGCCTGCCAATGGATGGGTTAGTGTGATTACTGTACTAGTGTTTCAACACCTGCCTGCCAATGGATGGATTACTGTGATTACTGTACTAGTGTTTCAACACCTGCCTGCCAATGGATGGATTACTGTGATTACTGTACTAGTGTTTCAACACCTGCCTGCCAATGGATGGATTAGTGTGATTACTGTACTAGTGTTTCAACACCTGCCTGCCAATGGATGGATTAGTGTGATTACTGTACTAGTGTTTCAACACCTGCCTGCCAATGGATGGATTAGAGTGATTACTGTACTAGTGTTTCAACACCTGCCTGCCAATGGATGGATGGATGGATCGATAGAAATTCTGGACATAGGAAGTTCTGGAAAATGAATAGCTCAATATCAGTCAATAGATAAAGCTACATTCCCTGGCCCTTATATTGCGTAACTGACATTTACATGTCTGGATGTGTAGCAATCAGTGATGAGTCACTCGGTGTGACTCACACACATAAAACACCAGAGATTATTCCCTCTTTCAATCCAATCAGTGTGTCAAATAAGGATGCAATTTGGCATGCTTGTAATGAGATAAAAATTGGAGAATAGAAATTTGTGTAAAATTCTGGAGAACTTTATAGTAAAATTATCAAACATATTCGAGATGCTGAACAATTGGTATGTGTTTAAATGAACTGGTTTGAATTGTCTTGTTTATGTGCTATTTTGAGACATGGGATTTTGTAACAACAATGGAATGGAATTAGGGTTGTGTTTGGAAGGAAAAAAAAACCTAACCCTAACAACAACAACACGCTTCTTCGCTCATGGAGGGAGGCGTGTCTTTTTGGAATTATCCATTCGTCACGTGTGTGTGTGTGTGTGTGTGTGCATGTCTCTGTATGTGTGTGTGTGTGTGTGTGTGTGTGCATGTCTGTCTGTCTCTGTGTGTGTGTGTGTGTGTGTGTGTGTGTGTGCGTGCGTGTGTGTGCGTGCGTGTGCGTGTGCGTGTGTGTGTGTGTGTGCGTGCGTGTGCGTGTGGGTGTGGGTGTCCATGTGTTTGAGTGTATGAGAGTAGAGTGGCCTGGGCATATCTACATGCACATCCTCACATACATACTGTAAGCACACCTGTGTGTGATAAAAGATGTCCTCTGCGGGCATGGAAAACAAGCGAAGCGAGAGAGCAGAGCAGAGCCGAGCCGAGCCGAGCAGCCCAGTGCTTCATCATCACGCATGGGACACATGGGTGTTTTCTAGCCAGCTTTCTGTCCCTGAGATGTCCCAGACTGGAGGAGGATTTAGTGGGGATGAAACACCAAGAGATCATTGAGTGGCAGCCAAACAAAGGCCTTACATACAGCAGCCAACACAGAGCCAATGGGACACGGCATGTGACTGTATTTGCAACAGGGCTTTAGTGAGAGAGAGAGAGAGAGAGAGAGAGAGAGAGAGAGAGAGAGAGAGAGAGAGATTGAAATTGTGTGTGAATAGAAGGGATGTGTGATTAAGAGATGAAATTAGGCCGAGAGAGAGGGAGTGATTGTGTGTGTGGGAGAAAAGGTGTGGGAAGTAGAGAGAGAGAGAGGGGTAGACAGAGAGAAAAGGAGAGAGAAGGATTGATAAAGAGAGAGAGGGGGAGACAGAGAGAAAAGGAGAGAGAAGGATTGATAAAGTAAAAAGGAGAGAGAGGGAAAAGGGGCAGAGAGAGGGAGTGATGGAGAGAAAAGGAGAGAGAAGGATTGATAAAGTGAAAAGGAGAGAGAGGGAGAGACAGAGGGAAAAGGAGAGAGAAGGATTGATAAAGTGAAAAGGAGAGAGAGTGAAAGGTGTAGATAGAGGGAGTGATCGAGAGATAAGAGTAGAAGGATTGATAACGTGAAAAGGAGAGAGAGGGAGAGACAGAGGGAAAAGGGGCAGGGAGAGGGAGTGATGGAGAGAAAAGGAGAGAGGCAATGCAATACCAGAGAGAGAGAGAGAGAGAGATAGAAATTGTTTGTGAATTTCAATAGTAGATGATAGAAGAGAGCACCTAGAAAAAGATAGAGAATTGTAGAGAAGGGAATGGTGAGAGAGAGAGAGGAGAAGAGGGAGACAGGCTGTGTGTGAAAGAGATGCAGGACCCGGTGGGATGGCTGAGATTTGCCTGTGGCTGTTATTGTGATTATGTCCCACTCGTGTGCAGCGTGTGTGTGTGTGTGTGTGTGTGTGTGTGTGTGTGTGTGTGTGTGTGTGTGTGTGTGTGTGTGTGTGTGTGTGTGTGTGTGTGCCATGGTCAGGATAGTGGCATCAACTGTCCAATCCCATCATTCTTTCCTCAGCTGCCCCATCACTCACCCACTCGCTCCATCTCTCTCTCACACACACACACACACACACACACACACACACACACACACACACACTCACCCACTCGCTCCATCTCTCACAGATTGGGCCCGACAGAGGGATTACTAATCTCTCTCTCGTTCCCTCCTCCTCCTCCTCCATCTCTCTCTCACACACACACACACACACACACACACACACACACACACACACTCCTCCTCTGGCCCTGCCAACCTCTCTCTCTTGTCTCCATCCCATCCCATGTCACAAAAACACACACACTCGCTCCTTCTTAGCCTCTGGTGGTGGACGTACATGTAGCTCTCGTGCACACCATCAAGTGTGTGTGTACTGTACACGTGTGTGTGAGTGTGTGTGTGTAAGTGAGAGAGAGAGAGTGTGTGTGTTTGAGCTAGTCTATCTAAACACCTGCAGTCATGACCGCTATGGGAATTCACAGAGGCTTCCTCAGGAAGTACGGTAAGAAACTCAGGACATTTTGCAGAACTCACAATGCAATCAACTGCATTCAAGTAGTGCTCTAACAGGCAAGTAACAAGGATGATGCTGTGTAAAGGCGTTTGAATATTTCACAACTTCAGCTGGTAACTGTCAGCTGGTAACCTTGTACGCAACAAACTTGGTTGGTCCAAGTACTATCCACAGGAGTCTAGGTTGTAAAATCGTGTGCGTTTACATTTATGCATTGAGCATGCAGCATACTTTATCCAAGGCCACTTGCAGAAAGCGGACTAAGATTCGAGATACAACCAAATTAAAACATTACTAAGAGTATTACTTGCTAACAGGAAATTGCAAATCAACATACTATTTGGTCATGGTAAACATGGGACTGATGCTGAAGAAGAAGGATTTCCCTGTTGGATGTGTGTGTTTGTGTGTTTATGTGTATACTTGATTCTGTGCAGTCATTGTATACAGTATATGATACTGACTATTATGAAGATGACTTTCCCTGTTTATTGTGTGTGTGTGTGTGTGTGTGTGTGTGTGTGTGTGTGTGTGTGTGTGTGTGTGTGTGTGTGTGTGTGTGTGTGTGTATGTATACTTGATTCTGTGTGGTCATGGTTATAGAAGGAGGCTTTCCCTATTTACCTTTGTGGTTGTGTGTATTCCTGACGTACATGAAGATGGCTTTCCTTGTTGGTCGTGTGTGTGTGTGTGTGTGTGTGTGTGTGTGTGTGTGTGTATTAATAAGCCCAGTTCTATAGGCCCAGCTCTACAGGTTCTATAGGCCCAGCACAGCTGAGACACAGACTGATATTTACAGAATTGCCGTTTACGGTTCGTTCTAAATCCATTACAATTAACATTGCGTAGAAAGTCATGACAGAGGAAAACTGAATTTCAGCAGTATGCTTATATTTGTGTATGGAAACAGACACACAAACACAAAATCTCTTTTCTCTGTCTCTCTATCTCTCTCTTCTTTCTCTCTCTCACTCACTCTCACTCACACACACACACACACACACACACACACACACACAAACATAAATAGACAATCATATACAAAAACACACACACACACACACAAATGCACAATCATATATACACACACACACACACACACACACAAACATCATATACAAAGACACACACATACACACACACACACACACACACACACACACATAAATACACAATCATACACACTCACTCATCTGGCCATTAGTGGTGGTGCATACTGGTGTGTTCAGCGGATTATCAGCCTCCTGATCCTGCCCATCAGATGATGCCTGCCTGGGACACATTATAGGCTTTTGCACTCTTATGCAATAGGCATCTACATGTATGGCCGATCCGATCCTACTGAGTCTGCCCTACCCTGCCCTGCCTGCAGCTGCACAACACTACCACAAGGGGGGGCTTGTGCAAATGTAGCTCAGAGTACTGTACTGTACTGGGCCCGCCCATACTGTCGCTGCATGAAATTTGGCGATCAAGTCAGTATGGCCAAGGACACAATTTCCTCAACACTCAAGCCCAGAAAAATCATCTCTAATCTGATCTAATGAGGAACGAGCAGGCTGAAGGAGGCGAGCTTACAATGACTCTGTCCTGCTCTGATCATAACATTGATAGAAGTTTGATAGCATTTGAGAGACGTCAGATTAATCCCGCCCAGAATTTCTTGGCAATGATACTGTAGCTTTGCTAGACCATTTCTGCAGCTTTACCAGACCATTTCTGTAGCAATTTGCCAGACCGTTTCTGAACGTGGCTGCGCAAGCCAGGTTAAAGTCTTTAAAGGTATTTATATAGCGCATTTTAACACAGCTCAGTTGATACAAAGCGCTTCACAGTGGAAAGGGGATCTCACTAACCACCACCAATATGCATGGCAGCCATCACCCAGAACACTCACCACACATCAGCAGGCCATGGTAAAAAAAAAAAGAAAAAGAAAAAGTGTAACAAAGGTTAAAAAAAAAAAAAAAAAAAGTTTTTGTATTCTATGTGCTCTTTAAGCCTGTGACAATAATGTGTCATCAACATTTAGGAAACATTTTAGGATAAGGTCCATAGTAACAGTTAACTAATGCTATAAGGATAACAATGTTAAGTAATCAATTGCTAACTATTAACAATGCATTGAGAGCCTAAAGCCTATGCTTTAGAGTGGATCTTTATAATTACTGTGTTATGTCTGCTACCACTATTCCAGTCTTCAAAAAAAAAAATTATGGATGGTGTGGAAATATTGAACAGCAAAGTAATACAGATGAATAGGCTATTGTGTAAAGCCAATGCTACCTCCACTAGAGTTATTTAAGGTCGTCATCATACCAAGTGGAGTATTTTCCAAAGCTCAATCATAAGGGGTGAATACTTACGTAAGCAAGTAGAATGTTTTTGCTTTGGACTGGGCCTGGGTTCATTTTAACCAACTGTTTGTTTTGTTTTGATAATGTGAATCAAGTCCTACCAAACTCGGGTGTTGACATGGGAAAGCAAACTTTCCTGACTTCTATATGTCAGGAAATGATCTTAAACATTAATGTTCCTCATGAGTTCATGGTTAAAGGAATTAAATGAGGGCACTTTTTTCTTATGAGTTTTAGGGATACGGTAAAAAAATGTCAGTGCCTATGCTAAGCTAAAGTTAAAATTTGGGTTGCAAGACAGGGAAGACACAGCCACTGAGACCAAAATGCTTTTATCAACATTTATAACTTCAGGTAAGACGGTGAATAACCCAATTTCATTAAAAGGTGGAATATTCCTTTAAGTCAATGCCTTCAGCTGTGGTCTGGAGCAGAGAGTTTGGGCTTAAATCTGCGAGCGATCCTTTGGCCTGCTGGTGGCCAAGAGTCGTTAGTAGGCCCAAACTTGAGTTGGGGAAACAACCCTGAATTGATAGTGTCTGGGTAGAAAAGGGCTTACTTGATTTTATTTATTATAATTATTATTTATTATAATTCCTGACGTGTCTTGGGAGTTTTTGTCAGAGTTAAGTCTAGTCATGCCATATGCACCATCACTCTTTAAATATAACACTGATTAATTTACATGCATGACTGATAAGAGGAAGTTGGAATATCAAGGTAACCAGGTAGACTAAAAAAAATAGACTTTGGGGGGAGAAAACATTCAATCAAAGCTGTGCTCCATCAAATCAAATCCTGCCCAGAGCTCATTTTAGAGGTCAGAGAAGGGTTGTAGTGTAGTCTGATGAAATTGGGTGTGCTTTGGTGAAGTTGGTGTAGTTTGGATGAGGTGAAGTGGGATATACTGTACTGGAGTTTGATGGAGTTGGGTGCAGTTTGGTGAAATGATTGGGGTGTAGTTTTGTGAAGTTGGCTGTAGTTTGGTGAAGCTGGGTGTAGTTTAGCTGAGGTGAGGTAGGGAGCAGTTTGGTGAAGTTGGGTGTAGTCAGGTGTAGTTTAGCCGAGCTGAAGTAGGGTGCAGTTTGCAGTTGTATTCAATTTATTGTTTAAGTTGGATTCAATTTATTGTCACATGCAAAAAAAAAAAAAAAAGTGAAAAATGCAGTGTAATTGTATCTGTTAGCTTGGGTTTTGAGGTCCAGAATTGTCAGGGACAGGGTGTAAGTGTGGTCATGTTGCCAGATTGGTCTCTCTGGCAGTGTTTTTCTGACCTCAAGTTTGGTTCTCACCATCAATAGACTCAAAACTCCAGATTGACAGAAGAGAAGACTATACTGTAGGCATGTTTCCACTCAACAAATCTGCTTTTGTTCTGCTTAAATCTAGCAAGTTAGCAATTTAGAACGCCATTTTTTTGTTTATTGCTGAAGGCAGCATGAAGGAAATATCGATGCTTCCTTCAAAATTGGCCAAAAGGAAGGTACCTTCGAAGGCAGGATTTTATGCATTTATTAGTTTCGGACATGCCTTGATAAAATCGCTGCCACCAAATGCGTCCTTCAAAGGCAGCATTTTTGCTGTTTGGGACACAGCCTCTGTCTCCTGGCCAAAAGGAAGGTACCTTCGAAGGCAGGATTCAAATGTGTCCTTCAAAGGAAGCATTGTTCCTGTTTGGGACACAGCCTCTGTCTCCTGGGCACTGGGCAGGCCCCTCTCACATCTCTTATGGGCTAATCCATCTACCCCCCACCCCCCATGCTGCCTAATCCGGTGATGCCATCCCATCAGTGTGTGTGTGTGTGTGTGTGTGTGTGTGTGTGTATGTGTGTGTGAGAATGTCCTCACTCCTGTGACTGCTTGTACAAATCACACACAATGACACACACTCTCACAAACTGGAAGCAGTGTATTAGGACTTGATGAGAATGAAAACAACACACACATACACACACACACACACACACACACACACACACACACATACACACTCGCTCTCTCTCTCTCTCTCTCTCTCTCTCTCTCTCTCTATCTCTCTCGTCAGTCGGCCTACTTCTGTGTGACCGACAGAATCACTCTGCTGCAAGGTCACAGCTAACCCTGTTTAGCCGCCTAGCCTCCCAATCTAGAGCTGAGTAGTCTGGGGTGAGGGAGAGAAAATGGGTCGTCCTGCATTGTTAAGGCCCCATCTCATTGTCACGGAAAAGAGGAAAAGTCGGTCAGACTTCTGTCTAGTCTGCAAAAATGCATTTATAGGATTCACCTGGATAGGCGTCTTCATGCATGCTTCCGTTAGTCTGATTTCAACTAGCCTCGCTCAGTTAGGCAAGACTTTGGATTAAGACGTGTTCTTAAAGGAGAGTACCGGAGTGAATTCAAGCATAGCCCTGTTGAAAGAGCTTGCTAAATGTGCTAGTTAGCGAATGGAACAAAATAATTTGGTACAACACAGACCGAACGCACTCATAGGCTACCTTCTTCCTTTTAAACATTTTGATTCTATTTGACATATTTTAACAGCAGGGTTGTCTCAAAGGTTTGGGCCTAGTGGCCTTCATAAGTGTGAATGTGTGAAGGCACCCTGCAGAATCTTAAGTATCAAGAACAAATTAGTTAATAATAAATCACACTGTTAGTAATGCACTTTTAGCATTTGTCAGGCAATGCGGATATTGATTGCAAAGTAAATGTTGTCCTGTCTTCAGATAGAAAATGGCTAGGCTTTTTAGTCAAACTAGACGAAGATTATGGCCGTGCTCCTGAATGTCCAACAACAGCAGAGGGTTGATGTAGGGGAATCAATGAGGGTTGGGGATAGGTGTGAATTGCCCCATTTGAGCAGAGAAAGACCAGGTATTTAATGTCAGGATCTTATCAGGGCAAAATAGCATCCAAATTCTTACTGGGAGAAATGATTTGTGATAAAAAGTGATTAATCATAGCAAAATTGTGTGATTGCATGTATTCAGATTAATATTTTTAATCGTTTGACAGCACTAATCACCATTTCTATTTTTCTGTCACCCTTTCACTTCTCCTTTCTCATACTCCTCTTGTCCTCCTCTCTCTATACTGTATATTCTTTTTCTATCTCTCTCATCCTATCTTTCCTTTTTTCCCCTCTTCCTTCCCTTATTCACTCACTCATTCATTCGTAATCTCCCCTCCTCTGATATAACACTGCTGCAATATTTGTTATAAAAAGATTATTTTGAGTGGCCATTTACTGTGTGTGTGTGTGTGTGTGTGTGTGTGTGTGTGTGTGTGGCAAGATCTGATATCACCAAGTAATTAAGAGTCCAGGATCAATGTTAAACTTGTTTGTCCTGGATCAATGTACTCTAACCCTAACCCTAACCCTAACCCTAACCCTAACTCTAAACTCTATTCAGTTTCTCTCTTATGCCCCCCTCTGCCCCTCAGGAGGCTTCATGTTTAAGCAGTGGAAGGAGAAGTACCTGGTGCTGACTGTAGAGGGCAGTCTACTAGTGTGTCGCGATGCAGACTCCCCCGCTGACCAGGTGGTGGCACTGCAGAGCAACTGTGAGTCCATCGTGGAGGGCCGGGAGATCCTGGACTTGCCTCGGCTGCCTGCAGGGGGCAGGAGAGACTGTTGTTTTGCCCTCATTCTCAAGCAGGACAAGTTTCTTCTCCTTCTCTCCGACAATCCTGATGACTGCAGGTAGGCTACTTCTAGCCTGTCACACACACACACACACACACACGCACACACACACACTTTGTCCCCAATTTTACATTTTCACCTCAGAGATCTTATCAGTTTGTAGTGTGTGTGCATGCACATACATACTGTATGTGTGTGTGTGTGTGTGTGTGTGTGTGTGTGTGTGTGTGTGTGGATAACTTTGGTAGTGGGATCAAGTCCTTCCTAGCCTGATATAGCCCATCCATAATACGAATGTTCATCTTCTGGGGCGTGTTTACATCGGTAGAAAGACTACCGGGCAGTAAGCGAAGCAGATTAGACGAGCTGTCCAAATCGTCCAATTGAGCTGTCCCCGCCCTATAATCGCGTCAGGTTAAAGAACCTCCAGACCATGAATACGGATGAACAGCAGTATTATGGTCGGGCTATGTCAGGCTAGGCTACTTCATGAATTAGCTATTAGTTATTAATACAACGTCGCAAATGCACCACAATACTTTGTTCCATTCAGGATCAAATCCGTTAGTAGGCCTAATGATATGTACGTCATAGCAAATTGGCTTTTACTGAAATCCATGTCTGTAGCCATTTCTGTAATGGCATACTGCTATGCCACATGTGCTACATGCTGCTTGTGCCCCAGCACACAGTGCAGCACACACTACTGCTTCCCACAATTAATTAATTAACTGCAGGGGGTCTACTTGAGTGGCTGAGCCCCATAGATACAGACGGCAACGCCCACAAAATCAGCTTCTCGTATCCCCCGTGGGGGAAAACTACTCTGAAATCAGTGGAGAAGTCAATGATATACTAAGCTAGAAGTTACACTGAGCACCATCTACAAGGAGCTTGAGGGCAATGTAGTAATGATGTTTAGCTGGTCAGATGTGAATTATGAACTTGATAACTTACCCCTCCAAACGCGATACTGAGGAGGACAATTTAACTGATGCTTCTTGCTTCATTAGCTTGCTAACTAGCCAACTCAATTCGTCACCACAGTAAATGTAGCTAACTTTAGCTTGCCAAACTGAGCTAATCAGACTTGTTGTGATTGAAAGTTGCTTCACTTATGACAGGAGCAGAGACAGCTTATGACATTTCTGTCAGTGTTACTACGGTGATATTTGATGTGTACTGCATGCTACACACGGCTCACTGCAGAGATTACAGTAGTATACAAGTAGTACGTAGCAGTCAAATAGTAGCCATTTTCGGAAACGGCATTTGAGTCTGATGTGCATGGCCTTGTTTTATATCAACCACAGGCTATGCTTGGCATTGATTGTTCAAAAGATAGATTTATTAGGTAACTCTTATGTTCACTGGATTGAATCTGGTGCTAGAAACATGCTGATTGGTGTCAAACCAGTTTGCCTGTATGTGTGTGTGTGTGTGTGTGTGTGTCTGTGTGTGTGGCTAATGACTCAGTTTTATGATTCATCTCTTTCATATTTTCTCTCCTTGGCAGCCAATGGCTCAAACTTCTGAGGAAAGTCAGAGAGGTGAGTTTACACTTCCTTGTCGTCATGGAAACATGACTCACCGCAGGTTTATTATACCTGACTAAGGCATGACTTTTATCACATTTCACTTTCAATGTTTATTTTTATTGACCACTCAAGGTCTCTCTGTTTCTTTCATGCGCTTGATTGCATTACAGACTTTATCTTTAAACTGGGGCAAAGCGCAATGGCCTTTAAGTTCAAGATTGTCAGCGGCTTCTGTGTAGTATAGACCTATTCTATTCTTATCAGTGCTGAATGAATCTCTGGCGAAGAGCTTGGCTGTGTTTTTAGATTTGTGTATTTACATTCATATTATTCAAATTTCAATTGGTATGATGCTAGAAATGTGATACAAAGATTCAAAATCTTTATTGTTTAGCACAATGTACAAAATGTTCTGAGTTTAGAGGCTTAGTAGGGAAAATGGTCAGGGGTAATCTCAATCTTTTGAGTGTTTCCTTGTTTATCCTGCATATAGCAGTGGAAATGAGAGCACTCTTGGGAGTTCTCTTCCACTATGAGCCCAAGACTTCTTCCTAAAAAGAATTACTACAAATAGCAGGGTCTCAGTGACATGATAACGGGAGTGCGAACAATTCGAACTGATGGGCAGGAGGTGGAGGCAAGCATAACAACACCAATGGAGGGCACGGAGTAAAGTGCATATTGTAGTGGTCTGGAGCCGGTATGTAGGGAATAATACAAGGAGTTAGTAGGGAAATACATCAGACGTGACCTGTACTTGATGAAAATGTCAGAATTTTCTCAAGAGCGGAAAGATTTGCCAACAATCGAGGCTGTGGGCATTACGAACTACGGCGTTATTCTGTAAGGTTTTTTTTTCCATTCCCCACATTTATGTGCGATTTCCTTAGGTACTCGATATTAACCCTTTCCCTTCTCTCGGTTAGACAGTTTATAACATCCAAAAATGGCACAAAAATTTGGCTTTTTGTACAAAAAAGTTGCAGCTTTCAATGGCTCCAGCTCCAGTTGCCCATCAGTTGAGGTTCGCGCGCTTACAAAAAATACAGAAGAACGCTTAGAAAAATATGTTAGTGACATAAAGTGAAACCCAGCTATTACTACAAATAGGAGGGATGTTTTCTTTGCCCCTGTTACTAATGGGTGCTCTTCATACTGTATGTAAAGTGCAGTGAGGGAACTGTTTTGTACTGGTATTTGGCAAAAATAAAATTGAATTGAATTTATTAAGATATCAGCTTGTTAAGAATGCGCTCTCTCTCTCTTTCTCTCTCTCTCTCTCTCTCTCTCTCTCTCTCTCTCTCTCTCTCTGGGGCTGGTTCAGGGGGTGGCCTCTCCCATGACCCTCCAGAGGCAGCAGAGCATCACCCCCTGCATCACGGACAGAGATCCTCTCCCAGACCCCCCCGCTGACAAGGATTCGCCGGCCTCGTCCCCACGCCTCAGTGACAAACCACCCGCCTCCCCCAGGCTACCCAGCAGAGACAACTCCTTCAGGGAGAGGAAAGGTCAGTTAGTGCTTTATTCACTATGCAAGTCAAGGCTTTTTATAACATTAACATGTGTGCCCTCCATGTTGGGTATTGAACCCAGGGCTTGTGATTGCAGAGAGAGAGAGACTGTGTGTGTGTGTGTGTGTGATTGTGCAGACCAGTGAGACTTGCCTGAGTGCAGACACCCTACTGTATCTGTGGGGATCAGAGGCCAGCAGACACGTCTTGTTCCGGTGCTGAGTTAGTTATCCCCTTCTCTCTCTCTCTCTCTCTCTCTCTCTCTCTCTCTCTCTCTCTCTCTGTCTATCTCTGTCTGTCTCTCTCTCTCTCTCTCTCTCTCTCTCTCTCTCTCTCTCTCTCTCTCTCTCTCTCTCTCATGGTCAGGTGGTCCAGTCCGCACTCTCTCAGTGCGCAGTGGTTCCGTGGCTCCGCCCCATCGCTCGGCCGACTGCCTTCGCCACGGCAACAGCAGTGATGCGCGTGCGGTGCGTGCGGTCTGCCTCTTGATGGGCGGTGCAGCCGCCACCTCGGCGCTGGGCTACCTCAACTCCTGCGCTGCCGCCACCGGACAGGCCTCTGCGGCCGCTGGCCACGCCACGGGCGATCTGGGGCACTCCGTGGCGGGATTCTCCGAGCTCAGCGGCTCGGGGTTCCACGCCTGCGGACAGGCAGCCGACGGGCCTCACTTTAACAGCTTCGACTTCGAGGGTGACTCCGACTTTGATGCGTTTGACTGCGGAGGGTTTGCTTTTTAGACTGTGTGTGATGTGTGTGTGTGTGTGTGTGTGTGTGTGTGTGTGTGTGTGTGTGTGTGTGTGTGTAGGTGGGTAGTTATACCAGATATATTTATGGCTTGCAATCACCACTGCAGTACTTGTGGAGGGTTGGGGTTGAGTGGAGCGTTGTCAATCCTGGAAGTTACTGTAAGGCCTCATTCACATAACAGCTGTGTGATTGCAGTTGCAGCTGTCCGTTCGCAGTGCATATGTATCTGTGTAGCCACATCAGAAACAGTCTCCTATGCGAGCTGGTTGCCCAAGCTCTCTGGGTCTATGAAGTCCATGGAGAGCATGTTGCATGTTGCATAGCCTACGTGGACAAAAACAGTATTTCAAGCGGATAGCGCAGGAGATGCACAGAACACGTGCATGTGAATGCTCTAAACTGTCGACATGCACTCTAAACAAAAATGGACAAACAAAAATGTGTCACAGATTGTGGTGTGAATGGGGTGTTCTGGTTTATTTTATGTCAGTGGAGTGGGGACATGTCAATGATTCAAAATGAGACTTGTTCAACCACATTAGTAGAACTTTATACTATTTTTCTACAAGCCTTAGGTAAGTCCACTGATTACGTTAACCTAATTTTTCAGTGTCTCAATTTAATTAATCAAAAGATCTTACCCCACAATTAAAATGACTGTGTATTGAGTTTTGTCATAGAGTTCAATGCGTTTGTCAACCTTGTTATGTGCAAGAGCTCAGTAATTCTGTTCAGAACCCCAAATCCTCACTTCATCCCCGTCCCTTATATTTGTGTATGACTTTATTAATGATTAATTCACAATCTGTTACTTGTCAATTCTCAGGTGTACCTACTTCTTGTTAAGAAGCTCTGTATGGCTGTGCTTTCAGGGTGGATATCTGTTTCCATAGTTACCTTATGAAGAAAGCCAGGTCCCTCTGGCGAGGGTCAGGCTTCTTACGTTTTCAAGTGTGGTAAATATTGTGTGAAAGTAAATGTTGTGTGTCATTGAAAATAGACTGAAGAGTAGATTGACCTTTCCCCTTTTAACATGTGATACGCACATTTAGTATTCACCATAGATTGGGGGGCGTTTTTGGATGTCCGTTGTTCACAACGAGAATACATCACAGTTTTCTGGTATTTGGCTTGTACCACAGCACTTAGTTACAGAGTTCAGTAGTCAAAGACAAAAACAATGTTTTGGGATTTTTTTTCTTTCTGTGTCCACGCTCATACTCTCACCATATTTGTCTCTTTTGTTTGAGGACCTCCATATGTGTAGCTACACTGCCGCATGTCCCTCGGATCCCATCTTCTTGTCATGTGATCTCACAATGCATGTCTGCTTTTTGACCTGTTTTGATTCTCATCAGCTGCGTGTTTTAGTGACTTTGTTTTGTTTTGGGTTTTTTTTTTGGCCTTGGCAGGGGGGGCATGCATTTAAAGAGTTCAAAGGTGAAAAATAAATAAATAAATAAAAAAAACTCTGCTGATATGATGACTTTGTCTCTAATTCTGCTGAGCCATCTGTTGTTTACCACCACTGCCAAATTGTGTGTGTGTGTGTGTGTGTGAGAGAGAGAGAGAGAGAGGGGGAGAGAGAGAGAGAGAGAGAGAGGGAGGAGGGGGTGGAAAGTAGAAGATATTAAATGTATTTTATTAATTAGTTTTGCACTTTAGGGTTCTTAATGAATGTTCTAAATCTTAAAAAGCATGACTGTCCGTGTATTCATCTCTCACTGTGTATGTGTGTGTGTGTGTGTGTGTGTGTGTGTGTGTGTGTGTGTGTGTGTGTGTGTGTATGTATGTGTGTGTGTGTGTGAGAGAGAGAGAGAGACAGTGAAAGAGATGGATTGGTGAATGGAAATTAGAATATTGAGGGGATTTTATTCATTTTTATGCACTTAAGGGTGCTTAAGGAATACATTTTAAGAATCACGACTCTGAGTGTGTGTGTGTGTGTGTGTGTGTGTGTGTGTGTGTGTGTTTGCCTGTGTATGTATGTGTCTTTCTGTGTGTGTGTGTGTGTGTGCACGTGTACTGGTGTGAGCATTGCAAGTGCTAGGTTGTCATAACTGACTGTAGAGCTTTGCATTGTTGCAGTGAGGTGAGGTGGGGTAGGGTAGGGTCGGGCAGGGGGGGGGGGGGGGGGGAGAGTCTTCAGCCCCACTTAGCCATGTGACTCAGGGCCAGCAAATCCAGATGTTAATCTGTGCAGATTATTGCTGCCTTCCACACGAACCCAAATCCCCTTCTCCCCATCGCTCTTGTTCAATCTGCCCCTCCTTCTCTCTCTCTCTCTCTCTCTCTCTCTTTCAGGCTCTTCTCACTCCATTCCTTCTCTCTCCCTCTCTCACACCCCCCCTCTCTCTCTCTGTCTCCTTAAAGAGATCTATGTCTGTCCGTCCTTGCTAGCAAATTATGCATTTTTACAGGCCATTCTCTGGCCTTAAGTGTTTTGAGAACAGAATGCACTTATTTATTTAGAATTTTAATCTTGATTGGTGAAGTGTGCTAAACTAACTGATAATGTTAAAGATTAACCATTATACTGACTGTGTTGCTCATGTAGAATTAGCAGTAAGGAACTGCTCATTGTGATGCTGGACACAGACTAAGCACTTTGAGCAAGTAAAGTGTATTAGCATGCTGTTGCTGTTTGCAAACATTGAGAGATACATATTTTAACTTAAAGTTTTAAACTTAAATGAAGATTTTTGAGATGCAGCACAGAAGCTCAAGGCAAAAACAACAATCACTTATTATCATTATTAATTTGTGTTTGTTGAGGACCAGTACAGGTGAGTGTCATGAAATGTAGGCTATTGAAAGTTATGAAAATGTAGGCTAATAGTCAGAATTTCACTGTGTTGTTACATGTAAAAGAGAGGTTCACTTCAAAACCATAGAGTTTTTGCACACCTCTTGATAAAAAGGTGAGTTGGAGGTAGACAATGCTCTATAACCTTTCGGCCAGCAGATATTAATTTCACAAGTATACAAATGCAACATAACCTCTTAAAACTTTGCATGACTAAACCTGACCAATCAAGTCCTATTACGGTGTGCGGGAGTCCACATTTCTTGCAAAGACATAGGTGCCCCAAATGAAGGAACAAAAAATACTTAAACAGGAAGCTCAGTTAAATGCACTCATTTAAATATCTAAATACATGTACATTTAATCATTTAAACAAGCAAAAATTAAAGTCATTACGCTCACAGTGTCCAGGTTTTTTTTTTTTTTTTTTTTTTAATACTCAACAGTTGCCATTGCAAACCATTGCATAGAGCAGGGATTCTCAAAGTTTTGAGGGCCAATTTAGGGACCCAACATAAAACTGAGGGCTACAGTTTACATTTATTGCAATAAATAAATGCCTATAGATGCCGCTAAATACCACTAAACAGACACTCATTCTTCCAAAGCAATGGACGATTTAACTGTATTACAGTTTATCAGACGGCCCACCATTGGCTTTGAGAACCTTTGGCATAGAGATTACTAGATGTTTGGTGCAGTACTGCTGTTGATCAGCGGGGGGAGACAATGAGCTGATACTGGCGAGGTACATTGGCACCAACGCTGAACTCAGGGGTGGTGTCAATGCTGGAAGGTCCTCCTGGAGTGCTGAGGTGAAAATGCTGCACTATGGAGACCAGGAAAATCAGGAGCTCCATCCGGGCCAAAGACTCACCTGCACAAACCCTCTTACCTGAGAAACACACACACACACACACACACACACACACACACACAAAGAGAAACCTGGTCATGACTGATCATAGTGGAATGAATAAATGTAATCTGTATCCATAACTAAACATTTACTACCTACCTGCAGAGAAAGGCATGAATGCTGGGTTCTTCTGGAAGTTACCATTGGTATCCAGGAAGTGTTTGGGGTTAAAACTCCAGGGGTTCTCCCATTGGCTCTCATCTCTGAGCACAGAGTGCAGCATGGGAATGATTGTAGTTCCCTGTTAGGGGTCAAAGGTCATGGATCAGGAAGTGATCACATTCAATTCCAACATTTCTCCAGCCTTCCTTGCTTACTTCTAGCCTAGCTAATAAGCCGACTGTTGTCTCCGTCATACAGTCTGGAACAATGCAATTGGAACATGTTTCCGTTTGGATATAACATATTCTCTCACCTGGCCCATCTCTCTTTCCTGTCCATCTCTATACTGTCTTATCTGATTATAGCCCCCCCCCCATAAAAAAAGAAAAAAAAAAGTTTGCCTGAGTTATCTTTTTTGAAAGAGTTGGGCAGTTGAAATAACCGTCTTCTTCCTCTGGGTAGCTAGTTACCTTGGGAATGGTGTAGCCTCTGAATGAGATGTCCTTTAGGGCAGCGTGGGGGACATTGAGGGGAACCAGATCTATGTAGCGCTGAACTTCATGGATGAATGCCTCAGTGAAGGGGAGGGACTTCCTGTCTTCCATGCGCGGGATGCCTTGTTGGCCAAGTAAGCCGTCAATCTCCTTCTGCACATGCTCTAAAGAAATTATGAGAGAAGAAGGATTGAACTTTAGCAAACTTTGCCCACAATATTCAGATGGAGTAAGTGGACCGTCTTCCTCAGTTTCTATTTGTGTGTGTGTGTGTGTGTGTGTGTGTGTGTGTGTGAGTGTGTGTGTGTGAGATCACTACTCCTACCTTGAATGTCTGGGTGTTTTATGAGTATCATAAGGGCATATCTGATGGTGGTGCTGGTCGTCTCAGTCCCAGCAAAGAAGAGGTTCATAATCGTTGCTGCCAGGTTCTCATCGTGGAACTCTGTAGATGCTAGGTCTTTCTCCTAATGGCCAGACCATAATAATAATAATTAAAAAATCACAATTAATAATAATAATAATAATAATAATAATAATAAGTCACAATTAATAATTATCTTGCATTTAGCAAATTAGTAACAGTATCTGAAAGTGAAATGAGATGCCATGAGGTGCCATGTATTTCATAAGCTGCTGACCTGGTCAAGTCTTATGAGGAAACTGTCGATGAAGTCTCGGGGGTTGTCTGGGTCCAGTGTGTCCTTGTGCTGCTGAATCATTTTTCTGATGAAGACTTTAAGCTCGTCCATCATCTTAAAATGCGTCTGATGACGCCCGGGTAGGTGATCCATCAGCTTGGGGAAGATGTTGTACAGCTATGGAGGGAGGATGAGGAGGGGGGAGATTACAGTAACAGTCAAAGTTACTGACTGAACAACGCTGAGTTTGACAGATGAAAAAAAATGTTTGAATTCATTAATGTACATCATTAATGTACATAGCTCATAATGTGTAATATCTATATTCATTATTAGTTGCATGTCTATAGTCAAATTCCCCATCTTTTGCTTACCATTCCCCAAATGCTGCTCCCGAAGCGAACTCTTTCATTGAAGATCTGCAGCAGACGCTGGAAGTTTACGTCATCATATTTGAAGCGTTGTCCGAACACCAGAGCACAAACCACATTGGACACGGCACAGCTAAGCAAGAATGTAGGCTCAAACGGGGCTGCTGAAGACATTTGAGAAACACAGAGAAAATTGAAAAGAGAAAACTGTACAATAGACTGGTCTATTGTGCAAAGCATTCTTCAACCATTAACGCTGTGAGGGTTCTGGACTTTGTTTTTTGGACTTTGTTAAGTTGCGTTCTTCTGTCCTTCGTGTTTTGAGTAATTTCAAGTAAAATCTCCAGTTTATCTCAAGTTTCTCTAGTCTTGAGTATTTTTGCCTGCATTTGGGTTCTTAAACCCTTTTCCCTGTGAAGATCGTGACAAACACAATACTTTACAGGAAAATATGCAGGTCTGCAGGAAGACTCAGTCAGATGCACAATATTGTTAAATACACGTGTGCACACATACACACACACACACACACACACACGACTCACTCACATTTGGTTTCCCTCAGCCTCTCCATAAGGTGTTTGCTCTCCTCCTGAATCCACTGCTCCATCCCCTTGCGGCCCATTCCAAAGTCTCTGAGCGTGCTCATTGTGAAGCGTCTCATCTGACGCCAGCGTTCTCCATTGCTCAAACCCACACCTGAGGGGGAGAGGAGGCCAAACCATACATATAGTCAGTGGTTAAAGTGGGATTTGGCAGGAGGGGGAACTCTCATATTTTGTGTCTGCACAAACAAAGAGAAATGTATAGGAGAAGAATAGGATGATATTGTTCATTTATCTGAGGTGCCGGTACTGCGTACCCTGCGTACATAACCTCCTTGCCAGAGGTAAAAATCTGTCTCAAGAATATTCACATCCACATGCGTTTCCATCAACTATGTACAGAAATGCGAATTCAAAAAGGAATATTGCACTACTGACATTGCACTACTGAAGAAGAGCAGACTAGCTCACCATATCCGTTGGTTACACGTACAAGTATTGGTGGATTTGCTCTTCCTGCAAAGTCATCGGCCTGGTCCACCAGGGCCTCCTTCACTGTCTTATACCCACTCAGAATCACATTAGGCTCGGGGCCGAGATGCACAGTCATGACGGGCCCATACTGCTTACTCCACTGGGGTATGGTAAGGCAGAAAGAACAATTTGGTTACACACACTGACTTTGAAACACATACTGTGAAATTAGACTTAGGATACAATTTCTGTTTCAGGTTTTGATGATGACTTTTAATGTGTTGTTAGGGGCAATTCCAGCGTTATGGACGTGACATTTTCATGCATTATTGATGAACAAAAGGCCACGTAACCTCTGCAAGCTTAGCAGTATTTCACATTTTTTTCACATTCTTATGCAAACTTTGTGGCTTAATACAGGCAAACTCAAACAATTCATGTCATGATTTACATCATAAGATTATGAGCCTTTCAATTTGCATTATGGACATGACGAAAAATGGACAAGCTTTTATGGGAGATTACAGTTTTTGCCATGAAGTCTGTGAAATTTCCTGAGAAATGTAATTGGGGTTATTGTGGGAAAAATTGCGTTATGGACGTGACATTATGGAGGTGACATCTGGAAATACCTTCCAAAAACCTACAAAACAAGTGTGAATGGTGGATTTTGACCTGTAACGACTGAAATAGTAATACAATGATAGAAAATAACTGATTACATTGCAGGTTTGTGTGTGTTATCACCCACTTATTCCCATTATAAGCCACTCACTTACATTATGGCTGAATAGGGTAAAGATTTTAACAACTTACTCAGATGATAATGTACATCGAGACAAAACTTTTTTGTATAGGAAGTTTTCTGAAAGAATTTGTATGTTCATGTAGATGAGACTTGAAGTTTTAAGGTGAGGTTGACTTTTTCATGGAATTGCCCTTTTTTTTGCCTACTTTTTCTCGTAGTCTGTTTTTTGCTATATTTTATTCATAATATTTCTTCTATTTTATTTCTCCTTTGGTATTTCTGTTGGTTGAATGTCAATTGATACTAATTATTCCAATACTATAAATGCAGGCACCATCAAACTTCTAATAATCATCAAGCAAGACCCTGGTTTTGCATAGGGTATGCGTCTCAAGGCAATTTTGTCGGTTAAAGATGTGTATACACACACATGTGCTTTACCTTCATATAGGTCTTGTAGGGAGCTGTCAAGTCCATTTGGGGCAGGTTTCCCAGCAGGGGTAGACCAGTGGGGCCTGGGGGCAGTGGAAGCCCCTTGTTACCCTTTCTCCTCCAGACCAGTAGGAGCAGCAGCACCAAGCCTCCCAGCAGCAGCATGCTGGAATCAGGTAATGCAGACATCCTCTGCTATCAGGATGCTGTTCCTTTAAGATTCCTGAAGAGTATTGATGAGGAGTATTTTAATCACAGATCTCAATCAGTTGCACAATTCGACTGTAATTTTGGTTACATTTGCAGTAAAGTAACTCACCTACACTTTACGTAGACGTACACCTATGGCTCTGCTTATAAAAGAAGTCTTTTTCCGTTGTCAGCTCCACCAACCAATCACTTTTTTGTCTTAGTCTTTTAGTCTTTCCCTCAGAGATAAACTTTTTAAAAAAACTTTATCTTTTTTTTTCTCTCCTAGATTTCTGAGCTGATCACTTCCAGTACTCTTTCTCTCTCTCTTTTGGTCTCACTATTCCTCCTTATCTTTCTATTCTGTCCTGTGCTGGTCAGTCCCTCCACTAAGTTAGTGTCCAACTCCTCTATGTGTTTACTGGGCTTGAAGAGCCTTTATGTATTCTGTATTCTCTGGCTGAATATGGTAGTGGGTGGAGCTGTGGTCAAGTGAGCATGTAGTGCAGCAGTAGGACAGAGGTAAGTCTGTCATAAATGCCCCACGATATTCCATTTATCTATCTATCTATATATCTATCTATCTATCTATTTGTCTGTCTGTCTGTCTGTCTATGTCTGCCTATGCTGCCTATAAAAACACTTTCTGTAAAATCAACTTGGACCTGAAAATCCAATTGCTGATAAATTTTAAAATGTAGGCCTATGAATAGAATGGAGTTCAAAACAAATGTGACTGGGTTGACCTTAGGCAGAACAAATGTGACTGGGTTGACCTTAGGCAGAACTGGGTAGCAGGTCAAGCATTTCTGAAAACTTGGGTCAAAGAAAGGCACCAACCTGCAGTACTCACCTTTGCACGCAAAACAAACAGAGTTTCTTGGACTTCCTCCAACATTGCAAATGATCTGAGTTGATAGACTGCATGTTTACCCTGGGGACATGGTTGTCTTGATGTCTTTATGTGTTTGTAAGTCGGAAAAGTTGAAATGAGTCTCTGAACACATACAATCTATCAAGAGAGAGAGAGAAAAAAATCTTGAAATAGGTGAAATAGATTTGTATTTCCAACTAACTAGTACCCCATGCAGCAGCAACTAGTACCCAGCAGGTAAAATCGGCCCAGCTATTTCAAGAATATGTCCATTCCCTGGCCTTCAGGTGAGGGGTCAATGTTGGTGATGCAAATCTATCTCTCTGTCTTGGTCTACTTCCTGTTTCTGGTAGCTATGATGCAGTTTCCAGGGGAGTGGCTCCCATGACGCTCTTGTGTGTACAAGGGTGAGCACCTCTCCCCTAGTGGCCGGGAGATCACAGAAAATCCTGTCCTGTGCCAGCAGGTAGAATTGGCCCTACATGTAGGTGTTTGTTTCATGAATGTTTACAATCTCTCACATCCAGGTGAGGGGTGAGTGATCTACAATAGATGGTATTCATGAACTCGTCAGATTTTTTATTATTATTATTCAATCAGGGTGGCAACTTTGCCCTACTGCATTATACAATAGGTAGAGTCTCTGTACCCAGAGCTCCACAATCATGCATGTAACACCCACAAACGTAATAACTTCCCACAAACGTAATAAACCACAAACGTAATAAAAATATGCACTTTTAAAATGTAATAATCCTGCAAACGTAATAATTTCCCATAAACGTAATAACAGTCGCCTACTGTTAACGTAATGAAAAATTTCCCACAAACGTAATAATTATTGCGTTTGCAGGAAATTATTACATTGGTGGGAACATGAAAAAACTTATTACATTACCCTCCCATAAACGTAACAAAACACAGATTTGGTGAAATTATTACCGTTTTATCAGATGTAGGACTTATATTTGTCAGTGAACTTATATCTCTAACCATGTAGCCAGCTGTCAGAGCTTAAAACCTGATACAGTGGCATGCTGCATATGTTTATTCCCTCAATTGTTTTTTATATGCAGTTTTTCCTAAAGAACTACCTGACCCGTGGCATTGAGGATGATGAAATGTTTATGAACTCTGAGCCTAAATCAAAACTTAAAAAAGCTTAACTTAAAAAAAAAAATCTTCACTATTTTTTATTTTTATTTTTTCTAAATTTACTAAAGATGTGGACCCTAGACCACACAAAGGCTTCGGCTTGGTACATGTAAACTGTACGAATCTCTGACTTCAAAAATTCCACACAACTCAAATGAAAACTAGATGTACCGCATGGCGGTACAAAATATGACCGCCGCTCAGTTCTGCACATTCTCTGCCCTGTGTGTGTGTGTGTGTGAGACAGTAGGCCTATCATCCCAAACCAGTAACCCTTCACTTAATAGCACCAACTTCAGGTCAATGGTTGTACACTGTACAGTCATTAAATGTACATACAAATTCATTTATTTTATAGCCCCCCATGGATGAAATTCCACAAAACGTGACATATTCCCACAAAATAACTGAAAGGAAAATAAAGGTCCGCAACACTGTTTGATGCTCCCAAGAATTCAATAGCACTACGTGCTAGTCTAGTTGTTGTGCTATTAAATTCTTGGGGGCATCAAACAGTGTTACGGACCTTTATTATGACCGATTGCCAAAGTTTTTTTGACTGATTGTCAAAGTTTTTTTTTTTTTTCTCCCGTCATCTACTTCCTGAATTTTTGGTCAACGATTCCCGGGACACCGTAACACCGGGGCACATGAAACTTGGTGGGCATGTAGCCCCAGTAGACTTTTACGGAAAAATTTAGTTTGGTCCCTGGGGGCCACTCCATCTTTGCGTGGCCCCCCTGTGAAACCCAAAAAATGCAGTTTTTCCTAAAAAACTACCTGACCCGTGACATTGAGGATGCTGACATTTTTATGGAATGTTGGTCTCAAGAGCCCACATCAACTTAGCTTATAACCAGTCATTTGTGATTTGCACCCCCATGGTAAAAAATTAAAATGCAATATTATACTACTTTAATTGCCCCTATCTTTAGATCAGATGTTATAAACTGCACCAAATTTAATGTGTATGATGAACCTGACATCTTGTGGGAATATGTCAAGTTTTGTGGAATTTCATCCATGGGGGGCTATAAAATAAATGAATTTATATGTACATTTAATGACTGTACAACCATTGACCTGTAGATGGTGCTATTAAGTGAATGGTTACTGGGTTACAAAATGATCATTTACATCATATGTGCTCATATATAACTACATATGAAGAGTTCAGATGCAAAACCCCCTAAACACCATTTTTGTGAAAACTGAGTTAATGATATTGTGTGAATCCTGTATAAATCTAGAATATGTAAATGAAATGTTTTTGAGAAAAAATAAAATAAAACCTGCTCCCCGCCCTGTCTAAAATATCTGTTTACAATCAAAACACTGTAAACGCCTGATGATAAATGGCCTTTTTCTCAAAAAGTGGTCAAGCGGAGTTAGGGGGTTTTGCATCTGAACTCTTCATATACACAAGCACACATGCGCACGGGTACACACACACACACACACACACACACACACACACACACACAGTACATACTGTACACACAAGCACACATGCGCACGGGTACACACACACACACACACACACACACACACACACACACACACATACACACACACACACTCTTATACTTGTACACAAAAGCAAACTCACTCATGCAGACACACATTTATAACATGAGAGAGATACAAACAAGTTGACAAGCATCATATATGCAGAGAATGTGCAGAACTGAGCGGCGGTCATATTTTGTACCGCCATGCGGTAAATCTAGTTTTCCTTTCAGTTATCATATGTTTGGTCCAGCACCTGTGCCACCGATGTGTGTGCATTCTCTGACTTTTTTTATATTCCCACAAGATGTCAGGTTCATCATACACATTAAATTTGGTGCAGTTCATAACATCTGATCTAAAGATAGGGGCAATTAAAGCAGTATAATATTGCATTTTCATTTTTTACCATGGGGATGGCAAATCACAAATCACTGGTTATAAGCTAAGTTGATGTGGGCTCTTGAGACCAACATTCCATAAACATTTCATCATCCTCAATGCCACGGGTCAGGTAGTTCTTTAGGAAAAGCTGCATATAAAAACAATTGAGGGAATAAACATATGCAGCATGCCACTGTATCAGGTTTTAAGCTCTGACAGTTGGCTACATGGTTAGAGATATAAGTTCACTGACATATATAAGTCCTACATCTGATAAAACTGTAATAATTTCACCAAATCTGTGTTTTGTTACGTTTATGGGAGGGTAATGTAATAAGTTTTTTCATGTTCCCACCAATGTAATAATTTCCTGCAAACGTAATAATTATTACGTTTGTGGGAAATTTTTTATTACGTTAACAGTAGGCGACTGTTATTATGTTTATGGGAAATTGTTACGTTTGCACGATTATTACATTTTAAAAGTGCATATTTTTATTACGTTTGTGGTTTATTACGTTTGTGGGAAGTTATTACGTTTGTGGGTGTTACACACACATACAGTACATGTACATGTGACAGGTCACGACCTTCAACCTCAACAACCAGAATTGATTATTTTATGCTTACAGGCTCATATTGCAAAAATGCATTAGGCAAAATGATACGCATAACAGTATGCAGATTCAGTTCTGCTTTGGCTAGTGACACGTGCAGTAATTTTACTATCTATACTATGGATATCTAGTTACTGGATTACTTTGTAACATTTTGCTATAGCAAAACTGACCACTACAGAATAATGTGCTATTTAGTAAAATAGACTAGAATAGACAGACAAAAATACTGTGTTATTACTGTAATATTACTGTGCAGTCCAGAGATTAACTCATTTATAGGCTAATCTTCTCTCATCTATAAAGTGACTCACAGTACCATATTTGTGATCTTTACACATAATCCAAAGAAGCATAAAACACCGACTGAATGACAGAAAATCTGTGATATGTTAGAAATGTTTTATTTTCTCAAAGGCTGAAATACATGTTTACAGTGTGCTATAGACAAGGGTATATTAATAATGAAATTTAATAGTAAACACAACAGTAAGAGATATCTTGCAATTGATACAGTAACAAAGTAAATACGCACTTTTACTGCTTTTGCATGCTAAACAAAATAAGCATGCAACAATGACATGGGATTTCCTCCAGCACTTAATGACCTGTTTGAGAGACGGGTTCAGGGTAACCTGCTTGAGAGACGGGTTCAGGGTAACCTGTTTGAGAGACGGGTTCAGGGTAGCCTGTTTGAGAGACGGGTTCAGGGTAGCCTGTTTGAGAGACGGGTTCAGGGTAGCCTGTTTGAGAGACGGGTTCAGGGTAACCTGTTTGAGAGACGGGTTCAGGGTAGCCATGGCCTTAATGCAGAGCAGAGAAGTGACCCTGTCACCTTTGTACACGTTAAGACATGCAGTAAAAGGTACTAAAAGACTACTACACATCTGGAAAAATGTGACATCATTGTGCAAGCTGAAGTGTTATATTATGGGATGCAGGAGAGGGATTGAAAAAATGTGTCGCGTCGCCAGAGTTCTAGGCCTCCATCTCGCCATTATTTCCATAGAACCGGTCACCTCGTCGGCAGCTATCACTTACTTATAGTACATCCATAATTTCCATAGAACCGGCAGTCACCTCGTCGGCAGCTATCACTTACTTATAGTACATCCATTCCAGAGTACAGTAAGACTGAAGATTAAACCAAAGATCTTTTAACAGTGACCTCCGCTTGAATCCTCTCTGATTAAACTGTTACATGCAAGATTGAGAACGGAGAGATATGTGAAGAAAATAAAGTCTTTTAAAGGCAAAGTCAGTAATTCAAATCAAATGTTTATGCTTTTAAGCAGACAAAAATGACGTTGAAGCATTGTTATTACAACATTGTTACAAGAAATAATCTACCGGACACAAATGTCCTTTCCTTTTGTTTATATGCATTACATATTTTCACATCAATTCAGACATCTTTAGTAAACATGAATTAATGTTTCAACAACAGTTTATTCATTGTACATGGTCTTGATACATTTACTGTAAATCAATTTCATCAAGACTCCTTCCTTTTCATACAATCAACATTCTTGAGAGAGAACACAATACTGTGCAGTCACAGTTGTTTTCTCTATTGGTTTGGCTCATATGTTGAAAAATAAATTATTCTCTAAACTCTAAGGTCATTTGGCATAACACTCTTCCGATTCTGCACAACACCATAGCTAACCTGCAAAGTCACATATCTCCCCCAAAACTGCAAAGATCCTTCTCAATTGTGTGTGGTGAGCGTTCTGGCGCATAATGGCTGCCGTGCATCACCCAGGTGGGTGCTACACACTGGTGGTGGTCAGTGAGGTCCCCCTCAAATGTGAAGCGCTTTGGGTGTCTAGAAAGGCGCTATAGAAATCCAATGTGTTGTTGTTGTTGTTGCTTCGGCTCATTTCTCGAAACAGACCGCATGTGCTCCACACTCTTTTGCACATTTTGCACAACTAAACTGGGGTGCATTTCTACAAATGTTAGCTCAATTGTTGCTATACGATGGTGGTGCAAAACTGGTGCGATACAGATAACGATGCAGCTGCAACTGTGTTTAGAACACCTTGCCTGGGTGGTTCAGCAAAACACCAACACCAAAGCTCATATCTTTCTCAAATCAGTTCATCCATGTGCCAAAATGAAGTTTCTTTCTCATTCAAATAGTCAGCGTCCCCAAAATGCATCATCCCTTTGGCATTGTGTGAGCACAACAAGTCAAAATATTCAGATCTTTTGTCATATGGCAGAGGACCATTGAAATATCCCTCAAGAAATGCGTTTTAGCAATTGTGGAAAACACTATTCTCATGATAAAGAAACTTTGATACACCAAAACAAAAGGAAAATGAATATTTTGAATGCACATTATTGAAAATCATATGAACAAAATAGACAAGGAAAATGATGTGTAGGGTACAGTATTTCAAGAGTATTTCAAGAGATTTGTATGGTATTCAATGTATTCTGCTCTTGACTAATTTTGACAGTTGAACAGACCTTTATGCATATAATGACTTTTGGAGAGAACAGCCATTAAGACTGAATATTTACCAATCAGTTGAGATCAACAATATCTATCTGTGCTAAACGTAGGCAAACTGTAGGCTACTTAAACGTAATCATTTCCAAAATGTATTGAGACAAGAGAGACATACAATACAATTAAAACTTGAACAACTGCAAGATGGTTTTGAGATTTGTCCATGTTATGATCTCAGTTTCAAGAGTTTCATGAGCCAAACCAATAGAGAATAAAAATAAGACCAAGGCATTTTTAAAGTCTGTAAATCAGTCCATATCCCAATTCTTTGAGGTATAAGAAAAACAGTGTTTGGTACAATGTAGCCCAGATATGCAAACCTCCGCTTGCAGCTAAACAGATGCAGACATCTGAAATCAAAACCTTTTATACCCTTATCAGTTGCCATTTCACTGTTTGGTCTTTGTTGCACAATATTTGGTCCTTCATACTCAGTGGTGAAAGTGGGATTTGACAGGAGGGGGGACTCTTAAATTTTGTATCGGCACAAGTGTTGCCACCTGTCCGGGATTTTCCTGATTGTCCCGGATTTTCTAGCCTGGGAATTCCCATGCTCCTTTGCTCGCTTATTTCATTTCACTCTGCAGAGGAGCATGGTGACCATGGCCGTTTTTCTCGCTTACTTTCGGTATCCAATCGCAGAACAAAAAGGGATTTGTACGGCCCTCGATTGCATTGTACGTCACCTGGTGGCTCTGGTATTGGCTCCGAGGTATGTACAGACGCTATGATAGACATTCGTAGCGCCCAATAAACGGCTATGGACAATTGTAAACGATGCTTCCGCTACGAGAAATGCAATAGGTAGGTCCCCAGACTAAATATCACTTGTGATTTTAGTTTGGCATTCGCCAGGCTACGGATTTTCATGGTCTGTCCTGGATTTAAAATGCCTGCTATTACTGTAAATAAAGCAGTTAACTAAACAGTAAGTGTCATTTTTACTAATTAGAGCTATCCAATTGCAGCTTAGAAGGTTGATTTTTATCTTGGGTTAGATGTGCGAAGGGCGCCGATGCTGGTCGATTCGATGGTGAAAATTTACAGGATTTTTGTCAGGTAACCCGAATCGGCACAAACAAAGAAAATGTATAGAAGGAGAATGGGGTGATGTTCTTCCTTTATCTGAGGTGCCGGAACTGCGTTCCACCACGTTCCCCACACTTTAACCCCTGTTCATACTTATAACAGCACTCAGCAGTATGGTGTTTAGCTGCAGTACTGCTGTTGGTCAACGGGGGGTGACAATGAGCTGATACTGGCGAGGCACATTGGCAGAACTGCTGGATTTAGAGGAGATGGCAATGCTTGAAGGTCCTCCTGGAGTGCTGAGGTGAAAATGCTGCACTATGGAGACCAGGAAAATCAGGAGCTCCATCCGGGCCAAAGACTCACCTGCACAAACCCTCTTACCTGAGAAACACACACAAACACACACACACACACACACACACACACACACACAACACACACACACAAAGAGAAACCTGGTCATGACTGATCACAGTGGAATGAATAAATGTAATCTGTATCCACTACTAAACATTTACTACCTACCTGCAGAGAAGGGCATGAATGCTGGGTTCTTCTGGAAGTTACCATTGGTATCCAGGAAGTGTTTGGGGTTAAAACTCCAGGGGTTCTCCCATTGGCTCTCATCTCTAAGCACAGAGTGCAGCATGGGAATGATTGTAGTGCCCTGTTAGGGGTCAAAGGTCATGGATCAGGAAGTGAGCGCATTCAATTATAAAATTCCTCCAGCCTTCCCTACTTAGGCCCAGTCCCATTTCTATCACTTTACTATCACTTCCCCTCAATTTTGGCCCTAACACTCGGTTTGCGCGTTCATGTGTAAGTGTAGGGTGTCCCAAAACTTTCAGGACCGAGGGATAGTGGCTTCCAGCCCTTCAAATCGCCCCTTCAAATGGAGGGAGGTCGGGAGCAGACTTTGAACGAAGTGAAGTTGAAGTGAAGCTGAAATTACCCACGATTCTTTGCGAACTGCGTGTCGGTACCCAATCTGTGTCCGACTGCCCGAGCTGTGTCCTGTTCTCTCAGCTCTGGATAAGAACTTCAAAAACATAGCTACTATTGCAATTAAGCATGTATATATATTTTTAATGTTGGGATATCTTAGTTTGATGTAAATTCATTTTGAATTCCGCACTGGTGTGTTAAAACATGACTATTAGAAAGATCGATATTTTTCAAAGTGCGCAAATCTTTCACCAGAATTACCAGAGCCTCTCATGTGGGTGATGATAATTGTCGATGACGGCTTTTGAACAGTTTACTCCGGTTAAGAGCCTTATATCCGATCAGACTTAACGATGGACGCATGAAACAGGTGAAGACGTTTTTATGCGAAGTGCTGTCCCATTTATTAGGGGAAGATCTGCACTTCTCACTACACAATCGAGGGGTGTCTCATCTTGGAGGGAACTCGAAAACGAGTGCTAGTGTTAGGGAATAGAAATGGGATTGGGCCTTACTTCCACCCATTTCCTCTGTCCTAGATCCTCCTTCCATAAAGGAAACAAGGAAGGATTGATGGGAGGAATCAAGGAAAGATAGACAAGAGAAATCAGTGGTCTTGCACATTATGGTGCTAGATGTTCATGCAAAAGACAATCAAACTCAACATAGCTTCACAATCAAACTTTTAAATGGGTATTTCACTATTATTATGCTGAAAATAGCTGCCATCAAGTTTGCCTGAGTTATCTTTTTTGAAACAGTTGGGCAGTTCAAATAACCGTCTTCTTCCTCTGGGTAGCTAGTTACCTTGGGAATGGTGTAGCCTCTGAATGAGATGTCCTTTAGGGCAGCGTGGGGGACATTGAGGGGAACCAGATCTATGTAGCGCTGAACTTCATGGATGAGTGCCTCAGTGAAGGGGAGGGACTTCCTGTCTTCCATGCGCGGGATGCCTTGTTGGCCAAGCAAGCTGTCAATCTCCTTCTGCACATGCTCTAAAGAAATTATGAGAGAAGAAGGATTTAATTTGAGGAAACTTAGCCCACAATATTCAGATGGAATAAGTAGGCCGTCTTCCTCGGTTTCTATGTGTGTGTGAGTGTGTGTGTGTGAGTGTGTGTGTGTGTGTGTGTGTGTGTGTGTGATCACTACTCCTACCTTGAATGTCTGGGTGTTTTATGAGTATCATAAGGGCATGTCTGATGGTGGTGCTGCTCGTCTCAGTCCCAGCAAAGAAGAGGTTCATGACCGTCGCTGCCAGGTTCTCATAGTGGAACTCTGTAGATGCTAGGTCTTTCTCCTAATAGCCAGACAATAATAATAATTAAAAAATAACGATTAATAATTATGTTGCATATAGCGCCTTAGTAACAGTATCTGAAAGTGAAATGAGATGCCATGAGGTGCCGTGTGTTTAATAAGCTGCTGGCCTGGTCAAGTCTTATGAGGAAACTGTCGATGAAGTCTCGGGGGTTGTCTGGGTCCAGTGTGTCCTTGTGCTGCTGAATCATTTTTCTGATGAAGGCTTTAAGCTCGTCCATCAGCTTAAAGAGTGTCTGATGAGGGCCAGGGAGGTGATCCATCAGCTTGGGGAAGATGTTGTACAGCTATGGAGGGAGGATGAGGAGGGGGGAGATTACAGTAACCTCTGTTAATGATTGAACAACGCTGAGTTTGACAGATGAAAAAGAATGTTACATCATTAATGTACATAGTTCATAATATATTCATATATTTATTACTAGCTGCATGTCTATAGTGAAATTCTCAATCTTTTGCTTACCCTTCCCCAGCCCCTTTTCCCAATGCGAATTCTTTCATTGAAGATCTGCAGCATACGCAGGAAGTTGACGTCATCATAATTGAAGCGTTGTCCGAACACCAGAGCACAAATCACGTTGGACACGGCACAGCTAAGCAAGAATGTAGGGTCAAACGGAGCTGCTGAAGACATTTGAGAAACACAAAGACAAAACTGTACAATAAACTGGTCTATTGAGCAAAGCATTCTTCAAACATTAACACAATACTTTACAGGAAAATATGCAGGTCTGCAAAAAGACTCATTCAGATGCACAATATTGTTAAATACACGTGCACACAGACACACACACACACACATACACACACACACACACACACTCACATTTGGTTTCCCTCAGCCTCTCTATAAGGTGTTTGCTCTCTTCCTGAATCCACTGCTCCATCCCCTTGCGGCCCATCCCGAAGTCTTTGAGCGTGCTCATTGTGAAGCGTCTCAGCTGACGCCAGCGCTCACCGTTGCTAGCACCCAGGCCTGAGGGGAGAGGAACCATACATATAGAACAGTGCAGACCTCTACCAAGGCAATATGGTCACAGATAAATTCTAGAAAGTGTTCTGGATCACCGGTCACCACTAAAATTGAATGAGTTCTTCCTTGGGCAAAGACACACCTCTGGTAAAAAAAATCATCCAAATCCATGCATATTTTTCCAAGTTATTTTGTACACAGACAGACAGACGAAAACATAACAGAGGTAAAAATCGGTCTCAAGAATATTCACATCCACATGCATTTCCATCAACTATGTACAGTAATGTGAATTAAAAAGGAACATTGCACTACTGAAGAAAAACAGATTAATTTACCATATCCTTTGTGTATACGTGCACCTACTGGTGCTTCTGCTCTTCCTGCAAAGTCATCAGCCTGGTCCACCAGGGCCTCCTTCACTGTCTTATATCCACTCAGAATCACAATAGGCTTGGGACCGAGATGCACAGTCATGACGGGCCCATACTGCTTACTCCACTGGGGTATGGTAAGGCAGAAAGAACAATATGGTTACACACATTGACTTTGAAACACATACTAGCTTTTGAAATTAGACTTTAGGTATGACATTGCTGACCATAGGATACGATTTCTGTTCCAGGTTTTGATGTTAAAATCCTAATGAAATTGTAGATATTTCATATGGAGTCAAAATGTTGATAAATCCTAAATATCAAATTGACGTTGACTACAAATCCATTGACATAATTTTGATAACATTTAGATATCGATATGATGCTTTGTTACTGACATCAATTTGATATTATTTTAATGTCCACATTATTGACCTTAGGCTTAATAGAACAGTGACTGGATGTTGTAATGCAACCTCTTTACAGGCCACAACTGGTGACTTTGAGATCCTAATGAAATTATAGATATTTAGGATGGAGCCAAAATCTTGATCAATACTAAACATCATATGGATGTGTACTACAAATTCCTGGACATAATTTTGATATCAGCTTGATATCGATATGAAGCTTTATGTAGGACATCAAAATAATGTTATTCTAATATAAAATTTATTGACCTTAGGCTTAATAGGACAGTGACTGATGTTGTAATGAAACCTCTTTACAGACAATAACTTGAGATGTTAAAAACCTATTGAAAATGTAAATATTTAATATGGAGTCAAAATCTTGATAAATCATAAATGTTAAATTGACATTGACAGCAAATTTCTGGACATCAATTTTATATAATTTTAATATCAAGAAGATGCTTTGGTTCAGGGCATCAAATTGATGTCAATTTAATGACAATTGAAGCTTAAAAATCAGTAATTGGATTTTTTAACAAACCCTTGTGAGACCTCTTAACATGCCTTAACTTATGATGTTAACATCTTCATGAAATAATGGATATTTCATATGGAGTCAAAATCTTGATGAATTCTAAACGTCAAAATACGTCAAAATGCCCACTGGGAAGTCTTGCTGTTAAAATATGTTTCCAATGTTTAATTCTTTATAATCAATAGGGGATTTTGTATTAGTCTGTAAATGTCTGTATGCAGTTAATGAATTGAACAAAGAGAAACTGCAAGGCCAGTTCAAACCAGCCTTGAAGCCAACAATGTATCTGATCAGCTAATTCCAGTTAACCACAAGTTCTGCATAAGATAGACACTTGAGCCCCCACCTGTGGAAACCACCTACAAGACTTTCTGCATGCCCCTGCAAAATTTCTACAGTATAAATATGATGACACATGTTAGAGAAAGAAAAAGATTTTCAGAGAATGACACAGAGACTCACTTTTTTGTTTGTAAGAAGATTACTGTATTGCCTTGCTGAAAGTTTTACAATAAATTAGCTTTTATTCTTTTTCTTTTATTCCTACCTCGTGTCTCGTATTTACTGAAAAGCCTCAAGTTTATTGGTGTCCAGTTAGAAGGAGACTACCTGGCCTGTCCAAAATGGTGAGTGTTTACTGTTTTCTGTAGCAAAGACGGTATGGGTATGACAGGATTTATCTGTCAAGACAGGATGTCTGTCCCCTCTGTTTCCTAGTACATGACCGTTTAGGTTACTAAGCATAATATGCCAATATAAGATAATGAATATAAGATGTGTATTAAGGGCTAAATAATAAGATTTCCAATTGCCTGGTGACATAATGATATTCTTCTGTTGAACTGAAAATAAGACATTAAGTCATAAGTCATAAGTCAGTTTATTTATATAGCACATTTAAAAACAACAGAAGTTGAAACCAAAGTGCTTCACAAGGTTAAAAAAACACAAAAAACAGGCACATATGTGCTTCCAATACATAAACACAGAAATGTATAAAAGTTCAAAAACAGCTGTGACATTCACTCCTGCGCCACACATGAACACCACCACCTTCCAACAATAAAGAAAAATAAGTAAAAGAAAAGAAAAATAATTAACAACAGAGAGATGAGACATCAGGCGGTACCAAAAGCAAGTGTAAACAGATGGGTTTTTAACAAGGATTTAAAACTGCCAATATTTGGGGCTGATTTGATGAGAGGTGGGAGGCTGTTCCAAAGTTTAGGGGCAACAACTGAAAAGGAACGGTCACCTTTGGTTTTGAGGCGAGTAGGGGGGACTGACAGAAGCCTTTGTGAGGAGGACCTGAGTGACCTTGGGGCAGAGCATTGGGTTAAAAGTTCAGTAATGTAGGGTGGAGCAAGGCCATTTAGAGTTTTAAAAACAAAAAGTAAAATTTTGAAATCAACTCTGAATTTGACAGGTAACCAGTGCAGACGGGCTAGGATTGGGGAGATGTGTTCCGATTTCTTGGTACCTGTTAAAA
>JAODXP020000021.1:23087705-23258407 GCA_027497455.2 Sardinella longiceps | reverse complement strand
AAAGTTGAAGAGATGATACAGAGAATTGAAGAGAAAAAGGCAAAGATGTACAGTAAAAAGTTGGCAAAAAGTTGAAGGGAAATAGGCAAAAATGTCAAATGTCGATGAAAAAGTGAATAGATAATTGAAGAGAATTGAAGACAAAAAGGTGAAGACGTAAATAGTTGCCAAAAGTTGAACAGATAACACAGAGAATCAAAGAAAAAAATGGCAAAGATGAAAAAGTTGTTAAAAGTTGAATAGATGATACAGAGAATTGAAAAGAAAAAGACAGTAGAAGAGGGAAAAGGCAAAGAGGCTCAGCTTCGCGGCTCTCTTGCCTCAGCAAATGGAAGTGAAATAAGCTTAAATAGCCCATTAGGTTAATAGAAATGAACTGGAAAGGTTAATACAGCAGATAACAGAATGTTCGTGGAAATAGAATCCTAGAAGTTCCACTAGTCTGCTGAAAGTTCTCTGGAATGTTTACAGTAGTCAAGAAAGCAACAATAGAATGTTTACAGTAGTTAAGGTAGCAACAATAGGAAGTAGAATTCTGTTGTGGAACTCTGAAAATTCCATAATTTGTGAAAAAAAACACTTTTTTCGATCGTTTATCGCAGATAGTAGAAAAAGTAAAAATAGTAGAAAAGTGAAATGTCATAGCATAACAACACAAATCGAGACCTACGAGATGAAGTTTGAATGAAGTTTCTAGGTGAAACGGTTATTGAGAAAAAGCGAGCATTGAAGAATAACAATAATAATAAAAAAGAAGAAGAAGCCAACGGAGAACAGTACAGTGCATCGCTTTGCATGCACTGTAATAAGAAGTAATGGAATAACAATATAGTGCATTGCATAAACATCTGATAAGAGAAATAAAACATGATATAGTTGCTAAACCACTGAAGTTGTTGCTAAGGAAGAAAGTAAGTAAGATAAGTACAGTAACTAAGTAAGATACTGTATGTAAGTAAGATATTAAGTATGGTGGTTGCCATGCTGGTTGCTTCATTGAACAAGGTTTCTTAAGGTTGTTGCTAGGGCGTTGCTAAGGCGGATAAGGCGGTTGCTATGCTGGTTGCTTTGTTGATCATGTTGGATGCAATGTTGATTGCTACATCATCAATGTGGAAGTTGTTCCTAAGAAGTTTCAAGTTTGCGTAAGGTTGTTGCTAGGGCGTTGCTAAGGCGGACATGGTGGTTGCTGTGCTGGTTGCTACGTTGATCATGTTGGTGGCTATGTTGATTGCTAGGTCATTAACGTGGAAGTGGTTCCCAAGGCATTGCAAGGGCGCTAGAAACTGTTGCTAAGCTGTTGCTAAGGCGGATATGGTGGTTGCTATGGTGGTTGCTAGGTTGATCATGTTGGATGCAATGTTGATTGATACGTCATAAATGTAAAGGTTGTTCCTAAAAAGTTGCAAGGTTGCTTAAGGTTGTTGTTGGGGCATTGCTAAGGCGGACATGGCGGTCGTTATGCTGGTTGCGACATTGATCATCTTGGTTGCTATGTGGGTGCATAGGTCATAATTGTTGGAGTGGTTCATAAGACGTTGCAAGGCTGCTAGAAGCTGTTGCTAGGCCGTTGCTAGGGCGGACATGGCGGTTGCTATGTTGATCATGTTGGTTGCTATGTCGATTGCCATGTCATCATTGTTGGAATGGTTCCTGAGACGTTGCAAGGGTGCTGGAAGCTGTTGCTAGGCCGTTGCTAGGGCGGACATGTCTGTTGCTATGCTGGTTGCCATGTTCGTAATGTTGGATGCTATGCTGAGTGCTTTGTCATCATTGTCGCAGTGGTTCCCAAGACGTTACAATGGTGCTGGAAGCTGTTGCTAGGCCGTTGCTAGGACGGATATACTAGTTGCTATGCTGGTTGCTATGTTAATCATATTGATGCCAGCTCATTAATTAATGTGGAAGTTGGTGCAAAGGATGAAAGTTGCATTTACAGTTGGTAGAAGAAAAAGTAGATATTGTGAGACGGCCTTTGGCGCCCAGTGCTACCAGTAGTGGCTATTGCAAATGATGATGAAAGGTTGATAGTAGAATTGTTGAAAAAAATAAGAAAAATCTGAAGGAAACCAACAAGTTGCAAAGAAGATGCAAAAAAGTAGAATTGTATGATAGTTGGATGAATACAGATTGTTACAATAGTTAAAGTAGTGGAAAAAGTTGGACGCAGCCTTCAGCTGCGTCAATTGTTATATTGTTGATGGTTACATAAAAAGTTGCTAATTGTAAAGTTGTTTAAAAATGCAGAAAAAGTTGATTTAATGCAGCTGATAATAGTTTCTAATTGAAATAGAATTCTCATGCAAATAAAGTTCCGACTGCCAGCAGAACCAGTGGAATGTTTACAGTAAGTGGCTAAGGTGACAACAATGTTCTATAGAATGCTGAAAGTTCCACCATTCATTTCAATGGGACTTTTTTCGCTTGTTTATTGCCGATTACGCAAAAAGTATAAAAGTTGCAAAACTGAAAAGTAGAAGCAACACTCACCAATTGCAGAGCTACGCAACGGTGTTTGAATGAAGTTGATATGTTGAACGGTTGAAGCTGAATTAATCGCAGAAAAGTGTGTGGAATAAAAAAAATAACTAGAAATTGTAATTCCATGGAAATTACATAGTGCATGCAAAACGTAAAAAAAAAGTTTTATGAAAGTGACATTTTTTGCATAAACATCTGATAAGAGAAAAAAACATGATATAGTTGCTAAACCATTGAAGTTGATGCTAATGCATAAAGTAAGTAAGATAAGTATAGCAACTAAGTAAGATACGGATACTGTATGTAAGTAAGATATTAAGTAAGATATGGTGGTTGCTATACTGGTTGCTACGTTGATCATGTTAGATACAATGTTGATTGCTACGTCACCAATGTGGAAGTTGTTCCTAAGAAGTTGCAAGTTTGCTTAAGGTTGTTGCTAGGGCGTTGCTAAGGCGGATATGACGGTTGCTGTGCTGGTTGTTACGTTGATCATGTTGGATGCAATGTTGATTGCTAGGTCATTATCGTGGAAGTGGTTCCAAAGGCATTGCAAGGGCGCTAGAAACTGTTGCTAGGCCGTTGCTAGGGCGGACATGGCGGTTGCTATGTTGATCATGTTGGTTGCTATGTTGATTGCCATGTCATCATTGTTGGAATGGTTCATGAGACGTTGCAAGGGTGCTGGAAGCTGTTGCTAGGCCGTTGCTAGGGCGGACATGTCTGTTGCTATGCTGGTTGCCATGTTCGTAATGTTGGTTGCTATGCTGGACATGGCGGTTGCTATGTTGATCATGTTGGTTGCTATGTTGATTGCCATGTCATCATTGTTGAAGTGGTTCCCAAGACGTTACAATGGTGCTGGAAGCTGTTGCTAGGCCGTTGCTAGGGCGGATATTCTGGTTGCTATGCTGGTTGCTATGCTAATCATATTGATGCCAGCTCATTAATGTGGAAGTTGGTGCAAAGGATGAAAGTTGCATTTACAGTTGATAGAAGAAAGAGTAGATATTGTGAGACGCGGCCTTTGGCCGCGTCCAGTGCTACCAGTAGTGGCTATTGCAAAAGATGATGAAAGGTTGATAGTAGAATTGTTGAAGAAAAGAAGAAAAATCTGAAGGAAGACCAACAAGTTGCAAAGAAGTTGCAAAAAAGTAGAATTGTATGATAGTTGGATGAATGCAGATTGTTACAATAGTTAAAGTAGTTGAAAAAGTTGGACGCAGCCTTCGGCTGCATCAATTGGTATATTGTTGATGGTTACATAAAAAGTTGCTTATTGTAAAGTTGTTTAAAAATGTAGAAAAAGTTTATTTAATGCAGCTGATAGTAGTTTCTGGTTGAAATAGAATTCTCATGCAAATAAAGTTCCGACTGCCAGCAGAAGCAGTGGAATGTTTACAGTAAGTGGCTAAGGTGACAACAATGTTCTATAGAATGCTGAAAGTTCCACCATTCATTTCAATGGGACTTTTTTTCACTTGTTTATTGCCGATTACGCAAAAAGTATAAAAGTTGCAAAAACGAAAAGTAGAAGCAACACTCACCAATTGCAGAGCTACGCAACGGTGTTTGAATGAAGTTGATATGTTGAACGGTTGAAGCTGAATTAATCGCAGAAAGGTGTGTGGAATAATAATAATAAGAAGCAACCGAATAACAATATAGTGCATTGCTTTGCATGCACTATAATAAGAAGTAATGGAATAACAATATAGTGCATTGCTTTGCATGCACTATAATAAGAAGCAACCGAATAACAATATAGTGCATTGCTTTGCATGCACTATAAATATCTACATATGTATGTAACAAAGGCCAATAGCGAGATATGCACCTGTGTCAAAAACGTGTTTTTTCAATGGGGGAGTGTAACTTTAACAGCTGATAACCCTAATTTAGCTGTGACCCCAGAAGTGTTATCATACAAAAATATTAACTTCAGACATGTATCTTTTCAAAAAGTATAAGCAACCTTTGCCACCTTGAGTGGTACCGATATCTTGTCTGGCCCATGGACTATATAGCCTACTTCTGAAAGTCCCCAAAGCGCTCAGCGAAATCTGACTGAAGCTGGCGCGTATTGGCAGATATGTGTCAATGTGGTTGGAAGTAGCCTGAAATAACTTATCGTTAACCTATCTGCCTGCTCTTTGACAGTCTTTTCGCGCTTTGTCTCGTAATAACGTCTAACATTGTATGTTCGACACGCAACACTTTCAAAACATTAGTGCACACAGCACAAATGGGCTATTCTGCGGTCCAGGAAGAGTGAAAGGCCCGACCTGTCGGCTTCTTTGCCATCTTAGCAATGAATCAATGGGGCACATCTAGTGGGAAAAATAAATATGGGGAGGGGGCGCTATTGCTGCATAGTGATTTTTTCAAGCTCAATGACATTTCATCATATGTCTGAACATTTTAATGTATTAAATTATTAGGGTAGTGCAATGTCGGCGTGCCACTGGAAATTCCTTGCCGTGCCACTCGTGGCACGCGTGCCAGGGGTTGCCGACCCCTGATGTAAACAAACACTAAATAAGTATGCTGTAGACCCTTGAATGACAACATAGTAAGAAATGTTATCCACATCAAGACTGCAGGACATCCCAATAAGAAATGGTTGATATCCGAAATTGCTCAAGGAATGTCGCTGTGTACAGTCTCTTATCTTAATGAGTAGACCTTGGATAACAAGAAACAGCAAAAAAGAAAACTTTAACCGATGAAGCCAGGTTCGGGCAAATTTTGTGCTTTGGCTCCCAAACTGTGCGTAATAATAGGCTTTTTAGACACAGCCCCGCCCCCATACACAAGCCATGCCCCCTGCACAATGACCACACCCCTGCCCTCGGCCTTATAGATACAGACGGCAAGTACGGTTAACGCCCCCAAAATGCGAGGGTGGGGTCAGCGTGGGGGATAACAGAGGCCAATTTAACATTATGGTGAATGGACAAGGTAGAGAAAGTTGCTTAACAATAAAAGATCGCTTAGTAAAATTGAACAAAGTCCATATTAGATGTTTTCTCTAATCATGACCTGTTTGCCTGCTTGTGTTTTGACTAAAATAATTTCCCCATCATTTGTTTATTGCAGTTACACTAACAGAAATGTCATCAGCTGTCTCTGCTCCTGTCAAAAGTAAAGCAACTTTCAATCACAAGTCTGATTAGCTCAGTTAAGCAAGCTAAAGTTAGCTACATTTATTGTGGTGATCAATGAAGTTGGCTAGTTAGCAAGCTAATGAAGCTAACAAACATCATCTAAATTGTCATCAGTATCGCGTTTGGAGGGGTGTCAAGTTCAGAATTCACATCGGACCATCTGACCATCATTACTACCTTCAGGCATTGCCCTTAAAAATGTGTCAGGCTCCTTGTAGATGGTGCTCAGTGTAACTTCTAGCTTAGCATGCCATTGACTTCCCCACTGTGTGAGCCTGCTCTTTCCCCCAGATGGGACTATTTTTCTCTAATTCCCCCACAGCGGAGCTATGTTTGTGGGCGTGGTCAGACTTGCCGTCTGTATCTATACACATCCTACTATCTTAACAAACACAAAAATAAGTATGCTGTAGACCCCTGAATGCACACATAATGCATAATGTCGAAAAATGTATATTCGTTAAGACTGCAGGACATCCCAATATGAAAGGGTTAGTATACAAAATAAGTAGACCTTGGACAACAAGAAACAGCGAAAAAAAAAAACTTTATCCGACGAAGCCAGGTTCAGCCAAATTTTGCCATTTGGCTCCCGGATTAGGCCCAGGAATAAGGTGGATTGATGGCAGCTCATTAATGTGGAAGTTGGTGCAAAGGATGAAAGTTGCATTTACAGTTGATAGAAGAAAAAGTAGATATTGTGAGAGTCCAGTGCTACCAGTAGAGGCTATTGCAAATGATGATGAAAGGTTGATAGTAAAATTGTTGAAAAATCTGAAGGAAGACCAGCAAGTTGCAAAGAAGTTGCAAAAAGTAGAATTGAAGTATGATAGTTGGATGATTACAGATTGTTACAATAGTTAAAGTAGTTATGGTTGATTGTTGACGGTTACATCATTACATTAAAAGTTGCTTATTGTAAAGTTATTGAAAAATGTAGAAAAAAGTTGATTTAATGCACCCTCAATTGGAGAGACTGAAACCAGCAGGTGAAAGAAAAAGTACTGATACTCTCTATGAAAGAATGAAAGAAAGAACAAGTAGGCTGTGTAATGAGATGACCAATGTGACTGGATTCAGTAATGCATTAGCCTATAGATACAGAAGGCAAGTCCGGGCACGCCCATAAAATCAGCTCCTCGTGTCCCCCATGTGGGGGAAAACAAACCCTAAATTAGTGAAGGAGTCAATGGCATGCTAAGCTAGAAGTTACACTGAGCACCATCTACAAGGAGCCAGACACATTTTTGAGGGCAATGCCTGAAGGTAGTAATGATGGTCAGATGGTCCGATGTGAATTCTGAACTTGACACCCCTCCAAACGCGATACTGATGACAATTTAGATGATGTTTGTTAGCTTCATTAGCTTGCTAACTAGCCAACTTCATTGATCACCACAGTAAATGTAGCTAACTTTAGCTTGCTTAACTGAGCTAATCAGACTTGTGATTGAAAGTTGCTTTACTTTTGACAGGAGCAGAGACGGCTCATGACATTTCTGTTAGTGTAACTGCAATAAACAAATGATGGAAAAATTATTTTAGTCTAAACACAAGTAGGCAAACAGGTCATGATTAGACAAAACATCTAATATGGACTTTGTTCAATTTTACTTAGCGATCTTTTATTGTTAAGCAACTTTCTCTACCTTGTCCATTCACCATAATGTTAAATTGGCCTCTGTTATCCCCCACGCTGACTCCACCCTCGCACTTTGGGGGCGTTAACTTGCCGTCTGTATCTATGAGCGTGTTCGAGATGTGGGCGGAGCCTTCTGCTGCGCAGCCTGCTCCGCAGCGCTGCGCTACACGTGGTACAATTTGGGTGAAAACCTGTCCAACATGGCAGAATGGGCGTTCTTTCTGCACGGCAGTAGCTGTCACATGGCCTTAAGATATCGCGGGAGCAAGTCTACTGCTGCGCAGCAGAGCAGCAGTTCAAACCTCGCTGCGTTCCGCTGCTCCTGCATGGAAACACCTCCATGACAATAAACTTCACCCTGATTGGCTTGAATCTCCTTTGCAAAAATGACGCATTTCTCGTTGTGGTTCCGTGCATAAACATTTTTCCAAAATTAAGGAATACTAACACAAATAATGTAGCTCTGTTCTTTGATGTTATTTTGTGACCATATGGCAAACATATAGAAACTTCAGAGTAATTCTGAATGAGCAACAAATATGTTTCGTATGCAAACATTTATTTAAAAAATCATAAAATTTATTTCAGCCAATTTCATGATTATTTTGATGAATATAAAGGTAATTCAAGCTTAATGTAATGCAAACAAAATTTGTCGACATCTCTTCCTTCTGTCACGCAGTGTTAACTGCAGGTAAGTGTGTCCAGCTTCTCCTGCAGAGGTCTGTAGCTCCTCCCGTTTGATCACGCAGATCTCGGCGGTCATATCGCTTTTGCAAAGCTCATGTCGTACGCGCCTTATGAGTTAGATAGATGGCGCATGCGCAATGAGACCTGCCTGAGACAGCACAGTGATTAGACATGTGAAAATGCACAGTTGGTTCCTGTGTACTTGATAAGTGCTTATTAATAGATAAAGATTGTTCTCTTCAAGTATTGGTGTCTTTATTGAAGAACCCACAACACAAACAAAACATGGTGTCAGAAGATGGACTTGAAGAGAAAGGACGACCTTAAAAAGTGGAACAGAGAAGATTAGCCGAAACTTTGGATGCTAGCAGAGTGAAACTAACGTTAGCAAGTTATCGTCAACCCACGAGAGGAGTTGATAGCCTGTTTTCCAAGGGAGAAAAAGAGCATAACAAAAATACTACGAGGATGCAAGCGCTAACATTACAACCACCACCTATTCTACAGTTGACAGGTAATGTGGCTGAGAATTGGAGGAAATTTAAGCAACGCTTCGAGTTGTATTTGTCAGCTATTGGTGCAGATGAAGAGAGTACCAAAACAAAAGCATCAGTGTTCTTGCACGTAGTGGGTGACGATGCCCTAGAAGTTTATAATAATTTTCGATTTCAAGTTCAAGATGACAAAATGAAGCTGGATAAGATAATTAAATGGAAAAGTTTGAAGAATACTGTATTCCGAAAAGATAGGCTACGTCACGTATGAGAGACACAGATTCTTTAGGCCTACATGTGTTCAGAAAACAGGAGAGACAGTTGATCAGTAGGCCTACGTGACTGAGCTGAGGAACAGAAGCAAGACGTGTGAATTCGGAGGACTGACTGATTCATTGATTAAGGACAGACTTGTATTAGTTAGGGAAAGATATGGACTTTTTTGAAAATCTGTCAACAAATTTCTTACCAATAGATTTTTTTTTTACCATGTATTCTTATAGGTGTTTAGAGACACCTCACAATTTATCCACGGCCAAATCCCATGGGAATCTCCTGGACAGCCTGTCAAATTTGGGGTGCCCAGAAGGCCTATGTACAAATTGGAATGCAACAGATTGAGGAAAAGGATGCAGAAAATAATGCCCCAAAGTTAACATTTTTAACCCTTTGATGCACTAGACTGCAACCCGAAAAATTATAAAACTGTCAGAATGTGCAATAACTTGTAGTCAGGGTCAGTTTTCAAAAAAGATTAACCCTGAAGGCAAATCATGTTAATTTTTGGCATACAACATAATTAGGGGTTTTGAAGGGTGCTGAATTATTATAATCTTCTATATGCCAGGCTGAAAAATTACCCACAATGCCTCAAAATGGAGAAATCCAATATGGCCACCGTCGGCAGGTCAAAATCTAACTAATCACTTATCTGTTTGACTGTATAAAGTAAAAACCTGAATGTAATGTCCAATTGTGGGTTTTCACACATGGGGAATTCAATACAATGCTCAGATTTAAGATCGAGACTTAAGAAAATGCTTTAGGCTAATTAATGTACATGGTTAAAATTGATGTCACGGATCATTGATAATTCATAAATAAAAGATCAAGAAAAAGGTTGATGGCATTCAGAAAAATCAACATAAAATCTGTTTTGAAACAAGGTTGATTACAATACTCAAACAATTGAATTGCTTATATTTTAACTATTTATTTTATAATTGAAGGAAATACATGAAACTGAGGCCATTAGCCTGTGTTTAAAACGGTTATCTGTTTATCTGAGCAACTACTGGGATATTTCATTTTATTTATTTTAATCTGAACATGCTTGCAGGTGACATCCCACACTCCAACGGCGTTGTGCGATACACCAGCAGGCCTTGATAGAAGTCACCTCCACTGTCCTTTGCTTTCTGCAGCAGCCTCTTGACAATCTGCACTGATTTTTCCGCTAACCCATTTGATCTCGGATAATGAGGGCTAGATGTTGAGTGGACGAAGTTCCATTCCTCTGCAAAGCGTCTAAAGCTCTCACTCGCAAATTGCGGTCCATTATCTGTAAAGACTTCACTCGGCACACCATGTCTTGCAAAAATGGCTTTCATGGAAGTTATTGCAGCCTCTGCTGTTGTAGTAAGCAGTCTACTAACCTCTGGGTAAAGTGAGTAATAATCTGTCACCACGATGTAGTCTTTTCCACCACACACAAACAGGTCAGCACCCACTTTCTGATAGGGTCTGTCTGGAGTGCGGCTTCAGTGGTTCAGCAGGATTGCTTGATTGATATCTCAGACATGCTGAACAATCAGACACTTCATTTGCTATGTCTTGATTTATCCGCGGCCAATACCTCACCTTGCGTGCTCTTTTACGACATTTTTCAATTCCAAGATGCCCTGTATGTATCTTCTTGAGCATTTCATGTCGCAGGCTCCTTGGGATTACTATCTTGCTCCCTTTGTAGATGATATTGTCCACTACAGAGAGTTCTGCCCTGCAGTTCCAGTATTCTGTGATATCAGGTGAACTTTCTATCGTCATTTTTTGGATATGGTACTTTTACTTCTACTCCACTCGTCTACTCCAGTACTTTATACAACTCTGGCCACACTTTGACAGTAGTATTTCATCTAACTAAAACCATCTATGCAAAACTGGCATACATTGTTACTTTCTAGAAGACATCAAAAAAAGCAATATGAGAAATGAGTAAATTAATGAGTTGTATTAAAATCAACTGTAAACACAGCTAGTGTACAACCAAGTGACCCTGCACTGGGGCTAATGTGGATGTCCACAAGTCTTACAAGCTCACAAGAAATGTGTCACTGAACACCAGCAATAAAATGGCTGCTATTGAGCCCTGTACTTCTGGAAAGCTGCCCTAAATCGTAGTAGTTCTACTGCCAAAAAACAGTGACTGAAAGATGCTGTGCATGCAAACAGAGCATAAATAGATTCACATTAGATTAGATAGCCCTATTAATTTCATTCAATTTATTTCAAGCACATTATAAATCAGTGGGAAATGATTTAGTGCACTAACATTTATAAACTACTGGAAACAAATGTATTACACATATATAAAAACAATGTGACATCTAATATTAAAAAAATACATTTATTACGAAGTCATTTAAAATTATTGGCCAAATAAACTACTTTGTATTGTAGGATTATTATAGGATTGGTCCTTCCAATTTCCCAATTGTTTAAATGGCTTTTAAGGTAAAATAGCCCTTTTTGTTTCATAAAGATTGAGTTAAGTTAAAGTTAAAAATCCAAATACAATTTGGTTGATGTTGAATTTAAATGTCAAGTGTTGAATTATCACCTTCATTTCACATCACCATCTATTTTTGTGGTTATACAAGACAAAGGGGTTGGGGTAATCTTTAAATAAACCAAACCACATGCCTTATTAGTGCCTTAATGCCTTAATAGTAAATTGCTTAGTTTGCAGAGGATGCCCAATATAAGGAGAAGCAGAGAGAGAGAAGGAGGAGGAGGAGTAGGACTTCAAGAGGCCAGTTTCAGTGCGCAGTAAGTCATCTCTTACCAGTCCATTTACACACAGCAAGAGACGGCTATTGGTATGCTCTCCTGTCTAGAGCATTAAAAGACCACATCATCTTTGGACTATTGCAATTGTTTTTAGTTGTTGTTGTTGTAAGACCTTTTACTTAGTGTACCTTTGATGTATTCTTTTCAGAAACTATTTGAAATTTCATCTGCTCTGGGAAAGAAAAGGTAAGACATTAATCTGATTTCTCAGAACATTTGTTGAAAAAAAGCAAACTGCTCTTCTGTTAGTTAAAACAAAATATGCCACTACCTTCAAACTCAAGTTAGATTGACACAGAGGCCTATCTTTTACAGTAATCAGCCAGAATATTCAAAAGGGCACATTGAACACTATGGAACAAGGCAGCGGCATGAGTCTATAAAGTAATGCTATCTGTATGTACTCATTCACTGCAAAATGTCATCCATAGTCAATCAATCCCTAGATCAAGATGACCAAGAACTGTCAGTGAGAACAATTTGCAAAAATTGAGTACAGGAAAACAAATCTGAGAGTTTTTTTTTCTCCTGGCACCAGTTTGCATTGGCTGCCATTTTCCTATTCACTCTATTTTGTATAAAATGCTCTTGTTTTTATTTTTACAAACAGAACTCTGCCTCCTAAAACAACAAGAGTGTGGGATTTAATTTCACATGTATCTGGTTTACTTGTACATCATTTCCCTTCCCTCCACCGCTGTAGAATCAATAGACGTAGTCAAAATGTAGACCTTATTGAGACCCTGGCAACACTTTCATGAAGCAAAACCAAATTGAGATATGTGTTTTGATCAGCCAATGCTTTCAAGCTCAGCAGGTGACGGATAAGTCTGGGAAAGACAGAAAACAGTGTCTGTATCTTAACACTTTGAATGCCAGAAACGTAATATGCCGTTATTACTTGTCATGCGTTGAGTGCCAAAAACGTAATGTTACGTTTTTGCCTTTTTTTTAATTTACGAAAATAGAAACCCTCACACAGGTTATATATGATTTTTGGAACTCTGTGATAAATAGAACTGAAATAAATTACGATCGGAAACTCATAAAAACTCACGATCTGCACATTTTGTCTGGACATTTTCACATCACAAGGCAGCATTTGATTACTATTGCAGCATTTGTGTCAAATAATGCACGTCATGTCAAGTTGTCCTTTCGCGGGTTCATCACTAGATGGCAGTCTCAGGGCGGAGTGGAGTGAGTGACAGGCCGCGACGCGCATGCAAGAGGCCTTGTCAGAGTGCCGAATATGTCGGTGATATCTCCTTTTCTAGAAAAAAAAACAAGGATTTTGATGAAAACTACCCACTGTTTAGCTTGGGATTTCTCAGGAACGGAGGCATGTAGAAATAAACGGTTTTCACCCACTGAGAGCTCAGAGTCTTAACTTTCAAATGACCCATAGTATGTGTCCATAGCTATAACACAGAATACGCTGTGGCTCTATAAAAATAGGCAACAGTGGCCTGGATTGCTGGCACTCTGGGCCAAAGCTTGTTAAAAACACCTGGCATTCAAACTGTTAAACGTGGGTGTAGAATTACTTAGGTTGTGCACATAAGTCTATGTACATGGATCAATTTACTCCAAATTGACCTTATCAGAAAGGCCCTAAAACTTTACAATGGGCTTCTCTTACTTTATTGTAGCTAAAATAATCACAGTGAACTGAGCTCCATATACAGAAATATCTTTACTTTGGCCTTTCCCCTCACTTGTCTTTACAAAGTTATCGAGAAGTTGTATCTGAACTTAACAGTTAACAGGTGTTAGTAGACTATTACCAAGCTAATAAACTAACCTGTCATTATCCTGTCAAACTCATATATAGTATATATATATATATATATATATAGGCAATTCCAGCGTTATGGATGTGACATTTTCATGCATTATTGATGAACAAAAGGCCAGATAACCTCTGCAAACCTAGCAGTATTTCACAATTTTTTTTCATATTCTTCTGCAAACTCCATGGCTGAATACAGGCAAACAGAAAAAAATAATATCATGATTTGCATCATAAGAATATGAGCCTTTCAATTTGCGTTATGGACGTGACGAAAAACGGACAAACTGTTTGAGATTAGCGTAGTTTTGCTGTAATGTAAGTGTATGAGAATTTCTAAGAGAAATGTAAATATTACTACATTCATACCAAATCTAGGACACCTCAGTACAAGACAGATGTAAAGACTTAATTTCAAATGTACAATGTAAAAAAAGTTGGTTTTCATTGGGAGACATGGCGTTATGGATGTGACGTTATGGACGTGACGTCTGGAATAATCGCTCCAAAACGATACAAAACAATTGTGAACGGTGGATTTTAACCTGTAACAAGACTAAATAGTATTATTACAATGTTAAAATAACTGATAGTATTGCAGCTTTGTGTGTGTTATCACCCACTTATGTCCCATTATAAGCCATGCTCCAGTAATACTTACATTTATAGCTGAATATGGTAAAAATCTTTACAGCAAACAGATATCCTTTCGAAAGCTTGCTCAGTTGAATATTTACATCGAGACAATACTTCATAGTATTGGCAAGTTTTCTGAAAGGCATTTCGTATGTCCATGTAGGTGAGACTTAAAGTCTTAAGGTGAGGTATTAACTTTTTCGTGATTTGCCTGTATATCAGCCATGGAGTTTGCAGATAGATATATGATATATATATAAAATGTCATGTCCATAACTGCTGGATTTGCCCATATATATATATATGTCATATATATAGGTTCACGTCAATAATGTCACGATCAAATGTCACGTCCATAACGCTGGAATTGCCCATATATATATATATATATATATATATATATAGGTCACGTCAATATATCACATCAAATGTCACGTCCATAACGCTGGAATTGCCCATATATATATATATATATATATATATATATATATATATATATATGGGCAATTCCAGCGTTATGGACGTGACATTTGGACGTGACATTTTCAAGCATTATTGAACAAAATGACACATAACCTTCGCAAACCTAGCAGTATTTCACAATTTTGTGCATAACTCCATGGCTGAATATAGGCAAACACACAAAAAAAGTTTTTGCTGTGAAGTGTGTGAAAAATGTAAATATTACTACATTCATACCAAGCAGGACATCTCAGTAAACACAGAGAAAGACTGAATTTTAAATATAAATGTAAAAAAGTTGTTTTTTATTGGGAGAAATGGCGTTATGGACGTGACGTCTGGAAAAACCTTCCAAAACGATACAAAACAATTGTGAATGGTGGATTTTAACCTGTAACAACAGAAATAATATAACAATAGAAAATAACTGATAGCATTGCAGCTTTGTTTGTATTATCACCCACTTATGCCCTTCATAAGCCCCTCCATAGACTTACATTATGGCTGAATAAGGTAAAAATTTTAACAAACAGATATCTTTTCGAAACTTGTTCAGTTGAAAATTTACATCGAGACAATACTTTTTTTGTATCGAAAGTTTTCTGAAATAATTTGTATATCCATGTAGATGAGACTTTTTCGTGGAATTGCCTATATACAGTATATATATACTGTAAACTGGCTATTATGGGCACCAATTTGAATCTCGAATATCTGGATAAGACTACCATGCTGCATAGAGTACACAGTCAAAACAGGTGGCTTATTGTAGACATGTTGCGCTGGGCCATGAAACATGAATTGTAGCATGTGCAGGAACATGACAGAGGGAGACAAAGCTGTATTCGGCAAGTCTACGTAATTCAGAGACTTCAAAATCATACAACTCGTTGGTCCCTCCCCCTGTCTCTACTACACTCCTCAACTGCCTCTCAAACCCCTCCTTAGCTTCATCGAAACAGCATAGTTTAGATCAGGGGTCGGCAACCTTTTTGCCATGCTGTGCCATTTAGAAATTTTCATATTAGTTAGTGTGCCAGTAGGTGTCTTTAACTATGTGAAATTAAATACTGGCTACATATTTAGATGGATATGGACATTGAGCAAATGTAAAACACCATTGCACTGTTTTATCCTCACAGACTTCAAGGTTTTAAAACACCCATATTTCCCTCTCCCTCTCTTTCCATTAGATAACAACCATATAGGCAAAAAATTCACAAAGTAGGCCTAACATCCAAAATCTGACAGTAGGCATGTTATTCACAGAGCCAATTGAAGATGGAACTGATAATAGCACAGATTGAAAAAAAAGAAAACATAATAGGCTAAGTAACTTAACCTGCCAATTTGAAATAGGCCTTGCCTTGTTAGAAAATAAATGTTTTGCCTAATAGTCAATGTGATCCCTGGCCCTGCTTCCCTTACTTTGCTCTGAAATGTGCGGTTGGTAATTGGTCACTTTGGACGCATGTTTCGGAATGCACCGCTGTCAGACGACTTCGGGAGGGGCAAAGGACATAACGTTACTTCATGTGCGAAAATATCTGTTCACGCAGATAGGTTGATCCGAACACTGACATTAAAGCCAGTGCAATATAGCCTGACATAGCCCGACCATAATACTGCTGTTCATCCGATGAACATTCGTATTATGGGCGGGCTATGTCAGGGTAAGTGCGATATTGCGCAGACAGCTGAACTTTTCGGTAAAGATGCTCAGCAAGCGTAAATGATGTTGGCCCTGCGATGTGTTTTGTAAGTTCATTGAACTTGCTCACCCACAATGTTGAGCTCTTCAACTCAATCAGCTGCATTTCCATATGTGCCCAACCACTCTATCAGAGCCAAATAAATTTCATGTCCGTCAAAGCTGGTTTGATCAAGGAAGAAAACACTGCGCTATGGACTTGTTTCATACCTGAACATTCCGACATTCCATGGTAGTAAACTGAACATTCTATCATTGAAATGCATTGGATTTATGCCCCTTTCTGACTTGAAAAAAATGGGTAATAACATTTAAAACATGTCTAAATTCACTTTCTTTCAAATAATACACATTTGAAGCACACAAATTAGTAGGTCCCGAATAGATAGAAGCTTCATACACATAAATGTAAAACCACTTTTATCTATTCAGGACTTCCAAATTTGTGGGCTTCAAATGTGTATTATTTGAAAGAAAGTGAATTTAGACAGGTTTTCAATGTTATTACCCATTTTTTTCAAGTCAGAAAGACGCATAAATCCAATGCATTTCAATGATAGAATGTTCAGTTTACTACCATGGAATGTCGGAATGTTCAGGTGTGAAACAAGTCCATAGCCTACTTCTGAAAGTCCCCAAAGCGCTCTGCGAACTCTGACTGAAGCTGGCGCGTATTCGCAGATATGTGTCAATGTGGTTGGAAGTAGCCTAAACTCCCTTGTGTGTCTGAAATAACGTTCCTATCTGCCTGATCTTTGAAAGTCTTTTCGCGATTTGTCTCGTAATGACGTCTAACATTGTATGTTCGACAAGCAACACTTTCAAAACATAAGTGCACACAGCACAAATATTCTGCGGTCCAGGAAGGGTGGAAGGCCCGACCTGTCGGCTTCTTTGCCATCTTAGAAATGCATCAATGGGGTACATCTAGTGGGAAAGATAAATATGGAGAGGGTTGCGCTATTGCTGCATAGTGATTTTTTAAGGTCAATGACATTTCATCATATGTCTGAACATTTTTAATGTATTAAATGATTAGGGTAGTGCAATGTCCGCATGCCACAGGGTTGCCGACCCCTAGTTTAGATGGAGCTAGAGAATTTGTTTTTTTTTCTGAATTAGTCTGAATTCATGTACTTCCAGAATGACGTGACAATTCCACGAAATTTGACTTTAAAAAAGTTGACGGATACAGATGTATGATGTTTTTTTTTATTATTTAATGGAAATTTCTGCATATCTGCTGGAATTCATTAACTCAAAATTTCCAGGTAGTTGTAGTGCTGATTGGTATTAAATTAGCAAACTTAGTTAAAAAAGAGTTATTTTAGAGTGTCAATGGCATGATCTTTGACACTATCCACATTCTGTCATAATTGTTCTGTCAGTAAAAGGATGACTGCTTATCTTCTGATAACTGAACATTTCTCTTTATATGCTTATGATTACTGTAGTAACCAGCAGCAACCATGGGGGATGCGGACATGGCCATTTATGGCAAGGCTGCCATTTACCTCCGTAAGCCTGAGAAGGAGAGAATTGAGGCCCAGACCAAGCCCTTTGATGCAAAATCAGCTTGTTATGTGGTTGACAAGGACGATTTGTACCTGAAGGCTACAATCAAAAAGAGGGATGGTGGCAAAGTCACTGTTGAAGTCCTTGACACTAAAGAGGTATGATGCAGCATGACATTAAATTTATTGTTTTGCCTATTTATTTTTTGTACTAGGCTATAGCATGGCACTATGTTGTTTTAGATCTTTATATTTTCAAATATTTTGTTATACCTTTTCGGGGAATAACTCAATCTTAAATATAGCTGCAAGCAGTGATGAAGGGCCAAGCAGTGCTTTGTTGAGTTTGTCGCAGGGTCGCCTTTGTCGCACAAGCCCCCAAGCATCACTACCAAGCTCCTCATCACAATTCAACATTCTCTCACCCCCAAAAAGCGCATTGAGCATGTTTCAGACAGTGTCAGCCTAGGCACAAGGACCCAGCAGTGCCCAGTGACCCCAGCACCCCTGCACCCCCAGTGAACAATGCCTACTAAGTGTCGTCCAGTGTCCATTACACAAAACATTGACTGAACTCAGGATGTGGTCATGAGTCCAAGTACTAAGTTTGGTTACGATACGTGGAAGCATTGCTGAGATCTGAGCTCACTTCCTGAAAAATTATTTTCACTTTCCAAACAATCCAAGATAGCGTCATTCCCAGTGTTGGGCACGTTACTTTTAAAAAGTAATTAATTACAATTACTAGTTACTTCTCCAAAAAAGTAACTCAATTAGTAACTCCGTTACTCCGTGGCAAAAGTAATTAATTACTAGGGAAAGTAATTTAATCAATTACTGCATGATATTTAAGAAGAATTTGCCCCCTCCCCTTATCATTGGACATAAAATCAACTGGATTTTCAATAATTTATTTGTTATACACCAGCTTTAATATCAAGAAAATATAGGTTGGCATATTTTTTTTGGAGATACCTAGTTATGCAGCATGTTATTAGGTTAGAAGTATCTTTTAATATTTCTGGAAATTGTTTGCTCTGGGTTAGTAATTAATTGAATTATATTAATACCAGGCTATTTTGAGCACTGTTTATTAAACAGGGATGAAATAGTCTCAAACTTCCAGTGCACTGCATTGTTGTCTGAGATGACCATAGGGCTAATGCAGGAGGGACAAGTTTGACATAGGTTAGCAAAGTCACAAATGGCCGGTGAACACCTTGAGGAGCTTGGAGACATTATAGAAGTTTGGAGATGATCACGTTTGAAATCGGTAGGATCTCACTCTGTTCTAATTTGGCATATCGTTTGAGTTTATCAGACATGACCCAAGTGAAGGAAGAGGAACTGTATCATATTATTTTTGATGTAATGTAATCGAACTATTTAACACACCGAAATATCAGTATCAGCGTTGCAAACCTTTGATCTTGCCGTTTCGATTGATGCGCCCGATAGACGTTTCTCTGGGATGAGAACTCCGCTGTATAGAGCTCTTGCGTTGGGTGCATGCACTGGCCTGAATTTGAAAAGAAAGTGCGATCTCCTTTATCCTGCTGAGCGCGACCAATGCACCTGTGTCGGACGCATATGGATAGTAACGCGGATGGATAGTAACGTGTAGCGTTACATGGGCAGTAACGGAAAGGGCGTTATGAATATGGAAACAGTAATTTATTTGATTACTCGTTACTGAAAAAAGTAACTGCGTTAGTAACTCCGTTATACTCTAACGCCGTTATTCCCAACACTGGTCATTCCAATATGGCGGACAGTGATGTCATTGAGTGTGTTGGAATGGGCGTGGTCTAAGGATTCCAAGGATACTAGTTATGTAAAGCTAACTTGTAGGAATGCATTTTTGTGTGAGTGGTCAGGGCCAGGTCTAGGGTCCACACACCAAGTTTGGTTAGAATATATCGAAGAAAGGCCAAGATCTGTGGTCACTTCCTGTTTGACGGCTTCGCTGTCAAATTTGATTGGCTCTTGTGGCCGAACGCTTTTGAACCCGAAGACAATTTCCTATAGGTTTTGTGAGGCGTGGTCTGAAGACCCTGTACTGGTATACCAAGTTTAATCAAATTCAGACAAAGTATGGATCCGCTGAAAAATTTGTTTAACTTTTTACACAATCCAAGATGGCGGAAAGTGATGGGCATGGTCCAAAGACTTTAACAGTACTGGTTGCTCGAAGATGGGTTGCACGAGTCAAAAGTTGACATTTCGCACTTTTCACTTTAACCAGGCTTTGGTGCTAGAGGTTGTGTGATGGGACCCTGAAACTTGGTCAGAATGATCATGGGCGTGTCCCCAATCAGTTTGCCATTTTCCCGCAAGTGGTTCTAGGGGCTGCCATAGACTTCAATGGCAGAGGAATAATAAGAAAAGGTAGAAACACTAAGGGTGCCTCGCAGCTACGCTGCTTGGCCCCCAATAATGAAAGTTTGATATAACTTAGTGTTCTTCTTGTATAATGAATGAATGATGAATGAATGAATGAGTACACTGTGAACTCCTGACTGTTCCCAATTATGTTGGTTCCCCATCTTGGTGTAATGTAACCTGTTAATGTTACAAAGATTTGGATGTACAGTAAATGAAAAAACTATCTAATAGAACATTTACAAAAATGGAAGGGGTGTATTCACGGTTGAGATATACTGAATCTAAATGTATGTCTTTCATTTAAATTTCTTTTGTCTCATGTTTTAGGAAAGGATAATGGTTTGATGTGCGCTTTATACTGTATGTCTTTCATTACATTTTATTTTATCTCTTGACATTAAGGAAAGGACAGTGAAGGAGGAGGATGTCACCCCCATGAATCCTCCCAAGTTTGATAAAATTGAGGACATGGCCATGATGACCCACCTCAATGAAGCTGCTGTGTTGTATAACCTCAAAGAGCGTTATGCAGCATGGATGATCTATGTAAGCTCTTTTCCAGTACAAATGTTTACAAATTGACATCAGTCAGTGGCAGAAAACGACTCTTTTTGTCCCTCTTTCATGCAGACCTACTCTGGGCTTTTCTGCGCCACTGTGAACCCCTACAAGTGGCTCCCAGTGTACGATGCAGAAGTGGTGTCTGCCTACAGAGGCAAGAAGCGCATGGAGGCCCCACCCCACATCTTCTCTGTCTCTGACAATGCCTACCAGTTCATGCTCCAAGGTAAGCTTTTAATCTAAGCCAATTTGTACATTTATTTTTCATACCATGATTAAATGATAAATTTGTCTACAAAATCAAACTCCATGTTGTCTTTCAGACAGGGAAAATCAGTCTGTTCTGATCACGTAAGTGATAACAAACTAATATCTTTTAGAAAGTTTTGTAATCTTATTAGACTGTTGGATAATGATGATTAAAATGATTACGTCATGTGTAATCTAGTGGAGAATCCGGTGCTGGAAAGACTGTGAACACCAAGCGTGTCATCCAGTACTTTGCAACAATTGCAGTAGGTGGTGGCAAAAAAGAGGACAAACCACAGGCAGCTGGAAAAATTCAGGTAATACAAAAATAATAATAAAATTGAAAAGAAGAACTGCTGGAAAAATGCAAATAAATACATGAAAGCTGTAGTTGACATGAATGCATATAGTATGTTGTAGGCCTTATAATATTGAAATTGTTCTGAGATAACCAAAGATCTACATAACAAAAAAGTGTATTTCATTTGCAGGGCTCTCTTGAAGACCAGATTATTGCTGCCAACCCACTGCTGGAGGCTTATGGTAATGCCAAGACTGTGAGGAATGACAACTCTTCCCGTTTTGTAAGTTGATTTCCTTCCAAAAAACTACTAGTCTGTTTACAGAATCCAAAGTTCTTGATTGGAATATTGGACACTGCTTTATTTTACACAGGGTAAATTTATCAGAATTCACTTTGGGACAAGTGGAAAACTGGCTAGTGCTGATATTGAGACTTGTAAGTATCATTATTAGCATTACACATTGTTATCTCCCTTCAGAACGCCATTCTCTTCTCTGATTGGCTGCTAGGTTTCCAGATAACTGGCTACTTTGGAAGTAGTTCCAAAAAATAACTCATCTAATAACTGATTACCGTTCCATATGAATGCCTTTCAGAATGGTAACTATAACAACAATAAGCAACCTTGTAGATCTACTTTCAACTGAAAGTAGTACCCAAACCGAACAGGTTAGCTTCTTTTAAATTTGAGTTGCATATTTCTTTTACGTTTTATACGCTTCTTCAAATATACGAGAGATAGATAGATACGGGAGATAAGCGGGATAACGACCTCCATTCTAGAGTTCTAGATTCCACCTCGCCAATTATCAATGAATAACTGATCACCTCGTTGGCCGTTATCCCTTACTTATACCACTGCTTGGTCAAATTTCCTACTGTGATGTGCTTTTTAGAACATGGATCTTTGGATTTAGCGCTTGACAACGGGAGATGGAATTAACGACTGACTTAGCAACTGTACATTAGAACTAGTAACGGCAGTTATCTTGGTAAGTTTTGATTGAGGCAATGTGTGGCGAAAAGAAGTAGGTCTGCAAACTATCTTGTCTTCAGCCATCAGCTAGCCACCTAGCCATCAAAACGAGCATATTGTTAGCCAAACGGCATAGCTCAAAAGTGGCAACAGTGGTATAAGTGGGATAATGAACTTCACAGCGTCCAGATATAGAAAAATACACACTTATCGAAGTTATGTCCACTCCGCTATGCGTCGTGGGCTTTTAGAACTTCGAAACGTGCGTTATTTTTCTATATCTGCACGTTGTGTCGTTCTTTATCCCTTACATATTTTCTATTACAAAATTCTGTTTGATTAAAATTTCCTCTCCACACACAACATGTAATGCTTACCGAACGAATGTTAACCGAACAGGTTAACTTTTTTAAATTGGAGTTGCATGTCTCTTTTATGTTTTATACGCTTCTTTAAATATACGATAAATACAAACGGTAGAGAAGCGGGATAATGGCCGATGAGGTGACCGGTTCTACAGAAATAATGGTGAGGTGGAGTTAACTCCACCAATACATTATTTCTGTTGAACCGGTTACCTCAAAGGCCTGTTCGGTTTGGGTACTATTTTCAGTTGAAAGTAGATCTACAAGGCTGCTTATTGTTGTTATAGTTACCATTCCAAAAGGCAGTCATAATGGAACAGTGATTAGTTATTAGATTAGTTATTTTTGGAACTACTTCCAAAGTAGTTATACGAGAATATTGGCCACCCATCAGCCAATCAGAGAAGAGAATTGTGCTATGAAGGGAGATAACTAGCATTTAAGCACCTTAAGTCTAGCATTTAATGGAGACAGAAATGTTCACGGGTCTTTTGGTGCATTCCATATCTCAAAATATCTTGAAACCAAAGCATGAACATGGACTGGTTTTGTGGTATATGGTGACATACACTGTAGGCCTATGCTACAGTATGTGTATATCTAAAGCGCCTTGTTAGTACATCTGCAGGAGACATGGTCATGATATACACTATAGATTCATATAAGCTATTAATCACATAGTATATTTTTGTATGGGTAAACAGATCTGCTGGAGAAGTCAAGAGTGACATTCCAGCTTCCTGATGAGAGAGGCTACCACATCTTCTACCAGATGATGACCAACCACATGCCTGAGCTAGTTGGTAAGGTCCATAGTGTCAGCTAACTGTAAATATAATATGTATTATATATTTATATAGTAACACAACTAACACAACACAATTAACTGATTGACATGCAATGCCCTCTCCAATTTCACACCCTCTACAGAGATGTCCCTCATCACAACCAACCCCTATGACTTCCCCATGTGCAGTCAGGGTCAGATTACTGTGGCCAGCATTGATGACAAAGAGGAGTTGGTGGCCACAGATGTAAGTTATTCAAAGCTTTTGTTCTTGATGACGGAAGTCATAGTAAGGATATTTTATTTAAAACATATGTGCGTCTTAAAATTTCAGACTGCAATTGACATCCTGGGCTTCAGTAATGAGGAGAAAATCACCATTTACAAGCTGACTGGTGCTGTGCTCCATCATGGAAACATGAAGTTCAAACAGAAGCAAAGAGAGGAGCAGGCTGAGCCTGATGGCACAGAGGGTAGGTTTAAAAACTAAACTGACTTGAATTACTTCGAATAATTCTTTTAAAGGAGACAATGAGGGAAATGGGAAACAATTTTGCCTCGGATTTGATAAATTCGGAGAGATGCATGGCCAAAGAGCCATCATGAAAATGTGATTGAGCTGTGCCCTTCCTCAGAGAGGGCACAATTTAGCCAAAAGGCCCCTCTCAACTAGATGTACCGCATGGCAGTACAAAATATGACCGCCGCTCAGTTCTGCACATTCTCTGCCCCAGGCATGGACTGGCCATAGGGGATACAGGGTAATACCCGGTGGGCCGACGGTCATTGTTGGGCCGAGGCTGTCATTTACTCTTAATTTTCATGAAGGATATTGGGCTAGTTTAATTAAATCTCTAATGTTCATGCAACATGTCCAACTTAGAGGGTTATTTTAGCTAGCCACAACATTATTATTATTGAATAAAATCATGGAGGGCCGCCATGGCCAAAAATGCCCAGGCCATTTTTTTGTCCCAGTCCGGACCTTGCGCTTAATAGCACCACAGCTCACCACAGGGGGGCAGCTCAAAGATGGAGTGGCCCCCGGGGACCAAACAAAATTTTTCCGTAAAAGTCTACTGGGGCTACATGCCCACCAAGTTTCATGTGCCCCGTTGTTACGGTGTCCCGGGAATCGTTGACCAAAAATTCAGGAAGTAGATGACGGGAGAAAAATAAAAGGAAAAAAAAAAAAAACCTTTGACAATCATTATTGGTGCGTTTCCACTACGGGGTAAAACCCCGGTGTCTGGGGTAAAGCCTCAGGCTTTTCCCGTTTCCACTGTCAGGGCCAGACCAGGGCCGGGGCTCAAATGGCCTCAGGCCGGCCCCAGAGTTGACCAGGGCCAAACCGGGGCCAAACTGGGGCTTTTGGAATGGAACATGATGCAATAATAAAACTGAAGAATTTTAAAAACGTTCAGGTAGCATTTGTTTAGTGTTGCCTAGCAACATAAATGGTTTAGCTTGTGCTACTGTCGCTAAGCAAGTTTAAAAGTTCTTAGCATTGTGATGAAAACCCCCGGTGCTTTAGCTAATGGAAACGCAACTCTGGGGCCAAACTCAGGTGTTTGAGCCCGGGGAAAAGGCCCCGTAGTGGAAACACACCATATATGACCGCTACGCTAGCGGCAGTCATAATAATACCAGAGATCATAGAATACTGAGCAAGATAAAGCATCATAATACATTTCAATGGGAGCAAACTGGAATACTTCCTGTCTGCATAAATGCATTACATCACAATAGTTCTATCAGCCAATGAGAGCTCAACTTTGTCTGCATAAAGGGGGATTTCCCCCCCCCCCCCCTTGCAAAAATAGAACCAGGAATTTAACAAACGTTGAGACCTCTCGCTCCGCTTCAACACTCTCTGATAATACCATCACAATTCATAGTTTGCAGTGACGTCAATCGAACGGGTACCTGGCGGGCAGAGGGCTTCGTTCTGCTATCAGAGAACTGTGTAACGTTAACAGTAACCGTACGTTTGCGCTCCATACCAGTTTATAAAATTATCAACCATCTCGCCCGTCTATTGGCATAGACATGGTAAACAGAAAAATACGACTGTGCTTACAGTAGCTTTGTCGTCTTTTTTGTTAAATCAGCATCCTGCCGACTGCATTGGCAGCAGCGCGGTGAAGTTAGTTAGCAGGACGTATGATATTGGCAGCACCCAATTAACGTTAAACCCTCACGTAATGATTCATGTAACAAGAGCCAAAAAGTTGCTCAAACAACGAAACTTCGGAGAAAACATGATGATGTTATCCACTTCCTTAGCCTACTTTATGTAGTAGCCACAGATAGTTAAATATCCTACTCTTCCCTCCTCACCTTCTGAACTCGAAAAGCTAACGGAGACAGGGGGAGCTAAGCGGTCGTTGCCGTAGTTATTACTATCTGGCACCAAAGTCCCACGGCATGTTAGTTGAACGTACATTAAATTAGGGCTGGGCGATATTCCGGTATTACGACTACGATACGATATGTTTTTGATATCGGATTGTAATTAATAATATCGTCATATCGGTGTCATCTTAATGTTGGACCATTTTATCAAAATCCACTCGCTCTATTGTGTTTTGACCCGTCACTGCCGCAGCCAGAGCCAGTTCTCTCACGTTGCTCAACAGCGCCCCTTTCATAATGCACGTGCTGCCAAATTGCAATTGCACCCTTTCAGTTCAAACACGGCGGAGACAGTAGAAGAAGCAGAGCTTGCATCAAAGAAAAAGATCATTGTCTCGCTTATATTTCCGCCATTCTAACGTTTCAGTAGGTCCTGTGTTTGTAGCCTATTAGCCTACTTGAAGTAGGCCTACTGCTAACTCATGCCTACACACGCACTTACACACAGGTGTATGCGTTTAGTCTGCTCTGTTGCTCCGAAGTTTAGTGTAACTCCGATGTCAGTGAAAACAAATATTTTACCGACGCAATCATAGACGTTAACTCGCATGTTCGATATTTAGGTTGTTAATTAGCTAGATGATTAATGTTGTTGCTTAGAAATCTCTTCTCTTGAACGGAATACCCCGCAAATATCAGTTTCAAAATTACAGCGCGAGTGAGAGAGGACGGTGAAACAGTTCGGAGCGCAACTGAGAGAGAGAATGTTTGTGAGCGTCATTATAGCAATAGCATTGGCTATAGATATGCAGACGCATATCTGAACGTATACCCTCTGCCTCTCTCTCATCTTCAAATCACTTCGTCGCACTGAGAGCTTTTTGCAGGGCAATATGGCAAAATGCATTTTAAAGGTATGCTCATGCAATGTAGGTCTACTCATGTAGGCCTAGATCATAATGCCATATTTTCATTGATCCTGTTTAAAGTATAGGCCTAGTAGGCTATAATTTAAAGGGCCACCATCCAATTTTTTTTTTTTTTTTTTTGTAAACTAGGTACATAAAAGACAACATCTGTCTGGCACTACTTGAACATGTTAATGATTTCTGATAGCAAAAATTATATCAATATCATGCTACAACTATTATTTATTATTTATTTATTTTTTGAATTGGTATTCACCTCCACCAATCCATGTTGAACAGGACGAAAATTAAATAATAATAAATGTTAAATGTTGCAGAGCTGTTGGCCCGTTTCACCCTTCGTCGTTAAAATATCGATATATATCGTATATCGCCCCTTGGCCCCAAAATATCGGGATATCAGTTTTGGCTCATATCGCCCAGCCCTACATTAAATCACAGATAGGCCTATTACACCAGAGAATGCCGAGGAAAACAGCAATACAAACACCAAATAAATGACAGCTTGCTCATCCCATAGTTTACATCAAGTTTAACCTGGTCCAACCGCTAACGTTAGCTTTCAATTTCAGCCTACCTTTTGACATCAAAATAATCCTAATTTTCGGACTTCTTCATATCTTGTTCATTTCAGGTGGCAAGTGTAATCCAATAGTTGGTCCAGTACATAATAATGCAACAGTTAAGTGAACATAACTAAAACCAGCTGGGTCTGGAAGTTAATTTAAACATTAATCTGGACGCCTTGAGAGAGATGTGCAGCCGACCTAAGCAGCGCTGCTAACTGGCCTTATTTCAGTAAGCTAATATTTTGAATAGGATATTTGATAATGCGATATATATGCTAGGGTTAATTACTGACCATTTTGCTGAAATTAATCACTGACATATTCACGTAAACCATACATTTTATTTTGATTTCAAGTATCAGTGGTAAAAATACTGGGAAGTGGGCAGTGGAGGGAATGTTTTTTGCCCGCCAGTCCCATACGTCATAGTAGCCGGAATCTTCAGGTGAAAACTATGAATACTATAAGTGTTAACCGGACTTGCAAAATTGAACTCAAGCTTTTGTTTGTAAATGAAATTTTAATATATTCTGAAGTATTTCAACATCAAATGTCCAAAAAAATATCATATATTGGCAAAATCACGAATTCACTGTAACAATGTTTTATTATTTATAGATGCTGACAAAGTTGCTTACCTCTTGGGATTGAATTCTGCTGATATGCTGAAGGGTTTGTGTTACCCAAGAGTGAAGGTCGGAAATGAATTTGTCACCAAGGGTCAGACTGTGCCACAGGTATTTTTTTTCTCCCAATAAAAGATGTAGTTTAGTGTTGATTATGCATTTTCAGTCATCATAAATGGTCACCATTGACAACCGGTCACCGTGACAACTGAGACTAATACTTTGGCATCTTGTTTACTTGTAGGTCAATAACTCAGTTATGGCCTTGGCCAAGTCTATCTATGAGAGGATGTTCTTATGGATGGTCATCCGTATCAACCAGATGTTGGACACAAAGCAGCCAAGGCAGTTCTTTATTGGTGTGCTGGATATTGCTGGCTTTGAGATTTTCGATGTGAGGATAACATTTATTAAATAAAAAGTGTATTTTCCAATTATATTCACATTTAAATGAAATTATTAGCTGTCCATTCTCAAATAATATTACTTCTCCGCACACAGTACAACAGCATGGAACAGCTGTGCATCAACTTCACTAACGAGAAACTGCAACAGTTCTTCAACCATCACATGTTTGTTCTGGAGCAAGAGGAGTACAAGAAAGAGGGCATTGAATGGGCGTTCATTGACTTTGGCATGGACTTGGCCGCTTGTATTGAGCTTATTGAGAAGGTCCATTTTGATCAATGATACAAACCTACTCTGTAGTGCTATAACTGTATACAGTTTATTGATGCCCAGTTTTTAACCTTAGTAACATCATTGTTTTAAACAGCCCATGGGTATCTTTGCCATCCTTGAAGAGGAGTGCATGTTCCCCAAGGCCTCTGACACCACTTTCAAGAACAAGCTGTATGACCAGCATCTTGGCAAGAACAATGCCTTCCAGAAGCCCAAGCCTGCCAAAGGCAAGGCTGAGGCCCACTTCTCCCTGGTGCACTATGCTGGTACTGTGGACTACAACGTTGCTGGCTGGCTGGACAAGAACAAGGATCCACTGAACGAGTCTGTGGTGCAGCTATACCAGAAGTCAGGAGTGAAACTGCTGCCTATTCTTTATCCACCTGTTGTTGAGGGTATAACTATTTTTAAATATCGGAACTAATACAAAAATGTCTACTGTAACAATTTCTAATTGATTAAATTATTAAATTAATCATTGTATGTCAACAGAGAGTGGTGGTGGTGGTAAGAAGGGTGGTAAGAAGAAGGGTGGTTCAATGCAGACTGTGTCCTCTCAGTTCAGAGTATGTATACCTAGCCACTAAAAAACAAGTGAATCAATCAATTTACTTTTTATAAAATAATAACACAGCATTACTCTCTACAGGAGAACCTGGGTAAACTGATGACCAACTTGAGAAGCACCCATCCTCACTTTGTGCGTTGCCTGATTCCAAATGAAATTAAGAAACCAGGTAAATGGCTTTAGGTGGAGAATGTGTCCTGTAATTGCACATGTACAATGTGTAGGGTTGATTTATATTTACAAAAATATATGGCTTTTTTGACAGGCCTTATGCAGAACTTCCTGGTCATCCACCAACTCAGGTGCAATGGTGTGCTGGAGGGTATCAGAATCTGCAGAAAGGGTTTCCCAAGCAGAATCCTCTATGGTGACTTCAAGCAGAGGTATAGTGGTAAAGCAAAACACTGAGGGGAGAGGGGGTAGTAGGTTATGTGCCAGTAACAACAACAACCAAAAAACATTCTTTCTATTCTGCAGATACAAAGTGCTAAATGCCAGTGTTATCCCTGAGGGTCAGTTCATTGACAACAAGAAAGCATCAGAGAAGCTCTTGGGATCAATTGACGTTGATCACACCCAGTACAAGTTTGGACACACTAAGGTAAAATCCTGACAGCAAATCTGTAACTCAAGATGAGTCATGCTTCTTTCTGAATGTTGCTCACATAGGTTTTAATTATTCTACCTCAAAGGTGTTCTTCAAAGCTGGTCTTCTGGGTACCCTTGAGGAGATGAGAGATGAAAAACTGGCAGCCTTGGTCACAATGACTCAGGCCCTTTGCCGTGCATATCTGATGAGGAGGGAATTCGTCAAGATGATGGAGAGGAGGTTATTTGCAAACACTGAAATAATTAGAAATGTCTGGAAATTCACTGTTGTTGACATTTACACCATTTCAAAAATAATAATAAAAAAAAAACATTGTAAGCACAATGCTTGTTGTATATGAGCCCAAGCTATTATCTACTGTATTTACTAATAAGCCATTTAAAATGTAAAATTCAATTCATAGGTCGTCAATCTACACAATCCAGTGGAATATCCGCTCCTTCATGAATGTCAAGCATTGGCCATGGATGAAGGTTTACTACAAGATCAAGCCTCTGCTGAAGAGTGCAGAGACAGAAAAAGAGCTTGCTAACATGAAGGAAGAATTTGAAAAAATCAAGGAGAATTATGCAAAATCTGAGGCCAAGAAAAAAGAACTGGAGGAGAAGATGGTTGCTCTTGTGCAAGAAAGGAATGACCTTTCGCTCCAAGTGTCATCAGTATGTTTTCATTTTAACAGTTTCCCTTATGCACATTTGTACATATTTTTTTGGTCATGTCCCCTGATGTACTTGGAAATGTGTGTAAACTAGTGTTTCATTACGTAAATAAGCTTTCTTCTTTTTGTCATATTTATCATAGGGCTCTGAAAGTCTGTCAGATGCTGAGGAGAGGTGTGAGGGTCTGATCAAGAGTAAGATTCAGCTTGAGGCCAGACTCAAAGAGACCTCTGAGAGACTGGAAGATGAGGAGGAAATCAATGCTGAGCTGACTGCCAAGAAGAGGAAACTGGAGGATGAGTGCTCTGAGCTCAAGAAAGACATTGATGATCTGGAGCTGACCTTGGCCAAAGTGGAGAAAGAGAAACATGCAACAGAGAATAAGGTTGGGAAATTCCTGTAAAGGCAGAAAACAAAAATGTATGTCTGTGGACGAAAACCAGGGGGGTATTCCATCAATCAAGCTATTCGCTAAGCCGCGCTAATTTGGGCAAGCCACGCTAGTTTTAGTGTGAGTTCAGTTCCATTACTCTCGCTAACAGTAATCTCAGCTGAGTTGTTAGGGTAACATATGCTCCCAAACTAACATTTCCGAAACATGGTTACGATGATCTTAAGCTTAAGTAGTTCGCAGGTTCACACGTAAGACCATCTTAACACTTTCGGACCATTTCCCGAAATGTTCGTTGCTTAAGATGATTTGTGAGATCACTCCCAGATCTACGTGTGATCTAGAGTAATCGTAGACCGCTAAGATGATCTTAACCAGAAAGAATTGGGCTACTCAGTGGAGACATCCAGAGGATATGAGGTGAAAACAGGCCAAGTAGACCTACGCCATCATGTTGCTTTGACAGTTTTGTTGTACAAAGATAGGCCAGCTTCATAAAAATAACAAATAATTGTTGAGTGTTAATAGCCTACATTGCCATAAGAATTTTAGCCTAGAGAGACGGCAACGCGTTAATGCTCACATCAGCCAGTCACAACCGTGAATCTTTTGACGCTGTGTTTTGATAGGACAACGTTGGCTACCGCTCGCTGCAGAGCGTTGAAACTTTTGCCGGATGACGTGCCAGCGGCAGCCAGCGTTGTCCTATCAAGTGCCAGCGGCAGCCAGCGTTGTCCTATCAAAACACAGCGTCAAAAGATTCACGGTAGTGACTGGCTGATGTGAGCGTTAACGCCGAGCGTTGCCGTCGGCCTGCCGCCCCCGTCTGAATGGTCTGTTATGTCAAAGTTGACGCTACTTTAAACGAGGCTTAATCACATAAACGCCGATATCATTAACGACTTTGCAGGAATACCCCCCAGGGTTACTGATTTACACTCTATGAACAGGTCAAAAACCTCACTGAGGAAATGGCCTCTCAGGATGAGTCCATTGCTAAGCTGACCAAGGAGAAGAAAGGTCTCCAAGAGGCCCACCAGCAGACCCTTGATGACCTTCAGGCAGAGGAAGACAAAGTCAACACTCTGACCAAATCCAAGACCAAGCTTGAACAGCAAGTGGATGATGTGAGTTATGATTCTAGTGTCCGAAACTGCCAAGGGATGAAGGGTTTGTACAGGATAAAGTAATTAACTAATTAAATTCACAGCTTGAGGGTTCATTGGAGCAAGAGAAGAAGCTTCGCATGGACCTTGAGAGAGCCAAGAGAAAGCTTGAGGGTGACCTGAAGTTGTCCCAGGAGAACATAATGGATCTTGAGAATGACAAGCAGCAATCCGAGGAGAAACTGAAGAAGTAATGTACAATTCCTTTGAGCAATTCCTTAGAAATACTGTAATTTCCAGAACCATTACAATGTATACCACCAAATATTGTTTTGATTTACAACGAAATAGGAAGGACTTTGAGACAAGCCAGCTTCTCAGTAAGATTGAAGATGAACAGTCCCTGGGAGCACAGCTGCAAAAGAAGATCAAAGAGCTTCAGGTATAATATTAATTTCTTGCAAAAAAACAAAACAAAAATGGTTTTCAGAAGCTTCTCTTTTCAACAATATGTTGTATTATTCACTAATAGGCCCGCATTGAGGAATTGGAGGAAGAGATTGAGGCTGAGCGCGCGGCTCGTGCCAAGGTGGAGAAGCAGAGAGCTGATCTCTCCAGGGAACTTGAGGAGATCAGTGAGAGGCTTGAGGAGGCTGGTGGTGCCACTGCTGCTCAAATTGAGATGAACAAGAAGCGTGAGGCTGAGTTCCAGAAGCTGCGCCGTGACCTTGAAGAGTCCACCCTGCAGCATGAAGCAACTGCAGCAGCTCTCCGCAAGAAGCAGGCTGATAGCGTAGCTGAGCTTGGAGAGCAGATTGACAACCTCCAGCGTGTCAAGCAGAAGCTTGAGAAGGAGAAGAGTGAATATAAGATGGAGATTGATGATCTTTCCAGCAACATGGAGGCTGTTGCCAAAGCTAAGGTTGAAGAGATGAATTAACTTACATGTGCTAGTTTATAAAAACATCCTTTGTATTCCATAGAGCTAAGTTCTTGTTACTCATATATTTTCATAGGCAAATCTTGAAAAGATGTGCCGCACTCTTGAGGACCAACTCGGTGAAGTCAAGGCTAAGAGTGATGAGGGTGTTCGCCAGGTCAATGACCTCAGTGGTCAAAGAGCAAGACTTCAGACTGAAAATGGTACAGAATACAGGTCTTACAGAATACAATGATATATCATCTGTAATTTCTGAAAAGAAATGAATGGTAAAACCCCAAATATTTTTCAGGTGAACTTGGACGTCAGGTTGAGGAGAAAGATGCCCTAGTTTCTCAGCTGACCAGAAGTAAACAGGCATTTACACAGCAAATAGAGGAACTGAAGAGGCACATTGAAGAGGAGGTCAAGGTAAAAAAGAAAAAAAAAAAAAAAAAAAATCATGATTTATTAACAGGGAACTCACATTGGAGACATGTATTGTGTACTTAAGACAATAAATACTATTCCACAAACAGGCCAAGAATGCCCTGGCCCATGCTGTTCAGTCAGCTCGCCATGACTGTGACCTCCTGAGGGAGCAGTTTGAGGAAGAGCAGGAAGCAAAGGCTGAGCTACAGCGTGGCATGTCCAAGGCCAACAGTGAAGTAGCTCAGTGGAGATCTAAATATGAAACTGATGCTATCCAACGTACTGAAGAACTTGAGGAGTCCAAGTAAGTACCACCCAAATAGTATAGTATGCATCTACTGAACATTCACTGAACAGCAACGTGAAGATTAAGTATGCCGATTATTGACATGTTGGGAACTATAATATAATCTGACTCTATTCCATTACTTTATCAGGAAAAAGCTTGCCCAGCGTCTACAGGATGCTGAAGAACAAATTGAAGCTGTCAATTCCAAGTGTGCTTCTCTGGAGAAGACCAAGCAGAGACTTCAGGGTGAAGTTGAGGATCTCATGATTGATGTTGAGAGAGCCAATGCTCTAGCTGCTAATCTTGACAAGAAGCAGAGAAACTTTGATAAGGTAGGTTATTGCCCTAGACAGTTATTGCTCTATTACAAAGTGAGGACTCTTAATCCAAACTTTTTACAGATCAAATTTTCTGAATTTGATTGAATTATCTTTTGAAGTTGACTGACTGAATGGATATGTTTCTCAAAGGTTCTGGCAGAATGGAAACAAAAGTTTGAAGAAGGCCAGGCAGAGCTGGAGGGTGCCCAGAAAGAGGCTCGCTCTCTTGGCACTGAACTGTTCAAGATGAAGAACTCTTATGAAGAGGCACTAGACCATTTGGAGACTCTGAAGAGGGAGAACAAGAATCTTCAACGTAAGTTAAAGTCAACTTTTAGGCTTCATCATCAGTTTGATGGTTAAACTGCTCATTAGCGTGATTGAAGGCTCTCTTGGATACCTCTACCTGAGTTCTACTTAATCAGCAAATCACAATTCTTACATCGTCAGTCAGCATATTTCTAGTAAATTATCTTTTCTGGAGTCTATTGTTTGGTCTGAAAAGAATCTACATGGATTGAGTGAAGGGACAGGGTTGTCTGCTATGCCTGTAAAACTCAAGACATAAAAGCAGTGATAAAGAGTGTAGTAATTCCAATTACATGTTAGTACTCTTTGGAATGATAAGCGTATATTACTGTATTTATCATACTGTAATTTACATTCACAGAGGAGATCTCAGACCTGACTGAGCAGCTGGGTGAGACTGGAAAGAGCATCCATGAACTTGAGAAGGCCAAAAAGACAGTTGAGACTGAGAAGTCTGAGATCCAGACAGCCCTGGAAGAAGCTGAGGTAGACATTTTATTAAAAAAAAAAAAACACCCACATTAATCATCAATCATATACAGAATATTAACCATTGCAACACAGACATGATATTATGAGTTTATATATGTTTAAAGTGTCCCAGTAAGTTTAATTCATCTATTCATTCGGCCCATTGTTCATAATTGGTGGGAATATGCCAGACTCTGTGACAGATTCTGTACGCTCTGTCACAGTGATGCTTCAGAAGGGAAAGTATTTTCAATTACAGATGCATTGTTTTCTCATTTAGGGAACTCTTGAGCATGAGGAGTCCAAGATTCTCCGTGTCCAACTTGAGCTCAACCAGGTCAAGGGTGAGATTGACCGGAAACTTGCAGAAAAGGATGAGGAGATGGAACAGATCAAGAGGAACAGCCAGAGGGTGATTGAATCCATGCAGGGCACTCTCGACTCAGAGGTCAGGAGCAGGAATGATGCCCTCAGAGTCAAGAAGAAGATGGAGGGAGACCTCAACGAGATGGAGATTCAGCTCAGCCACGCAAACCGCCAGGCTTCTGAGTCCCAGAAACATCTGAGGACTGTCCAGGGTCAGCTCAAGGTCTGTAATATCAATGAAAAAGGTAAGATAACTGTTAACTGTTTAATAATAAATGTATGTGTAACTAATAACTTTTCTCTTCATATTTTTCTTTTAAGGATGCTCAACTGCACCTTGATGATGCTGTCAGAGGCCAAGAGGACATGAAGGAACAGGTTGCCATGGTGGAGCGCAGGAATGGCCTGATGGTGGCTGAGATTGAGGAGCTGAGATCTGCCCTGGAGCAGACAGAAAGAGGCCGCAAAGTGGCTGAGCAGGAGCTGGTTGATGTTAGTGAGCGTGTTGGCCTCCTGCATTCCCAAGTAAGGAAAGGAGTGTTAAAAAAATGAAAATTTATTCTGATCTTATACTATCTGATCTGATACCATCTTTATTTCGATTTATAGAACACAAGCCTGATTAACACCAAGAAGAAGCTTGAGTCTGACTTGGTTCAGGTCCAAGGTGAGGTTGATGACATTGTCCAGGAGTCTAAAAATGCTGAGGAGAAGGCCAAGAAGGCCATCACTGATGTAAGTAACATTATGATTTCTGTTTGAAAATTATGTGTGAATAATTAGTCATTTAAAGAACGTATATTTGTCCCCTTATTTAGGCTGCTATGATGGCAGAGGAGCTGAAGAAGGAGCAGGACACCAGTGCTCATCTAGAGAGGATGAAGAAGAACTTGGAAATCACTGTGAAGGATCTCCAGCATCGCCTGGATGAGGCTGAGAACCTGGCCATGAAGGGTGGCAAGAAACAGCTCCAGAAACTGGAGTCCAGGGTAAGCAGCATCATTTAAGATGATCCTCCACATTTGTTAAATAAATGTCCATGTGTGAATATGTTTCAAATTTTCATGTTAAGGTCCGTGAACTGGAATCTGAAGTTGAGGTTGAACAGAGACGCGGTGTTGATGCTGTCAAGGGGGTCCGCAAATACGAGAGGAGGGTCAAGGAGCTAACCTATCAGGTAGAGGACACACTCTTCACTCTCTCAAACAAAACCAGCTCGGAAAAACAGTGAAAAGCTGATTATTATAAAAGCCAAAAGCAAATTTTGCAGGCAGTTGCTTATTAGGCAAACACCACACTCATGCTGATGTCAGTTCTCTCACTGTGCAGATGTATCCATTGGCATTTTTTTGTCTACAAAGGTGTTATTAGAACACTGCCTTCATATCTCTCAAATCTACTTTCTCATATGCTCCTACTGTCCCAGACTCTTCTTATAGTTTGTGTTCAGATAACATTACTTCTAGACACTTCATGACCACAAACTGAGCTAGATAACGGCTTTTCATTTTGCGGCTCCCTGGTACTGGCATCATCTTCAAAAAAGAGGTTAAATTGAGATTTCTATTTCAATATTTCTTTTTCCTTGTCATGTGGGTTTTATACATAGGCCTATGCCAGGGATCCATTGCAAAAGAGGCTGAATGTCTCAATGGGACTCAACTGATAAACTAAAGGTGAAATATACAGTATATATGTATCATAATAATTTGATCTTTTAGGACGGGACAAATCCAGAACAAACAGTTCAATTTGACAATACACGAACATCTAGGCAACGTCACACAAAACTGTACACATAGCCGAGTGGCAGAAGCTAAATAGAACACAGGCAAAGCTCGTTGAGGAAGCATTAACGTGCAGTTTTTTTAAAAAAATAGCAGTGATCAAAATGCTTGCCTTCAGCTAAAAACGAATATTTAAATAATTACTGGTATAGCGCTTGGTTAGTTGTTGTTTACAGCTCCACCAAGTGGATGGCCATTTGAGGTAAAGTAGTACTATGTCCCACAAGTCTTTATTCCTGGTCAATTTTGAGAATTCTGTGTCCTCTATAGTACTATGTCCCATTTAAATTATAACCAATGCAGCTTCTAAAGGTTCTTTAGGATTAATAGGAGCAATAAAAGAGTATTTTTAGATTATTTGTTAGATTAACGCACAACTGAGCTCCTACAATCCAAGTGTAATTTACACTTTAACTGTAGATACCAAAATACATTATGCCTTCATTTATTTTGTTTGCTCTTTGTTTTTCATACATGGTCATTGCAAGAAACATGTCAGATATTGACTTGAATTTCCCCTTTCAAAAAAAGGCCTGATACACTTTTTTCCCCTTTAGACTGAGGAGGACAAGAAGAATCTGAACAGACTACAGGGTCTGGTTGACAAGCTGCAGTCAAAGGTCAAGGCCTATAAGAGGCAGGCTGAGGAAGCTGTAAGTAGTTTCTTATAAAACAAGAGTGGCCTTTCTAAATACAGTTATACTTGGGTTGGGTTTCTCAATTTTAAATGAAATCTGCTTGGGTATGTATTAAAACAGGAGGAACAAGCCAATGGCCACCTGTCTAGATTTAGGAAGGTGCAGCATGAGCTGGAGGAGGCTGAGGAGCGTGCTGACATTGCTGAGTCCCAAGTCAACAAGCTCAGGGCCAAGACACGCGACTCTGGAAAGGTAAATCAAATTGTTGTGATATTGCAAATGTATAATACACGCCGAAAATAAGTACTAAATTTCTTGCCACTCATGTTCTCTTTTCCAGGCCAAGGCTGAAGAGTAAACCTTCAAGGCTAGTGGCATGTTGCTAGCCTGGCATAGCCTGCCCATAATATTACTGTTCATCCGTATTCATGGGCTGGAGACGGTCTTCTGGGGAGGGGATTAGTCTGTTAACAGACAACCGGCCAATCAGTGAGGCTCAACCAGAGCTGAGCGCACTCCCCCCACCTATTTGCTTCAGGTTAAAGAACCTCCAGACCATGAATACGGATGCTAGCATGTTACTGACCTGGATATAATATCCTGCTTCAAGTAACTTTTCTGTAACAATGACCTAATAAAAGTTGACCTTATTACAGTGCACATTTGCACTGTACTGTTACCTAAAGTCTTTCCTTCTTTTCCCAACCATAATAACCACTACATGATATATGTACATTTACTAAAGGACAATCCAGGATTTTTTCAACTTTCATCATACAAACCGGATACCAAAATAGTTGAGACACTGCACAAAGTGTGAATAAAAATGGAATCCAATAATTTACAAATCTCATAAACCTATATTTTATTCACAACAGAATATACTGTAGATAACATGGCAAATGTTGAAAGTGAGACATTTTGACATATTGGCTCATTTTGAATTTTATGAGAGCTACACGTTCCAAAATAGTTGGGATGGGTAGTAATAAGAGGCCACAAAAGTAAATTGTACATTTAAGGGGGGGCTGGATGACCCATTTGCAACTTATTTGGTCAACTGGAAACATGATTGGGTATGAAAAGAGCCTCCCAGAGTGTCAGTGTCTCTCAGAAGTCAAGATGGGCAGAGGATCACCAGTTCCCTAAGTACTGTGGCAAAAAAGTAGTGGTGCAAGATCAGGAAGGAGTTTCTCAGCTAAAATTGCAAAGAGTTTGAAGGTATCAAGATTCAAGAAAAACTTTATTACATCTCACTACAGTCTAGTGATAGACTACGGGAGAGTAAGATTCTTGTGTTTTTTGCCCCTCAAGAAATAAATAATTTAAAAATAATGAATAAGTGTGAGTCAGTGGACAGCCACAGTTTTAGGCTGTGAATGCTGACTCAGTGTTCATAAGTCTTGTTGCTTGATGAAAAAAAAAACAGTTTTGAAGTCTGGTGGTTCTAGCCCTGAGACTGCGGAATCTCTTGCCAGATGGTAGTAGCTGAAACAGTCCATGATGGGGATGACTGGTAGCCTGACAGGCCATCTTGGTACAGAAGATTTTCTGTACTTGAGTCTTGAAGGGCTGGATTGGGTAGAGAAAATAATATCATGATTTGCATCATAAGAATATGAGCCTTTCAATTTGCGTTATGGATGTGACGAAAAACGGACAAACTTTTGAGAGAGCGTAGTTTTTGCTGTGAAGTGTGTGAAATTTCTAGAGAAATGTAAATATTACTACATTCATACCAAACAGGACACCTCAGTAAAGACAGAGAAAGACTTAATTTCAAATGTAAATGTAAAAAAAGTTGGTTTTCATTGGGAGACATGGCGTTATGGATGTGACGTTATGGACGTGACGTCTGGAAAAACCCTCCAAAACGATACAAAACAATTGTGAACGGTGGATTTTAACCTGTAACAAGATAAATAGTAATATAACAATGAAAAATAACTGATAGTATTGCAGCTTTGTGTGTGTTATCACCCACTTATGCCCATTATAAGCCCCTCCATAGACTTACATTATAGCTGAATAGGGTAAAAATTTTAACAAACAGATATCCTTTTGAAACTTGCTCAGTTGAATATTGACATCGAGACAATACTTTTTTGTATTGGAAGTTTTCTGAAAGAATTTGTATGTCCATGTTGGTGAGACTTAAAGTTTTAAGGTGAGGTTTACTTTTTCGTGGAATTGCCCATATATATATGGGCAATTCCAGCGTTATGGACGTGACATTTTCATGCATTATTGATGAACAAATTGCCACATAACCTCCGCAAAACTAGCAGTATTTCACAATTTTGTTCATATTCTTATGCAAACTCCATGGCTGAATATAGACAAACACAAAAATTTTATATCATGATTTACATTATAAGAATATGAGCCATTCAATTTGCGTTATGGACGTGACGAAAAACGGACAAACTTTTGAGAGAGCGTAGTTTTTGCTGTGAAGTGTGTGAAATTTTTAGAGAAATGTAAATATTACTGCATTCATACCTATCAGGACACCTAAGTAAAGACAGAAAAAGACTTAATTTCAAATGTAAATGTAAAAAAAGTTGGTTTTCATTGGAAGAAATGGCGTTATGGATGTGACGTTATGGACGTGACATCTGGAAAAACCCTCCAAAACGATACAAAACAATTGTGAACGGTGGATTTTAACCTGTAACGACAGAAATAGTAATACAACAATAAAAAATAACTGATAGCATTGCAGCTTTGTGTGTGTTATCACCCACTTATGCCCATTATAAGCCCCTCCATAGACTTACATTATAGCTGAATAGGGTAAAAAATTTAACAAACAGATATCCTTTCGAAACTTGCTCAGTTGAATATTTACATTGAGACAAGTTTTCTGAAAGTATTTGTATGTCCATGTAGGAGAGACTTAAATTTTTAAGGTGAGGTTTACTTTTTCGTGGAATTGCCCATATATATATTTTTTTTAGCTCGCAAATAACTTGTAGTATCATAATTATTGTCATTGCCTGATCTAATATTAAGTTCATCTGCAACAAAAACGAACAGTAACAACTTACTCCTTAGGCTTGAAATGATGACAACCAGTTGGGGAATATCAGGGATACATCCAAAAAACTCTCAATAACTCCATAAAACGATAGCGACTCAGTTTATTAGTTCCATTCCACAAATTTTGAATTTGCTTCAGTGTAACAAAAAAGACGGAGATCTCTGCAACTCTCTTTCGTCTCTTCTCCCTTACCCCTCAGGACGATTTGATTGGTCTGATACAAGTTAGATCTGGGCGCCTTCTTCTCTGCCGAGCCTGGCTAGACTCCTGTAGTAGTCAGGGGGTCAAAACTGATATTGTAACTTATGCGAACACTTCAGGGTAAAAGCTGACAACATACACAGTGTTAATATTTGACCCCTTAACATGAAATCTAGTCAGGTTGTCAGCCTGGAAAATGATTTTTTCTCCATTTTATGACTGTATTCTTAAAAGTGGCAAAATCGGATTTTAACTCAAAGTGCTTCCTTAATAGGCCTAGCCTACTTGCAATATTATCCAATTGATGTTCAAACCTAGCCTGACATAGCCCGACCATAATACTGCTGTTCATCCGTATTCATGGTCTGGAGGTTCTTTAACCTGACGTGATTATACTGCGGGGGGGTGAGGGAATTCACTTCTGGTTTGTAACGATTGGACAGCTCGTCTAATCATCTTCGCTTATTGGCCGGTAGACTCTTTACCGATGTAAACACGCCCCAGAGGACCGTTCCCAGACCATGAATACGGATGAACAGCAGTATTATGGTCGGGCTATGTCAGGCTAGTTCAAACCCAGACCTTTACAAAAATGTATTTCAGTATACCAAAGGAGTACTGGACCACTTTGGTCAGCCCGGTTATGTTATGAAGCCTGAAGTAATGGGTACAGTTAAGGTTATTGCAACAGGTGTTTTCACAGAATAGAACAGAACCAATGTTCTTCTATTGGCTTCAAACAAAAAACTAAAATTCTAACACCAAAGTCTCATGGCCTGACATGGCCTGTTAGAGTCAAAATTAACAGAAAACAAATACAAACAAAAACTATAAGAACCAATAATTGGAGGGTCTGCTCTGCCAGAAATGTCACCAAAAAAGTGTATGCATTTTTAGTGTAATCAGTGTGTAGTATCAGATCACTGCATACTAAACTGGGTCTTGCTGATTTTATTGTCTTAGGTGAACAATGCATTTTGTGTGTCGCTTCATCAGGTTCACTCATTCATACACTTGCCACCAACAGGTGATATAGGTGATTTGTGATGATCACATGACCTCACCCATGCAAGACACCATACAATTACCAAATCAGTTAAAACTCCAGACACACACCCAGTCTAATACACAATCCATATCGCCAGATTTAGGCTCCTATGCCAATATGTTTACATGCAATGTACAACTCCAGTGTAAAAATTAGAATCAAAGTTCATTACTAGCCCTATACAGTATCCAGAAATGGCAACAGTATCTTGGATAAACATTTGTTTCAATAATGCATCTACACATTATATTCTAGTACATCAATACATAAATACCAAAGTTTGGTCACATTTCATCATTACATCATTTGCATTTTTTGACACTGGAGTTGTATGTATACATATTGGTATAGGAGCCTAAATCTGAAGATATGGTTATTGTATTAGATTGGATGTGTGTCTGGAGTTATAATTGAATTGTTAATTGGATGGTGTCTTGCATAAATCACATATCACCTGTTAGTGGGGAGACCAAGTGTATGAATGAGTAGACCTCATGAAGCGACACATGCGAAACACGTTGTTCACCTGAGAAAATAAAATCAGCAAAACCCAGTACTGTGTGCGGTGATCTGATTCTTTTTGGATATTCCAATATGATATCAATTTTAGACAAATAACAGCCATATGTCATGCTTTTCACCAAACTGTATGTTTATATGCCAGTAATCTACAGAAAAGTTAATAAAACTGCAATCAACAGGCTCCGAGCCTCAATGGAATTATAGTCTACTCTGAAATGTCAGAATGATACTGGATATTTTAAATAGTCGGCCGCACAGAAAATCCATATAGAACTACTTTCTCTTCTGCACTGTTCACCTTGAACACCACAAACATCAAGTACAACTCAAATCATGCCATATGCATGTATATTGATGATACTCCAATTATTGGGTATCTGAAAGATGGACAGGAAGAGGGAGTACAGGAGCCTTGTGGTAGACTTTGTGGGATGGTGTAGGACTAACCAGCTCTCGTCTCAGGGCCTGTGTTGTCCAAGTGGTACCAAGTTTGACGCAAAGCTTGAATAGATCACCGGATCTGTGTAAAGTCCCCTTTTGCTTCAAAAGCGCCACCATTATCCCGAGAAACCCTCCATCATGGGATTGAATGATTACTGACCTGTGTCCTAAGTCCAATGAATGTCTAGTAATGCCAAATCTCAAAAACATCACAAGTCACCAGTTGGATCCCCTATAGTTTGCCAACAGGAAAGTGGGAGTGCATAATGCAGTGAACATGGCTGCTATTCAATCTACTACACATTGAGCAGACGTGCCTATGCTACCATGTCGTTTGTGGAGTTACCATACCTAAAATCCTTACCAATCCTTACCATCAGCTCATAGTATCTCCTGCCATCAGCCAGTGGATCTCCATCTTCCTGACTGACAGGAGTCAACATAAGCAGCTGGGAGATATCATATCTGGAACAATGACAACCATCACTATGTGTCTTTGCCCTACTGCTGTTCTCCCTCTACACAAATACCTCTAAAGACCCAGCTGTCAAACTCCCACAATGTGCAGACCATATCAACATCATTGGGCTCATCCAGGATAGTGATGAGTGTATCGCCATGTGGATGGATGATAAGTTGGTGATTTGATGCCGACAATACAACCTAGAACTCAACATTCTAGCAGTGTACCTCTGGCATGAACCACTAGTGGGCCGTGTGTGTCAGGCGGGGCACAAGACATGTCCTTGCGATTAAACAGTGGACTCTCAAGTTTCTGGGATCCATCATTTTCGAGATGCTGAAGTGGGAAAATGGCTTCAACAGTAATTCTCAAAAAGGCCTATTAGAGTAGCCTGGCAGGCCCTCGCACTGACACTGACCACTGGCCAGCTGCTGATCGGGCAGGACTTCTGAATTCCCCAAAACGGGGGAACTGCCCCCCCTTGATCGATAAACCAATCAACTTTGAGCAGCACCAACGGCTCTCAGTCCTGTTCAAGCAATTCCCTTCGTGTCACATACGTCAGAGGAAAGAGTGGTGTGATTGGTTTTGCTTCAGCACAGCATTTTCTAACATCGACCAGTGGCAAACCGAGACATTTGAGGGAGGCGGGTCAACCATGCGCTTTGAGAAACTTTGTTACACGGGCTCTTGGTCAGACCAGTCTCGTAGAGCTTTGAAAGTCGATGGCAATCAGGCTACTATTAGAGGTACTTTCTATGAAACTTCTACAACTTCCAGATTACTAGCACATTAGTCTGGCTCCTTAACTACTATGCTAGCACTGGCCCACATGGCTTACCACAAGAGCTATTGGCCATCTTCTACACTGCTACTCATCCATCACAGTGTGGATTGGGGCAGCCACTAAAGAGGACAAGCATTGATATTTCTAGCAGAGCAGACCCTCCAATTATTGGTTCTTAGGGTCAAAGTTAACAGAAAAAAGAAAAGTAAAAATGACCAAACAGTTATTTTACAGGGTGGCCGCGGGGTCTTAAAAGTCTTAAAAAAGTCTTAAATAAATGTTCCAAAATGAAGGCCTTAAAAAGTCTTAAAGTATAAGCTTCAGGTTAACCATTACAACCAATAATTGTGTACACAAAGCATTCAATATGAATATGTCAAAACCTTTTTGTCTGAAAATGAGTAAAAAATACATTTATTGTGGTTTAAGCAAAGGTGTCATGCTTGGTAATGTAAATGGTTGGTGACGTCACTAACGGGAGTCGTAGTAATCCACTCTGGTTAACCGTCACGGACTACAATGGCCGCATATATGTAGGACGTGAAATAAACATATTTCTGCCATTTCCAGGCGTGCCAACATACATTTCAGTAAGTCTATTTTATTTCCATTACTTTATATTTCTTAAGTACCGCGAATATTGCTCTATTGGTGTAGAAAAAAATATCAAAACTGCTTTGAACTTCAGGCGCTTCTCCTCATCGCTCCGGACACATCACTGACACAATGTTACAAAGTGAAAGGTCACGGTCCTGACATATCGTTATGAAGTGCAAGATACAGCCATAAATTAGGATACAAAGATACAAAATGACAGTGGACTATTAGTCTACATGTAAGACTACCTTAGTTAAAGACTATGAAATTATATTTACCAAAAGGGCAATTTCATACACGTATTTATAGGCTATCTTCCACGGCGCTCATGCTCGATATAGGCTATACCGGCTTTGCCTCAATGAGCTTCAGGTTAGTTGGTCAGATAGAAAATTCATCTGTAAATATTATAATTGTATTTCGCAGGCCAACATGACACTATGATGAACATTTAGTTCCTTCCCCGACCCGACTCTCGCTATAATCCCCGAAAATTTTAAACATGGAGAATCAATAGCTGAGGTTCCTTATGAAGATCCCAATTTTCTATACGGACCGCTGGCGTATGATTAGGAGCCCGCAACCGCAAGACGTGAGAGAGGGGGGTTGTAGTAAGAAACCATGCCCCTCAAAGAGCAATTGACTGAAGAGTAAGGCAGGTGTCCTGGGGCCATATTACAGAAAAAATCCTAACAGCGCATTATTTTTAACGTTAACAAGGGACTGGTAGGCTCCGAAATAGGTCGTTTCGCATGAAGTCAACAAACGAAATCGATACTGGCTGTTAGCTGCTCACAAGACTCACACACTTGAAACATAAATAACATGAGACTTTCAGCCATGCATGATGCAAAAGGAAAATACGTTTCTGCCTGCAGTTGCCTATTTATTTATTTTGTTTAAACCCATCCCTCCGAAGGCTTCATCTTATGGAGGCGCACGAGTAGGAGAAACTTTCATTCAACCTAGCGTTACCCATATTGGGCCATTGCCACTACACGAAGTTAATAAACCAAAACAACAAAACATCGTCGCTGATACCTTTGGAGAAAAGGCCAGATTTGACCACTTTACTTTCTCTCTGTCACGTAGACCCAACCGAAAATCATACTCGACTGCACCCATCATTACATCTTTTCAAGCTTGCAACCTCGTTGGTGAGAGGAGCTAATCGGCCTTTCCCGTAGATTATTGCTATTAGGAAATGGCAAAATCTCACTGCATTGTAGCCTAGGTTGAAAGTGCATTAAAATGCAGATGGGGCTACCAAAGAATGATGAGGAAAATTACAATAAATACCCAACAAGTTACCTCTTGATCTCATAGCGTACACAACCCTGGGCCAATTAGCCGCTAGCTTTCAATGTCAGCTTACCCGCTTTTGACATCTATTTCGGACTTCGTCATATCTTGTTTGTTTCAGGTGTTGTCCATTAGTCCAATAGGTAACGGTGTAATAGTGTAAAAGTGCACACCACTGAACAGTTATCTAAAAGTGAATTAACTCACTACTTTGAGAAAAACTAGCTGCCCACCTAATAACATCCTTCAGGATGGGCAAGATAACGCGATCCATTTGCTACAAGTAGCCTAGCTGAAATAATGCATTAGTTAGCCTACAGACCATTCTGCCAAAATGAATCTTCATTCACATTTACCTTGTAAAGAACATAAATATATACATTTTATTTTGTTGACTAGCACTTCAAATAGAAAAAAAGAGTAATTTCACACAGTAAAATGGGCTCTGGTAACACAGAAATCTCCAACCATTTTACCAAAGCTCGCTTGAATCCTCTCTGATTTTGCCGTCTAGACAGATAACTCTCCTTCATGAGTCCCGTTTGTGACATCACGCACCCCCCCAGTGGAAGTGAGATGGAGCGCATAAAACCCCTGTTAAAAGTCCCAAGTTTTCGACTTTTGGTATCTAAAATCATAAAAACGATTGTGGACAGGTCTTAATATTTATGTTTGTTAACCACATTGCACAAACAGGATGAAAATTTTAACCTGAAGCTTATACTATTCCGTGGCAAAGTCTTAATTTTCAAAATGAAAGTCTTAAATATCATAAATGTACTACTTTCATAGTCAACCGTACGGAAGAGCATTAGGATCAGTAGGAGATATATATTTTGCTAATCTCTGAGAAAGAAACTCAGAATTTTCGAGAAAAAAGTCGAAATTTTCGAGAAATAAAGTCGAAAGTTTTGAGAAATAAAGTCGAAAATTTAAAAGTCGAAAGTTTTGAGAAATAAAGTCGAAAGTTTTGAGAAATGAAGTCGAAAGTTTTGAGATATAAAGTCAAAAGTTTTGAGATTCAAAGTCGAAATTTTCGAGAAATGAAGTCGAAAGTTTTGAGATATAAAGTCAAAAGTTTTGAGATTCAAAGTCAAAATTTTCGAGAAAAAAAGTCAGAAATATGTAGAAGGCGGGCGGAAGTGATATTTGCCGATGGTCAGTGGACATGAATGAGATCAGTGAGAGGCTGGGAGAGGGTGACACCCGCTTCAGATGCGTCCCTGCCTTGTTATGATGCAGCTGGACAAAGTGAGAGTTTAGCCCCACACCAAGCACAAACATCGGATCCCTTGGCCAATGTTAGTGGTGGTAACAATATTTCAGGGGGTCGGATTGTTCATCGTGAAGTTAGGAGGCAAGTTAGTAGTGTGGGGAATGCCGGAGTTTATATGGGAGCACAGTGTTTTTATCGCGCTAGCCAGCTAGCTTCTATGCCTTCTGACCGTGCCTCTCCACAATCCGACAGTGACGTGGAGGCTGGAGGTTTTGACTAATGCCACTGGGGATGTTACGAGGTCATAGTGTTCATAGGAGAGTTAGGGTACAACATAGGCAGGGTGGGGAGTCGCAATGATAATGACAGTGTGCGAATTCTCTCCACTTTGCGTGCGCGCAAGGCGGACCTCGCCATGCAGCGCGCAGCAGGGTCAAAGGCGCTGTGCCACGGCATGTTTAGTTCAAGATAATGGAAATGCCGGCTTTGAGTACTTGGCAAATGAGGGTCAGTAGCCTTCCGTTTGATCAGCCAATTGGTTATCTGGGGGAAAGACAACTCGATGCACTTGATATAATACGAGGCAATGACTTTAGGGTCATTGCTGGTGGTATACACCTCCACCCACAACACATGCCCTGCATCTGTCCGTTCCCACTCAGTTCCTCCTGCACGAAGGCTATCACATTGTCCCCACACTCCCCACCTTGCCTATGTTGTACCCTAACTCTCCTATGAACACTATGACCTCGTAACATCCCCAGTGGCATTAGACAAAACCTCCAGCCTCCACCACGTTACTGCGGATTGTGGAGAGGCACGGTCAGAAGGCATAGAAGCTAGCTGGCTAGCGCGATAAAAAACACTGTGCTCCCATAAACTCCGACATTCCCCACAGTACTAACTTGCCTCCTAACTTCACGATGAACAATCCCACCCCCTGAAATATTGTTCCCACCACTAACATTGGCCAAGGGATTCGATGTTTGTGCTTGGTGTGGGGTTAAACTCTCACTTTGTCCAGCTGCATCATAACAGAGCAGGGACGCATCTGAAGCCGGTGTCTTCCTCTCCCGGCATCTCACTGGTCTCATTCATGTCCACTGACCGCCGGTGAATGTCACTTCCGCCCGCCTTCTACATATTTCTGACTTTTTTTCTCGAAAATTTTGACTTTGAATCTCAAAACTTTTGACTTTATATCTCAAAACTTTCGACTTCATTTCTCGAAAATTTCGACTTTGAATCTCAAAACTTTTGACTTTATATCTCAAAACTTTCGACTTTATTTCTCAAAACTTTCGACTTTATTTCTCAAAACTTTCGACTTTTAAATTTTCGACTTTATTTCTCGAAAATTTCGACTTTTTTTCTCGAAAATTCTGAGTTTCTTTCTCAGAGATTAGCAAAATATATATCTCCTACTGATCCTAATGCTCTTCCGTACAACCGGAATGCAGCGTCATAGAATTTGCAAACTTTGTGCCGACAGTAATTTTTAAACAGGCTTTATAGCGCTAGCAGTGAGCGCCTAGCATGCTGTATTCTCGTCATTGTATCAAGTGAAAACACGGCAACAGCAGCAGCGCTGACTTATTTCCCCTCCTTCCCGGTCCGTGTATATTTTGGTAATTGGATTTTCCCTTTATGAATGGGAATTAAAAAACAAAAAAAGAGTGGTTCATTTGACTTTCGTTTTGAAGCCCAAAACCAACAATTGAATTGCGCAGCATTTTTTTTTTCATTTTCATTTTTTGATTACACTTTACAAAATGAAATTCAAAGTCAACATAAACGGAAAAACGGACCAAAGACAAGCATTATTCATATTCTCGCACCGGAAGCCGCCATTCAGACTGTAAGCGCGAATAATGTCTTTGGAGCCCTACTCAGAAATTATAGAATTGGCTAAACAAGGCCTGTCATCATGTGGAAAGCGGTGGCGGAAGATAATTTTGTGCAAAAATTCTGAACTTGGGGGGGTTGCCCGAGGAACATCTTGAGTTGAGGGTGCCGAGGAAGTGGGCGTGTCCCTCCCCCCGGGAGCTGGTGGAGGTGTTCTCCCCGGAGGAGAGTGCTTGGTATACGGGTAGTGATGTGTGAGGAGTCGGTGGAGGAGTGTTTGAGGGGGAGAGAGCTGAGGGCCATAAGTACAAGGGGAGAGAGCCAGGGTCCAGGCCTGGAGAGAGGCTCCACTAGGAGGCCAGCACAGAGGTGTCTTCAGTGGCTGCTCCAGAATTTTTTCCTCGGGGTGGCAAAGGAGGGGCAGGGGTTCCAGGAGGGAGGCAGGCTGGCTATAGAGGTGCGCGGATAGGCTATTATTTCATCCACAACCATATCGCAAAACTCATCATCTGTCCCACAGCCATTTGCGCCAAAGTTTTTTTTTTTTTTACCATATAGGCTCAAATTCGCATCCGCCCGTCACCGACAGTTGTTTTTTGGTCTATTTGCGATTCAGGATGAACAGCAGTATGGTCGGGCTATGTCAGGCTAGATTCAAGGCGCTTGTGAGGCTAGAAAGCCCTTGTCTGTTCGGGAAAGGAGAGTGATCCAATATGCCTACAGCAGATAGTCCTAAAGCCTTGTAACAGAGCACATAGTTTGTTGAGGAGCCTGGCAGTGGCGGAAAGATAGCACAGAATTTTCAAAAACGTCGACACACCGCGAGAGGAATATCGAATAGCCTGTGCCGATATGTCGGGCCAGCTGATGCAGAGATGATCAATGTTCAGATAAATCAGACTGAGCTCCTAGTATGAAAATGTTTAAAGTCAGTAGAGTTAGGCAATTTGAAGGCTACTGGGCACTGTTTAACAACAGATTAGACAGCCAAACTTTTTCTTATGGATAAAAATAAGGGCTGTAGGCTTAGGCTACATGCGCTATTGGCCTATAGCCTACGCATCAAGACGCAACAGATGGTTATGCACATTAGATCTGATCTTGTTGCAGTTTTCACTGTTGCATTTGTGGACGCTGTAGCCTAATGCAAGAATGCAATTATACAAAAAAAAAACTCATTTCATCATTAACCTGTCATATATTTTTATCTGACGGCACGGATATCAACCATAGGCCTCGGCTGACATCGAATGCGGTCGACGCAGCTCCTTGGCTATCTCCATCGTAGGAAAATGGGTCTGAATAAATGAATTAAATGACTGAGACACTTTTAATCAAGGACACATAATATAGCCCAACTGTAGTAATGGGTAACATAGCCTATGTGGTGACGAGTGAGGACTGTGAGTTTAGGCCCGTGGGGGCATCTGGAATAGCCTAAGTTGTTTGATGATTGTTTTTTATGGGGTATGCCGACACTGCAGAACAGTTAGGTTCTACTTGTGCTCAGCTCATTCAATAAAGAAAAAAACATGGCATAAAATCTTAATTATATACAGTAGGCTAGGCTATTTGATGTGTCCATCATCCAGGGTTCCGTGATGGACGGTGGCAAAACTCTCCAGTTTTTTTGGGACGCGCTCCCGTGGCACTTGTTGAAAGGGATGTTTGCATTAAAGTTTTCCTATTGCCTGTGTAGATTCCTTTTTTTTCGTAATTACATGGTAATGAGTGTTGAGTTGCTGACTGCAAATTGATAGGCTATGTTTATCTATAGCCAAAATATTGTGTTGGCTCAGGGACGATTCAGAAATTAAATCAACATATAGCACGTGGCTTCCGGTGCGAGAATATGAATAATGCTTGTTTTTGGTCCGTTTTTCCGTTCCTGTTGACTTTGAATTTCATTTTGTAAAGTGTAATCAAAAAATGAAAATGAAAGAAAAATGCTGCGTAATTCAATTGTTGGTTTTGGGCTTCAAAACGAAAGTCAAACAAACCAGTCGTTTTTTGTTTTTTTAATTCCTATTCAAAAAAGGAAAATCCAATTACCAAAATATACACGGACCCTTCCCTCTATCTGTCTTGAGCGCGTCAGGTTATCAGGTCTCTTGTGGATATGAAAAACTGAGATTATGAATGAAGTTAATCATAATGTTAGTAGCTAAACGACAATATGTAAGATATTTGCCAGCTATCTTGTGTTTGCTAGTCAATGTTATTTCAGTTGGAAAAGTTGACCGTGTTTTCGTCGGGCGTCCTTTTTTTGACGCACCAAGAGCACACTGCAATTTAATGCGTGGTGGCTGCATGCATGGTTTATTATGCCACACAGGCTATCACGCAAATTCAATGATAGTAGCCTACAACAAAATTAGCAAATTGGCTTAATCCAGATGTTTGCCTGTTAATACAAAATGCTTATATCCTTGATATAGATAAATGCAACCAAAACTGAATTCCAAAAGATAAAACAACATTGCTGTAGCATTTGGCCATGGGCTGCAGCATGGGCGTAGCTACAATCATGGACGTCACTAGGATCCATAGTCAAGGGGGGCTTAGCCCCAGAGGGGCAATATGTAGAAATTTTTTAATACATTTTTAATAAATAAATTATATTATAGGCCTACAGTGTATATGTGTGTATATTGCCAACTATTTATTACTTGAAGGACATTTATCAGAATATCTCATATCTTAGGCTATTTTTATTAACAAAATTAGTCTAAATCAATTCATCAGACTGGTTTGTGAAGAGAGATGTTTGCAAATATCTCCATCAATGACTGTGGTGTAAATGAACTAGGCTCTTCTATATAGCTGCATTTATTTCAGTCTAATGCACTGAGCAAGATACAACAATGGTAACAACTAGCTTAGTTCAAATCCTAGGGACATCTGATGATACAGTCAAATATGAAAGTTTCTCAAACATTTATTCTGCAAAATGAGCATACAATAGCTACTACAATATTATGCTAGGCTATAGCAAATTAATATGTCCATCAATGCATGTAGGACAAACTAATATGGCATAGACTACAGGCTAATGTATATTTCATAGTTCAGTCTTTTGGAGAATATGTTGCCTAGAAATTTGCTGGATCAGACTATAGCCTACCAAACTTCAGATTTAAGACTATTTTTCCTGCTCAATTTGAAGCATAGTTCGTTACAACAAGAAAAAAATGCTCTCAGTGGATGCAGGCAGAGCTGGAGAATTTACTGAGAAATTTCACATGTACTTAAAGTGGACTTTCTCGTGGACCGTTTATCATAGCAATTAGTGACTAGTACCATTGGAAAGCCTGGAGCCTACTGAATCCGATGGTGTCCGGATGTAACTTACATACAATGAAAATAATCTGCCCAGCCTTAAGGGGGCTTGGGGGAAATTTAGGGAGGCTTGAGCCCCCCCCAAAATGGACCTAACAACGTCCATGGGAGATGATCAGGGCTGGACTGGGACCAAAAACTGGCATGGTATTTTTGGCCATGGTGGCCCAGCATGATTCTATTCAATAATAACTTAATGACAAGCTAAAATAACACTTTTAATTAGACACATTGCATTAACATGAGAGATTTAATTGGACTAGCCCAATATCCTGAACAAATTAAGACAGTCCTGGCCCAAACATGACCATTGGCCCAACATATTAAAGTTAATACGTCTGTCCCACATTGTCCCACTTAAACATGCTACATGTCCCACATTTTGTCTGTTTGGAGGTGGTCACCCTACGCCCATGCCAGAAACCGCTCCTGATCATAAATAGGAAGACATGACAAAGAACACCTAAGATAGTTGAGCAACTAGAAGCCTGTATTTTCCCCTTAAAAAGATACATTTCCCCAGATTAAACATTTGATATTTTATCTTGGTTGTATCCCCGTGTATTCCTACGTTATGGGAACTTTCACTAGTGTTAGAATGGTTGATGATGAAGTGAGATTAAGGACTGTATTGCGTGTTTAACTGAATGGCTGGCCTGGTTGACAACAATTGCCCCAGGTAGTCCGGTAAGAACTTGAGGATGACGATGAATTCCTAATAAAGACTTTTATTCTTCCAACACACACATGCCACTCATCTATAGGATGGACTAACTACTGTGGCAATGGAAGCCGTGTTGACACTGTGACAATAGCCGTGGAGGCTGTGATGAAACTGAGACAAAGGCCGTGATGAAACCGTGGTTTCTATAAAAATAAATAAATAAACACATATTAAGTATACAGCACTGTAGTGATAAATGATGCATCTATACAGTAGTTAGTTGCATTGCAAACTACAATACAAGGCAATGGCTCACATATTCAACACTACATAAATAAACCAGAATAAATGGCAAACTACTAAATGCCCTTTGCAAATGAGATATTCAGACTAAGGCACATTCCAGCAGGTAAAGTGCATGAATGAGAAATGTCACATAATGACTACATGATAACACAGAGAAATGTTATCAGTAGCTCTTTAAAGGGCTGAGCATAGAGCAGCGCTAGAACTGAAACCTAAAAACTCTGCTCCATGTGCGAGCAGCATGGCTGAGGCCTGCTGCCACTACTGTCTTTGCTTCTAAATAGTTCCCCAAATGACAGGGTGAAAACGCTAAGACACAATAAGTGCATGAAAGCATATTCAATTCAATTCAATTCAATTCAATTCAATTTTATTTGTATAGCGCACAAATACAGTACATTGTCTCACGGCGCTTTACAGACAGTACGGGAAGCATCCATGAGAATCAGGGGCAAGGAAAAACTCCCTCGCTTTGTAAATAATTTGTTATGTAGGAAGAAACCTTGGGCAGATCCACGCCTCATGGACTCAGCCTACCTGCCTGGGGCCTAACAAAGTATCCGTAAAGTCTGATGCATAGATTGACCATGGTTAACTCATTGACTGCCAGCCGTTTTCAGACTAGAGCGTTCCATACTGCCAGAGGTTTTGGGGGATTTTGACTGTTTTTTAAAGAGCCACAGAATATTATGTGTTACGACTACATAAACAATGAAACTACCACAAGAAAGAGCAGACTCTTCTTTCACCAGAAAAAAAAAGTTCGTTTCTACCCCTTTCCATTGCTTAGAAATCAGCAGGCGAACATAAGCTACTTTCTCCAAACATTCCCGTTTTTTATCAAAAAAGGGAGAAAATTAGCGTTTTGTTTGACAACATTAGTGTCTTGGATGCACGTTTTTTTCGGTCTATTAGCACGTCAAACATCGGGAAAATGTCTTCCTTTGATAAGACCACAAAAACAACAGTAACAGGGGGCTTTTGGTAATAAAATAGCCATTGTTGTAACAAGGTAAATATATGCTATTACAGGCTGTGACAGCGATAACTGAGTGATCAACATCCGGCTCGCAAATTCTTACCTGACCCGGAACTGTGAGCTAGCTGGGCACTGAAACAAGTCACAACTGCAATTTCCGTTTGCCCAAGGTTGATCTCCTTCATCTCCCACGATCGGAACACTACTCGAACTACTATGGCAGTGTCACATACTCTGATCGAGTGTGAACTGCCTAAACTTCTCCGATTTACGTCTGCACTTTGCTAGCGGCATATTTAGCCATGTCATTAGCTTTCTCTACTTCTCCCTTGGCTATACCTATGAATCTCTGCTGATCTCACATCCAAAGTGACACACTGCCACCCTCAGGATCAATTTGGAACAACAATTTTCGACGGAGAATTCTGATATTTACAGACAAGGTTCCCTAGGTCTTTCTGCAGCCCGCCCCATTAAAAAACACAGTTGACGTCTAAAGACGTCATTGGCAGTGAACGGTAGTATTTCAGTTGACGTCTAAAGACGTCATTGGCAGTCAATGAGTTAACACAAAACAGTATGAGTACTGAATGTAGTCAGAGATGATATACACATAGTTTGTGTGACAGTCAGGGCCAAGGGATGGAGTCAGTAGTTGGAGTGTGGGATTAGTCAGTAGAAAGGGGAGGATGGTCCTGGTGTGTGGCTCCGGGGGGGTTGGTCAGCATCCGTAGTGGGGTAGGGTTGGTGGCAGGGAGGTTCATCACTCAGCCAGTGCGTCGGGGCAGAGGAGGCAAGAGAGACAAAAGAAACAGAAACAAGAGGGTTAGGCCAATCTAGGAGGATATCACTTCATGATATGTGTCATATAATCTAGCTAGAGTGAGGAGAGGGAGAGAGAGAGAGGAGAAAGAGGGTTGTACAGGAAGTGGCAAGTGTGCAGAAGGTGGCAGCACTAGGCTATCGCAGCATAACTAAGGTATGGTACATGGCATCTCACCAACCCAGAAGGGGGTGGTCAGTGGCCGCCTTGGAAAAACAGCAGAGGTAGCCCTCCCAGGAAACCCCAAGAGGAGTGGTGATGTGCCATGGCCCACTCCTAATTATAGGAAATGTCAAAAAGGAAGGTTTTAAGTCTAGACTTAAAGATATTGAGAGTGTCCGCTTTGCGAATGTAGGGAGGAACAGAATTCCATAGAAGAGGTGCTCGATAGGCAAAAGCTCTTCTCCCAATTGTAGTTTTAGATATGGTCACTTTTTCAAGGAGGCCAGCATTTTGAGATCTCAGAGGTCTTGCTGGATGGTATGGAACAAGTAAATTTGTAATATATGCAGGAGCTAAGCTGCATATATTAGCTGCATAAACATGAACGGAAAATTACTCATTTACCGCGAGCCACACGCGAGATAGTATAAGCGATACACTCATATTACCAATGTAACAGATAAATGCACAACATTGAATAAGTAAATTCACAGGATAAACAGGAAATTTATCTACACAGGTGATATCAAACTCACATTCAAAGGGACGCACGGCAATGACAGAAAAGTCCGGAAATCTCTGTGAAGGCATTAACTTTCCCCTGAAACGGTGGTTCTGATCCAACTTGACTCACATTGACTGGTAGCCTAGAACTCTAGACGTACCCCTAGCGGTAGCAAATTTGAATTTACACAGCGGATACGTCTAGAGGCCACTGATAGAAACCCGTTGTAATCCTTCCTCTGGCGGTGGATAACCAATCACAGCGCGGTATGTGTACAGGAAATCGTAAGGCGGGCTTTGTACGATGACGACAGTCCTGCTCAAACCAGAGCCGTATGTAGAGATTCGTCTTTGGCTTTAGTTTTGGCGAATTACACTTGTCATTTTCTTTGAAAGTGAAACAAGAAAGTGCACTGAAGTCTTTCGTTCTGAAAAAAAATATGTCTTTGCTGTGTTACCGACGGGCTACGGGAAAAGTTTGATATACCAGCTGGTACCACTGGCCGGAACGCTAGCCTATTACGTGGAGAGGCAGTTTGAAAGACAACGCAATCACCCGCCCCTCCATTGAGGCACAGTCTATCAGTGGTCTTCAGACTATACATTCTTATGATATAGTCTGGCGTGTCAGGCTAATTGACTGGAGCCTGGAGGCGGAATAGTCCAGGCAAATTAAGGTTACTGATTGGCTCTGCCCAATAGGGAAACCTTGAAACTGTCTATGAGAAATCGAAACTGTAGGTCCATAAGCTGTTCTGGTAACACAGGATTGGTTAAACACTCTGTGACCCCAGGTTTCCATGTGGCACACAGTGCGTGATGCACAGCTACTGTAGGTGTCTGCACACAAGCATTCTATCACTAAGTCACCCTACACACCACACATTTCTGAACAACTAGCGTTCGCCGTTCCCCATGGTTCTCCTATGGGTATTGGAAGAACGTTATCCTATTTTGGTTCGAAGAACGTTATTTTTTATATTGTATTTAAATTACAACCTGATGGAGATTATGTGTAAAATATCATTAAACAACTTGATTTTTCCTATTTAAGACAATAGATTTAGGCTATCTTAATTTTGTGACTCGCAATTAATGATGTATCAGAGCTATGTTGTTGTTCTTTTTTTTATTACTGATAGGTGACGTCGTGTCTTAGTGGTAGTGTTCCTATCTTAGATCCGGATAGCTGGAGTTAAATTCCCACTCAATGCATTCATAATTTAATATGATGAGAACGTCACGGAACCTTCGCCTAACCAGACTGTGCAAACCAGCAGTGAACGTTCTAGTTCCGTTTAGAAAACTTTCCTGGTGCCCCTTCAGAGAACCAAAACTACTTTCAGGGAACGTTCCCATACCCAACAGAAAACCTTCCCGGAACCAAAAATTGTTAGCGGGGATTCTGAATTAAATATTGAAATTTGAAACTACCACATCATTGCATTCTGTTTTTCTTTAAAATTTGTTTTTATATTTTTCAAGTTTTTTGGCTTTGAGGCGGGTTGAGGTGCGGCGCAACGAGAGGTCTAACGAGAGGTCTAAAGAAATTGTACGTATGTTAGTACGTCATATGCTTTGCCGTGATAACTGACGTGATAACTTCTGGCACCCTGGGCAGGTATTGTACGCAGGCAAGAAATAACTTTAAGGAGAGTACCGGAGTGAATTCAAACATAGCCCTGTTGAAAGAGCTTGCTAAATGCGCTATTTAGCGAGTGGAACAAAATAATTTGGTACAGCACAGACCGAACGCAGAAGCGAACAGGCACTTTACACTGAATCAATGGGACCTGACTGTTGGAAACCGAAAGTAAGGCCCAGTCCCATTTCTCTTCCCTAACACTAGCACTCGTTTTCGAGTTCCCTCCCAGATGAGACACCCCTCGATTGTGTAGTGAGAAGTGCAAATCTTCCCCTAATAAATGGGACAACACTTGCGTAAAAACGTCTTCACCTGTTTTACGTGTCTGAACGGATATAAGGCTCTAAACCGGCATAAACTGTTCAAAAGCCGTCGTCCACAAATTATCATTGAGAAAATCACCCACATGAGAGGATCTGGTAATTCTGTTGAAAGATTTGCGCACTTTCAAAAATGTCGATCTTTTTAATAGTCATGTTTTGATACACCAGTGCTGAATTCAGCTGTATTTACATCAAACTAAGATATCCCGACATTAAAAAATATGTATGCTTAATTGCAACAGTAGGCTAGTTATCTTTTTGAAGTTCTTATCCAGAGCTGAGGACAGAGATCGGTTACCGACACTCAATCATTTTGTTTAGCTGATCAGTTCGCAAAGAACCGTGGGTAATTTCATCTTCACTTCAACTTCACTTCGTTCAAAGTCTGCACCAGACCTCCCTCCATTTGAAGGGGCGATTTGAAGGGCTGAAAGCCACTATCCCTCGGTCCCGAAAGTATTGGGACACCCTACACTTACACATGAACGCACGCGCAAACCGAGTGTTAGGGCCAAAATCGAGGGGAAGTGATAGTGAAGTGATAGTAATGGGACTGGGCCTAAGATCTGAGGTTACATTGACTCAATGTAAAGTGTTTCGCGTTCGCGTTAGGTCTGTGCTGTTCCAAAATCTTTCATTTCATGCTAAATATATTGCTGTTAGAAGGCTCGTGCAGCAGGGCTATGCTTAAACTTACTCCGGTATATTGCTTTAATTTCCAGGCAAAAAAACTTATCCTTGAGGTTGGTTTATTGTTGGTTCCAGGTAACAAAGCATCTCTCACGCTGGTAAAAAACCATGTGCCCACTACCCAAGTGCATACAGGTGAACTGCCACTTCCTACCTATATCCACCCTTACCTGTGCACATCACTACCCCCAGGTGTCTAAAACCAAAAACTACAACTAATAAGTTTACCAAATAAAGACTAAACATAAAGCAAAGAAATTAGCTATGAATTAGAGACCAAATGTTACCAAATTATAGAAATAATCAGAAAATATATCAAAATATAAAGCTACCAATAATGTAAATAAATTCATAATAATAAAGAAACAAAATCAACAAAATTACTAATTAGAGTAAAAATGCAATATCACCTGAGGCATTGTTGGTTTAAAAAAGTTTCACCAGCGCTCTATATCAATGCTCTTTAGAATGCAGCCTTGCGGATCTTCTTTCATATGAAAATAGTACCCCAACCGAACAGGATAACTTCTTTCTAAATGGAGCCACATGTTTCTTTTATGTTTTAAACACTTGCTTACCATCTATACATTTTAGTTGCAACCCGGTGATAAGTGGGATAACGGCCTTCGAGGTGTCCAAATATAGAGAAATAATGGACTTCGCGTAGGCAAACAGCCCTTCGGCTGCGCCATCGGGCTGCTCTTCGCCTTCGCGTCATCCATTATATTGGGACACCTCGGCGGCCGTTATCCCTTACATAATGTTGTGTTTATGTAGGTTTATGTTCGTTTGCAGTTGATTAATATTATGTTTTACTTTCTCTAGGCTATTTAATTAATGTCTGCCTGGTTTCGGCGGTGTGTCAATTTTCGCTTTGCTAGTTTTAACAAGGCTATTACGCATATCTAGCAGGATATCTGTAGCCTAAAGACGTATGTTTAAATGCGGTCTTATGCCGAGGTTTCTGTCACTGAACACTTTGGACACCAGGCAGCGAGTGGAGATTTTTGACAAAGTGATCTTCAGACTTGTGACGGTTCATTGTCAACTTTAGGATCTCTGGTTTGTTTGTCTGGTGTGTCAATTTTCGCTTTGCTAGTTTTAACAAGGCTATTACGCATATCTAGCAGGATATCTGTAGCCTAAAGACGTATGTTTAAATGCGGTCTTAAGCCGAGGTTTCTGTCACTGAACACTTTGGACACCAGGCAGCGAGTGGAGATTTTTGACAAAGTGATCTTCAGACTTGTGACGGTTCATTGTCAACTTTAGGATCTCTGGTTTGTTTGTCCTTGCTGTGACTGCCTTCCCTTGCTGTTTTTGATGAATGGAATTATTTTCTTATGTCATGTTCTATAACTCTCATGGTGAACTGTTTTGTAGACCGTTACATATTGCATATTACTACATATTATATCCATGTTCTGCGTTTCTACCTTTCATTTCATGCAACAGGATTATAACCGTTTCATTTTCCATGTTGTAAATGGCATCTTTGTCAAACTGTTGGCTCTGTCGATGTATGCTACACCACTTATAGGCTACCCTACCGAAAAATAAAGAATAAGTACTGTGGAATTACCCAAATACCCCAAAACTACTGTACCTAATATTGGATGAGCAGGCTGTTACATTAAGTCATATTCAACCCTGTCTCACCTATTGCACCTAGGCTACGGCATTCTTATTTTATAATATGACATAGGCTTACTACTACTACTTACCCAGTACTTCACGGGCTTTTAAATAAAGCATGTGTGTTACTCCAGCAAATTTACGCTGTAAGTACTCAATAATTTTTCCCTTGATACTTAGTAGATTAAAGCCTTACGAATACACTCTTCAAACTCAGCAAGGGGCGCCACTAGGGGGTGTTAGGATGCTTCTAAGGGCACTGACAGGGGGAGGGGGATTTTAATATAAAAACAATATTTGAAGGGCCCAACATTTCTAGCAGCGCTCCTGTTCAACAGTTTTAAGTTTCAGTTACAGCATTGAAAGCTGGTGGAACATACGAAGCGATAAAAGAGACCCTGTATAGATCAACATGGTGACCCTAAAGCACTTACGTTTATAGAATTAAGGAAGAATTCAGTCAGCAGGGTCATTCCACGTCAATTCAACAAGAGCCGCGCGCACTTAGGTCTCAAAAAATCTGAAAAAATCACCAAATGTACCCATGGTACTTAAGAGAAACACTGTAAATTTATTTGAATGTAAGATGTATACTTTCCATGTTACAGCCATTTTTACTGGGGGAGGGTGCCCATTTTGTTCACGCTCTATTTTTTGTCAAAGTTCACAAGCCCATAGCTCAAGAACTAAACCATGTAGGAAGCTCAAATTTTGCATGCTGGTACATAGATAGGAATAGTTTGTAGTAAAACTGTCAGTTTTGGTCTGGATGATCCTGCATGGTCATAGCATTCCCTCAAAGATGATAAAAATTTTATTGGAGTTTTTGGCTGTGCTCTGTTTAGGCCTTCAGAAAACATATTTGTACCCAACATAGGTTCTTGATTTTTTTCCCTTGTAGAGATAAGTGTTTCTACTCTCATAAAAAGCAATAAATATAAAGGAAACGCTATCAGTGTTTGAACAGAAGACCGCACAAGTCTGACAAATCATTTTGGGTGTCATTTTCAGAGCACCAGAACACCAGAACACCTTGTGGGATTGTCCACAGATTTTTTTTATATTGTTTTCTTTATTTTCCATGAATTCTTCTTTTTAAAAATGCCAATTTGACTTGTCTTATGTGACGTTTTCTTTTTTAATTTCTACCCTGAACATGGGCAAAATGCACATTGAGAGCAATATGTTTTCTGTAACATTAATGTAAAGAATACATAACCAAAGGCAAATTTTGCCCTGACATGATCACCTGAGAGTCCCTGTCCTAACATGGCCTGGTGAAGCTAATGTGATGACCTGAAGGCACCTAAGTAGAGGTGGGATAGAGGCCTTTTATTTCAGTGATCCCAGTGGCACCTTTTGTCACTCTTGAATCTTAAAATTGCCACAAATCTTCCAAGCTGTTCTTTTGGTTCTGCTGAAAGTGAATGTCATCAGTCTCATTATACAAAGTTGGTAATATTTTATTCAATTAATGTATTTATTGATGATACAACTCTGGAATAAATTCTTGATTGGCATATTTCTTTGAAGGAAGCTAACTCTGAGGCGAAAGCATAACCTCCTGAGGCTGAGTGGCCTGGCTGAGAACAATGTTGAACTCGTAACACTCAGAAAGGCCTCTACCCCACCTCTACTCATGTGCCTTCAGGTCATGATGTTAGCTTCATCAGGCCGTTAGGATAGGTGGGGGTGCACAGAACCACTACTGAGAGTAACCACAGGTGATCCTTAAATCATTGAAATTGAAAAGGATACCTGCACCCCTGCACAGGGACTCTCAGGTGATCATGTCAGGGCAAAATTTGCATTTGATTATTTATTCTTTACATTAATGTTATAGAAAACATATTGCTCTCAATGTGCATTTTGCCCATGTTCAGGGTAGAAATTAAAAAAGAAAACGTCACATAAGACAAGTCAAATTGGCATTTCTAAAAAGAAGAATTCATGGAGAATAAAGAAAAAAATATAAAAAAAATCTGTGGACAATCCCACAAGGTGTTCTGGTGCTCTGAAAATGACACCCAAAATGATTTGTCAGACTTGTGTGGTCTTCTGTTCAAACACTGTGTTAACATTGTCCTTTCTATTTATTGCTTTTTATGAGAGTGTTTCTACTTATCTCTACAAGGGAAAAAAATCAAGAACCTATGTTGGGTACAAATATGTTTTCTGAAGGCCTAAACAGAACACAGCCAAAAACTCCAATAAAATTTTTTATCATCTTTGAGGGAATGCTATGACCATGCAGGATCATCCAGACCAAAACTGACAGTTTTGCTACAAACTATTCCTATCTATGTACCAGCATGCAAAATTTGAGCTTCATACATAGTTTAGTTCTTGAGCTATGGGCTTATGAACTTTGACAAAAAAAAGAGTGTGAACAAAATGGGCAACCCCTCCCCCAGTAAAAATGGCTGTAACATGGAAAGTATACATCTTACATTCAAATAAATTTACAGTGTTTCTCTTAAGTACCATGGGTACATTTGGTGATTTTTTCAGATTTTTTTGAGACCTAAGTGCGCGGGCTCTTGTTGAATTGACGTGGAATGACCCAGCACCATCGCTTCCTCTTCCTTCTGATAGGCTACTGATACATACATTTTGTTTTACCCTGCACTGGGAGTAATGTAGATATCCACAAGCCTTACAAGCTCACAAGAAATGTGTCACTGAACACCGGCAATAAAACGGCTGCTGCTGAGCCCTCTACTGTTGGAAAGCTGCCCTAAATCTTACTAGTTCTACCACTGCCAAAAAACAGCGACTGAAATGCTGTGCATGCAAACGGAGCATAAATAGAATACATTACATTAGACAGCCCCATATTAATTTCATGCAATTTATTTCAAGGATATAAATCAGTGGGAAACAATTTAGTGCACTAACATTTATAAACCACTGGAAACAAATTTATCACACATATAAAATATAAACAAACAATGTGAAATCTAATATAAAAAAATTACATGTATTACGTCATGTAAAAAGTATTGGCCAAACTACTTTGTATTGTATTTGACTGTTATAGGATTGGTCCTTCCAATTTCCAAATTGTTTAAATGACTTTAAAGGTAAAATACCCCTTTTTGTTTCATAAATGATTGACATAAGTTATGCACGTTATAAAAAATCCAAATACAATTGCTAAATGTTGAATTTGAATGTCAAGTGTTGAATTATCATCTTCATTTCCACATAACCATCTATTTTATATCTATTTTTAAGACAAAGGGGTTGGTAATCTTTAAATAAATCAAACCGCATGCCTTATTAGTACCTTAATGCCTTATTAGTAAATTGCTTAGTTTGCAGAGGAGGCCCAATATAAGGAGATGGAGAGGGGGAGAGAGGAGGAGGAGTAGGACTTCAAGGGGCCAGTTTCAGTGTAACTGGTAAGTCATCTCTTACCAGTTCATTTACACACAGCAAGTACACACACACAGCATTGGGATGCTGTCCTGTCTAGAGCATGATAGGCCCACATCAACTTTGGACTATTGCAATTGTTTTGTTGTTGTTGTAAGACTTTTTACTTAGTGCTTTTAATGTATTTTTTTCAGATACTACTTGAAATTTCATCTGATCTGGGAAAGAGAAGGTAAGACGTTCATTTTCTCATAATTTCTCAAAACATTTCCAAGGTTGAAAAAAGCAAACTGCTCTTATAGTTAAAACAAAATATGGCATTAGCTTCAAACTGCAAGCTGGACTGACACTGAGGCCTACCTTTTACAGTAATCAGCTCTCTGACTTGTACAGTATATTATTATTTCCTTGAATTGCCAGAGCATTCAAAAAGGTACATTAAACACTATGGGATAAAGAGGCAGCAGCATAACCTGGGTCTGGGAATCTGGGAACGATCCGTTGAAGAAGTTTTGGTTCGTTAGTTTAGTTTTCGTTAGTTTAGTTTTGGCTGATTGGATAAGGCATCTGTCTATCACCACCTATGTTGGTGATAGATGGGCCAAATCAACCAATCAGACCATGAAGCATATGACGTACTAACATAATTATGTACATGTTGTTGCAACCTGTTATTTAGACCCGCTTCTCGTTGCGCCGCACCTCAACCCGCCTCAAAGCCAACGCTGATTGATTTATTTGTTTGGCAACCTGCTCCAAATTCTCGTCAATGGAGAGTAGCCAGACTGAGCTGCGAGTGAAGACCTGAAGCTCACGAGATCAGTTTGGACATCACTTGAAAATTGAGACCCTGGCAACACCGCCATGAAAAAACCCTACTGAAACGTGTTTTGATTAGCCAATGCTTTCAAGCTCAGTAGGTGATGGAGAAGTCTGAGATACACAAGGAATATCAAGGGGAAAGACAAAAAAAAGTGTGCGGCAAAAGTGTCTGTATCTTTAACTTGGGTGTAGAATTACTTAATTAAGTTGGGCACATAAACCTAGATGAACATAGATCAGTTTACTCCGAATTGAAAATATTTAACTTTTCAGAAAGGCCCTACAACTTAAATAAAGTAAGAGTAGTCCATTGTTTAGCTGAAAAAAATCACAGTGGACTGAGCTCCATATACATGTACAACAGAAATAGCTTTACTTTGGCCTTTCCCCTAACTTATTTGTTGTATCAGAACATTCTAAAAACTTTGTCTTAATTGAAGGCCATACATGCTGTAATTGGGAGGTGTTAGTAGACTACGTTCACAGTATTGCCAAGCTAATAAACTAAATAGTCATTATGCTGTAAAACTCATCTATATAAAAAACAGGATATTAAGGGCACCAATTTGAATCTTGAATATCGGGATAAGACTACCATTCTGCTTTAAGTACACAGTCAAAACAGGTGGCTTATTGTAGACATGTTGTGCTGGGCCGTGGAACATAAATTGTAGCATGTGCAGGAACATGACAGAGGGAGATATTAAAGCTGTATTTGGCAAGTCTACGTAATTCCGAGACTTTGGCAAAAAAATTTGACATCAAACAAAACCTCCACCTCTGCCTTATTTCTGTAGAAATGGTCACCTCGTCTTATCTTTCCCTCTAAACCTGTTTGGGGAAAAGATACAGAGAGCACTAGATAAGACGATTGCAACAACGATTACAGGGTTGCCGAATACAGCTTTAAATGTATGATTATTTTTTGTAATATTTAATGGAAATTTCTGCATATCTGCTGGAATTCATTAACTCAAAATTCCCATGTATTTGTAGAGCTGAATGGTATTGAATTAGAAAATTAAGTTAGTCCGACAGTTATTTTAGTGTGTCAATGGCATGATCTTTGACATTTTCCACATTCTGTCATAATTGTTGTCAGTAAAAGGATGACTATGCTTATCTTCTGATGACTGAACATTTGTCTTAATATTACTGTAGTAACCAGCAACCATGGGGGATGCGGACATGGCCATTTATGGCAAGGCTGCCATTTACCTCCGTAAGCCTGAGAAGGAGAGAATTGAGGCCCAGACCAAGCCCTTTGATGCAAAATCAGCTTGTTATGTGGCTGACAAGGAGGATCTGTACCTGAAGGCTACAATCAAAAAGAGAGATGGTGGCAAAGTCACTGTGGAAGTCCTTGACACCAAAGAGGTATGACACGTGACATTTAATTTATTGTTTTGTCCACTTATTTTTTTTGTACTAGGCTATAGCATGGCACTATATTGTTGTGAGTAGATCCTTTATATTTTCAAATATTTCATTATACCTTTTCGGGGAATAACTAAATCTTAATAATGAAACTTTGATATAACTTAGGCCTAGTTTTCTTTTTGTATGACAATTTAAATTTATTGTCCAATAAAAAAAGACTGAATACGCAGCTTTTATTGTGTACACAACTAGCAACAAACGTGAATACACTGTGTACATCACCTGACTGCTAATTACTGTATGTTTCCCCTTCTTGGTGTCGTGTGACTTGTAAATTTTTGTCTGCCATTTTTGTCTTTTTTGTCTGCCATGTTTTAGGAAAGGACAATGGTTTATGTGCGCTTTTTTACTGTATGTCTTTCATTACATTTTATTTTATCTCCTGACATTAAGGAAAGGACAGTGAAGGAGGATGATGTCAGCCCCATGAATCCTCCCAAGTTTGACAAAATTGAGGACATGGCCATGATGACCCATCTCAATGAAGCCTCTGTCCTGTATAACCTCAAAGAGCGTTATGCAGCATGGATGATCTATGTAAGCTCTTTTCCAGTACAAATGTTTACAATTGACAAATGAGTGGCACAAAATCACTTTTTTGTCCCTCTTTCATGCAGACCTACTCTGGGCTTTTCTGCGCCACTGTGAACCCCTACAAGTGGCTCCCAGTGTACGATGCAGAAGTGGTGTCTGCCTACAGAGGCAAGAAGCGCATGGAGGCCCCACCCCACATCTTCTCTGTCTCTGACAATGCCTACCAGTTCATGCTCCAAGGTAAGCTTTTAATCTAAGCTAATATTTTCTTGATACATTTATGTTTCATACCACGTTTAAATGATAAATTTCTCTACAAACCCAAACTTCATTTTGTCTTACAGACAGGGAAAACCAGTCTGTTCTGATCACGTAAGTGATAGCAAACTAATATGTTTTTGTAAATTTTATAAGACATTTTAACTTCCTATTACTATTGGATAATGATATGATTATAATAATTACATGTTATGTGTAATCTAGTGGAGAATCTGGTGCTGGAAAGACTGTGAACACCAAGCGTGTCATCCAGTACTTTGCAACAATTGCAGTAGGTGGTGGCAAAAAAGACGACAAACCACAGGCAGCTGGAAAAATCCAGGTAATACAAAAATAATAATAAAGTTGAAAAGAAGTAAGAACCACTGGGAAAATACAAATAAAGACATGAAAGCTGTGACATTTCATGTGTATTTCATTTGCAGGGCTCTCTTGAAGACCAGATTATTGCTGCTAACCCACTTCTGGAGGCTTATGGTAATGCCAAGACTGTGAGGAATGACAACTCTTCCCGTTTTGTAAGTTAATTTCCTCACAAAAACGATTAGTCTGTGTTTACAGAATCCAATCCAAAGTTCTTGATTGGAATGACACTGCTTTATTTCACATAGGGTAAATTCATCAGAATTCACTTTGGGACAAGTGGAAAACTGGCTAGTGCTGATATTGAGACTTGTAAGTATCATCATTAGCATTACACATTGATATATTTTGTATGCCAAAATTCTGTTTCATTAAAATTTCCTCTGCACACACAAAATGTAATATATGGCCACATATACCGTATGTACTTTACACACATCTAAATACAGTTTTCCCACTGATAACTAAATTCAACTCTAAATTCACTTTAAATCTAGCATTTAATGGAGACAGAAATGTTCATGCATCTTTTGGTGCATTCCATATCTCAAAATATCTTGAGACCAAAACTTGAACTTCGACCGGTTTTGTGTTATATGGTCACATACACTATATAATAGACCTTTGTCTCATATGATGTAAAGTATGTGTATATCTAATAGGCCTATTACAGTACATCTGCAGGAGACATGGTCATAATATACACTATAGATTTAGCTATCACCTATCACATAGTATATTTTTGGATGGGTAAACAGATCTGCTGGAGAAGTCAAGAGTGACATTCCAGCTTTCTGATGAGAGAGGCTACCACATCTTCTACCAGATGATGACCAACCACAAGCCTGAGCTAGTTGGTAAGGTCCATAGTTTCAGCTAACTGTAAATATAGTATTTATTTATTTATTTGTTTATTTATTTATTTATATTTATTATATATAATAGTACCACAGCACAACACAACACAACACAATGAACTGATTGACATGCAAGACTCTCTCCAATTTCACACCCTCTATAGAGATGTCCCTCATCACAACCAACCCCTATGACTTCCCCATGTGCAGTCAGGGTCAGATTACTGTGGCCAGCATTGATGACAAAGAGGAGTTGGATGCCACAGATGTAAGTTATTCAAAGCTTTTGTTATTTCATAATGAAAGTCATAGTAAGGATATTTCTTTAAAAATATGTGTGTCTTGACATTTCAGACTGCAATTGACATCCTGGGCTTCAGTAATGAGGAGAAAGTCACCATATACAAACTCACTGGTGCTGTGCTCCATCATGGCAACATGAAGTTCAAGCAGAAGCAGCGTGAGGAGCAGGCTGAGCCTGATGGCACAGAGGGTAGGTTTAAAAACTATACTGACTTGAATTATTTCTAGTAATACTTTTAAAGGAGACAATGAATTGGAAAACATTTTTGCCTCAAATTTGACAAATTTGGAGAGATGCATGGCCAAAGAGCTGTCATGAACATGTGACCTAGTTGTGCCCTCCCTCAAGTAAATCAGTAGTAGTTCAGAGAGGGCACCATTTAGGAAAAAGGCATCTCTCAATACAATCTCAATTTAAGTGTTAACCAGACTTGAAAAATTGCAAACAAGGTTTTTTTGGTAAATTAAATTGGAATATATTCTGAAGTATATAAACATCAACATCAGCCTTCCTTCATAAGATACTAAAGTCCAAAAAATGCGGCATGTCATAGTATATTGGCAAAATCATGAATTTACAGCAACAATGTTTTATTATTTATAGATGCTGACAAAGTTGCTTACCTCTTGGGCCTAAACTCTGCTGACATGCTGAAGGGTTTATGTTACCCAAGAGTAAAGGTCGGAAATGAGTTTGTCACCAAGGGTCAGACTGTGCCACAGGTATTGTTAATCCCATTACAAGGTGTACAGTTCACTGTTGATTATGCTTTTCGGTCATCATAAATTGTCATTATTAATGGTCATCATGACAACTAAGAATACTTTGACATCTTGTTTAGGTCTACAACTCAGTTATGGCCTTGGCCAAGTCTATCTATGAGAGGATGTTCTTGTGGATGGTCATCCGTATCAACCAGATGTTGGACACAAAGCAGCCAAGGCAGTTCTTTATTGGTGTGCTGGATATCGCTGGATTTGAGATTTTCGATGTGAGTATAACATTTTGTTTTAAGTAGAAAAAAGTGTATTTATAGTCACATTTAAGTTAACTTGTAAGCTGTCCATTCTCAAATAATATTACTTCTCCGCACACAGTTTAACAGCATGGAACAGCTGTGCATCAACTTCACCAATGAGAAACTGCAACAGTTCTTCAACCATCACATGTTTGTTCTGGAGCAAGAGGAGTACAAGAAAGAGGGCATTGAATGGGCGTTCATTGACTTCGGCATGGACTTGGCTGCTTGTATTGAACTTATTGAGAAGGTTCATTTTGATCAATGATACAAACCTACACTGTAGTGCTATAACTGTGTATGGTTTATTGATGCCTAGTTTTTAAGCTTAGTAACATCATTGTTTTTAACAGCCCATGGGTATCTTTGCCATCCTTGAAGAGGAGTGCATGTTCCCCAAGGCCTCTGACACCACTTTCAAGAACAAGCTGTATGATCAGCATCTTGGCAAGTGCAATGCCTTCCAGAAGCCTAAGCCTGCCAAAGGCAAGGCTGAGGCCCACTTCTCGCTGGTGCACTATGCTGGCACTGTGGACTACAACGTTGCTGGCTGGCTGGACAAGAACAAGGACCCACTGAACGAGTCTGTGGTGCAGCTGTACCAGAAGTCAGGAGTGAAACTGCTGCCTGTTCTGTACCCACCTGTTGTTGAGGGTATAACTATTTTATAAGTCTGAGCTACTATCAAAATGTCTATTCCAACAATTTCTAATTGACTTAATTATTGAATTAATCACTCCTTGTTTATCAACAGAGAGTGGTGGTGGTGGTAAGAAGGGTGGTAAGAAGAAGGGTGGCTCCATGCAGACTGTGTCCTCTCAGTTCAGAGTATGTATACCTAGCCTCTAAGAAACCAGTGAATCAATCCATTGACTTTAATTATCAGCATAAAACAATAACACTACATTACTCTCTACAGGAGAACTTGGGTAAACTGATGACCAACTTGAGAAGCACCCATCCTCACTTTGTGCGTTGCCTGATTCCAAATGAAATTAAGAAACCAGGTAAATGGCTTTAGATGGAGAATGTGTACTGTATATGCACATGTACAATGTGTAGGCTCGATTTATATATATAGGTTTTATTTATATTTAAAAAAAATATATGGCTTTTTTGACAGGCCTTATGCAGAACTTCCTGGTCATCCACCAACTCAGGTGCAATGGTGTGCTGGAGGGTATCAGAATCTGCAGAAAGGGTTTCCCAAGCAGAATCCTCTATGGTGACTTCAAGCAGAGGTATAGTGGTAAAGCAAAACAGTGAGGGGAGTGGTGGGGTATGTAGTAGGCTATGTGCTAGTAACAACAACAACAACAACAACAACAACAACAACAACAATAATAAAAACATTATTTCTTTTCTGCAGATACAAAGTGCTAAATGCTAGTGTTATCCCGGAGGGTCAGTTCATTGACAACAAGAAAGCATCAGAGAAGCTCTTGGGATCAATTGATGTTGATCACACCCAGTACAAATTTGGACACACTAAGGTAAAATCCTGACGGCAGATCTGTAACTCAAGATGAGTCATGCTTCTTTCTGAATGTTGCTCACATTTAATTTTACCTCAAAGGTGTTCTTCAAAGCTGGTCTTCTGGGTACCCTTGAGGAGATGAGAGATGAAAAACTGGCAGCCTTAGTCACAATGACTCAGGCCCTTTGCCGTGCATATCTGATGAGGAGGGAATTTGTCAAGATGATGGAGAGAAGGTTATTTGCAAACACTGAAATAATTAGAAATGTCTGGAAATTCACTGTTGTTGACATTTACACCATTTTAAAAATCTATCTAAAATATATATTTTTTAAATTGTAACCACAATGCTTGTTGTATATGGGCCATGCCATTAACTACTGTATTTACTAATATAGCCATTTAATTGTGAAATTCAATTCATAGGGAGTCAATCTACACAATCCAGTGGAATATCCGCTCCTTCATGAATGTCAAGCATTGGCCATGGATGAAGGTTTACTACAAGATCAAGCCTCTGCTGAAGAGTGCAGAGACAGAAAAAGAGCTTGCTAACATGAAGGAAGAATTTGAAAAAATCAAGGAGAATTATGCAAAATCTGAGGCCAAGAAAAAAGAACTGGAGGAGAAGATGGTCGCTCTTGTGCAAGAAAGGAATGACCTTTCGCTCCAAGTGTCATCAGTATGTTTTTCTTTTAAAAGAGTTTCCCATATGCACATTTTTATATATTTTTATGTCCCCTGTTGTACAGCTTTCTTCTTTTTGTCATATTTATCATAGGGCTCTGAAAGTCTGTCAGATGCTGAGGAGAGGTGCGAGGGTCTGATCAAGAGTAAGATTCAGCTCGAGGCCAGACTCAAAGAGACCTCTGAGAGACTGGAAGATGAGGAGGAAATCAATGCTGAGCTGACTGCCAAGAAGAGGAAACTGGAGGATGAATGCTCTGAGCTCAAGAAAGACATTGATGACCTGGAACTGACCTTGGCCAAAGTGGAGAAGGAGAAACATGCAACAGAGAACAAGGTTTGGAATTTCCTGAAAAGACAAACAAAGACAAAGATGTAACTATTGAAAACAGGGATCCTAATTTCCAATGTATATTATGCATTTTCTATGAACAGGTTAAAAACCTCACTGAAGAAATGGCTGCACAGGATGAATCCATTGCTAAGCTGACCAAAGAGAAGAAAGGCCTCCAAGAGGCCCACCAGCAGACTCTTGATGACCTGCAAGCAGAGGAAGACAAAGTCAACACTCTGACCAAATCCAAGACTAAGCTTGAACAGCAAGTGGATGATGTGAGTTGTTGGTCCAGTGTTGGAAACTGCTGATACAGAATTTATGCACAATGAATTCATTCATTTTTTCATTTTTCATTTCATTCATTTTTCAGCTTGAGGGTTCATTGGAGCAAGAAAAGAAGCTCCGCATGGACCTTGAGAGAGCCAAGAGAAAGCTTGAGGGTGACCTGAAGTTGTCTCAGGAGAACATCATGGATCTGGAGAATGACAAGCAGCAGTCTGAGGAGAAACTGAAGAAGTAATGTAGAATCGCATTAAAATTATTTAAAAATTTCAGAGCCATTACAACCGTTGCAACCATTATAACCAAATTCTACTCTGTTACAATTAAACAGGAAGGACTTTGAGACAAGCCAGCTTCTCAGCAAGATTGAAGATGAACAGTCACTAGGTGCACAGTTGCAAAAGAAGATCAAAGAGCTTCAGGTATGTCAATTTCCTATCAAACAAAATTTGACTTCAGGACCTCTCCGTCTTGATTTAGTAATATTTTTGCCAATAGGCCCGCATTGAGGAGCTGGAGGAAGAGATTGAGGCTGAACGTGCAGCTCGTGCCAAGGTTGAGAAGCAGAGAGCTGATCTCTCCAGGGAACTTGAAGAGATTAGTGAGAGGCTTGAGGAGGCTGGCGGTGCCACTGCTGCCCAGATTGAGATGAACAAGAAGCGTGAGGCTGAGTTCCAGAAGCTCCGTCGTGACCTTGAAGAGTCCACCCTGCAGCATGAAGCCACTGCAGCTGCTCTCCGCAAGAAGCAGGCTGATAGCGTAGCTGAGCTGGGAGAGCAGATTGACAACCTCCAGCGTGTCAAGCAGAAGCTTGAGAAGGAGAAGAGTGAATACAAGATGGAAATTGATGATCTCTCCAGCAACATGGAGGCTGTTGCTAAAGCCAAAGTTGGTGGAATATAACAATATTTTTTCAACATCTATCAACTTACATACTTACTTCAAACCACCCCCCCTCCTCCACCCAAAAAGAGTTATGTTTTGCTAATCGTACATTTGCACAGGCAAACCTTGAGAAAATGTGCCGCACCCTTGAGGACCAACTCAGTGAAGTCAAGGCCAAGAGTGATGAGGGCGTCCGCCAGGTCAATGACCTGAGTGGTCAGAGAGCAAGACTTCAGACTGAAAATGGTACAACCTGCACAATACAATTATCAATGTTTTATAGGTAGTTTTTCAAAAGAAATGAATGGCAAAAGCTAAAATGTTTTTTAGGTGAGCTCGGGCGTCAGGTTGAGGAGAAAGATGCCCTAGTTTCTCAGCTGACCAGAAGCAAACAGGCTTTCACTCAGCAAATTGAGGAGCTGAAGAGACTGAATGAGGAGGAGGTCAAGGTAAGAGTAATGATTTTCTGACAGTGAACTAGCATTAGTGACAAGTATGGCCTTTTATGTAAAACAGTAAATACTATATCACAAATAGGCCAAGAATGCCCTGGCCCATGCTGTTCAGTCAGCTCGCCATGACTGTGACCTCCTGAGGGAGCAGTTTGAGGAGGAGCAGGAGGCAAAGGCTGAGCTGCAGCGTGGCATGTCCAAGGCCAACAGTGAGGTAGCTCAGTGGAGGTCTAAATATGAAACTGATGCCATTCAACGCACTGAGGAGCTCGAGGAGTCCAAGTAAGTACAACCCAAAGAGTAAACTATGCAAATGGGTGGATGACAAATAAGCCTGAAAAAAGGATTTTTAAAAAACTTCAAATATCATCCCTAAAAAGTGTTTATATGTGTTGCTGTGAGTCTAAACTTAACCAATACGTAAATATTTTTTACATTTTTTAATTAAAATAAGTATTTATATATGAATTTGTCAAGGTAGTGCCTAAAACTTCCATATGGTGTGACATTAAAACAATTTGATATAAAATAAAAATTAGGTATTTTTTTCTTCTTTAATTTACGTCAATGTACTTATTAATCATGTTTGCTTTGATATGCAACATTTGCTTGGGAGTATTTAGGATAAAAACTTAACATTTGACAAGTTATTATGTCAAGGAGGAGAATGGTCTGAACTCTAACCAGATATTTTAGCGTATTTCTGACATTCTTTGTCAAAAGTTGCTCAAAATTCTTGAGATTCTTGCAGATGTCATTTCCTGTCTACACTATTGATTTTGTCATGATTTGTCTGTTAGAAAGTCCTGTTTTATGACGTTTTCTATGATTATTTGACGTCACACCAAATGACAGTGTCACGCCATATGATGAAATGCACCAAATCACAATGTATCAGCGCAAAAAAAGGTATTTAATGAAAATAAAATCATTAACAATGAATTTTGAAGTCCACTGAAAAGAACTTTAGGGATAACATCTATTTTTTAACTGCATATTACATGTGAAACATGGTGACATGGGGGAAAAATGGGAAAGGGAAATATAAATTGTACAGATCATATTTTGCTAAATTCTTATCACAGATTTAACATATTTCATATATGATTTTTAAATTGAATTTGTGTTTTTACATATATTTCAATATAAAAATGCAGTTTGGTGTGACAGAAATGTCATATAGTGTGACTGTACATTTTCAATGTCCCAATGTAATAACAATGTAATAACAATGTCACTCCATATGACATAGTGTCACTCCATATGACATTTTGACAGTTTATCTAATTTATTAGACAACTAAATTAGAGTTGTATGTCTCGAGACCGGTCTTGGTCTCGAGACCGGTCTCGAGACCAATTTTGCGTGGTCTCGGTCTCGTCTTGGTCTTGACAGTGTATTGTCTTGGTCTTGTCTTGGTCTCGGATCCCTTGGTCTTGTCTTGGTGTCTTGCAAGACCAAGACCAAGACAAGATAAATAAATGCAATAGGCTATATGTTTTAATGATATTGAGTTGCCGATTTATATGACTGAGCCTAAACAATGAGACGCATCAAAACGAAAGTGATTGCACGTAAAAGACGCCCCTTACTGCAGCTGAGCAAGGTTATCAATGCATTTATGGCTCGGTCTCTCTCAGTGACAGAGAGCGCCAAGCACATCCAGTTACATGCAGCTCTAAATTACTCTCCTAAAAGTTCACTTTCCACTCGCAAAATGCAGGCAAATTAATTCTGGAATGTTCGTGTATGCATAGGCATGCGTTATGATGGCTGAGCAAGATGTCTTGCTAGTTAACGTGATCTCATGTATTTATGGGAATGAAATCTTTCATCTTTCATTTTGGTAAATTTAGTATAGGCTACCGAGACACAGACATCCTAAAAACTTCCGTATTTAGTGGTTCATGGATGCTTGTGAATGATGTCAAATCTCCTGCGAGTGACTCTTATCGGGCGATAAATAAATGAACGCTGTTGATATATTTTCAAAGTTATCTCTATTGCATTCCGAAAGAATCCATTCCACTTGATGTAATAGCGAATGTATACCGATGACAATCCGCTCCGGGTTTTGCATTACTTTTGCATAACTCGGTCACTGCATGTAGTGATGAGAATCGTCAAGCAGTAAAAGTGCAGGCTGCCCAAAACGTTGGAACACCAGCCCAGTCATCTCTCAAAGTAGGCTAGCTTTTGCTAAAACCATATCCTTGTATTCTATGTTCTCAAAATTAACTCAGGCCATGTTAAATTAATTAGAAGTAGGCTAGTATATAATCTTTGGTATAGACAGAGTATGCTGGTAGGTCTGGTTGGGTTGCCAACTTTCAGAAATCAAAATAAGTAGTTATGGGCAGATATGTATGAAATGCATCTCAGAAAAGTAGGCTATTGAGCTTAATCTTGTGCTCAACCTAGCCTACTTTAAAAGTAGCCTACAAATTTAAACTGTATAAGTCAATTTTTATTTTTGTGTTATGAAGGCTGCATAGTGCCATGTCTTGCCCATTGTATGGAACTATTTCTTATTTTTAATTACTGTTGGCACACTGCATGTTGTGTTACATCTAAAACTAAAGGAAATACAAAATAAAAAGTAGAATGCGCCCATCAAGTTGGCCAAATTGTGCCACATTCATCTCATTATATCAGTAGGTTTAAATGCTTTAAAAGTTTAAAGGAGCTAGCTATCTAAAATGCACACACACAAAAAAACATCCAAAAAATTCTAATGTGTCACCTGGCTTGAGAAACCCGCTCTTAACTTTTACCAGTAGAAGCCAGGCCAACATAGAGTAGAGCCGAATGTAATGGAGTTGACATTGTCATTCTCCCAGCTACCCAGAAATGATATTCTACTGGTTGAAATGTCTGGAGCAGGGACATCTCACTGGTAGACCTCAACTCATCATAGTGGGTGACTAGGTGATATCCCCCTGCTGGTATTTAATTAGCCTAATATTACTATAGAGTAGGCCTAACACTCATTTTGTCACCATGAGTTCAGTAGGCGGTTTGTGCTGGTAAAAGCAGGATCATTTTTTTAATAATTGGTTCAACAGCTATCAAAAAAGATATCAAAACAGTTTGCATTTCCTGCCCACATTGCCACTATCCCTATTCCATTGTTGCCAGTAGTTGAAATAATACTCTTTAATATGGGTCGAATGTTAACCAAGGTTGTTTTTCAAATCAAGTTATAACTTCCAATATAGCATAGTCTACTTTTTTTTCTGGTCTCGGTCTCGGTCTTGGCCTCGGCCTCAATTTGTCTTGGTCTCGTCTCGGTCTCGTTAGCCTCTGGTCTTGGTCTTGTCTTGGTCTCGTTAGCCTCTGGTCTTGGTATTGTCTTGGTCTTGGTCTAAGCGGTCTTGACTACAAGTCTAACAATTACCATTTTTTATACGTGTGTGACAAAAGGACAGTCTGAATTTTGTTATCCGTCATCCACCCAAATACCAATTTGCACCTACCAATTCTTAGAAAATTGCAATAAGTGGGTCATTAGGTTATCTACATGATGGGAAGGGAACCACAATATCATCTCACTCAAATCCAGGAAAAAGCTTGCCCAGCGACTACAGGATGCTGAAGAACAAATTGAAGCTGTCAACTCTAAGTGTGCCTCTCTGGAGAAGACCAAACAGAGACTCCAGGGTGAGGTTGAGGACCTTATGATTGATGTGGAGAGAGCCAATGCTCTGGCTGCCAATCTGGACAAGAAGCAAAGGAACTTTGATAAGGTAAACTATTACTATACTACTATACACAATATATGGAACTTTATTCTGAAAACAAATGTATGTGGTTTTTTTTTGTTTGTTTGTTTGTTTTTTAATTATTATTATTAATATCTTGTGAATCTGACTTAATTAACAATGTTTCTCAAAGGTTCTGGCAGAATGGAAACAAAAGTTTGAAGAAGGCCAGGCAGAGCTGGAAGGTGCCCAGAAAGAGGCTCGTTCTCTTGGCACTGAACTGTTCAAGATGAAGAACTCCTATGAGGAGTCTCTTGACCATCTGGAGACTATGAAGAGGGAGAACAAGAACCTCCAACGTAAGTTAAAGGCAAAGTTGACAACGTCATAATTAAAAATGCTCATTACAGAATGACTAAAGATTCTGTGGGCCACTTCTAGCTATATTCTGCAGTTACTACACTTGTGATCTGCTAACAGTAATTGGTTAGCTAAAGAAACGGAATAAAATTAAAATTGGGTTTATTTGCTTTTGAGTCAATTCTACAAAAAAATATTGTTCATGATCATTAGCTAGTTCCTTATTCAGTCTGGATCTCAAGGAACAAATCCACATGGATTGGAGAAAATTTACATCAGATTTCCCTGCTATGTTTTTAAAGACACAAGTAGTGATGAGGATTGTAGTGATTGTTACACTATTACGAGTTGTCACTGTTAAGAATAATGAATGGATATTAAATGTCAAATTATACATTTACACTCACAGAGGAGATCTCAGACCTGACTGAGCAGTTGGGTGAGACTGGAAAGAGCATTCATGAGCTGGAGAAGGCCAAGAAGACTGTTGAGACTGAGAAGTCTGAGATCCAGACTGCTCTGGAAGAAGCTGAGGTAGAAATTTAGAGAGCCATAATATAAACAATATGTGATACCTCAGAAAGGAAACTTTTCAATTTCAGATGCATTGTTTTCTCTTTTAGGGAACTCTTGAACATGAGGAGTCCAAGATTCTTCGTGTCCAGCTTGAGCTCAACCAGGTCAAGGGTGAGATTGACAGGAAGCTCGCAGAGAAGGATGAGGAGATGGAGCAGATCAAGAGGAACAGCCAGAGAGTGATTGAATCCATGCAGGGCACTCTCGACTCAGAGGTGAGGAGCAGAAATGATGCCCTCAGAGTCAAGAAGAAGATGGAGGGAGACCTCAACGAGATGGAGATTCAGCTCAGCCATGCAAACCGCCAGGCTTCTGAGTCCCAGAAACATCTGAGGACTGTCCAGGGTCAGCTCAAGGTCAGTGATATCAATGAAAAGAGAGAAGATAACTTCTGTTTAATAGAATGTATGTGTTACTAATAACTTTACTCTTACCATATATTTTCTCTAAGGATGCTCAACTGCACCTTGATGATGCTGTCAGAGGTCAGGAGGACATGAAGGAGCAGGTTGCCATGGTTGAGCGCAGGAACGGCCTGATGGTGGCTGAGATTGAGGAGCTGAGAGCTGCCCTGGAGCAGACAGAGAGAGGCCGAAAAGTGGCTGAGCAGGAGCTGGTTGATGCCAGTGAACGTGTTGGCCTCCTGCACTCTCAGGTAGAGACAATTACTTTTTTTTCTCCTTTTAATTTTTTTAACTATTGAAATCAAGATGTACTTCATTCAGCTAATTGACATGGCCCGGTTTGTGATTTCTAAAACAAGCGTCTGATCTGATACCATCTTATTTTCGATTTATAGAACACAAGCCTGATTAACACCAAAAAGAAGCTTGAGTCTGACTTAGTCCAGGTCCAAGGTGAGGTTGATGACATCGTCCAAGAGGCTAAAAATGCTGAAGAGAAAGCCAAGAAAGCCATCACCGATGTATGTTATGCTTTTGCTTCTCCAATTTTTAATGTAGCGTTTGCTGTAGGTGTTTCTTTCTTTAAATCTTAAAACATTTTCTCCACATTATCTAGGCTGCTATGATGGCAGAGGAACTGAAGAAAGAGCAGGATACCAGCGCCCATCTCGAGAGGATGAAGAAAAACCTGGAGGTCACTGTGAAGGACCTGCAGCATCGCCTGGATGAGGCTGAGAATCTGGCCATGAAGGGTGGCAAGAAACAGCTACAGAAACTAGAGTCCAGGGTAGGCATCTACATTTAAAATGATTCCCCACATTTGTTGAATAAATAGATGTCTGAAATGTTTAAGTTCTTCATGTTAAGGTCCGTGAGCTGGAATCTGAAGTTGAGGCTGAACAGAGACGGGGTGTTGATGCCGTCAAGGGGGTCCGTAAATATGAGAGGAGAGTTAAGGAATTAACCTATCAGGTATTCATCCTTCTTTCTTTTGCAATGTAAAAAAGACAGAAAATTCTCTATATAGGTATACCGTATGTATATATTAATAAATGTATAATGTTAATATGTATATGTATCAGAGTTTTTTTAAGGAATTGGACAAATCCAGGACTGTAATTCTGAATTAGTTAATTTAGCCAAGAAGGACCACATTGGATAATGCACTGTATTGTCTTTAGACTGAAGAGGACAAGAAGAATGTTGGCAGACTACAGGGTCTGGTTGACAAGCTGCAGGCGAAGGTCAAAGCCTACAAGAGACAGGCTGAGGAAGCTGTGAGTGGTTTCTTATAAAACTTACAGAAGAAAAACTCCCTTGGCCTTCTTTTAGTACATGATTACAATATTTGAGTTTCTCCATATTCAATGAACTTTACTTACATATGTACTTAACACAGGAGGAGCAAGCCAACACCCACCTGTCCAAACTCAGGAAGGTAGCACATGAGCTGGAGGAGGCTGAGGAGCGTGCTGACATTGCTGAGTCCCAGGTCAACAAGCTCAGGGCCAAGAGCCGTGACTCTGGAAAGGTAAATCAAATTCTTCAATCAATATCTTAGCCTTATACTATGCATTGTGTCGTAAATGTATACTCAATTGTTTGCCATTCATGTTTTCTTTTCTAGGGCAAACAGGCTGAAGAGTAGACCTTCAAGTCTTGTGGCTTATAACTCATCTGGATAAAATATCCTGCTTCAAGTGATTATTCTGTAACAAGTACCTAATAAAATTTGACCTTATTACAGTGCAAGATTATGCACTGTACTGTTATCCAATGTTGTCTTCTTCGGCCAATTATAACCATTACATGATTAATAGCTTCAATTGTTCATTCATGACATGAATTGAAAAAACGAACTCAGGAAGGTAGCACATGAGCTGGAGGAAAAGGTGGAATACAGGGAATGCCGGGAAAATTGACTTTGCTGTAACAAGTAAAATAATGGTAATGATAAAAGTAAAATAATGGTCACAAAGAATTATGCTGCTCATGGACAGTCACTTGAGGAATATATAAGTGTTCTGAAAAAAAGTGTTTTGAAGGCTAAAGTAATCTAAATAAATCTGTGCTCTGCTGTTAGTGATATGCTGTTTGTTCTCTTCCATAACAATACAATAACAAAAGTTTAATGACGGTAAATTAACATTCTTTTATAGATCACTTTAGGCTATAGAGACAGTCCAGACATGGCAAAGTGCATATCAAGGTCAAAGCTAACTTTATTGTCAAAGACATACAACTAAGATAATAACTCTATTAAGACTCACAACTCACTAGAACATAAAGTGATTATCAAGTATCAAGATATCAGGCATGATAAGAGATATTGCCAACAGTAGATGGTAACATATAACAAGCAACAAACATAGACACTGTGAGCATACATTCTACATTGTCAGTGTTTCAAGAGTCCTTGAGGTATGCATGTTGCTGGAGTGCAATAGTATTGAGTTTCAACAAGGTGCAATGAGGCAACAATGGCTTTAGTCAAACAGAATGCATATGACAGGAAGGTTGTGGAAACATTAAGCATCAATGTCAGTATGAATTGGTTAATTTATCAAGTGACCTTTTCACAAGGAGGTGGGGACTCAGGATCTGGTAAGAAGGTAGGCCAGTGAAACAGTAGTTTTCATCTCAATGTTTTCAGTTCTTAGATTTTGAAGTTCTGTGGTCATAGCCTCAATGACATCACCTGTTAATTCAGTCGGAGTCCCTGTGCAGCTAAAATGGTCGCTGTCATAATCATTTGTGCTGGGGTCATCAGTCTCAGAAGCAGCACTATCAGTAGGACCACTTGATGGGGTCATCAGTCTCAGAAGCAGCACAAGAAGCAGCAGCAGAACTGGAAGCAGTGGCAGCTTCTTCAGCCTCCAGTCTCTTCTGGGATCTATTCAGGCGACGCTTGTAGCGTGAGTTCCCTGCTTCTTGGGTTGACTGAGGTGAACCTCTTTGCTGACCTGTCAGTCCAACAGATGGCACCCAATCTGGGTGGTCCTTTGGGTACAGGCCAGACTTTTTACCTAGAATGCAATGAGAAATACAGCACATTTTAGCTCTACATTTTAAGAACAATCTGAATAATATAAGGCATTAATGCCACATGCTTTAGCTTGGTATGAATTACATTAGTCAGCTCTTTAAGCCTAGCACGTTAAAATACTGTTAGCCAGTGCCCAGTAGCAGTGCAAAACAGACAGTGAGTCAAAAGTAACTGACTATTTGCTATATAAAATACTATTATCATTGCACTGCAAAACTATTAGCCACTGCAATCAACATTTCATTTCGCTTACCTGACAAGAAATGTGCCGAGCAAATTCGGACGTTGTCGAGTTTTCCCACTCAGATCTTGATTGAGTTTTGCCAGCCACAAACGCCTCCTTTCCTTTGACAACTTCTGGCATTCCTCTCCTTGTTTTTTTGTTACCTTTGGAAGCCTATAATATTCAAAATGTTTTCCTCCGTCTGATTTATTCGTACAACCTAAAACACAGCAAAAGTTAACCATTTTCCTTGACGACGCTCGTTGTTTACATCAGTGCTGCACACGCTGCCTATTGCGAGTGCCTCCAACATGGCTGCCATGTCAACTTCCGGTTGATGACGCAAATTGATGATGCGGAGTGAAAACCCTCTATTATGATAGACGGTGGCTTTGCAAATGTCGTTGTAGCCTACAGTTAAATTGCCGTTTTAATCAGCCAAATATGAGCTGTGTCATCGCCGGTATTGTTAGGCTACTTTTGTATAGGCAACGGTAATGGAAGAAAAGCGCAGTTTAAAGCAAACGGCAGGCCTATTAACTTCATCTAAATGGTCGAGAATGTCATTTACACAATAATCTTGTTAGTAAAGCAAGCAATTTCTATGGGCTCGCCGCGCAGGTTTTCGAAATTGTTTTCTCCTAATTGCTTGAACCTCTGAAGCTGTGTTTGTAGTGGACTCCGTTATAGGCTACAGAGGGTTAGAAAACTTTTTTTTCTAAAACCTGCGCACCATCCTCACAGTTTTCACTCTTCAAATGGTTCACGTGTATCTTCCCTGGCTGGCTTCGCCGCTTAGCCTAAATGGATTTATTTTTTTAGCTTAGAAACCTAGACGTAGGCTACTCTTCTTGTGATAGCAGAGCCCATTTATTAAAATTTATCTGGTGATAGTCTCTGGTATTATCTTAGACGGAGGAGGAGCTCAATATGGAAGCCCATTTCCGCCACATTAAAAAAGCAATTTGGGTCAAATAGGCTACTATGAGGCCTTTGTAGAAAATAATGTTAATCCTATTGCTATTTCATTTATATGGAAAAACATTGAAAATATAAATATATTATATAAATACATTTATATTTATATAATAGGCATATTTATATAAATATAAATATATTTATATTTATTAGTGCTGTCAGTTTAACGCGTTAATATCGGCGTTAACGCAAATCCATTTTAACGCCGTCAATTTTTTTAACGCGCGATTAACGCATTTGACCCGCCATTATCAATGGAATGTGAAAAAAAATATCTCCGACATTCCAACACCTCCCGACGTTTCAGTATGTCCTGTGTTTGTATTAGGCTTGAAGTAGGCCTACTGCTTAGCCTAGGACCAAGGCTACTCATGCCTACAGTAGCCTACACACGCACTTCACACACGGCACGGGTGTCTGCACTCTGCTCTGCTGCTCTGATGTCAGTGAAAACAAATATTTTACCAATACAATCGTTGATGTTCACGATTGTATTGATGTTGTTAATTAGCAAGAAGATTGATGTTGTCACTTAGAAATCCCTTCTCTTGAACTGAATACCCCGCAAATAGGCTAATATCAGTTTCAAAATTGCAGCGCGAGTGAGAGAGGTGAAGGTCGGAGCGCAACTGAGAGAGAGAATGTTTGTGAGCGTCATTTGATGTCAGTGAAAACAAATATTTTACCGACACAATCGTTGACGCTCACTGGCATGTTCGCATATTTAGGTTGTTAACTAGCTAGAGGATTAATGTTGTCACTTAGAAATCCCTTCTCTTGAACTGAATACCCCGCAAATAGGCTAATATCAGTTTCAAAATTGCAGCGCGAGTGAGAGAGGTGAAACAGGTCGGAGCGCAACTGACAGAGAGAATGTTTGTGAGCGTCATTTGATGTCAGTGAAAACAAATATTTTACCGACACAATCGTTGACGCTCACTCGCATGTTCGCATATTTAGGTTGTTAACTAGCTAGAGGATTAATGTTGTCACTTAGAAATCCCTTCTCTTGAACTGAATGCCCCGCAAATAGGCTAATATCAGTTTCAAAATTCCAGCGCGAGTGAGAGAGGTGAAACAGGTGGGAGCAACTGAGAGAGAGAATTTGTGCAAATGAGACGCATATAGCCTACCTGATTCTGAACTTTTGACCTTGTCACTAAAATGAGAGCTTCTTGCAGGACAATTGCCAATATGGCAAAATGCATTTTAAAGGTATGCTCATGCAATGTAAGTTTACTCATGCAGACCATAATGCCATATTTTCATTGAGCCTCTTTAAAATATAGGTTAGTATAATTTAAAGGGCCACCATCCAGTTTTTTTTTTTTTTTTTTTTGTAAACTTGTGAACTAGCAACATAAAAACATCAACATCTCTCTGGCAGTACTTGAACATGTTAATAATTTCTGATGCTGTAACTGGGTTTTCTTTTATTTTAAATTGGTATTCACCTCCACCAATGAATGCTGATAACAGCATTAAAATGAAAATAAATAAATAAAAATGTGACAAAAAGAAATCGAGGGACATTTAGAATAGAAAGAAATTTGCGATTAATCGCGATTAATTATGAGTTAACTACGCCAAAAATGCGATTAATCGCGATTAAATATTTTAATCGCTTGACAGCACTAATATTTATATAACATTTATAGTCAACACTACTCCATGCAATGTACCACAATTAATTTACAAACGGTTTGTCACCTTTTTCAACCCTTATGAGTTTGCAGGTATGGATTTTGGCGAACTGAGAGATGACTTAATCCGTGATAAATTAATCATAGGCACAAAGGACTTGGGCGCGCAAGCACGAATGCTGCGGCACAGCGCACACGCAAATGCAGACACCATCCTCAGTGTACGCAATGGGTCTAACATCATCAGACTTAGAACATGTTGACCACAGCAGCAACACCAACATAACCACAAAGACACTGGAGACCATTAAAACACACTCGGCTCAAGATTCCGTTGCGCAGGCCCTGCACATGCACATCAGCAGAGGCTGGCCGCAACAGAGACAAGCGCTCACTTCTTTTCTTCATCCATTCTGGACATATAAAGATCTAACCACAGAAAACAGCCTGACCTTTAAAGGACAGCGCGTCTTCAAACATTACGTGACATACTCCTGAAGAAGATTCATCTGGGGCACTCTGGTATTGAGGCCAGTCAGAGAAAGGCAGTTTTCTGGCCAGGGATTGCTGATGACATTAAGAACTTCATCAACAACTGCGCCACCTGCAATGCCACTCAGGGGAAACAGCAGAAAGAAACACTCCATCTACACCACATTCCTGACATTCCGTGGTCCAAAGTGGGAATCGACCTTTTCAGCTTCAAGAGCTCCACATATCTAATCATGGTGGACTACTACTCTGACTACTGGGAGATTGATGACCTATCAGACTGCACAGCATCCACGGTCATCGAAGCATGCAAAAGACAATTCAGCAGACATGGCACACTTCACACTGTCTTTTCAGACAACAGTCCCCCTTTTAATAGCATGGAATTTCAACTGTTTGCTGAAGAGTGGGATTTTGTGCATGCAACCTCATCCCCGTATCATATCCAAAGCAATGGCAAAGTGGAATCCGGAGTGAAAATAGCCAAAATGTTACTCCAACGGTGTGCCATTGATGGTGAAGATCCATGGAAAGCTGTGCTGGCATGGAGAAACACCCCTACAGAAGTTCTTGACAGCTCGCCAGTCCAAAGACTCATGTCATGGCGGACGTGGTCACTCTTGCCCATTAAAAGTGTTCTTCTGAACCCAAGAGTAGAGAAAGAAGTTGGTGAGAAGAAAAAACTCAAAGGGATAGCAGCCAAACAGAACTATGACCTTCATGCCCGTGACCTGCCACCCATCACTCAAGGGAAGACTGTACGAGTGCTTCTTCATCCTACAATCCTGATACCACATGGGCACTTGGTTTATGCATTGACCAACTCCACGATCGCTCATATGTGGTGCTTGTGAATGGCAAAAAATACCGCCGGAACAGGAGACATTCGTCCAGTAAAGGAACGTCTGACAATACCGTCCAACACAAGTGGCCCGACCCTGGATGATGACAACTGGGATGCGGGAGATGTCCTGGGCGCCCCCTCACTCACTGCAGATTCAGCAGCTGAAGATGCAGTTACTGACCCGCCACCTGTGATGCAGCATCCACCCTCTAAACGGCCCTTACAGCACACCAGAACCAGGGCAAACATTCAACGACTGGCAAGATATTCCACAGACTATGTTGTTTAACAAAAAAAAAAAAAAAAAAAGCTGGGGGGCAGGGATAAGTGACATTGATACGTTACATGCAGAAACCAGAACTTTGCAAGGATGTATGTATTGCTATATTTTCTTCGCAACCTGGTTGGTTTACAGTATGTTAAGCAAACTTGTTCTTGTGCAGCTGTTCTGATAAGCTACACAGTTGGGAGATCTCCAGTTATATGTAAAGGGAGATGTTACAGTGTAGTGCCACTAGGTGGCACTCTCACAATAGATACCTGTTGAATAGAATGCCTAAAAACGCAGATTTTAGTGAGCTCGATACAGAGTGTACATGCCTAGGGCTCCGTGCTAGACCTATTCAATCTTAATAAAGAGCATTCCTGCTTCATTTGCATTGGGACTTCTATGACTTCTTTTAACATTTATATTTTTCAAGTTTTTAATATAAAAAATTAATTAGGTCTAATTAACTCAGATTAATCCTGATGGGTATGGTTCCACTTTCATGGCATGTATTATGTTCAATTTCAACAACATGTTTGAGGAATCCTTGGGGATAGGGGCAGGTGTGAATTGCCCCATTTGAGATAAACAACTATTTAGTATCAGGGCCTTTACAGGGCAAAATAAGGACCCAACATACCCTAGCATCCATATTCTTACTGGAAGAAATTAGTTACTATTAAAAGTAATTGATCACGATTGTTGCGGTGGCTACTACTAAGGCCACCGAGGAGCACAGAGAGGGAGCGACGCTGACGCGCAAACAATCTTGTTCGTTGTTCATTTATTAGCAAAAGTTAAAAACATCCAAAAATGCATAGTAAAAATGTAATCCAAAGTACCCGTGCAGTGGCAGTGCCGGTGGGTTAGTAAACGAGAACATAAACGATGGTACAAAATTGCAATTGGAAATGCGGTCAACGAAAAATGTGCTCTCCCATACTGAGCCCCTCTCCACTGCACTATGGGTGCACCCAGGTGCCTATATTGGATGATTAGTTCCCACACCCGCGCTCACGTGACTCCCACACACCACAGGTGGACACTTAAGTAAAAGTAAACGTCACACACCCAGCAGTCAAGGCATATGGCCGCTACATTCCAGCCCCGAATTATTACCACTACTGTATGTACTAAGGTAATAATTACACAAGATACATACACACACACATGCACACACACACGCACACACAATCCATGAAAACTTCACACTACAATGAAATGTGTCCTCTTCTTGACGAAATTTAAAAGTCAAGTCTGGGCCAGAGGTTCAAGCACATAGCCCGTCAGAGTGGTCTTTACCACCACCCTCTGTCATAAGTGAGTAAGTGTGGTCAGTCAGTCATAACGTCAAAGCAAAAAGATCTTCAGGCTTCCGCCTCTTGCAAGAAACGTACGTGGTCTGTCAAACATGTTAGCCACGGTCTTAATCTGAAGCCTTCAGACTAGACCTCTCAGTCAGGAAAAGTCTGAACACGTCTATCCATGATCAAATTTGTTTAGACATATGAAATGATGCAACTGTGCTACAATGAGTTCTCCAAAGAGTGTTTTCAAACATCTTGTGGTGTGCACCTGCTCCAACTGGCTAAGTTCCTCCACCAGCCACTGTGCACCATGCCTGTGCAGTTGATGATAGTAGGGGATAGTAACAGCAAAGTCCTTTGTTGCATAGCTTCATTATAGTAGTAGCATTATAGACAACAGAAATCAGAGATGCTTTGGGGTTGTAAATTGGACTCACAATGGAGAAGGTGCCCTTTGTTGAAGGTCTCTCTTGTTCTATGCTCTTACGCTTAAAGGCATCTGATGGGAAGTGCCACTGTGCCTCCAACACATTCTCCACAGGAAATACCTCACGGTCCAAATCCAAGTTCTTTGTTTTCTTAGCACTCTGCTTGTCTAGTACTGCATACATTTCAAAGTGTTGACTGCCCATTCCTTCATTCAACTTGAAGTCACTTCGTTGCTCATTATGACTGCGATCTGGAAAATCAGGCTTAAATTGCTGCTGCACCACCTCATCAAGTTTCAGAACAGATATTCTGTTAACCATTGCTACGCCGAGTTAATCACCTTCTCCATCCAAGAATGGTCTTGATGGCATACGGTCCATCATCAACGCTGCGGGTCACCTCAAGAGGTTCCAAAGCCCTTGGCACATTGCTGCCTATCAGCAGCTCAACTTCAGAGTTGATTTGTGGCAAGGTGACATGCCTCAAGTAGGGTTGGGACTTTACAGAAATGTTCATGTTCGATTATTCAGAAAGTTAACAAACAGTTAATCGATTATTTGCGGAAAAAAAAGACGTCACTTGCCCACTTTCAGAGCCCTAGGCTATACAGGGGTTTGCGCCAATCTTCCCCACGGAAATGAATGTCAAAAACCCACATAAAATACATGACTTATATTTCTCCAAAGTTATTAAGGAAATACAGCACTTTGGCCGTGCGCAGTATGAATGAGAGCGCGCAAAAGGATCAGTGTCCATAAGGTGCGACCGTGTAGACCTGCGTGCGATGCGTTGTTTAGTGATTTCGTGAAGGAATAGCCTGTCAGTTAGAGCTTTGACGTAGCTTTCGTTTATGCTGTTAAATAATTTTTTTGTACCGTTACCCAGATGTTAATATCATCCCAGATTGTGGAATAAGAATCCAGCTCTTGGCTAGATTTGTCACAATGTTTTGAACGCAGCATAGGCTATCATGAACATTTTTGAATGCACAACGAAATATGGAACTTTTCTGACCGAAATTGCAAATGGATAACAACTTGGAATGGGAAGAACTTTCGCATAGTTTTGTTCAAACTCAGGACGAGAGGGCGGGGGAGCAAGGCACACAAGTATGCATATTTCAGTGGATCACACGTTCATGCTTTCCGAGGCAGACAGAATTATTATAAAAATATGACGTGCTCTATAATAGCCTTCAGTTGCCAAGTAGGCTACATTAAATAACAAATGGGTGGATGACAAATAAGCCTGAAAAAAGGATTTTTAAAAAACTTCAAATATCATCCCTAAAAAGTGTTTATATGTGTTGCTGTGAGTCTAAACTTAACCAATACGTAAATATTTTTTACATTTTTTAATTAAAATAAGTATTTATATATGAATTTGTCAAGGTAGTGCCTAAAACTGTCATATGGTGTGACATTAAAACAATTTGATATAAAATAAAAATTAGGTATTTTTTTCCTCTTTAATTTACGTCAATGTACTTTTTAATCATGTTTGCTTTGATATGCAACATTTGCTTGTGAATATTTAGGATAAAAACTTAACATTTGACAAGTTATTATGTCAAGGAGGAGAATGGTCTGAACTCTAACCACATATTTTAGCGTATTTCTGACATTTTTTGTCAAAAGTTGCTCAAAATTCTTGAGATTCTTGCAGATGTCATTTCCTTTCTACACTATTGATTTTGTCATGATTTGTCAGTTAGAAAGTCTTGTTTTATGACGTTTTCTATGATTATTTGACGTCACACCAAATGACAGTGTCACGCCATATGATGAAATGCACCAAATCACAATTTATCAGCGCAAAAAAAGGTATTTCATGAAAATAAAATCATTAACAATGAATTTTGAAGTCCACTGAAAAGAACTTTAGGGATAACATCTATTTTTAAACTGCATATTACATGTGAAACATGGTGACATGGGGGGAAAAATGGGAAAGGGAAATATAAATTGTACAGATCCTATTCTGCTAAATTCTTATCACAGATTTAATATATTTCATATATGATTTTTAAATTGAACTTGTGTTTTTACATATATTTCAATATAAAAATGCAGTTTGGTCATAGAGTGTGACAGAAATGTCATATAGTGTGACGGTACATTTTCAATGTCCCAATGTAATAACAATGTAATAACAATGTCACTCCATATGACAGTGTCACTCCATATGACATTTTGACAGTTTATCTAATTTATTAGACAACTAAATACAGCTAGATATTATTTAGCATGCAACTGACCACATGGCAGCAATGCTTTCTAAGAATTCATAAAGAAGATTTGGGTGGATGACGGATAGCAAAATTCAGACTGTCCTTTTGTCACACACGTATAAAAAATGGTAATTGTTAAGAATTGATATGGAAATGTTGTTGGTCTGATAGGATCAACTTCCTGCATACTAAAAATTTTGGTGTTGTATTTAAATTTTGACATAAAACAACTATCCAAACATAAGAAATGTCATATGGTGTGACTGTCCACTATGCGTGTGATTTTCCTAATTAGAATGTATATCCATATAAAGTATAAATACTTTAAAATTTTACCAGGCAAATAAAATAAGTGGATGTTTTCTATAACCACAGAAAGTTTCGATGCCCATGCATAACGTCCAACTAAGTTCTAATCAAATATATTTTGTCCCTACAATGGACGTCATATGGTGTGACACTATATTTTATATTTTCAACGAGCATTAATTTGGACATCATTGCCATGACACGGACCCTGCTTCATCAGGAAGTTACAATAGCATGTCAGGAGTGATTGCCATGGTCAGGAGGTCAGGTCTGCCTTTTAGATTTTTATATAAAAAGCTCCATATCCGACATCAATAGTGGCCAAAAAATTGTGTCTTATGGTGTGACATCATTTGCAATAAAAATTGTTATTTTTCACAAATCTTCTTTATGAATTCTTAGAAAGCATTGCTGCCATGTGGTCAGTTGCATGCTAAATAATATCTAGCTGTATTTAGTTGTCTGATAAATTAGATAAACTGTCAAAATGTCATATTGAGTGACACTATGTCATATGGAGTGACATTGTTATTACATTGTTATTACATTGGGACATTGAAAATGTACAGTCACACTATATGACATGTCTGTCACACTCTATGACCAAACTGCATTTTTATATTGAAATATATGTAAAAACATGAATTCAATTTAAAAATCATATATGAAATACATTAAATCTGTGATAAGAATTTAGCAAAATAGGATCTGTACAATTTATATTTCCCTTTCCCATTTTTCCCCCATGTCACCATGTTTCACATGTAATATGCAGTTGAAAAATAAATGTTATCCCTAAAGTTCTTTTCAGTGGACTTCAAAATTCATTGTTAATGATTTTATTTTCATGAAATACCTTTTTTTGTGCTGATACATTGTGATTTGGTGCATTTCATCATATGGCGTGACACTATGTCATTTGGTGTGACGTCAAATAATCATAGAAAACGTCATAAAACAAGACTTTCTAACTGACAAATCATGACAAAATCAATAGTGTAGAAAGGAAATGACATCTGCAAGAATCTCAAGAAGTTTGAGCAACTTTTGACAAAGAATGTCAGAAATACGCTAAAATATCTGGTTAGAGTTCAGACCATTCTCCTCCTTGACATAATAACTTGTCAAATGTTAAGTTTTTATCCTAAATATTCACAAGCAAATGTTGCATATCAAAGCAAACATGATTAATAAGTACATTGACGTAAATTAAAGAAGAAAAAAATACCTAATTTTTATTTTATATCAAATTGTTTTAATGTCACACCATATGACAGTTTTAGGCACTACCTTGACAAATTCATATATAAATACTTATTTTAATTAAAAAATGTAAAAAATATTTACGTATTGGTTAAGTTTAGACTCACAACAACACATATAAACACTTTTTAGGGATGATATTTGAAGTTTTTTAAAAATCCTTTTTTCAGGCTTATTTGTCATCCACCCATTTGTGAAACATAACAATTTTTATTGTAAATGATGTCACACCATAAGACACAATTTTTTGGCCACTATTGATGATCTCGGATATGGAGCTTTATATTAAAAAATCTAAAAGGCAGACCTGACCTCCTGACCATGGCAATCACTCCTGACATGCTATTGTAACTTCCTGATTAAGCAGGGTCCGTGTCATGGCAATGATGTCCAAATTAATGCCCGTTGAAAATCTAAAATATAGTGTCACACCATATGACGTCCATTGTAGGGACAAAATATATTTGATTAGAACTTAGTTGGACGTTATGCATGGGCATCGAAACTTTCTGTGGTTATAGAAAACATCCACTTATTTTATTTGCCTGGTAAAATTTTAAAGTATTTATACTTTATATGGATATACATTCTAATTAGGAAAATCACACGCATAGTGGACAGTCACACCATATGACATTTTTTATGTTTGGATAATTGTTTTATGTCAAAATTTAAATACAACACCAACCATTTTAGTATGCAGGAAGTTGATCCTATCAGACCAACAACATTTCCATATCAATTCTTAACAATTACCATTTTTTATACATGTGTGACAAAAGGACAGTCTGAATTTTGTTATCCGTCATCCACCCAAATACCAATTTTTCTCAAATTACGTAGGCCTAATAGCCTAAGCAGTAGCCTATTTATCAACAGCATGCCTGTTTCCCTTCACATCGGAGAAAACATCACGACTAGGCTTTGTGTCTAATGCGCACGTTGCCATAGCTGAGAACATAAAATTTCTCCGGTATCAAACCGCATTTTAAATGACGTTGGTAGGTAAATACAGTAGGCTAACACTGTAATTGCATTGAACTTTATAAGCCATAGGCCCATGTTTCTTGAGAAATGGTCCCACACTGCTATTCTCCTCCTAACCTCGTTCATCTCTCCTCGTTGTTGCGCAATAGCCTACCGGAAGATGTAGCTGCTGTAATGCGCAAGATTTAAACGATTATTCGTTAAGTTCGGATTTTTATTCGAACAAGTCTTAACAAACAAATAATCGATCATCGATTATTCATTAACAATCCTAGCCTTAAGTGATGCCATCTTTCAAGATAATTTTGACATGGAATATTATTTCTGTTGACGGGCATTATTTTCTGTAGGTACTAGGTAATTTGCAGAACTGATCACTGTCTAAGCCAGCCACCTTTAGTCCAGTGACCACGTAGCTCTCAATCAACTTCTCTTGACCCATAGTACGAAGAAGAATACGTCCCCTCTTTCCTGAGAGGTTGAGCTTATTCATCAGGCTTGTAGTACAGAAGACGGCTGTGCTGCCTTCATCCAAGAAAGCATAAGTAGTCAGGATCTTGTTACTCTTGGTAGACCTAATCTGCACAGGTACTATAGGAAGTTTATGCTCATTACCACCAGCCCCAGTCAAACCACTGGATAAAACAGTTTTACTCACTGCTGCGCACAGTGCCTCAGTCTTAGTTTCGTTTTGCCTTTCCTTCGATTCAATGTGAAGCATTGTGGGATGTCTCAAACTACAAATTTCACAGGATAAACGGTTTCTACAATCCTTGCTAATGTGTCCTATACACAAACAGGCGAAGCAAGCACCATTTTCCTTTAAGAAAGCAATCTTCTCTCCATGAGACCTTTCCTTTAGTTGGGGACAGAAGTCCAATTTGTGTCCAGTTCCACAAAACAGACAGGTCTTAATGGGTACGTCATCTGAAGTCCTTTCTTTCATTCCTGTGTTCTTCCCAACAGTGTTCACATTTGTGGCAAAAATACTCATTTTGGGGCGGGAGGCAGAGTGGATTTGATTTAGCCCTCTACTGGACGTTGGGGAGGCATCTTGAATATTCCCAAAGATAGGATCGTTAGCAATTCTTGCTTGCCTTTCAATAAAATGGACAAGGTCACTAAAAACAGCCGTTTGACGGCGTCTCTCCTGGATCTCACAGGCTACTGTTCTCCAGCAGTCTCTTAATTTGTAAGGCAACTTTATGATGGTAAGCATGTTGGCTGGCATATCCAATTCATACATGTACTGTACATCGCTCATCATGTTACAGCAGCCTCGGAGAAAGAGACCGTAATCCTGAAGTGCCTTAACATCTTCAGCTTTAATTGGAGACCATGACAGGACTTTCTCCATGTAAGCAGCTGAAATCAGTTGCTCATTGCCAAAATGTTCTTGTAACAGGCCTTTTGCTTGAGCATATCCCCTCTCAGGATCAGCATACAGACAACTTCTTACAAGCTCTCTTGAGCACCCACTGGTAAATTGTTTGAAAAAATACAAACAGTCACTGTAACTATCAGCCTTGCTTTCAATGCCATTCACAAAGGCCCTCATGAAAGAATGGTGCTGCAATGGGTCACCATCGAAAACTTGAATATCTCTCTTAGGCAAAGATGACAGTCGCTGTTGCTGCATCAACAAAGTTGTTATTTCGTTCTGCTTGTTCATAAGATCAAGAACTGTACTTTGGCCAGTGTAGCTCAGAGGACTTTCAGCATTACCTGTGCGTTGTGTCCTGCTCTGTGACTGACTGTAGGAGGCAATGCAAGGATTGGACTGAGGCTTATGGTGTTCCGAGGTGGAGAACTGAATTCTAGTGCTGTGGGTGGCCACTCTGACTTTGGGCCTTGTGGCCGGGCCACCACTCCTATTTGTGGCCTTCACAACACTTTTTGGTGGCCCAAATGGCCGAGGGAAGAATGAGGTGGCATCTGCGTTCAGCGAGTTTGCTTGAGGTTGACTTAAACATGAATCCTTAGGCTTAAACCCTTTTGAAGAGCTCCTACTTGTAGCACTGGTCAGGCTTGCAGATTTGAGCACATTACTTTTGCCATGTGTGCTGCAATGTCCTCATCCAACTTAAGCCTCTCTTTCCGTCTCCTTAACTGCTCTTCTTCCTCTTCAAGTGCATGTTTCGTATGTATCAGTTTTTGCCTTGCAATCAATGCTGCCAGTTCGGCTTCAGCTTTTATACAAGCAGAAGAGGTGCTTGATACAAAACTCTGTTGTGAACGAATTGACACATTCGAAACACTGTCATCAGATTGCACTTCATCCTGTAGGTCTGTATGTGGGCCTATGTCAAAGTCTACCGTCTCTGCTTGCGCCTGACAGTCATTTTTCTGAGATACATTGTTCATTTGAGGCACACACAAAGGCAGACATTGTTTCAACAGAATTATAATTCATTTTCACCTGACCAACATCACTTTCGTGAGACACATAGCCAATTTGAGGCACCCTTGCATTGTCATTTGCAACTGAAGAGGACTTATTTTCAACAGGATCACAATGCCTTTCACATTCATTTACCCACGTCAATACATCATCTTTAAATGTACTGGTATAACTTTTGATGCTTGAAAACCATTCATTTTGAGAAGTTCTCTCATCGTCAGGCAATAAAGGAATTAAAGAATCATGACACTCAACAGCAGAATTATATAGTTGTGTGAGAGTTGGCAACTTTGTTTTCACCTGTGGTGCATTTTCGTTTAGTTTCATAAGATCTTTCATTGCAGGAATTAATTCTTTGATCTTATTTATATGCCTTTTGCGTTCCCTTTGAAGCTTTTCGATTTGTAACGTTAGTGCTACCGCCTTTTCAGTGGGTTTTATTTCGCGTTTAGCAAGCACTGCATCAGAAACATTTTCGCTGGAATTACCTTTTTCACTCATATTGCCTTTAGTTCAAAAGTTCAATTGTTTGCAGAGTAGCGGTAGCCACAACAAGTTCCTCGGTTATAAACAAGCCTTTTTACGTTCCAACAAACTTTCAGCGCTAATAATTCAGCATCAAACGTTAACGTTACGGCGAACTTATCTGGGGCAGGCTGCATTCCCCAATGGACACCACGAATCGTCAGAACTGCGTTTACCAATACACAGCATCAAATGAAAGTGGATCTTTACAGGCCTACCAGTCTGGAGTTCGCATCGCTGTCAGTCCTTGTTCTTTGAAGTTCTTTATCCACTCAAAGCGAGTCCTATTTCCAGTTGCGTTAGACAAAGTCCAATATCCTTCTTCGGCCGTGTATCGGCTATCCTGAGAACGTTAAAAGGCGAAGCTTGTTGGGCTACTAAACTACACGTTTTCGTTGACAATAGGCGCGTACGACATGAGCTTTGCAAAAGCGATATGACCGCCGAGATCTGCGTGATCAAACGGGAGGAGCTACAGCCCTCTGCAGGAGAAGCTGGACACACTTACCTGCAGTTAACACTGCGTGACAGAAGGAAGAGATGTCGACAAATTTTGTTTGCATTAAATTAAGCTTGAATTACCTTTATATTCATCAAAATAATCATGAAATTGGCTGAAATAAATTTTATGATTTTTTAAATAAATGTTTGCATACGAAACATATTTGTTGCTCATTCAGAATTACTCTGAAGTTTCTATATGTTTGCCATATGGTCACAAAATAACATCAAAGAACAGAGCTACATTATTTGTGTTAGTATTCCTTAATTTTGGGAAAATGTTTATGCACGGAACCACAACGAGAAATGCGTCATTTTTGCAAAGGAGATTCAAGCCAATCAGGGTGAAGTTTATTGTCATGGAGGTGTTTCCATGCAGGAGCAGCAGAACGCAGCGAGGTTTGAACTGCAGTGCTGCGCAGCAGTAGACTTGCTCCCGCGATATCTTAAGGCCATGTGACAGCTACTGCCGTGCAGAAAGAACGCCCATTCTGCCATGTTGGACAGGTTTTCACCCAAATTGTACCACGTGTAGCGCAGCGCTGCGGAGCAGGCTGCGCAGCAGAAGGCTCCGCCCACATCTCGAACACGCTCATCGTTGCGGTGGCTACTACTAAGGCCACCGCGGAGCACAGAGAGGGAGCGACGCTGACGCGCAAACAATCTTGTTCGTTGTTCGTTTATTAGCAAAAGTTAAAAACATCCAAAAATGCATAGTAAAAATGTAATCCAAAGTACCCGTGCAGTGCCAGTGCCGGTGCCAGTGAGTTAGTAAACGAGAACATAAACGATGGTACAAAATTGCAATTGGAAATGCGGTCAACGAAAAATGTGCTCTCCCATACTGAGCCCCTCTCCACGGCACTATGGGTGCACCCAGGTGCCTATATTGGATGATTAGTTCCCACATCCGCCCTCACGTGACTCCCACACACCACAGGTGGACACTTAAGTAAAAGTAAACGTCACACACCCAGCAGTCAAGGCATATGGCCGCTACAACGATAAATAATTGCAAAATTTTGTGATTAACCAGATTTTAGTCGTTTGACAGCACTAATTCATTGCAATTTATATTTACATTTAATTCCAAAAATGTGTGACATTGAATGGCAGTAGTCCTAAATAGGTAGGTTACTATCACTTAAAAAAATAAATTAAAAAAAATCTGTAAGCCAGACATTTGATAAGAAAATAGTGCAAAGACAATGTAACAGTTGTCCTGCTCAATGTAGCCTATCACATGTCTTTTTTTTTTTGGTAACGCTTTAGTACTGTGTAATTAATAGGTAAGAATGGTGTAAGAAAAAGCATTAAGGCATAAATTATTGAATAGGCCTACAGTGCAAATTTGCTGGAATAACACATATTATGTGAACAGTGGCGCAAAAAGGGGGTATGCACTATATGGGCGTCTGCCAGGGGGGGCGCCGAAACGGTAGGGAGAAAAAAAAAAACCTTTTGTATGTGGACACATGCTGCTTTTATCTCACTATCCTCTAGATATGCAGTTTAAAATAATGTAAGAAAGCACCCCCCCCCCCCCTCCACTTTATTCAGTGGCGGAGCTAGACTTTTGTACTTGGGGTGGCCAGGGGGTGGCCAAGGATATTTCAGGGGGTCCAATGAATATGACAAAAAAAAGTAGTCTTCCCATCTTTGTGCACATGACAGCATATGGTACGCGCGCGCGCGCGCGCACACACACACACACACACACACACACTTGCTCAAAACCCCTCTCATTTTCACCATTGACAGTATTACTCAGAATTCTGCTCTTATCAACCATTATTCCTCTAGTAGTAGAAGAACTAAGATTTATTTCAATTTTAATTATAAAAGAATTAGTGAAATATTTCCCCTATTTTCACAGCCTGAAGAAAAAACATTAAAACTAACAGTTAATTTATATTTTTCAGATTCTCTTTCTGTAGACAACCTTAAAAATAGGTCTTTACTCATGCAACCATATAGATCATATCCCTGAAGTGAATAGCTTAAGCTACAGGAGCATGTCAAGCTATTGATCTGATGAATGTTGTAATGCAGGCTATCAAGGTTAATCATTCATTTCTTTAATTGTCTGGTGAAGCATTTGGCTAGCAACCAGTAACATTGCAGGTTCTACAAGTTCAGATCGTGTGTCTTCACATATTCTACAGCCTAGAATTATACAAATGCTGTGCAGTTGATCAGAGAAAAGGGTTTTTACGGAAGTAATGCAATATGCGCAATAGTTAAATGTAACTAATTTAAAAGTTGATTTTCTAACGAACTATTTACCACAGCAATTAGTTAGTAGTATCATTTGAAACCACCTGAAATGCACTTTATTTTGATGTGCATATTGTGCATGTTTGACAAATGCTGTGAGAGCAGTGTAATGGAGAAAAAGTTGATGTTTTGGATGCAGAATAGCACACGGGAATTAACTTGCGCTAAGCATTAATTTACTTGCGTGCTGCTGTCAAGCCACTGGCAAATCACCCCATGTTTCAGAAAATTCAGATTATGTAGGCTACTTTGATTTGATAGCCTCTACAAAAGATAGCCTATAGATGTAGATGTTGCCTAGATATGTAATGAATAGTCTCTATAGACTATAGTGCAAAGCAATTCATCGATCAGAAATTTCGGTTTTGGATGTAAGAAGCACGCCATTTTAGCACGCTAGTTTGAGACAACATCGATGCCTTGATTGATTTCAAATAGCTATTTAATGTCACTGATAGCTTGCACCTTATATACTGTACCTTATATTACAGTACGCTGTATCTTGCAAAGGCACAATGTAGCCTATCCATGTAAATGTTGATGGTCACATAGCCTATCTGCATGACTGAGGGCATCTTCCTGATGCACAGCAGGATTGGGAACAGATAGCCTATCTTTTACCTTTAAAGACCTGTTCTTTAAAAATTAGGCCTACATCACAGTGATATTTTCTCAGGCTGACTCAAGTGCTGCATGAGCTCTGACTATTGCTCTCTGGCTCAAAAAAGGCGCTTCTTACAGACGTGCGCTTAACTGAACTGTCAATCATCAGTAGCGAATGAAATTCGGGGAGTGGGTGGGGTAGGGTGGGGGGGCACCTGGGGTGGCCAATCACGTTCCAGGGGAGGCTAGTGCTACCCCTGCCACCCCTCTGGCTCCGCGCCTGAAAAGAACTTGCATTAAGTTTAGTGTTGCACCTTCAAAATGTACATTTTGTTGAATTGACTTATAAACTAAATTTTAAACATTGAAAACTCATGATATTAAGTTGAAAAGGCATAAATTATGTTTGTGAGTTATTGTAAGTTAAAATTATATTTTACTTGAACTTTTTGACCATATCATTTTTTACAGTGAAGAACAGCTGTTTATGTAGTCTCCAATATTAGGCTGAAGTGGTCATTTCAGACATTGGTGGTCAAAAACTACCCTGTGCTAATTAGGTTACTACTTCGGAAACACAAAGTTGGCTACTGTAGCCCAGTTCCCTCCAAGGGTTTAGACACATTTTCAATGAAACTATTTACAATGAATATTAGGGAATTTAGCAAATTGCAAAGAAAGACTGCCCCCATCATGTTCCTCATTATTATCCAAAAAGGGTCCAAAAAGAATAAAAGAAAATGCGCATCACATCAAACTGAGAATTCAACAGTAAAAGCCATTAAGGTCTGAAATGAAATAAATTTTGGTTCAATTGTAAGAAATATTACAATCGACTGCCAAATACAACTCAGCCAGGCCTGCTATATGACCTCATGGAGCATTCAAATAATGTGCAATGCATTAGGTAATTCATTTAATTAATTGCTATGAGAAGCTAGCTAGCAACTTGTTAAAATGCACCAGATTGCAGGAAATGGAAACTATTCTTTTTTTTTTAATTCTGGGGGGGGGGGGACCCAAACCCCCCTACTACTTCTCTACACAAATATGCATCCCATATTCCTCATTAGTTGACAAGTGCTGCCTTCATTGTTGTTGTGTTAAATGTGTTGTTCACAATATACCCACTTTGAAGGTCATTTTATGATTCAGAATTTAATTTCATGATATTTCAGTGGTACTGTTGTTGTTGTTGTTTTTTGTTTTAATTATAGGGCAGGTGCCATGCAAACAACGACCAACAAAACAGACGAATATCCTCCTGATGGATTTGTCGACAAGTCATGACTGTATGCGTGTGCACTTAGCTGTGACGTGTTCCTTTGCGCACCAGGTATATGGTCTTAATGTTGTGTTTATGTTCGTTCGTTCTTTAGCCGAGGTTTCTGTCACTGAACACATTGGACACCGGGCAGCGAGTGGAGATTTTTTACAAAGTGGTCTTCAGACTTGTGACGGTTCATTGTCAACTTTATGATCTCTGGTTTTTTGACCTTGCTGTGACTGCCTTCCCTTGCTGTTTTTGATGAATGGAATTATTTTCTAATGTCATGTTCGTAGGCTATAACTCTCATGGTGAACTGTTTTGTAGCCCGTTACATACATATTACTACATATTATGTCCATGTTCTGCGTTTCTACCTTTCATTGCATGCAACAGGATTATAACCGTTTCATTTTCCATGTTGTAAATAAATGGCATCTTTGTCAAACTGTTGGCTCTATGTATGCTACACCACGTATAGGTTACCCTACCGAAAAGTAAAGAATAAGTACTGTGGAATTACCCAAATACCCCAAAACTACTGTACCTAATATTGGATGATCGGGCTGTTACATTAAGTCATATTCAACCCTGTCTTATCTATTGCACCATACGGCATTTTTATTAAATAATCATTACATACTACTAGCCTACTTACCCAGTACTTCACGGACTGTTAATAAAGCGCGTGTGTTACTCCAGCAAATTTACGCTGTAAGTACTCTGTAATAATTTTTCCCTTGATACTTTTTGGTTACACCATTCTTACCTACTGTTTGCCCAGTAGGCTACTTAACGTGCTGTAGATTAAAGCGTTACGAATACACTCTTCAAACTCAGCAAGGGGCGCCGCTAGGGGGTGTTAGGATGCTTCAAAGGGCACTGACAGGGGGAGGGGGATTTTAATGTTAAAGCACCATCGCTTCTTCTTCCTCCTGATAGGCTACTGATACATACATTTTGTTTTACCCTGCACTGGGAGTAATGTAGATGTCCACGAGCCTTACAAGCTCACAAGAAATGTGTCACTGAACACCATAAAACGGCTGCTGCTGAGCCCTCTACTTTTGGAAAGCTGCCCTAAATCTTACTAGTTCTACCACTGCCATAAAACAGCGACTGGAATGCTGTGCATGCAAACGGAGCATAAATAGAATATGCCACATTATATTAGACAGCCCCATATTAATTTCATGCAATTTATTTCAAGGACATAATAAATCAGTGGGAAACAATGTAGTGCACTAACATTTATGAACCATTGGAAACAAATTTATCATACATATAAAATATAAACAAACAATGTGAAATCTAATATAAAAAAAAACTACATTTATTACATCATGTAAAAAAAATATTGGCCAAATAAACTACTTTGTATTGTATTCGACTGTTATAGGATTGGTCCTTCCAATTTCCCAATTGTTTAAATGACTTTAAAGGTAAAATACCCCTTTTTGTTTCATAAATGATTGAGATAAGTTATACACAAAATAAAAAAATCCAAATACAATTGCTAAATGTTGAATTTGAATGTCAAGTGTTGAATTATCGTCTTCATTTCCACATAACCATCTATTTTATATCTATTTTTAAGACAAAGGGGTTGGTAATCTTTAAATAAATCAAACCGCATGCCTTATTAGTACCTTAATGCCTTATTAGTAAATTGCTTAGTTTGCAGAGGAGGCCCAATATAAGGAGATGGAGAGGGGGAGAGAGGAGGAGGAGTAGGACTTCAAGGGGCCAGTTTCAGTGTAACTGGTAAGTCATCTCTTACCAGTTCATTTACACACAGCAAGTACACACACACAGCATTGGGATGCTGTCCTGTCTAGAGCATGATAGGCCCACATCAACTTTGGACTATTGCAATTGTTTTGTTGTTGTTGTAAGACTTTTTACTTAGTGCTTTTAATGTATTTTTTTCAGATACTACTTGAAATTTCATCTGATCTGGGAAAGAAAAGGTAAGACATTCATTTAATTTCTCAAAACATTTGCAAGGTTGAAAAAAGCAAACAGCTCTTATAGTTAAAACAAAATATGGTATTAGTTTCAAACTGCAAGCTGGACTGACACCGAGGCCTACCTTTTACAGTAATCAGCTCTCTGAGTTGTACAGTATGTTATTATTTCCTTGAATTGCCAGAACATTCAAAACAGCACATTAAACACTATGGGATAAAGAGGCAGCAGCATGAGCTCATTACAGAATGTCATCACTTGGTCAATCAATCCCTAGCCCTGTTCAAGATGACTAAGAACTGTCAGTGAGAACAATTTGCAAAAATGGGGTACAGGAAATCAAATCTGAGAGTTTTCTTTCCTGGCACCAGTTTGCATTGGCTGCCATTTCCCTATTCAATCAATTTTCTATAAAATGCTCTTGTTTTTATTCCTACCAACAGCACTCTGTCTCCTAAAACGACAACAGCGTGGGATTTAATTTCACATGTATCTCATTTAGCTCCTTCCATAATCCATATCATTTCCCTTCCCTCCTCCCCTGTAGAATCACTATATGTAGAACTTATTGAGACCCTGGCAACACCTCCATGAAAAAACCCTACTGAAACATGTGTTTTGATTAGCCAATGCTTTCAAGCTCAGTAGGTGACGGAGAAGTCTGAGATACAAAAGGAATATCAAGGGGGAAAGACAAAAAATGTGTGCGGCAAAAGTGTCTGTATCTTAAACTTGGGTGTAGAATTACTTAAATTGTGCACATAAGCCGAGATGAACATAGATCAGTTTACTCCGAATTTAAAATATTTAACTTTTCAGAAAGGCCCTATACAACTTAACAATGGACTACTCTTACTTTATTTTAGCTGAAAAAAATCACAGTGGACTGAGCTCCATATACATGTACAACAGAAATAGCTTTACTTTAGCCTTTCCCCTAACTTGTTTGTTGTATCTGAACATTCTGAAAACTTTGTTGTCTTAATTGAAGGCCATACATGCTGTAATTGGGAGGTGTTGGTAGACTACGTTCACAGTATTACCAAGCTAATAAACTAACCAGTCATTATGCTGTAAAACTCATCTATATAAAAAACAGGATATTAAGGGCACCAATTTGAATCTTGAATATCTGGATAAGACTACCATTCTGCTTTAAGTACACAGTCAAAACAGGTGGCTTATTGTAGACATGTGCTGGGCCGTGGAACATAAATTGTAGCATGTGCAGGAACATGACAGAGGGAAATATTAAAGCTGTCTACGTAATTCTGAGACTTTGGCAAAAAAATTTGACATCAAACAAAACCTCCACCTCGCCCTTATTTCTGTAGAACTGGTCACCTCACTGGCCATTATCCCTTACTTTTCCCTCTCTCTGAACCTGTTTGGTGGAAAGCTACGGAGAGCACTAGATAAGACGATTGCAACAACGATTACAAGGTGTAGATGGAGCTGGAGAATTTGTTTTTTTCTGAAATAAGCTTTTACATGTACTTCTTCCCGAATAACGAGACAATTCTACAAAGAGTTGCCAAAAGCAGCTTTAAATGTATGATGATTTTTTTTTTATTTAATGGAAATTTCTGCATATCTGCTGGAATTCATTAACTCAAAATTTCCATGTATTTGTAGTGCTGATTGGTATTGAATTAGCAAATTAAGTTAGTCCAAGAGATATTTTTTTAGTGTTTCAATGGCATGATCTTTGACATTATCCACATTCTGTCATAATTATTGTCAGTAAAAGGATGACTATGTTTATCTTCTGAAGACTGAACATTTGTCTTAATATTACTGTAGTAACCAGCAGCAACCATGGGGGATGCGGACATGGCCATTTATGGCAAGGCTGCCATTTACCTCCGTAAGCCTGAGAAGGAGAGAATTGAGGCCCAGACCAAGCCCTTTGATGCAAAATCAGCTTGTTATGTGGCTGACAAGGAGGATCTGTACCTGAAGGCTACAATCAAAAAGAGAGAGGGTGGCAAAGTCACTGTTGAAGTCCTTGACACTAAAGAGGTATGATACGTGACATTTAATTTATTGTTTTGCCTATTTATTTTTTGTACTAGGCTATAGCATGGCACTATATTGTTTTGAGTAGATCCTTTATATTTTCAAATATTTCGTAACTCAATCTTAATAATGAAACTTTGATATAACTTAATATAACTTAACAGTATAGATTTATTGTCCAAAAAAAAAAAAGACTGAATACACAGCTTTTATTGTGTACACAACTAGCAACAAACGTGAATACACTGTGTACATCACCTGACTGTGCCTAAGTACTGTAGCCTATGTTTCCCCTTCTTGGTGTCATGTGACTTGTAAATTTTTGTCTGCCATGTTTTGTCTTTTTTATCTGCCATGTTTTAGGAAAGGACAATGGTTTATGTGCGCTTTTTTACTGTATGTCTTTCATTACATTTTATTTTATCTCCTGACATTAAGGAAAGGACAGTGAAGGAGGATGATGTCAGCCCCATGAATCCTCCCAAGTTTGACAAAATTGAGGACATGGCCATGATGACCCATCTCAATGAAGCCTCTGTCCTGTATAACCTCAAAGAGCGTTATGCAGCATGGATGATCTATGTAAGCTCTTTTCCAGTACAAATGTTTACAATTGACAAATGAGTGGCACAAAATAACTCTTTTTGTCCCTCTTTCATGCAGACCTACTCTGGGCTTTTCTGCGCCACTGTGAACCCCTACAAGTGGCTCCCAGTGTATGATCAAGAAGTGGTGTCTGCCTACAGAGGCAAGAAGCGCATGGAGGCCCCACCCCACATCTTCTCTGTCTCTGACAATGCCTACCAGTTCATGCTCCAAGGTAAGCTTTTAATCTAAGCTAATATTTTCTTTTTACATTTATTTTTCATACCACGTTTAAATTATAAATTTCTCTACAAACCCAAACTTAATTTTGTCTTACAGACAGGGAAAACCAGTCTGTTCTGATCACGTAAGTGATAACAAACTAATATGTTTTTCTAAATTTTATAAGACATTATAACTTCCTATTACTATTGTTGCATAATGATATGATTATAATAATTACATGTTATGTGTAATCTAGTGGAGAATCTGGTGCTGGAAAGACTGTGAACACCAAGCGTGTCATCCAGTACTTTGCAACAATTGCAGTTGGTGGTGGCAAAAAAGAGGACAAACCACAGGCAGCTGGAAAAATCCAGGTAATACAAAGATAATAATAAAGTTGAAAAGAAGTAAGAACCACTGGGAAAATACAAATAAATACGTGAAAGCTGTGACATTTCATGTGTATTTCATTTGCAGGGCTCTCTTGAAGACCAGATTATTGCTGCTAACCCACTGCTGGAGGCTTATGGTAATGCCAAGACTGTGAGGAATGACAACTCTTCCCGTTTTGTAAGTTAATTTCCTCACAAAAACGATTAGTCTGTGTTTACAGAATCCAATCCAAAGTTCTTGATTGGAATGACACTGCTTTATTTCACATAGGGTAAATTCATCAGAATTCACTTTGGGACAAGTGGAAAACTGGCTAGTGCTGATATTGAGACTTGTAAGTATCATCATTAGCATTACACATTGATATATTTTCTATGCCAAAATTCTGTTTCATTAAAATTTACTCTGCACACACAAAATGTAATATATGGCCACATATACTGTATGTACTTTACACACATCTAAATACAGTTTCCCACTGATAACTAAATTCAACTCTAAATTCACTTTAAGTCTAGCATTTAATGGAGACAGAAATGTTCATGCATCTTTTGGTGCATTCCATATCTCAAAATATCTTGAGACCAAAACTGTTATATGGTCACATACACTATATAATAGACCTTTGTTTCATATGATGTAAAGTATGTGTATATCTAATAGGCATATTACAGTACATCTGCAGGAGACATAATATAATAGGTCATAATATACACTATAGATTTAGCTATCACCTATCACATAGTATATTTTTGGATGGGTAAACAGATCTGCTGGAGAAGTCAAGAGTGACATTCCAGCTTTCTGATGAGAGAGGCTACCACATCTTCTACCAGATGATGACCAACCACAAGCCTGAGCTAGTTGGTAAGGTCCATAGTTTCAGCTAACTGTAAATATAGTATTTATTTATTTATTTGTTTATTTATTTATTTATATTTATTATATATAATAGTACCACAGCACAACACAACACAACACAATGAACTGATTGACATGCAAGACTCTCTCCAATTTCACACCCTCTATAGAGATGTCCCTCATCACAACCAACCCCTATGACTTCCCCATGTGCAGTCAGGGTCAGATTACTGTGGCCAGCATTGATGACAAAGAGGAGTTGGATGCCACAGATGTAAGTTATTCAAAGCTTTTGTTATTTCATAATGAAAGTCATAGTAAGGATATTTCTTTAAAAATATGTGTGTCTTGACATTTCAGACTGCCATTGACATCCTGGGCTTCAGTAATGAGGAGAAAGTCACCATTTACAAACTCACTGGTGCTGTGCTCCATCATGGCAACATGAAGTTCAAGCAGAAGCAGCGTGAGGAGCAGGCTGAGCCTGATGGCACAGAGGGTAGGTTTAAAAACTAAACTGACTTGAATTAATTCTAGTAATACTTTTAAAGGAGACAATGAATGGGAAAACATTTTTGCCTCAAATTTGACAAATTTGGAGAGATGCATGGCCAAAGAGCTATCATGTGACTTAGTTGTGCCCTCCCTCAAATAAAGCAGTAGTAGTTCAGAGAGGGCACCTCTCAATGCCATCAAAAGACCTTTCTCAATACCATCTCAATAGTATAAGTGTTAACCAGACTTGCAAAATTGCACTCAAATTGCACTTAAATTGGAATATATACTGAAGTATATCAACAGTTTATCAACTTTCCTTCATAAGATACTAAAGTCCAAAAAATGCGGCATGATTGGCAAAATCATGAATTTACAGTACCAATGTTTTATTATTTATAGATGCTGACAAAGTTGCTTACCTCTTGGGCTTGAATTCTGCTGATATGCTGAAGGGTTTGTGTTACCCAAGAGTAAAGGTCGGAAATGAGTTTGTCACCAAGGGTCAGACTGTGCCACAGGTATTGTTTCTCCCATTACAAGGTGTACAGTTCACTGTTGATTATGCTTTTCAGTCATCATAAATTGTCATTCTAAATGGTCATCATGACAACTAAGAATACTTTGACATCTTGTTTAGGTCTACAACTCAGTTATGGCCTTGGCCAAGTCTATCTATGAGAGGATGTTCTTGTGGATGGTCATCCGTATCAACCAGATGTTGGACACAAAGCAGCCAAGGCAGTTCTTTATTGGTGTGCTGGATATCGCTGGATTTGAGATTTTCGATGTGAGTATAACATTTTGTTTTAAGTAGAAAAAAGTGTATTTATAGTCACATTTAAGTTAACTTGTAACCTGTCCATTTTCAAATAATATTACTTCTCTGCACACAGTTCAACAGCATGGAACAGCTGTGCATCAACTTCACCAATGAGAAACTGCAACAGTTCTTCAACCACCACATGTTTGTTCTGGAGCAAGAGGAGTACAAGAAAGAGGGAATTGAATGGGCCTTCATTGACTTCGGCATGGACTTGGCCGCTTGTATTGAACTTATTGAGAAGGTTAATTTTGATCAATGATACAAACCTACACTGTAGTGCTATAACTGTGTACTGTTTATTGATGCCCAGTTTTTAACCTTAGTAATATCATTGTTTTAAACAGCCCATGGGTATCTTTGCCATCCTTGAGGAGGAGTGCATGTTCCCCAAGGCCTCTGACACCACTTTCAAGAACAAGCTGTATGACCAGCATCTTGGCAAGAACAATGCCTTCCAGAAGCCCAAGCCTGCCAAAGGCAAGGCTGAGGCCCACTTCTCCCTGGTGCACTATGCCGGCACTGTGGACTACAACGTTGCTGGCTGGCTGGACAAGAACAAGGATCCACTGAACGAGTCTGTGTTGCAGCTGTACCAGAAGTCAGGAGTGAAACTGCTGCCTATTCTTTATCCACCTGTTGTTGAGGGTATAACTATTTTACATAAGTCTGAGCTACTATCAAAATGTCTATTCCAACAATTTCTAATTGACTTAATTATTGAATTAATCACTCCTTGTTTATCAACAGAGAGTGGTGGTGGTGGTAAGAAGGGTGGTAAGAAGAAGGGTGGCTCCATGCAGACTGTGTCCTCTCAGTTCAGAGTATGTATACCTAGCCTCTAAGAAACCAGTGAATCAATCGATTGACTTTAATTATCAGTATAAAACAATAACACTACTTTACTCTCTACAGGAGAACTTGGGTAAACTGATGACCAACTTGAGAAGCACCCATCCTCACTTTGTGCGTTGCCTTATTCCAAATGAAATTAAGAAACCAGGTAAATGACTTTAGGTGGAAAATGTGTACTGTACATGCACATGTGTAGGCTCGATTTATATATATAAATACAGTATATAAAATACGTTTTTTTTTTTTTCGACAGGCCTTATGCAGAACTTCCTGGTCATCCACCAACTCAGGTGCAATGGTGTGCTGGAGGGTATCAGAATCTGCAGAAAGGGTTTCCCAAGCAGAATCCTCTATGGTGACTTCAAGCAGAGGTATACTGGCAAAGCAAAACACTGAGGGGAGAGAGGGTAGTAGGATATGTGCCAGTAACAACAACAACAACAACAAAAAAACATTATTTCTATTCTACAGATACAAAGTGCTAAATGCCAGTGTTATCCCTGAGGGTCAGTTCATTGACAACAAGAAAGCATCAGAGAAGCTCTTGGGATCAATTGATGTTGATCACACCCAGTACAAGTTTGGACACACTAAGGTAAAATCCTAAACGCAGATCTGTAAAGATGAGTCATGCTTCTTTCCATATGTGGCTCACAAAAGTTTTAATTCTACCTCAAAGGTGTTTTTCAAAGCTGGTCTTCTGGGTACCCTTGAGGAGATGAGAGATGAAAAACTGGCAGCCTTGGTCACAATGACTCAGGCTCTTTGTCGTGCATATCTGATGAGGAGGGAATTCGTCAAGATGATGGAGAGGAGGTTATTTGCAAACACTGAAATAATTAGAAATGTCTGGAAATTCACTGTTGTTGACATTTACACCACTTTAAAAATGTATCTAAAATAATAATAATAAAAAAAACATTGTAAGCACAATGCTTGTTGTATATTGGCCCATACCATTAACTACTGTATGTACTTATATAGCAAGCTAAAATGTGAAATTCAATTCATAGGGAGTCAATCTACACAATCCAGTGGAATATCCGCTCCTTCATGAATGTCAAGCATTGGCCATGGATGAAGGTTTACTACAAGATCAAGCCTCTGCTGAAGAGCGCTGAGACTGAGAAGGAGCTGGCCACTCTGAAGGAGGAGCATGAAAAACTCAAGGCAGCTCATGCCAAGGTTGAGGCCAAAAAGAAGGAACTTGAGGAGAAGATGGTGGCTCTGGTGCAAGAGAGGAATGACCTGTCACTCCAAGTGTCATCTGTATGTTGATTGCTATTGGAATGTTTCTGTCACTGCTTTAAGCCACATTCAAAACACACTCATAATTAATATGCAATGTAACGTCTTACATTTAGGGCTCTGAGAACCTGTCAGATGCCGAGGAGAGGTGTGAGGGACTGATCAAGAGTAAGATCCAGCTTGAGGCCAAACTCAAAGAGACAACCGAGAGGCTGGAAGATGAGGAGGAAATCAATGCTGAGATGACTGCCAAGAAGAGGAAACTGGAGGATGAGTGCTCTGAACTCAAGAAAGACATTGATGATCTGGAGCTGACTTTGGCCAAAGTGGAGAAGGAGAAGCATGCTACTGAGAACAAGGTTCAGATTCTACATTTTAAAGGCAATGTGTATATGCAAAGAGGTGTTTATCAAGTTTAATGGATGTAACAATAAAACTTTCTATGTGCAGGTTAAGAACCTGACTGAGGAAATGGCCTCTCAAGATGAATCCATTGCCAAGCTGACCAAGGAGAAGAAAGGCCTACAAGAGGCCCACCAGCAGACTCTTGATGATCTTCAGGCTGAGGAAGACAAAGTCAACACTCTGACCAAATCCAAGACTAAGCTTGAACAGCAAGTTGATGATGTGAGTTTGGTCCAAATGTGTAACCTATCATTCATATATACTGTATAAAAGCATGTATTGAGGTGATATTTTAAATCCACAGCTTGAGGGTTCATTAGAGCAAGAGAAGAAGCTTCGCATGGACCTTGAGAGAGCCAAGAGAAAGCTTGAGGGTGACCTGAAGTTGTCTCAGGAGAACATCATGGATCTGGAGAATGACAAGCAGCAATCTGAGGAGAAATTGAAGAAGTACTGCTGATATTTTCAAGTTTTACATTTTTTGATCTCAGGCAAAGAGAAATGATAAATATAAATAGTATAAATAGTAAATATATTTACAGGAAGTAATGTAGAATTCCATTAAAATTATTCAAAAGTTTCAGAACCATTACAACCATCGTAAACATTATAACCAAATGCTGCTGTTGAATTTTTTACAATTAAACAGGAAGGACTTTGAAACAAGCCAGCTTCTCAGCAAGATTGAAGATGAACAGTCACTAGGTGCACAGCTTCAAAAGAAGATCAAAGAGCTTCAGGTATGACAATTTCCTATCAAACAAAATTCGACTTCAGGACCTTCCTGTCTTGATTTAGTAACATTTTTGCCAATAGGCCCGCATTGAGGAGCTGGAGGAAGAGATTGAGGCTGAGCGCGCTGCTCGTGCCAAGGTTGAGAAGCAGAGAGCTGATCTCTCCAGGGAACTTGAGGAGATCAGTGAGAGGCTTGAGGAGGCTGGTGGTGCCACTGCTGCTCAGATTGAGATGAACAAGAAGCGTGAGGCTGAGTTCCAGAAGCTGCGCCGTGACCTTGAAGAGTCCACCCTGCAGCATGAAGCCACTGCTGCAGCTCTCCGCAAGAAGCAGGCTGATAGCGTAGCTGAGTTGGGAGAGCAGATCGACAACCTCCAGCGTGTCAAGCAGAAGCTTGAGAAGGAGAAGAGTGAATATAAGATGGAGATTGATGATCTTTCCAGCAACATGGAGGCTGTTGCCAAAGCAAAGGTCAGCATAATTACTCATTTCCTTAAAGAATGAACATCTCCACATTCCTCATATACAATTATAGGTGAACAACATAACAAATTGGTTTTAGCAATTTAATTAATCAAAAACGTTGTGTGTGGGTTTCACTAACAGGCTAATCTGGAGAAGATGTGCCGCACCCTTGAGGACCAACTCAGTGAAGTCAAGGCTAAGAGTGACGAGGGTGTCCGCCAGGTCAACGACCTCAGTGGTCAGAGAGCAAGACTTCAGACTGAAAATGGTAAACAGTGAAAACATGTGTTTCTAGTGCTAACACTCTGTCGTTCAAATATATTAAAAAGTGCTATAATTCTTAATCAGGTGAGCTTGGCCGCCAGGTTGAGGAGAAAGATGCTCTTGTGTCTCAACTGACCAGAAGCAAACAGGCTTTCACTCAGCAAATTGAGGAGCTGAAGAGACTGAATGAGGAGGAAGTCAAGGTAAAATCACGGGTTGTCATCATTGTCATCCTTATCACCTTGAATTTACTCTGATAGGAATGATTACATGTTTATTTCTTTCTCAAATAGGCCAAGAATGCCCTGGCCCATGCTGTTCAGTCTGCACGTCATGACTGTGACCTCCTGAGGGAGCAGTTTGAGGAGGAGCAGGAGGCAAAGGCAGAGCTGCAGCGTGGCATGTCCAAGGCCAACAGTGAGGTAGCTCAGTGGAGGACCAAGTATGAAACTGATGCCATCCAGCGCACTGAGGAGCTTGAGGAGTCCAAGTATGTAACTCTAAGGACTGCTTCAGTTTCAAATTCAATTAGTACTTTCACTTCTATGAATACAGTTTGGGTATTTGTACATAGGCTATTCCATGACCTGGAGTGCAAAAATTACTATAAGTTAATTATTATGAGCATAGTGGTTATATAGTTTGGTCATATAGTGATTGTAAAAAGTTTTTTTTTTTTTTTTTTTTCTCCCGTCCATCTTTCTGAATTTTTGGTCAACGACTCCTGGGACACCGTAACACCGGGACTCATGAACCTTGGTGGGCATGTAGCCCAAGTAGACTTTTACGGAAAATTTTGTTTGGTCCCCGGGGGCCACTCCATCTTTGTGCTGCCCCCCCCCTACCCCCTCAAGAGCCCACATCAACTTAGCTTATAACCAGTCATTTGTGATTTGCACCCCCATGGTAAAAAATGAAAATGCAATATTATACTGCTTTAATTGCCCCTTATCTTTAGATAGATCAGATGTTATGAATTGCACCAAATCTAATGTGTATGATGAACCTGACATCTTGTGGGGACATGTCAAGTTTTGTGGAATTTCATCCATGGGGGGCTATAAAATAAATTAATTTATATGTACATTTAATGAATGTACAACCATCGACCTGTAGATGATGGTGCTATTAAGCGAAGGATTACTGGTTTGGGATGATAGGCCTACTGTCTCACACACACACACACACACACACACACACACACACACACACACACACACACACACACACACACACACACACACACACACAGATGAATGAACACACAGAATGTGCAGAACTGAGCGACGGTCATATTTTGTACCGCCATGTGGTACATCTAGTTTATGAAATGTGGTTCAGTGTATACTCTGGAGAGAGCATGTATTATTTAAAGAGTTCTAAAAATCACCAGAATTTAAACATTAACAAGCTGTCACGCAATCACAACAATTACTAGTCAGCTGTAAATAGTTCTCCTCCCGAAAACCCTAAACTCATTGTTCACTACTGTTGTGCCCATTACACTCCACTCTCATATAATTTGTTCTGAGGTGATCATTCACAAAATATTCACCATCCAAATATGCAATTTTCTACCATGGAAATTCAGTAAGAATCCAATCCAAACAACTCAATAATTTTTATTGAGATTGAGTTTTTCTTTCAATTGAAGGACAAGATATTTACCAAAATTATGTCCTCATATTCCCTCTGAGGCTCTGACTGACCCAAAGCATTGTTTTTCAGGAAAAAGCTTGCCCAGCGCTTGCAGGAGGCTGAGGAGCAAATTGAGGCAGTTAACTCTAAGTGTGCCTCCCTGGAGAAGACCAAACAGAGACTCCAGGGTGAGGTCGAGGACCTCATGATTGATGTGGAGAGAGCCAATGCTCTGGCTGCCAATCTGGACAAGAAACAAAGGAACTTTGACAAGGTAATATATCTATTACTGCACTGATATATTAATGGATCTTTTCTATTGAATCTTTTTGTAAAATGGTAATTACCTCCTAAAGGTCTTGGCAGAGTGGAAGCAGAAGTTCGAGGAGGGTCAGGCAGAGCTGGAGGGTGCCCAGAAAGAGGCTCGTTCTCTCAGCACTGAGCTGTTCAAGATGAAGAACTCTTATGAGGAGTCTCTTGACCACCTGGAGACCCTGAAGAGGGAGAACAAGAACCTCCAACGTGAGTTAAGATAGAATGAAAGAAAAGACTTCAAACAAGCTTTCAGCAAGGGAAATTTCTTTCTGCGGTTACTGAAAACTTTAGAGCTTAAAGGAATAAAACATTGTGAACATAAAATATTTTCTTAAAAGGTCCATCTCACACTTCATTTCACATTGCCTTAGATATAAATGGCCTGCAAGTACTTTGCTTTAATATTCAGGAGCATGGACAATATTCTAAATATACTACATTCACTGTTCTACAGAGGAGATCTCTGACCTGACTGAGCAGCTGGGTGAGACTGGAAAGAGCATCCATGAGCTGGAGAAGGCCAAGAAGACTGTTGAGACAGAGAAGGCTGAAATCCAGACTGCACTGGAAGAGGCTGAGGTAAACTACATAGATCAGGATAAAGACCTTTAACACCAGACTTCTCTCATCAAAAATCAAACATTATGAAATTCTGTTTGTCATTCTAATAGGGAACTCTTGAGCATGAGGAGTCCAAGATTCTTCGTGTCCAGCTTGAGCTCAACCAGGTCAAAGGTGAGATTGACAGGAAGCTTGCAGAGAAGGATGAGGAGATGGAGCAGATCAAGAGGAACAGCCAGAGGGTGATTGACTCCATGCAGGGTACTCTGGATTCTGAGGTCAGGAGCAGGAATGATGCCCTGAGAGTCAAGAAGAAGATGGAGGGAGACCTCAATGAGATGGAGATTCAGCTTAGCCATGCTAACCGTCAGGCTGCCGAGTCCCAGAAGCAATTGAGGAACGTCCAGGGTCAACTCAAGGTACATTATGTCCATATCGTGCTGTAGATATCTTAACATTGTTTAATGTGAATCACAATGTCAAATTGCATTTATGTCTTATTAGTAGTAGTAGTAGTAGTGGTACCTCCCTGTTGTATTAGGATGCACAATTGCACCTTGATGATGCAGTCAGAGGACAGGAAGACATGAAGGAACAGGTTGCCATGGTGGAGCGCAGGAATGGCCTGATGGTGGCTGAGATTGAGGAGCTGAGAGCTGCTCTGGAGCAGACAGAGAGAGGCCGCAAAGTGGCTGAACAGGAACTGGTTGATGCCAGTGAGCGTGTTGGACTGCTGCATTCCCAGGTAGAGAGAACTTTTTTCTTCTAGTAATTCTAAGAATGAAATCACCATGCTCTTTTTTCAACTTCTAATTCGCATGGTCTGATTTTGCGAACTCTAGAACACAAGCCTGATTAACACCAAGAAGAAGCTTGAGTCTGACTTGGTTCAGGTCCAAGGTGAAGTTGATGACATTGTCCAGGAGGCTAAAAATGCTGAGGAAAAGGCCAAGAAAGCCATCACTGATGTAAGTTATGTATTTTGTCAATTAGGGGATACTGTTTGGTTGGGCATACAGTTAATCTAGGTTGTTTAATTGAAAACATTAAAACATTGGGCCATATTTAGGCTGCCATGATGGCAGAGGAGCTGAAGAAGGAGCAGGACACCAGTGCTCACCTGGAGAGGATGAAGAAGAACCTGGAGGTCACTGTGAAGGACCTGCAGCACCGCCTGGATGAGGCTGAGAATCTGGCCATGAAGGGTGGCAAGAAACAGCTCCAGAAACTGGAGTCCCGGGTAGGTACCATACTTTGCAGTTGAAAAATATACACCTCAAATCATCATTATGTTATAGACAGTAGTGTTTACATTTGAACATTCTCTACATTAAGGTTCGTGAGCTGGAGGGTGAGGTTGAGGCTGAACAGAGGCGTGGTGTTGATGCCGTCAAGGGAGTCCGTAAATACGAGAGGAGGGTCAAGGAGCTCACCTACCAGGTACAGCCACCTTTTCTCACTCTATTACACAGTATAGGGTTTTGGACAAGCTCAATACTGTTCTATTTCTCTTTAGACTGAGGAGGACAAGAAGAATGTTACCAGACTACAAGATCTGGTTGACAAGCTGCAGCTGAAGGTCAAGGCCTACAAGAGACAGGCTGAGGAAGCTGTGAGTGGTTTCTTTCATAGCCTCTATGTCACTCTGACTTTTTGATGCACAAATGGCAAGTGCTTTGAAATTGAATGGATTTCCTCAACACATTTCCTCTCCATAGGAGGAACAAGCCAATGTCCACCTGTCCAAGTTGAGAAAGGTAGCACATGAGCTGGAGGAGGCTGAGGAGCGTGCTGACATTGCTGAGTCCCAGGTCAACAAACTCAGGGCCAAGAGCCGTGACTCTGGAAAGGTAAAATAGTGTATTTCAATTTTCATCTTAATGTTTGAAGTTATGCATAATTTTCTGTGTTAATATAAAATGGAATTGAACTACTTCATTCTTTGCTTTTTCTCCATTCAAGGCTGCCAAAGAAGAGTAAACATTCTGAAATGAAGTCACTCTCATCTGGATTAATATCCTTTGCAATGTGACCATTTTGTATAATGTACGCTTACTAATAAATATTTTCCATCTGAATATTCTGAATATGTTTTTAATATGATGGAATTGTGTATGTCACTTATCGAGCCCTAGTGCAAAAAGTAGAGGTTATCCAGATCATTTATATATCATACATAAACAAAACAATTACATCTTAAATCATCGGTAACACTTTGCGGTAAGGGTACATGAATTATCATGAATTCATGCATGATTTCATTCATGATTCATGCATTACTTCATCTCTGAATAATGGCTCATCAGGTATTAGCATGAATTCATTGTTTATCATGAATGACCTCCTGCTGAAATAGCAAATGATCGTAAGCATTAATTACTCTGGGTACATCATCATGAGTCATGACTAATTAATTACACATGATCACGATGTTTTTGTTCAAAAGAATTTGATATAATAAAAGTACTTATTTAGCCTACTTTGGCCTAGTTCCTCATATCTATCCCATACGTCAACTAAATTTTACCAATTTAACCATGTCAACACTTTAGTTGAGGGGGCACAAATATGATGAATTAATCATGACTCATGCTAAATAATCATGACTCATGATGATGTACCCAGAGTAACTAATACTTAAGATCATGTGCTATTTCAGCAGGAGGTCAAACAATGAATTCATGTTAATTCCTGATAACTCATTAGACTTTCAGAGAATAAGTAATGCATGAATCATGAATTTATCATGAATGATTTCATGCATGAATTCATGATAATTCATGTACCCTTACCGCAAAGCAGGCATGGACTGGCCATAGGGCATACAGGGCAATGCCCGGTGGGCCGACGGTCATTTTTGGGCCGTGGCTGTCATTTACTTATAATTTTTATGAAGAATATTGGGCTGGTGAAATTAGACCTCATGTTTATGCAATGTCCAACTTAGTGTTATTTTAGCTAGCCACAACATTTTTATCACTTAATAAAATCATGGTGGGCCGCCATGGCCAAAAATGCCCGGCCCATTTTTTGGTCCCAGTCCGGCCCTGCCGCAAAGTGTTACCAAATCAATGGAAAAATATGAATGAATCCCAAACAATTCAGAAGATGTTCTAGGCAACTATCAGTCAACCTAGCAGCCATCACTCAACCTATAACCTATAGGTTATCCTGGACCTAGGATCAGTAAACACAAGATCAAACAGTTTGTTTACACTTCTTAATAAAAAGCCTTTCAAAGTAGAATTTGTTAAATTCATTCATCAAGCACTCAATCATTATAGCTAACTATCGCAAAATGATTATGTGTAGCCTATTATTTAAGCAATATCACACATGTGGGAGTGATGTTGGAAGAATATCATCACTGTGTGTTGTTCGCCGTATGCACGAAGCCGCAAGCTAACCTAATTGTTGTATAATATATTATATTTAATAATGTAATGCTCGGGAACATTTTGGCTGAAAGAGCCATGAATGGCACATATTTTAAAATGTAAGTCCATATAGAGGCATGTCAGAGGCATGTCTTTTACTTGTTTGATTGTCTTGTCTTTATTCGAAAAGTCACCAAAAAGTTCATCGGCAACATCATGCATGAGTGTTTTGGCATACTCCCCATCTGTGAATGGTTTTCCATTTGTCACAATTGCTAAAGCACCAGCAAAGCTAGCCGAATTCCAGTCACTTTGGACTGAAATAGATAAATAAGTGGATTGAAATAGGCCTACATGAGAATGTTTGATAACACTCTCTATGAACCCAGTATTCATAGAGCATTATAAATGAATTCATAAAGGGTTATAACCAAGGCTTTGAACCGGAAAAAGAAAACCAGAAACTTTTGCCATTTTGCTAGGAAGAGAGTCAAAACCAGAAACTTTATCATTTTTAATGTTCTGGAACAGAAACGATTACGAAACGATAACGTACTGTACATGTAACAGTCCATACTGCGCTGTGCGCAGACATAACTCTGGTACGTAACTTATAGGCTATGTGTCGTGTGTCGGCTCTGCAGCCAGTGCTTTTTTTTAACAAGACTGTTTCATCAGCATTCCAGATGCTCTCCTCACTGTACTCCTCTCTCATTCTGACCCACTGTTGCTCGAGCCACTCGTCGCGTGACACAGTGTCAGCCTCAGCAGCCTCCCCGTGCAGCTTCTTAAACACAATGTTCTCCCTCTTTTTAAATCGCTCAAACCAGCCGCTAGAAACTTTGAAACTCTCGTCTCCGAGGCTTGTTGCTAATGCTGCAGCCTTCTCCCTGACCAAGGGTCCGCTCAACGGAGCGTTGCGAGACCGGGCATGATCAATCCAATAACTACACGTAATTTTAAAATAAAAAAAAATGGCCAAAAATGAACATTATAAGCGGATTTCTTGATTACTATAAGCGAATTATTTAAACAGCATTTGTATAGAAATGATTCCGTCCCAAGCCTTTTGATCTATATAAGCGGTTGATTACTATATCCGTGACCACTATAAGCGGATTCCACTGTAACCAGTTAAAAACGGTTCTTTTTTTGTTACTGAGAAGAAGTTTTGTGTCTTCAATGAAATCGTGAGGGTCACCTCCTGTCATTCAATGAAAACATGGAAAGAACAGACAGACTGAGGTTGCCAATTTCACCAGCTGGCAATCGAAAGGCCACTGAAGTCTCCAAGTCTCAATTATTTCATTATAGGGAAATATCAATATCAATAATAATAAAAATACGGGGGCTCTGTGGCTAAAGCGTCAGACCATTACTCTAGGGACCTGGGTTCGATTCTGACCCGAGGTCATTTCCCGATCCCACCCCATCTCTCTCTCCCACTTGTTTCCTGTCCATCTCTATACTGTCCTATCTGATTAAAGGCAAAAAGCCTCAAAAATATCTTGAAAATAATAATACAAATATTTGTTTTTGACATTAATGCACTCGTATGAGGGCAGGGGCGTAGCTAGGCCTTTTTTACTAGTAAAAATCAGCTGTGCCCCAGTAAAAAAAAATATAGAAAAAAAAAAGAAAAAACTATTTGATTTTATTTAATAACAACCCGTTTTCGGCGTGCGCAGTACATATGCAAATTGAGATCGAGTGAAAGAGAATGGGTTTGTAATTCCAAATGTTATACTTATGTCTTATGAATAGCCTATCTGATCTTTGGTCTGAGACACTCTTTCCACAGTCATATGCATGCGCATCTGGCTTGGTGTGCCAAACTGCGATGTAGGCTACTTTAAGGTGAAGATATACACAAAGTTCCAATAACAAAAGTAGCTGTACATGCTGTGCATTTCTCTTTATATAGAAAAATACAGGAAACTAGGACAGGATGGATGAGGAGAGGTACAATTCTGGGTGTCAATGCTGCTAGGTTTGTAATGCGACGTCTGACCTCCAATGGAAAGCTCCGGTTGTCTTATATCATTTTTATTCATTAACTGAATAAAGAGCTACAGCTACAGCGCAACTCAAGCATAGCAAACTTTACTCACAATCTCAGTTCAATGAGGTTGGCTTCTGATACTTAAATAACATTTACATGTTACATTTATATGTTGTATTATAGTCTTGCATGTGTCTCTGTGGTTACATTTATGCGCACCAAGGCACAGCACTGGCCTCTTATTCGCCTCCGTCCAGACCTCTGTATTTTTTTCGAGCCAAAAATAAGTTCGTTGATTAATGTTATTGCGCGCGCTGTGGTGTTGTAATACATATCGCGGGTGAATTGATTTTGCTTCATTGTCTTTAGGAAGCTTTATATGGGTAGGCCTATATATTGGCTCTTACAGTAGAGGTATTTGGTATTAAATTAAACTACACAACCAGATCTATCCATTGGTATTATTGCTTGCGCACTTGCTTGAGAATAAGGTGGTTACATTTCTATATAAAGATCAACAGAAAACTCTTTATCTGGTGTTATAGAGTACACTTTGCCAAAATCACCACACATTATAACTAGTGGAACTCAACAAAGATGCAAGTCTTTAAATTGACAAAATTAGAAGCAAAATTGACCTTGTCTAAATAATGTTTACATTTACACCATTCATCCATACCTATTAGGCTACTTCAGTAATGCAATAATCAGCAATAATGATTATTATGATAATAATAATGCATTTTTTTTTTGCAGGGGGGGGGGTGAGGGTGGAGGCCTGTAAAACTTCATCTCTAGTGACGCCCCTGTATGAGGGAATAAGGGGATGCACATAAGCACATAGGCCAAAACACATTTGTATGAGGGGTATTATGGGCATGTCATATGGGGGTGGACACAGGGAAAACAAAGCAGTTTAAAGGTGGCATTTCATCTGGTGGGGGTTGGAAGGCATGGTGAAGAACACACTTAAGAGACACCGATTACACACATGGTTTAGTTTTGCTGAGGATGGAGATGGCTGAGGGGATAAGGCTTCCGCTGTAGCATGCTTTGTTGCATCTTGCATGCTGCTGAAGCTTTTACCAGAGGGCAGGAGTTGTAATAAATGGTTAAGTCGGTGTGTGGTGTGATATTGTATGTGCTATTCGTGATATGGCTTGGTTTGGAGTTTGTAGGCCCTATGAGTGCCATATGTCTCAGTCAGTGTTAAGGGAATGCCAGGAGAGAGCAAGCATGAAAGTTAAAAGTTATGGGTTGGTTATAAAGAATAAGTTCAATGAAATGGGAATTGGATCACTAAACATCAGCTCTACTGTGACGTTTGAGGAACTGAAGGTGGATCTAGGTCGGTTGGGGAAGAATAAGGAGGATGGACTGGACAAGTCCAAAGTAAACAATTAGGCTATATAACTCCATATCATTTAGCTTGATTCTGTAAAAATATAGACATAATAAAGTGCGTTAAGGAATGAAATGGTAATTGGATCACTAAACATCAGCTCTACTGTGACGTTTGAGGAACTGAAGGTGGATCTAGGTCGGTACAACTCCAGATATATAATATGGTGCGTTAAGGTTTTCACAGATGCATCTAAGAACACTGATAATAAAGTATCTCATGTGATTCCTGAGGTAAACCTTTACCTAGAGGGCAAAGGGGGTTTTACAGACATGGGCTGCTGTAAAAGGTTGTTCAACTTGTTCTACAGAAATGAAATCTAGGATGTCTAAGGATCAACACCTGGGTGGACAACCCGGTCAACAAGCTGCTGTTTATGTATTATCGGCCAATTTATGCCCCATTGTAAGTCTATGGAGTGGCATTTTAAGGCTGAATAGGGTAAAAAAAATTAACTAATAGGTATCCCCACAAAAATTGGCATGCTGACTATTTATGTTAAAATGAAACTTTTTTGTATTGGAAATTTTCTGAAATATCATGTATGCCTATGTAAATGAGGCATAATACCCTTAGTTATTTTTGATAAGCCTATGATCAAATAATATATTATTAGCTTATTTTTTTTATTTTTTTATTTTTGCTTTATTTTGCTTATCTATTCCTGTATCCTAATCTATCTTTGTCTATGTCATTTCACTACTAGCCCACAATAATAGACTATGTATGTGACAAACACTTTTGAATCTCTTGAATCTTGAATAGGCCGATATACATTAACGATTACATGTCCATCTGTAGTTTACCGTAAGGGTAAATGAGCTAGACAGCCTAAACTATATATTTTTAAGAGGCCTACACCCTGTAGATGAGATTTATTGTACACTGAGACAAGTATCCTTTTCTTCCACACCATGGACAATGCGTAATCCTCTAGGGTATTTGCATTCCATTGAAATGGATTGATTCTCAATTTGCACCCATGTAGTCCTAATAGGCAGTGTATCCCAAAATTAACATTTAATTTCATATTCAGCATAGCCTCACTTCTCACAAATAGTGTGTTTGGTTGGTAGAGGTGTATTGTAAACTCCCCTGACCCATGGCCTAAAACCTATACCAAATATGGTATATTGCATTAGGCAATGGCTCATCTACATCAATGTCCAAAGTATTTCAGAAAACTTGCAATACAAAAAAGTTTTATCTTGACATGTATAGTCAACATGCCAATTTTTGTGGGGATATCTAGTTAAAATGTTTAGCCTATTCAGCTTTAAAATGTCGCTCCAGACTTACAACGGGGCATAAAGTGGCTGATAACACATAACCAGCAGTTTTTTGACCGGGTTGTCCACCCATGTTTTGATCCTTGGACATCCTAGATTTCATTTTTGTAGAACAACCTTTTACAGTGGGGCACCACAAGGTTGTGTGCTCAGTCCCATGCTCTACACCCTCTTTACCCATGACTGTGTCGCTGCACAACCTAACATCTCTTTTATTAAGTTTGCGGATGACACCACGGTCATTGGCCTCATCAAGGGCAATGATGAGACTGCTTATAGGAGGGAGGTGTTATCTGGTCAACTGGTGTGAGGCTAATAACCTCACACTCAACATCAGCAAGACCAAAGAGATGGTGGTGGACATGAGAAGGGGCGGACAACATCATCTGCCACTTCTGATTGGAGACTCTGTGGTGGAGAGGGTGGAGAGCTACAAGTTCCTGGGTGTCCATATTAGCGAAGACCTGAAATGGACAAGGCACACCTCACAACTGGCAAAGTCAGCCAAGCAGAGGATCTACTTCCTGCGCCGCCTCAAACGGTTCGGCATGCCACCCACCATCCTCACCAGCTTCTACAGGTGCACAGTGGAAAGTGTCCTAACCTCCTGTATACTTGTGTGGTTTGGGAACTGCACTACACAGGAGAAGAAGGAGCTACACAGGATGGTAAAGCTGGCCCAGCGGATCATAGGGGTAGATCTCCCCTGCTTACAGGACCTGTATGAGAGGAGGGTCTTAAAGTGGACTAAGAACGTCATCAAAGATCCCACCCACTCCTCACACAGATTCTTTGACTTGATGCATTCTGGGAAGCGGTTCAGGAGTCTGACTGCGAGGACAACCAGACTGAGAGACAGCCTATTTCCACAGGCTGTGAGGCTGGTAAATGGGATGCAGATTCTACCACCTCTGCCATCTCAAGCAGTCTCCCCTGTACTGAGCATGATCACTTAGTGAAATGGACTCTACAACTCCTGCTAAGCACTTTATTTATTTATGACCTTTTTTCATTCATGTGGACATATGACATTCTCATTATGCTTTTTTAACAACTTGTGCTGTTTATTTTATTTATTGTCTGTTTATTTAAGATTTTATAGTAACTATTCCCTTCCCCCTGTTCCCTGAGCAGAGTTTGCACAAAGTAAGAATTTCATTGTGCTGTAAGCATAGATGACAATAAAGTATCTTTATCTTTATCTTATCTTTACAGCAGCCCATGTCTGATTTGCCCAGAAAAGGGGGTTTTGCCTAGCCTGGGAATTCCCATGCTCCTTTGCAGCTTATTTCATATCACTCTGCAGAGCAGCATGGTGACCATGGCCGTTTTTCTCGCCTGCTTGCGGTATCCAATCGCAGAACAAAAAGGGATTTGTACGGCCCTCGATTGCATTTTACGTCACGTGGTGGCTCTGGTATTGGCTCCGAGGTATGTACAGACGCTATGATAGACATTCGTAGCGCCCAATAAACGGCTATAGACAATTGTAAACGATGCTTCCGCTACGAGAAATGCAATAGGTAGGTCCCCAGACTAAATATCACTTGTGATTTTAGTTTGGCATTCGCCAGGCTAGGTTTTGCCCCCTAGGTACTTACAATTATTAAGAAGACTATGATAACTATGAGACTATGATAACCAAGTAGTTAAATAGCCTCCGTAACGCCCAGACAGTGGAAATGGTTGACCATTTTCACAGTTTAGGACGCTTTCACAAAACTGGGGGAACAGGATCTGTAGTTCTAGGACAGCTATTGTATGCCTAAAGCTCATGCAGTTGGAACGGCTACCTAAAAGTAAAAAAAACTCTGTAGTTTTAAGGGAGCCAAACTGTATACTTGGAGACTGAAGTTAATTGGAGTGACATGACAGAAAATCTGCCACAACAGGCAGCCCAGTGATTAAATCCAGGCCCTGGATCTTGGGAGAAGACAGGCCAGAGAAGCCAGCAGAGAGGCATTCCGTCACAACTAAAGTGGCACCAATCTGCCTACTCTAATGAAGTTTCTCAATTGGACCAAACCAACTACCTGCAGCCAGCTGGGGGGGGGGGGGCAAAGGAACAGTCCATCCTACTACACAGGTAATGAATATGATGTTCCATGCTGTGTGTGTGTGTGTGTATGTGTGTGTGTGTGTGTGTGTGTGTGTGTAACTCAATTCTCATGACTTGTTTTAACTTATCAGGGTGAATGCTAGAACCACGTGTTTCACTCTTCATGGAGGACACTGAGGTGACTGCCTGATTTTAAGATTTATGAGTGCTGGGCTACAGACACTGATGCTCTGGTAACTTGTTTTATATTAATGATCTTAATTGGGTTTTTTTTGACATTGGTATTTATAAATAAATTAACTATGTTTCTTTAAATCTGTAGCACTGGAATGTTCCTTTCTTCCTGTGTCACTGTGCTGTGGAGAGTAGTGAAAGCTCTTGCAACGTAGGCTTATATTTATTAGTACATTGTGTAGGCTAATTGTGCTGTGGAATGTACATGGTAACTAATATGTTCCATTTCTTTTAGTAGGGACCAGGCCAGCCACTGTTTTACTGTTAGTTCTTGGGTTTGTTTGTTTGCTTTCATTTGTTTGTCTCTTTGTTTGTTTGCATTGTCTCTCTGTACATGCTGGGACTAACTGCTAACTAACTGCTTAAGTTTCATGCTTATAGCTATTGTGCTGGGAGCTGGCTGTTCCTCTCTTGCTTCATCATATAGGCTGTCTCTGTACAAGGCGGATCTACAACTCAGTACTTCCGTTTCGGGTTGGGTGCCACATGGAGGGAGATACTTTCATTGCAAAAAATGCCCTCTAAAAAATAAGAAAAATTATAGTGTTTTAGGTGAAAAATTGCTTATTTTGAGCAAAATAATCTGCCGGGGTCCGTCCCCAAAAGCATAGTTGCTAACTAAGGTAGCTTGTTAGTTAGTTTGGAATATGTTTCTGTTCCCCAAAGCCATCGGCCAGACTAACGAGCTTCCTTTGTTGACAATATAACTAACTATGGTGATAACGTCGTTAGTCAAAGCATAGTTAGTTCATCACTGGTGTCCCCCAAAAGCATAGTCCAGACTAAGCATAGTATCTTGTTAGTAAAACTTGTTAGTTCAAGCTGACACTCCAGGGTACAAGTTAAAGCCAAAGAAGCTTAGTTATATGGCCACGTGATGTCTTCTTTGGCTGTTTTGGGGTGAAATACTGCTGACGCGACACCACTTGATGCATTACTCCCACCTACAGCGTGAATTAATTATCACAGTTTGATTGACCTCAGTTTAACTCATACAAATGAGTTTAACTGACGAGAGGATACACGTTGTAAAATGCATGTTGTCAAAACAATTGGTCTTCTTGACTGGCAGAAACTTCAAATTACAACTTTGATGCAATTAAATCATTACATTACGATTCCTAATTTAAAATCAAGCCGTCATTACGGCATTCCCGGCTGGATTCGAACTTGAACTGACAAAACAAGTAAAGTGCCTAACTTCTACGTGACTGCCTTAGCAAGGTATGCCACTGACTAGTTGAGATAACTATCATCAAGAATTGTTCAAATCATACATATAAATATACGTTTTTAGAATTTATTAATACTAATGGTGTGTAGTTGCTCATTAAATACTACTATTATGGCCAAATAGCCCATGCTTAACTTTCTAAAATAACTGTGAAGCTTGCATTGGCATTATTGGCAAATAGCACGTCCTCCCCGAAGCCCATGCTTTATTTCTGAACATATTCCAACACAAACTCATTGAAATTGCTCCTTTTCTAAAACTCGGTGCAAATAGGAAAGACAGTGAACATTATCCACAACTGTAAATGACAACACCGTAGTTTTACATTTGGTAACATTGGCGATATCCCATGATCCTAATCGCAACGAATGCCTACGAACTCTCCGGACACTTCCGAAAACATCTGCAAAGGACATAGTTTGGACTAACGTCTTCCCTACTAACCAACTTCTTACTAAGGAGGTACTTACTTAGTTATCTCGTTTTGGGACACGCGGGAATAAGTTCAGTCGCTAGCTTGAACTAATATAGTAAGATCTTCGTTAAATGCTACATTCGTTAGTTTTTTGGGAAACGCACTCCAGGCCAGCCACTGTTTTACTGTTAGTTCTTGGGTTTGTTTGTTTGCTTTCATTTTGTTTGTCTCTTTGTTTGTTTGCATTGTCTCTCTGTACATGCTGGGACTAACTGCTAACTAACTGCTTAAGTTTCCATGCTTATAGCTATTGTGCTGGGAGCTGGCTGTTCCTCTCTTGCTTCATCATATAGGCTGTCTCTGTACAAGGCCGGATCTACAACTCAGTACTTCTCGTTTCGGGTTGGGTGCCACATGGAGGGAGATACTTTCATTGCAAAAAATGCCCTCTAAAAAATAAGAAAAATTATAGTGTTTTAGGTGAAAAATTGCTTATTTTGAGCAAAATAATCTGCCAGGGGTCCGTCCCCCAAAAGCATAGTTGCTAACTAAGGTAGCTTGTTAGTTAGTTTGGAATATGTTTCTGTTCCCCAAAGCCATCGGCCAGACTAACGAGCTTCCTTTGTTGACAATATAACTAACTATGGTGATAACGTCGTTAGTCAAAGCATAGTTAGTTCATCACTGGTGTCCCCCAAAAGCATAGTCCAGACTAAGCATAGTATCTTGTTAGTAAAACTTGTTAGTTCAAGCTGACACTCCAGGGTGCAAGTTAAAGCCAAAGAAGCTTAGTTATATGGCCACGTGATGTCTTCTTTGGCTGTTTTGGGGTGAAATACTGCTGACGCGACACCACTTGATGCATTACTCCCACCTACAGCGTGAATTAATTATCACAGTTTGATTGACCTCAGTTTGACTCTTACAAATGAGTTTAACTGACAAGAGGATACACGTTGTAAAATGCATGTTGTCAAAACAATTGGTCTTCTTGACTGGCAGAAACTTCAAATTACAACTTTGATGCAATTAAATCATTACATTGCGATTCCTAATTTAAAATCACGCCGTCATTACAGCATTCCCGGCTGGATTCGAACTTGAACTTACAAAACAAGTAAAGTGCCAACTTTTACGTGACAGCCTTAGCAAGGTATGCCACCGACAAATTGAAATATTGCACATCAAAAATTGTTCAAATCAGACATATAAATATACGTTTTTAGAATTTATTAATAATAATGATGTGTAGTTGCTCATTAAATACTACTATTATGGCCAAATAGCCCATGCTTAACTTCCTAAAATAACTGTGAAGCTTGCATTGGCATTATTGGCAAATAGCACGTCCTCCCCGAAGCCCATGCTTTATTTCTGAACATATTCCAACACAAACTCATTGAAATTGCTCCTTTTCGAAAACTCGATGCAAATAGGAAAGACGGTGAACATTATCCACAAATGTAAATGACAACACCGTAGTTTTACATTTGGTAACATTGGCGATATCCCATGATCCTAATCGCAACGAATGCCTACGAACTCTCCGGACACTTCCGAAAACATCTGCAAAGGACATAGTTTGGACTAACGTCTTCCCTACTAACCAACTTCTTACTATGGAGGTACTTACTTAGTTATCTCGTTTTGGGACACGCGGGAATAAGTTCAGTCGCTAGCTTGAACTAACATAGTAAGATCTTCGTTAAATGCTACGTTCGTTAGTTTTGGGAAAACGCACTCCAGGGGTCCGTCCCCCAAAAGCATAGTTGCTAACTAAGGCTTGTTAGTTAGTTTGGAATATGTTTCTGTTCCCCAAAGCCATTGGCCAGGGGTCCGTCCCCAAAAGCATAGTTGCTAACTAAGGTAGCTTGTTAGTTAGTTTGGAATATGTTTCTGTTCCCCAAAGCCATCGGCCAGACTAACAAGCTTCCTTTGTTGACAATATAACTAACTATGGTGATAACGTCGTTAGTCAAAGCATAGTTAGTTCATCACTGGTGTCCCCCAAAAGCATAGTCCAGACTAAGCATAGTATCTTGTTAGTAAAACTTGTTAGTTCAAGCTGACACTCCAAGGTGCAAGTTAAAGCCAAAGAAGCTTAGTTATATGGCCACGTGATATCATCTTTGGCTGTTTTGGGGTGAAATACTGCTGACGCGACACCACTTGATGCATTACTCCCACCTACAGCGTGAATTAATTATCACAGTTTGATTGACCTCAGTTTGACTCTTTCAAATGAGTTTAACTGACGAGAGGATACACGTTGTAAAATGCATGTTGTGAAAACAATTGGTCTTCTTGACTGGCAGAAACTTCAAATTACAACTTTGATGCAATTAAATCATTACATTACGATTCCTAATTTAAAATCAAGCCGCAGCATTCCTGAACTTGAACTGACAAAACAAGTACTGAGTCAATCTCTACATGACAGCCTTAGCAAGGTATGCCACTGACTAATTGAAATAATTGCCATCAAGAATTGTTGAAATCATACATATAAATATACGTTTTTAGAATTTATTAATACTAATGGTGTGTAGTTGCTCATTAAATACTACTATTATGGCCAAATAGCCCATGCTTAACACTTTGAATGCCAGAAACGTAATATGCCGTTATTACTTGTCATGCGTTGAGTGCCAAAAACGTAATGTTACGTTTTTGCCTTTTTTTTAATTTACGAAAATAGAAACCCTCACACAGGTTATATATGATTTTTGGAACTCTGTGATAAATAGAACTGAAATAAATTACGATCGGAAACTCATAAAAACTCACGATCTGCACATTTTGTCTGGACATTTTCACATCACAAGGCAGCATTTGATTACTATTGCAGCATTCGTGTCAAATAATGCACGTCATGTCATGTTGTCCTTTCGCGGGTTCGTCACTAGGTGGCAGTCTCACCACAGGCATGATTCGGCTTGTGTCACTCCTCGAAACTTGACAGAGAACACGCCATCATAATCATAAAAGAAGCGATATCTCCTTTTCTAGAAAAAAACAAGGATTTTGATGAAAACTACCCACTGTTTAGCTTGGGATTTCTCAGGAACGGAGGCATGTAGAAATAAACGGTTTTCACCCACTGAGAGCTCAGAGTCTTACCTTTCAAATGACCCATAGTATGTGTCCATAGCTATAACACAGAATACGCTGTGGCTCTATAAAAATAGGCAACAGTGGCCTGGATTGCTGGCACTCTGGGCCAAAGCTTGTTAAAAACACCTGGCATTCAAACTGTTAACTTTCTAAAATAACTGTGAAGCTTGCATTGGCATTATTGGCAAATAGCACGTCCTCCCCGAAGCCCATGCTTTATTTCTGAACATATTCCAACACAAACTCATTGAAATTGCTCCTTTTCTAAAACTCTATGCAAATAGGACAGACAGTGAACATTATCCACAACTGTAAATGACAACACCGTAGTTTTACATTTGGTAACATTGGCGATATCCCATGATCCTAATCGCAACGAATGCCTACGAACTCTCCGGACACTTCCGAAAACATCTGCAAAGGACATAGTTTGGACTAACGTCTTCCCTACTAACCAACTTCTTACTATGGAGGTACTTACTTAGTTATCTCGTTTTGGGACACGCGGGAATAAGTTCAGTCGCTAGCTTGAACTAATATAGTAAGATCTTCGTTAAATGCTACGTTCATTAGTTTTTTGGGAAACGCACTCCAGACTAACGAGCTTCCTTTGTTGACAATATAACTAACTATGGTGATAATGTCGTTAGTCAAAGCATAGTTAGTTCATCACTGGTGTCCCCCAAAAGCATAGTCCAGACTAAGCATAGTATCTTGTTAGTAAAACTTGTTAGTTCAAGCTGACACTCCGAGGTGCAAGTTAACGCCAAAGAAGTTTAGTTATATGGCCACGTGATGTCTTCTTTGGCTGTTTTGGGGTGAAATACTGCTGACGCGACACCACTTGATGCATTACTCCTAGTCCGGGAGCCAAAGGGCAAAATTTGGCTGAACCTGGCTTCGCCGGATAAAGTTTTTTTTTTTGCTGTTTATGGCTCTTCAAGGTCTTCTCATCAAGATAAGAGAGGGTGCCCGGCGATATCCCTTGAGCAATTTTAGAAATTAACCCTTTCTTATAGGGATGTCCTGCAGTCTTAATCTATATACATTTTTTGACATTCCTCACGATGTGTTCGTCCAAGGGTCTATAGCATACATATTTTTGTGTTTGTTAACATAGTTGGATATGTATAAGACATGAGGTGGGGGTGTGGTCAGTGTTTGGGGGTGTGGTCATGATTCTGGGGGCGTGGCTTTGTGCAAAAAGCCTATTATTTCTCAAGTTGTAAAGTCTTAGTCAGGCGTATACTGATTTTTTTCATTGTTTTCGTCATTTATTTTTACTTCTGCAAAGACGTGGATGACCGAACTAGCTTGCTAAGTATAGCTAACAACCTAGCATGCTAGCTTCGTCGATCACACATACACTGCATTCGCCCAGGTTTCAACCCACAATCTTCACTCAACCTACTTGTACAACAATGCTAGTTGGCATCCCCCCATTAGACTAACTCCCAGTCCCAATTCTTGGAATGAGAGTAGCCTGTCAACTAGCACGACTGTTAAGGGGTTGGGAAATGAGGTTTACTTTCGACTGATACAGCTATCCTATGATCTGAGATGAAGCTGAAATGTTTTTGAAAGTACAGTGGAGTTGATGATACTTGTGTAGCCGAGGTCAGTTGGGACCGCTCACGGGTCTCAAACCCGCCACCTCGTGAAGTACAATAAACACAGCAAGAGAGTTGACCACTCTGGCCACTGAGCTGAAAAGCCCAGGTTTTGTTTAATATGCCTGCTTCTGTTATGGTTAGCTGCCATTTCTCCATCTCGGTCAGCATCGTTCGAAATTCCGTCATTCAGCTATTGACAGCACTTAGCCGAGGTGAATCAACACGCAGCCCTGCTGTTTCAGAGTGCTAAGTGCTATTGATATCCACCAGAATGATCGAATTTTATGCAACATAGACCGAGGTGACAAAACAGCAGCTAACACTAATAGAAAAGGACATGTCAAACCAAAACCGAATCGATTAGGTTTCGTTTTGATACGCCCCGTTCTATTATGGTTAGCTGCCATTTCACTATGGGTCTATGTTGCACGAAATCCTGTCATTTTTGTGGCTATCAGAAGCACTTAGCACCTTGAAACAGCAGGACGATGTGTTGATTCACTCCGGATTATTGCTTTCAGGTTTAAGAAAATGTACAACTTATTGCCTGCTAGCTCAGGCTTGGCATCCATTACAATGTAAAGATGATTACTCGATGTTCAGACAGTGAGAGATAAATGTCGCTTGGCACAAGCAACAAAAACAGCAAAGTAGCCCTTGACGTTAGCATTCGAACACTCGATTCTGCTTCTCTACAAGACTCACACAGGGAAATCGATATTCTGGTTGGTACATGTAGTTGCCGAACCGCATTATAGCTCATTACATAAAGTTAACTGAAGTTTAGCTTTCTTTCATTGCTCAAATCGCCCGAGTTTCATTGCCTTTTGTCGCCAAAGTTGCCTGACTACATACACAGTTAATTACTTCCATCGCTCACCCTGCCTGCAACGCTCCGTAGTTAGATTCGTTGAGCATATGCTGCATGCGACATCATAGCCGTTGATTTTTGGCTAGCCAAAAACAGCTTGAGATTTCTATATAGACTACTGTATGCATACTGTATGTGGAAATGCTCAAAATAAAGTTTATTTTCTTATAATATTCTATAGTCATGGTTATATAAATTTATTTTGCCTCATTTATTTTACTTCACCCCACACCAATGTTCCGTTCTCAGCCAAATCCATTGAGCATTGTCGATATTGTCTGAATCATGATATTTGTTACAGTATATAAGGAGGAGTATTTTATCCTCAGCCATTCTGAGATTCTCACCAGTAGAGCACAGTTGTGATGTGTCATCTATAATCTATTGAGCATTCTTGATTGGCTGCATCACGATATTTATTATTTAGGGAGGAGTATTTTATCCTCAGTCATGCTGAGATTCTCACCCTTATAAATTACATGGTCACAAGCTCGAAGTTTCAGTTGGATGTAGTTTTCACCTCACTCTTTTAGCACACATAGCCTGTACAATTGTTGGCACAATTCAGTTGGACGAGATTTTTAAAAGGTTCACAGTCATGGAGCCTGATCTTGAGGAATGCTATTTCGGTTGGAAATTCAACTGCCATTCAAAGACAGAACCTCTGATTCAAGCAGGACTTGTCCGAATAGCAAATATTATCAAATGTAGTAAGGTTTATGGTGATGAAAAACACTTTGACCTTCAGAACAGCTTCGACACTAACAATGAATTTACAGTAAAATGCCACAAAAGCTGTGTTTCAGTTTACACCTCAAAAACACACACCCAACGTCACAAGCGTCAAGCTGTAAAGGAAAAAGAGGCTTCCATCCCTCAGAAAATCACCAGGCATTCATTGTCAGGAGAGTCGTCTCAAACATTTAATTTTTTACAGCACTGTTTGTACTGTGGAGAGCATTGTAACCTGGAAAGGGACAAGAAGAACCCCTCCAGATGGCGAGCTGCCTATCTTTTTCGAGAAACGGATACGAAGAAATTAATATTGGAAAGCTGTGCAAAACGAAATGATAATGTGGCAACAAATGTTCAGTGTCGTGTTGAAATGGCCCTTAGCGATCTGCATGCAGCAGATGCTCGATATCATCTTGACTGTAGACAAAGGTTTGCCGCTTCCAGGTCAATGCCTGGAGATATTTGCCATTCACAAAATTCAGATGAAGATCCTCCATTTGAGTTACTTGTCGAAATGTTGAAAAGTGACCGGTCTCGAATATGGAATACATTTGAACTGCTGGCAGCCTATTCAGGATTTACTGGTACGAAGCTTTCTCGCAAGGCACTAACAAGTAAACTCCAGGAAACATTTGGTGATGATTTATTGGTACTTTCCTCACCTGGCATTGCTAACATAATAGTTTTTCGTAGCAGTGCCTCAAAGACTCTCCGACTTGCAAACGATGAAGAAGATGAAACCGAGATTCTTCTTACAAAGACTAGTAAACAAATCCTTCAAGTTTTGAAACACATTGATATTGACAAGGTACACTACAACATCAGCATAACAACAGATCTAGTTAAAGAGGAAGTCAGTGAATTTCTGTTGAGTCTGTTGGCAAAGGTTTCTCCAAAGCTTGATAATACTCTTCCTGCCATGCTCATTAATTGTCACCAGTGTTGTCAGGTCTAAGGCAAAGTCCAAGAAGCTCATTAACAGCATGTATTCCTATGGTGTCTGTTGTTTATACACAGAGTACAGAAGGTTCAAGAAATCTGCTGCTAAAGCAGCAATAACAGATTTACAGTTTGATATATCCAATGCTACTGATGATCTAGTACAGACAGTTTTGATGCTGACATCTTCTCCCAGAATGGCAGACAGTCAACCCACTCACTAGCCATTCTTCTCACACAGTGCTCTCAGGACCTTCAGGAGGAGAGGGAAACTAATCAAAAAAATCACAAGAGTCCCAAAAGACTCTGTAGGGATACCATACAACATCACAGATACCAAGGGTCCAAACAGCCTCCAATGCCACCAAGTGTAGCCATAAAGACTGTACCCTCCCTGAAGTCACTTTCTTCCCAAGTAATTTCAGTTCAGCGCGATACAGAGGCAGGCTTGTGTTTTCTAAATGACGTTCTCACAAAAGAAAACTGCCCAGAATTCCATGGGTACGTACAACACAAAACAAATGAGGGAGAAGGGCCATCTTCCACAACCCAAGACAAAAACACTTTATTTACCACTGGTGGATATGAAGCCGTCAGATCCAGATACTATGATGACAGCCATGGTCAGGGTACAGGACCTTACATTTGCAACTGGCCAGAAGTTCAGCATTTTGACCTGTGACCAACAGCTCTACCGTGTTGCTGTGCAGGTGTTATGGGCACATCCAGAGCGCTTCACAGACATGTACTTGCGTCTTGGGGGTATGCATGCGCTTATGAGTTTTGTTGGTTCTATTGGCACATTGATGGCTGAAAGTGGCCTATCTGATGTACTATCGTCAGTGTTTGGTGGGGTCCCAAAGATTTTAAGTGGGAAGAAGTTTCCACAGAATGTACATGCTCTTCGGCTCATGGCAGAGGAGGTGCTCCGGTGCATTGTCACAGATGGTCATTTTCTGAGAATGGATGATTTAATCAGATCCTTGGATCAAATTGCAAGCCAAAGCAAGACATACAAACTGTGGGTTGATGTCTTGGTGAAACCGGTGTTGTTGATGATGTCATATCAGAGCTGAGCGCGAGGGTGACTGGCTTCTCCATCTGGCCACATTCCGAAAGATGCTGCCATACTATTTTGCAGCTGGTCATGTCAACTATGCAAGATATGGGCTCTTGTATCTGCGCTCTATGGAGAAGCTTCCTCCAAATGTTCAAGACCTTTTTCTCCAGGGGCAGCATGTGACAAGACACATGTGTGGAATATGGAATGGTTTGTGGACTGACCAGTTCATAGAGTCAACATTTATGAGGTATGGGCACAGTGCAGGAGGAATGATTGGAATAACCCTCAAGTCAGATGCCTTAAAGATCTGGGCATTGAGCCGCCATATCTATCGAGTCAGATATGAGTGAGATGAAAGATGAAGAGTCTAACAACAGAGTTCAATTGTATCACAAGGAGGAGGCCAATGCCAGAGTTGAAGCAGATGCGAAAGATAGGGCCGGACTTCACCAGAAACTCACAACCTCTCTTCATCCGTTAGACTCGAATGGGCATCCACCAGATAGGCTAGTTAACATCATCAGTGGGAAGATGTCTCCTTCCTCTGTCAATGTGCATAATGCTGTAAACATTGGTGAGGCATCTCTGGCAAAGTTTGAGAATACTTGGCCAGAGGGATTTTGCCATACCATACCAAAGAAAGTTGAGACAATGGCAACAGCTTGCAAATCAGTCAAGGTTGGTGATTCCAAGGTCTATGATTTGAATGCAGTCTATACAAGGGTTATTGCACTGTTATGTAGTGAGCGTGATGTTGATGTTAAAGAGGTCCTTTCACATGAACTTGCTCCTGTCCCAACTTCAATGTTTACCCAGGAGGGAATGAGGATTTGTAAAGCCAAATCTGTACTGAAGAAGCTGCTCCAGGTTGAAGTATCAAGAAGGAATGCCTATGGAGCAGATGTTACCGTCATTGATGGATTGGCACTTCTTTGGACCATTCATTGGCCAGCAGATGGCATAGTTGCTGATTTTGTCACTAATGTCAAGAAGAGACTGACTGAATATCTGGCAAACAGTGACGTTTACCTCATCTTTGACCGGTACTATGAGTACAGCATAAAGTCAGTAACTAGGGATGGCAGAGAGACTGGGGTTAGTAGGACTTATCAGTTAAATCCAACGACAGCACTTCCTCCACAGAAAGTTGTTTTGGGCTCTGTTGAAAATAAGAAGCAATTTATTAGAATAATCTGTGAGGAACTCATTTGCGATAGGCTGTTTCATTAACAGAGCATGTGCAAATATAAATTGGTGGTTACAGGGGAAGATGCTCTGCCCACTGAAATTGAGGGTGAAGAACAAAGGAAGAGGTATGACTTGGAGACCCATCATGAGGAGGCTGACATCATCATCATTCAGCAAGTCCTTAAGTGTGCTGAAAATGCTAAAAAAGTCTCTGTCATATCTGATGATACAGATGTCTTTGTCCTGCTTTTACATCACTATCACAAAGCAGGACTGACACTGCCAGTGTTTATGGAGTCCCCTTCAAAAAACAGGGCAATAGTCGACATTGGTTCAACAGTGACTAAGCACCGGGAAATTGTAATGGACATTTTACCAGCCCATGCCATATCAGGCTGTGACACTGTGGCATCCTATTTTGGCATTGGTAAAGGCTCTGTTATTAAGACCCTTAAAGCTGGGTATCATTTATCATCAATTGGAAATGTAAATGTGCCATTCCAACAACTCACTGTTGAAGCCACTGACTTTGTATCAGCATGTTATGGCATTTCAGACAGCACCAGCATGTCACACACAAGATTGGTGGTGTGGAGTAAAAAGAATGAGAAAGGTCATATATCCTCACCTAACCTAGCTTCACTCCCTCCAACAACAGAGGCGTTTCATGAAAACGTAAAAAGAGCACATCTTCAAGCCATGTTGTGGCGGTCATTGGATCAAAATCCACCAGATCTAAATCCTGTGGCTTTTGGATGGACAAGAGACCCACACAACAAAGTGCTGATCCCAATAGGTGTACCAGAAAACATCAAACTGGCACCCGACTACATTTTGCAGATGATCCGATGTGGCTGTAAGAGTAAAAGACCCTGCAATTCCACCAAATGTAGCTGTTCAGTCAACAGTATGCCTTGCACAATGTTTTGTGCATGCTTTGGGGTTGGATGCTCCAGAGCCACAGAGGATCTTTAGCAATGCAGTCCAATGTGGGTTTTCTTTTGCTGTAGAGTTGTGCGTTTGTGTAGTCCTTGTACATAATGTATAACAGTATGTGTGTGTGTGTTATTGTGTGTTCACATGCTATGCTATTATATGCATAAGGGGTTGTATGTGTGTGTGTGATAGCATATAGTTATGTATACTGTAGTTGCATGCTGTATATAGAACTTTATAGTTGTTGTGTGTGTGCATGTTATATAGTTATTCCACATGCTGTATATAGTTCTTATAGAACCGTGTGTGTGTATGTGTGTATATATATATATATATATATATATGTGTGTATGTATGTATGTATGTATGTATATATATATATGTGTATGTATGTATATATATATATATATATATATATATATATATATATATATATATATATATATATATATATATATATATATGTGTGTTTGTCTGTGTGTTTATGATGCTGTATATAGTTCATGCATGCTGTACATGTGTGTTATAGCATGCGTTGTATACACAGTATATGTATATAGTTATTGTGCATGCTGTACATAGTTAATGGGGGGGGGGGGGGGAGTTACTTGGTTCCTTAATCTTTTCCTGAGCCCATCTAATAATGCTCAGTGATATTTGTGGTCATTTACAAACTGCAATTGCAATATTAACGCAATATTGTGATTAATATAAAATAACCATGTAAATTGTTATTTTTGAAAGGTTATGAAAGGGTTAATTATATCCCATTTGATTGGTTTGAATAACCAATGAGTGAAGTGTGAATAACAATCAGATACACCCATCTTGGTGCTTTTAATATCAGCATTAACACTAATATTAGGGTTTTTTGGCGATTTTTTCATTATTTGAGCATATAGGGCATTTAAGGGTTAAAATATGAAAATGCTCAAGGGATATCACCGGGCACCCTCTTAAATCTGAAAGAGCTACCTCAAATATATAAAATAAAGCAAAAAAAAAACTTTATCCGAAAAATCCAGGTTCGACCCCTTGGCTCCCGGACTATCCCACCTACAGCGTGAATTAATTATCACAGTTTGATTGACCTCAGTTTAACTCATACAAATGAGTTTAACTGACGAGAGGATACACGTTGTAAAATGCATGTTGTCAAAACAATTGGTCTTCTTGACTGGCAGAAACTTCAAATTACAACTTTGATGCAATTAAATCATTACATTACGATTCCTAATTTAAAATCAAGCCGTCATTACAGCATTCCCGGCTGGATTCGAACTTGAACTGACAAAACAATTAAGGTGCCTATCTCTACCTGTCAGCCTTAGCAAGGTATGCCACTGACTAATTAAAATGACTTACATCAAGAATTGCTCAAATCATACATATAAATATACGTTTTTAGAATTTATTAATAATAATGGTGTGTAGTTGCTCATTAAATACTACTATTATGGCCAAATAGCCCATGCTTAACTTTCTAAAATAATTGTGAAGCTTGCATTGGCATTATTGGCAAATAGCACGTCCTCCCGAAGCCCATGCTTTATTTCTGAACATATTCCAACACAAACTCATTGAAATTGCTCCTTTTCTAAAACTTGATGCAAATAGGAAAGACAGTGAACATTATCCACAAATGTAAATGACAACACCGTAGTTTTACATTTGGTAACATTGGCGATATCCCATGATCCTAATCGCAACGAATGCCTACGAACTCTCCGGACACTTCCGAAAACATCTGCAAAGGACATAGTTTGGACTAACGTCTTCCCTACTAACCAACTTCTTACTATGGAGGTACTTACTTAGTTATCTCGTTTTGGGACACGCGGGAATAAGTTCAGTCGCTAGCTTGAACTAACATAGTAAGATCTTCATTAAATGCTACGTTCATTAGTTTTTTGGGAAACGCACTCCAGGAATACGGTTGAACAGCAGTATTATGGTCGGGCTATGTCAGGCTAGAAAATACTTTCCAACTAGTATAAAAATCATTTTTTTCTTTTACTTGTTTTTCTCTTATTTTTAGCAATTTATTCTCATTTATTTGCTTGAATTTAAGATAATTACGCAAAATACAGGTTAGGCCATTTGGTCTCCTATCCTGGAGACGTAGCATTTAACGAAGATCTTACTATGTTAGTTCAAGCTAGCGACTGAACTTATTCCCGCATGTCCCAAAACGAGATAACTAAGTAAGTACCTCCATAGTAAGAAGTTGGTTAGTAGGGAAGACGTTAGTCCAAACTATGTCCTTTGCAGATGTTTTCGGAAGTGTCCGGAGAGTTCGTAGGCATTCGTTGCGATTAGGATCATGGGATATCGCCAATGTTACCAAATGTAAAACTACGGTGTTGTCATTTACAGTTGTGGATAATGTTCACTGTCTTTCCTATTTGCATCGAGGTTTAGAAAAGGAGCAATTTCAATGAGTTTGTGTTGGTATATGTTCAGAAATAAAGCATGGGCTTCGGGGAGGACGTGCAATTGCCAATAATGCCAATGCAAGCTTCACAGTTATTTTAGAAAGTTAAGCATGGGCTATTTGGCCATAATAGTAGTGTTTAATGAGCAACTACACACCATTAGTATTAATAAATTCTAAAAACGTATATTTATATGTATGATTTGAACAATTCTTGATGGTAGTTTTTTCAATTAGTCAGTGGCATACCTTGCTAAGGCAGTCACGTCGAGTTGGGCACATTACTTGTTTTGTCAGTTCAAGCTCGAATCCAGCCGGGAACGCTGTATTGACGGCTTGATTTTAAATTAGTAATTGTAATGATTTAATTGCATCAAAGGTGTAATTTGAAGTTTCTGCCAGTCAAGAAGACCAATTGTTTTGACAACATGCATTTTACAACGTGTATCCTCTCGTCAGTTGAAATCATTTGTATGAGTTAAACTGAGGTCAATCAAACTGTGATAATTAATTCACGCTGTAGGTGGGAGTAATGCATCAAGTGGTGTCGCGTCAGCAGTATTTCACCCCAAAACAGCCAAAGAAGACATCACGTGGCCACATAACTAAGCTTCTTAGGCTTTAACTTGCACCTTGGAGTGTCAGCTTGAACTAACAAGTTTTACTAACAAGATACAATGCTTAGTCTGGACTATGCTTTTGGGGGACACCAGTGATGAACTAACTATGCTTTGACTAACGACGTTATCACCATAGTTAGTTATATTGTCAACAAAGGAAGCTCGTTAGTCTGGCCGATGGCTTTGGGGAACAGAAACATATTCCAAACTAACTAACAAGCTATCTTAGTTAGCAACTATGCTTTTGGGGGACGCACCCCTGCTCTGAACCCCACACCATGTTGCTTAACTTTCTCCTTTCAAGTCACGCTGCTTATCTTGGTTTGCCACCAGGTTCTTATTGTATTTCAGAAATCAAATACTAGTTTTGTCTAGTAACTATTTTGATGTAATTCTACCACAATTTGTTTCCAAAGTTTTACAAACTAAGTAGCCTATCAATAGGTTTCAGATCAGCATGGCACAGCGCCACCAATAGGTCAAATCTGGAGTTGCATCCATGACGGTGCCCACAATTTTTTCAAAAAAGTTTTTTTCCAAAATATAGGATTACTCAACTGAGTGATTATGTCTCAATTGAGGCACCAAAAGTATTATTCTCCCTATATATATTTAGTAGTTTAGTCTAGTAGTATGCAAGCACCATAACTATACCAGGATACCAGGTGTACCAGGTGAATGGCAACCTTTTCAGAACTCACCGCCCCCCCCCCCCCAGCCTGACACGCCAGACTATATCATAAGAATGTATAGTCTGAAGACCACTGATAGACTGTACCTCAATGGAGGGGCGGGTGATTGCGTTGTCTTTCAAACTGCCTCTCCACGTAATAGGCTAGCATTCCGGCCAGTGGTACCAGCTGGTATATCAAACTTTTCCCGTAGCCCGTCGGTAACACTGCAAAGACATCTTTTTCAGAACGAAAAACTTCAGTGCACTTTCTTGTTTCACTTTCAAAGAAAATGACAAGTGCAATTCGTCCAAAACTAAAGCCAAAGACGATTCCGCTCTGGTTTGAGCAGGGCTGTCGTCATCGTACAAAGCCCGCCTTACGATTTCCTGTACACCTACCGCGCTGTGATTGGTTCTCCGCCGCCAGAGGAAGGATACAACGGGTTTCTATCAGTGGTCTCTAGACGTATCCTCTGTGCAAATTCCAATTTGCTACCGCTAGGGGTACGTCTAGAGTCTAGGCTACACCCCCCCCCCCCCCCAGCACACAACCTTTAATAGACGTCAATATTTGGGCTAAATCCTGTCTGTCAGTCGTGGCCATCATTTAAACCAAAAACAAACGTCAATTTCAGACCGCATTTCAACCAACCACATAAAGATGTCTACTGGACATCCATTTCAGACCACATTTCAACTAACCCAATAAAGAGGTGTACTAGATGTGAAATTCAGACCACATTTCAACCAACCAAATAAAGACGTTTACTGGACGTCCATTTCAGACCACATTTCAACCAACCAAATAAAGACATCTACTAGATGTCCGTTTCAGACAACCTATCAACCAACCAAATAAAAGTGTCTCCTGGACGTCCATTTCAGAGCACTTTTCAACCAATCACATAAAGATATCTACTGGACATCCCTATCAGACCACATTTCAACCAACCACATAAAGATGTCTACTGGACGTCCATTACAGACCACCTATCCACCAACCAAATAAAGACATTTGTTGGACATCCATTTCAAACCACATTTTAACCAACCAAATAAAAACATTTGTTGGACATCCATTTCAGACCACATTTCAACCAACCAAATAAAGACGTCTACTACATGTCCATTTCAGACCACCTATCAACCAACCAAATAAAGGTGTCTCCTGGAGGTCGATTTCAGACAACATTTCAACCAAGGCAAGGCAAGTTTATTTATATAGCGCATTTCATACATAGGAGCAGTTCATTGTGCTTTACAGAAAATAGAAAATTAAATTACAAAGGGTAAAGGAGATAAAAGTTTAAAAAGAAGATATAAAAATGAATAGAATAAACAAAAAGAAATAAACAGAAATAATTAGAAATAAACAGTGCTTTTAAATCAAGTATCAATTCATCACACTACATATCACTTTGGATTGGCCTTTCACCTTTCCTCCTGATGGACACTTATCGTCTGCCTAGAGACCTTACACTCTTGCTCCTTAGGTAGAGTGTGCACCGCATGTAGGTTGATGGACAATAGTAATTTTTTGGCACAAATAAAAAATAATAACAGTGCTTTTAAAATCAAGTATCAATTCATCACACTACATATCACTTTGAATTGGCCTTTCACCTTTCCTCCTGATGGCCTATTGCCATCCTCCCGGTAGTCTCAAAGGTTTTAGAGAAGATTGTAGTGGAACAACTAATGGAGCATTTAGAATCAAACCAACTGCTTTATCCACAACAGTTTGGTTTTAGACAAAAGTGTTCTACAGAATTAGCTAATTGTTAATTGATTGAGAAGATCAAAGCCTCTCTGGACAAAGGACATGTTGTAGGGGCAGTGTTCTTGGACTTAAAAAAGGCCTTTGATACTGTGAATCATAGTGTCCTACTAAACAAGCTAACTCAATTTAAAATGTCACCTGGAGCACTGAAATGGTTTAAATCATATTTGGAAGGGAGGCAGCAGTGTGTCAGGGTCAATGGGGTTAAATCCGATACAAGTCCAAATAGCATGGGTGTACCACAAGGGTCTGTACTTGGCCCGTTGCTATTCTCACTGTATATAAATGACTTACCAAGCTGCTGTCCAGGTGTCAATTGTCAGATGTATGCTGATGACACCATTATTTATGTGTCCACTAAAACACCTACACTGGTGGGTGAGCATCTGACACATGCATTACTAAATGTCTTTAAATGGCTTGAAACATCTCATTTGACTCTTAATGTTAAAAAAAACTGTGTCCATATGCTTCTCCATACATAACAGGCCTGATCATGACACTTTTGTGGTCAAAATCAAAGAAGATATAACTGAAGCAGTAACTAAAGTGAAGTACTTAGGCATTATCCTGGATAGACACCTAAAATTTGAAAGTCAGGTTAAGTACATCTGTAATAAAGTCAGACCAAACCTAAATTGTTCTCGCTTTATTAGAAGGAATTTGTCACACCAAGCTGCAAAGCTATACATACATGCTATGATTCTGTCTCATCTCTCATACTGTATTACATCATGGTCACAGGCTTCCCCGACCACAATAAAACCTATAGTCTTGATATACAAGCAAGCAATAAAAATCTTAGACCAGAAACCAATGAAATGGCATCACTGTCACATTTTAAGAAAATATAACCTTCTCACCTTTGAAAATTTTATAAATTTCAGCAATCTTACTTTCTTTTTTAAATGTCTAAACAATCATGTGTCTAGTCTGTTTTCTAAAATGGCTACTAGATGTCAAAGCTCAAATAGAGCAACCACAAGAGCATCTACCTGTGGTGACTGTCTTATCCCAAGATGTAAGACATCTTTCTGTCAGACAGCTATCTCTGTAAAGGGGGCCAAACTCTGGAACTCCTTACCAACTGAATTAAAACTAGAGACTAGCAAGAATGTATTTAGTAAAAGACTTAAAATATGGCTAAAGTCTAAACAACAATGCCTACATTAATTGTCTAATTTTAAACTAGTCTTTTCTCCTTTTTTTCCTCATTTGCCTATTCTCTTATATGAATATATCTTTTTTATTTTGTTTTGTTTTTCTTAGTTTATGTGTTTTTTTCCCTCTGAAAAGCTGCCTATGGACTGGTGTTGAGAATTAGCACCTGTGCTAAAACACTTAAACAATGCATCTGGTTTTGTCCAATGTAATTGCTATGTCCATATCAAATAAAGTAAACTATACTATACTATGGACACTCTTATCGTCTGCCTAGAGACCTTAAACTTAAACAAGCCAAAACTGGAATTGTGGAACTGGAACTGGAACCAAATAAAGATGTCTACTGGACATCCATTTCAGACCACTTATTATGTAGCCAATTGTTTCAGGGTCCTCTTCAGACTACATTTCAACCAACCAAATAAAGATGTCTACTGGACATCCATTTCAGACCACTTATTATGTAGCCAATTGTTTCAGGGTCCTTTCCCCCCATTCATAGTCTAAGTCCCTGTATACTTTCCAGTACAATAGGTGGCGGTATATACACCAAAGAGATGTGATCTGCCAATAAATCAGAGAAGAAATGGCTTTAAAAGGCACAATTCCAGTTTTGGCTTGTTTGGTTGATGGACTACAACATTCTCACTCACTTGACTGACGAACACAAACATCGCCCTTTACTAATACATCAAAAATGACAAAGGTAAGTCGTTAGATTGAAATGTTACATTAGGCTAAATTGAAATGGGGGACCGCCTTCCATCTCTCCATTCAGACATCCCTCCACTTCGACATCCTTCCATTACAACATCAACCATTCCAACATTTTTCATACCGCCATTCCGACAGCATGAAGCACGTCCCTATTTGGGGGCATTATCTTTTATTGGGTTATTTAAGCGAAGGGAAAAGTGCGCCCGTTCTGAGATAAGTGCCCCTCCCCTCTGCTTTCGCCTGAGCTGTGGCCGCTGTCACCCTACCTACAGTACATGCTTTGGGCATTCTCCCTCACTGTGTCTTGATTACTGTGCTCAATTTTGAAAGGGTGTCTTAACGTTTGTTGTGGGTTTGTCGCGGATATAGTCTATACAGGCTATTCTCTCACGTGTGGAAGCAAGCTGGTAATCTGTGCGATCTGATGAGCCGGTGTTCCATGTTGGATGGTTTTCCTGTTGACTGGCGATGTTTGCCTAATTCCACTTAATATGCATAAGGTCCTGCCCATGGAAATTCAAATGGGCGATCGTGGCAAACCCCTCATTTTCACGATACACATTTCAAGGGGAAAAAAACGCAATAAAGATCTTTCCAAAAGTTTGGCTTACTGTCTAACCTTCCTGTCCTCTAACATTATACAAAATAAGTCGTAATCTGCTATGTTAGCAGAAAAACACGACGATAGATAATATCGTTTTAAGCCGTGATCGAAACCATGATCACGGGAGCAAAGAGTAAACTTCAGAAATAGTCTATGCTATCCTGTTACGCCACCAGGCTCGTCTTAATGCCGCTGCTGCACAGATATTTGACTTAATTAGGGCCTATTGTCACTGGTTAATATTAGAGGTAAATAGGCTACACCCATGTCAACTGGTGCTATCACAAGTTAACATAAACAAGCACAGCGAGTTTGATACCAGTAAACAATCCTACAGTCCAAATGGCATCAGCATTGTGGCCTACACACTCTCCTCACCACAACCTGCGTTTATAAAACTTACTAACTAGAGAAAATGAATGAAATTACTATGCAACTCGAACCTTGGCCGCAAAAATGTTCTAAACATTTCTAAAAGATACTGACCTATCCCTTTACGCCACTCATGATGGTAATACAATAGCCCCTAACAAATTTTGACACAGGCTATTTGGAGCTCAATGCATAAAGAACCCAAGCTGAGAATGTAATTTCATAAGTCTGGTTTTATCGGAAACAGGATTTCGTAGGCTATGTTATTTCGTATGTTAACTGCATGCTGCAAAACTTGATGCGTTTGAAGCGTGATCCCTTTTGATTGTCATTGAATCGATGATAATGACCCATATTTCTGTATCAAACTCGCTGAGCTTGTGATTATGTTAACTTGTGATAGCACCAAATTGACATGGACACCATATGGCCTAGGCTCTAATTAAAATGATTTATAATTTTATGTTCACTCAAAGGAAACCCCTAGTGGCGTAGTAGGATGCGTATAAGGCCAAGGAAAAAAATTTCATTCTTGCTCTTGTGATCAAGGTTTCGATCACGACTGAAAACGATATTATCTATCGTCGTGTTTTTCTGCTAACATAGCAGATTACGACTTATTTTGTATATGTTAGAGGACAGGAAGATTAGACAGTAGGCCAAACTTTTGGAAAGATCTTTATTGCGTTTTTTTCCCCTTGAAATGTGTATCGTGAAAATGAGGGGTTTGCCACGACCGCCCATTTGAATTTCCATGGGCAGGACCTTATGCATATTAAGTGGAATTAGGCAAACATCGCCAGTCCAACCATCCAACATGGAACACCGGTCCACTTTTGGGCAGGTGGCAACTAATTATTTTTTACGCAAATGCAATGATTCCAAATTATTTATTTCTGTAGTCATAGTCTATTTTCAGCGGCACACGAATAGCCCTGCAGCCCGTTATAATAGCCTACAGTTACATACAGAGGTTTTGGGCTGGAGCTGTATGAGCCTTACGCCAAGTCTACTGGTGAAAAATTAAAGTCGTGGACAAGCCTGTCACTCACCTCCTAGTTTAGGCCTAGCCTACTACATCTTTTGATGACAAAAATATTAAATATATCTTCATCATTTGTTTATGACTATTAATACAGGCTACATAAAACAACCTGCGGAGTTTCGCACCATGCCTGTTATTTCTTGGCAGCGTTATGCAGAAAGCAGATTTAGATAGCCTACGTTGAGATTGGATGAATATCCTATTTTCTTTTTGCAAACCCCTGTGTCAATTCAAGGCAACTAGCTTACAAAGTAGCTAATAGTATCCAGCAAACGTTTCTTTCCGTGGGCAAAGCAATGTAAGTAGAGGTTTATGTCCAATAACGCACTATCCAAAGCAAAAGCTGGAGACGTCTTTTGCTCAAAATCTCTCATAACCCTAGGCTACTTGACTTTTGCTTTCCGTTAGGTAGCCTAGACTACCATGATCAGACAAAGCGGCTGCTTTCTCCTGCACGGAGGCCATCCGACGTTTGTTTATCCCTAGCTTACAACTTCTCCAAGTTTACTATGTGTTTCCAGTATATTTTTTTCAATAAGTTAGTAACGAAAGAGAACATAGACCCATGGTATTTTGTAATTGATGTGTTATTCACTGCTTAAACCAGCGCACTTTACTGCAGCAGTCTTATATCGGCCGTGATTTTTTTTAGCTCTATAAGGGTGATTTTTTTTTTCATTAGGAAAGTAGCCTACACCAAAGGTCACCGAAGAGAGAGAGAAAAAAAAACACTTGTCCATTTAACTGCTTATGACTCAAGTTGTGCACTCACTCCTTGTGTTGCTCTCACACACGCATGCAACCGGCACTACAGACAATGAAGGACTATTAACTTGAACTATAATGCACTTCACTATAGGCCTATACGTTTTAATCTATATTTTGTATCCATTTGAATAGGCCCTATGCTAGAAATTCAGAGTTTTTTGGCTCTCAATAATGACCCAGCCAGGACCTTATTTGGCCTCATCAGCCATGATAATAGCCTGACATAGGCCGCCCATAATACGAATGTTCATACGTATCATGGTCTGGGCACGGTCCTCTGGGGCGTGTTTACATCGGTAGGGAGTCTACCGGCCAATAAGCGAAACTTATTAGACGAGCTGTCCAATCGTTTCAAACCAGAAGTGAATGCCCTCCCCCCTGCAGTACAATCGAGTCAGGTTAAACAACCTCCAGACCATGAATACGGATGAACAGCAGTATTAAGGGCGGGCTGTGTCAGGCTACCATGATAAGGCAAGGCTCCCTCATGTCGGAATGGTGTTGAAAAATAGCAAACATGCCGCCACTCCGACTGAGAAAAAAAAATGTCGGAGTGCAGGGACGTTTGCTATAACAGAAAATACCGCCACTCCGACAATTAGACGTCAATGTCTAAGTGGCGGTATGTCGGAATGGCGGCATGTAACCATTGAAATGCTACATTGTACTAATAGTTACTTAGCATTAACTTAACTTAGCAATGAACAATGAGGTGGCTCACATTAACGGTTTGTTTGTATTGTTTGATCAACTATGACTTACTAGTCCAGATGACACTGTACTGTATGAGACAAAATATAGGAGAAATGTTCACTTTTTCATAAAAGCATGAAATTTGGTACACTTGTACAGTTTGGTGCCCTGAACAATTTCAGAAATGGACCCATCACAAAAATGGATGTGGTGGCCATGGCGGGTATTTTTCTTTCCGCCATTACCGAATACAGTATTTTTTTAAGCATATCTCTTGAACGGAACAAGGAAATGCAGAAAAGGTGATGGCCATCCCTATGTTTTGATGGTCAAGGATTTCAAAGATACCAAACATGATATCGTAAATGCCTTGGGGTTGCCATGGTTACCACCTCAGCCCTCCGGCATAACAGAATTAATACATTTTTATTCATACCTCAGGAACCAGACATGGTTATAAAGAAATGGTGATGTCTACCGCTATGTTTTAATGGTCAAGAAATGCAGTGAGATTATATAAAATAGTATATAAGATTCAAGTGAATGATTAAAGTTGAATTCGGTGACATTGTGGATTACATATGTACAGAGTAAACCATGCCGGGAGAACGTTTGTGACATACTTAAACTTTATCATATTAGTTTTGAAAAGAACCTCTGTGTTTTTGGGCAACATTACCACTGCAGTGTTATATATGGCACCCCTAATCAAATGAAAATGGTTTCCTTGTCATTTCAGACGCTGTGAAGAAGTGGAGCGACATAACCACAGACCAAACTTGTCAGACCATTTGAAACATGCCCCAGTCTACAGAGACTACAACAAGCAATAAAATAAATCAATAAAAACATATGGATGGATTAATTTACAAAAATGTGTTCATGATGAAAAATAAAATAATTTATGTAATTTTCCATTTGAATATTTATTTATGAGCCTTTCTATTTTTGTCTAATACATAATCATCTTATAGATGATGGGTTTGTAAAACAAGATTTGAAAATACACAATGCACATTTTGAAAAGCCTATAAAAGGATAATGTAGGCTTATAAACTATAATAACAAATAGCAACATGACAGTGTAAAATAAGTTAAGACGTTTTTTCAACAACCAGAAAAAGACACTTAACAGATGTGGTTTCAACCAAATATAGATGCTGAAAGGACCGCTTTTAAAACACGTCTTTTCAACGTCCAGAAAAAGAAGCTGTGTAAACGTGGATTCAACCAATAGATGCTGAAAAGACCTATTTTAAATCACATCCTTACAAAGACCAGAAAAAGGCGTTGAACAGGCGTCTCAACAGCTTTTAAAGGATGTCTTTTCAATGACCAGAAAATGCCACTGAAGACGTGGTTTCAACAAAACATACATTCTGAAAAGACCACTTTAATAAGATGTCTTTTCAATGATCTGAAAAAGACGCTTAACAGATGCAGTCCAGTCAATCTAGCGCAAATCGACAAAAAAATTGCAACAGAAACGGTTCATGGTTTTTCTTGGTCACATACTAAAAGTCGACCGCCGTAGATGGAGTGGAACATATATATTTTCTAAGTTAAAGGGCAAAGTTGTGCCCAACAATCTAAGTCAAATTGAGTTGAATAGGGTAAAATTTTAGATTAATAGATATCACTATGAAACTTCTTCAGTTGATTAGTTACATCATAACAAAGAAAAAATGTATTGGAAGTTTTTGGATATGTTATGTTTATATATGCAAATTAGGCATTTATCCATAAAATGTACCATAATCTCCATAACAAAATACACAATCTAAAAATTTAAAATGAACAGATATCACTATGAAACTTATCCAGTTGATTAGTTACATCATAGCAAAGACAAATGTATTGCAAACTTTTGGAGATATTACCTTTATATATGCAAGTTAGGCATTTATGCATGAAATACCATAAAATCCATAACAAAATACACAATCTAAAAATCAGATGAAGGCAAGTATTCAGTCCATTTTGTCTGTTTGTCAAGCTCCAAGGTGCCTAGAAGATTTAAAAGTGTCTGATTAAATCTTTCACACCCCCCATTCCCCTGTGGATGGTAAGGGGTGGTACGTGTTTTTTTGCAACCATATAAACGACAGAGTTCACTAATTAACTCAGACTGAAAGTTTGCCCCTTGGTCTGAATGAATTGTTTCTGGACAACCAAAGGGTTGCAGGACATGAGTCCAAAGGGCTCGGGCAGTTGCGATCGCACTTTGATTGGCTGTGGGTACAGCCCAGGAAAATTTCGTAAATAGATCCGTCATCACTAGTATATTCTGGAAACGGTCTGTCGGCCTACTAAGTGTCAGAAAGTCAATAGCAAGAATTTGCAAGGGTGCATGAGGTATAACAGGCACCATGGGGGCTTTCCCTTCTGGCCTAGCCTTTCGCAAAACACAACGTTCGCATGTCTGCATCCAGTTCCGTACATTTCCCTCCATATTGGCCCAATAAAAGTTTCTTCGAAGGAGGAATAGGGTCCATTCTAGCCCTTGGTGGCCAGTATGCTGATGAACAGCCTCCCACAGGGAGTGAGTCTGAGCCATGGGGACTACAATCTGTGTAAGGGGTTCCCGGGTGTTACAATCTTGGACCCTCCGACAGATAACACCATCCCTCAATTCAAGCCTTTTCCACTGGCTGAAGAGGCGTTGTACTTCCTTACCCCGTTTCATCCTCTCCTCCCTTTTTGGTAGCCTACCTTCCGCCAAACTATGACCAATGATTTGCAAAACCGGATCTCCCTTTTGCCACGCTTGCCAGCTTACAGGGTCCCACCCCCAGCCATCCGGCTCATGCATTTCCCCTGGGTGCACTCCTACGGCGCTGACCAAGAGTTCATCTTCGGACCCAGCCCTTGGTCTGAAACCTGTCGCAACAGACTGGCTACTTGGCAACCGTGACAATACATCAGCGTTCACATGCTCCTTCCCTGGTCGGTATTTAATGACATAATCAAAGCTGGCCAGTTGCGCTACCCATCGTAGCTCCACTGGGCCCAGTTTCGCTGAGTGTAGATGTACCAATGGGCTATTATCGGTCACTACCATGATGTGGGCGCCCCATACAAAGTCTTTAAATTTTTCAACCAGGGCCCATTTTAACGCAAGTAGCTTGATTTTAAATGAACTATAGTAAGCGTCATTACGCTCAGCCGGATGGAGACTTCTGCTAGCGTAAGCTATGACGCGTTTCAAGCCATCCTGCTGTTGCGCTAGTACTGCTCCTAAACCATGGTTACTAGCATCTGTATACAAGATAAATGGCAATTCGAAGTTAGCGTAGGCCAGTACAGGTGCTTCAAGCAGATTTTGTTTTAACTGTTGAAAGGCTAGCTCGCATGGTTGTGTCCAGTGTATTGGAGGTGAAGAACGACCCCTATGGCGACTAGTACCCACTAAAAGCTCATTTAAGGGTTTTGCAATTTTAGCGAAATCCTTAATAAACCGCCTATAATAGCCCGTGAAGCCTAAAAAGGACCTGACCTGACGGACTGTAGTAGGGGGTTTCCAATCTTGGACGGCGGCTATTTTCTCCGGGTCTGGAGCTACTCCTTTACAGCTGACAACATGACCCAGGAAATTCACTTGTCTGCGGAAAAGTTGGCATTTATCGAGGCGCAATTTAAGCCCATAGTGTCCAATAGCCTGAAAGATTCTCTCAAGGTCTTGTAAATGAGTAGAAAAATCTTTAGAATAGCAAATCACGTCATCCAAATATACTAACGCAGATTCCGTCAACTGGTTGCCTAGGCAACGCTGCATCAATCTTTGAAAAGTTGCAGGTGCGTTAGTAAGGCCAAATGGCATCCTCTCAAACTCAAAGAGTCCGAATGGTGTGGTAAAGGCAGTTTTCTCACGGTCACATTCTTGCACTTCCACTTGCCAGTACCCACTGGCGAGGTCAAGGGTAGAATAAAATTCAGCTGCATTCAGATTGGTCAACAACTCTTCCACTCGAGGCAAGGGAAAAGCATGTGTCACACTATTCAACTTTCTGTAGTCGACACAGAAACGCCATGCTCCACATTTTTTCCGAACTAGCACAATAGGGGCTGCCCATGGGCTACAACTCTCCCGAATAACACCATTCTGTAACATGCCCTGAAGTAGAGAACGAAGTTCTTTATACAAAGTTGGGGGGACGGGCCGGTACCTCTCACGCACCGGAACAGCGCCCCTGTTGGAATATGGTGCTTGACTACTGTGGTCCTACCATAGTCTTCCGCATGCTGAGAAAAAATGTGTTGCCAATTTGCCAAGAACTGTTGGAGCTGCTGTTGCTGTGAGGGGCTCAAATTTTCTCCCTGCAACTCCGTAATGTTAGATGCCCCCTCAACTCGCTCATTCGGCTCCTGAGCTGACTGCACCACTTGAACCTCAACTACATCTTGACTAAGCATTTTCAAAGAAATGTCTTGTCCATCCCTGATATTGTCAGAATCAATAGCAGAGATAGTGGCCAGACGCTGTAATCGCCTTAGTGTCACTGGATGATGATGTACGTTACGTACCCTTATTGGTATTCTTCCCCGCCGAACATGACCTACCGTCCGAGCCACTTCCACACCCCAAGTCCCCCCCGTCGGTTCAACCATTACTGGACAGTTCTCTATAGGTGCATCATTGTTAACTTTTGCCCACACTAAGGCCTCAGCTTGGGCAGGGATGGTGACGCTATGATTGTATGCCAGCCTAGCGGTACGGGGCTTAGCTCGTTGACTGGTGGTAGCAGTGATCCGATTACAGTCTGCGAAGGCAGTATCCCATTCTTTACCTAGGGAGTGGGACCGTGAGGTATAGACAGAGGTGTTTGGGCGGCTAAATAATTCCTGCCAACAAGCGGATATAACATTCATGCCTAGGATGGCCTTCTTAGCCCCCAAACAATCGTCCTTCACAACTACTACTCCCCTAGAGGGCACATCAGTTCCTCCAATCTGGAAATCAAGAATCATATATCCAACATATGGTATATGCAGCCCGTTGGCTGCCTGTAGTGTAAGCCATGGCAAAGTAGCAGTACAATGGTTCTTACTTCCAAAAAGGTCATTACAAAGTGTCTCACTAAACAAAGTCACTTGTGATCCTGTGTCTAGCAGGCATTGAACATCTTTCCCGTCAGCTTTTACAGTCACTAGAGGGCAGGAGCCTGCTACCCAGTCTCTGTCATGCAGTGTTTGGGGGTCATTTTGGCAGTGTCCAGTCACTTGACCCGTAGTGACTGGCGAGTCTAAAAACCCTGTTGGCTGTCTTTAGGGGGGCAATGCCTACTGATATGTCCAGACTCCCCACACTGGTTACAAATGGGTTGGCCCTGTGCGTCCCACTTATACCTAATATGGGGTGGGGGTGTTTGTGAACGTGGCGTTGGTCTGGCTGGCCTCTGCCACGCGCCATCGGAATATGACCGTTCGCGTGGTAGTGGCCTAAATGCCGGTGCTTGTTCGTTCCTAAACTCTTCAAGTAAAGTCTTAGTCATAACAGTCATTTGTTCTCGAACCTCCTTTAAGATTTCAGCTTTAAATGTTTGTTTCCAGTCATTAGAGGTGTTTTCTGAAGGTCTACTCACCGCTAAGCAGGAGGCTGTAGGCCACGTGTCATTTTGTTCCTCTTCGAGGGCTATGGCCTCCCTCCACACCTCTTCAAAGGACAGCTCTGGATTCCTCCGCACCTGTTGTCTCAGCTCCCGTCGAATATGGTCCTCTCTCAACCCCATTATGAACTGGTCACGCAGCACAGGGTCCTCATTGGCCAAGCCATCCCGCCGCTCCTTTAACCTTGAAAACAATTCACGCAGACGGAGAGAGAAGGACTTAAGTGACTGGGTGCTTTCCTGTCTACAGTTGAAAAACTGTGTTCTTAAAGCAGCAATTGAGATGGTCTCGCCATATAATTTGGCTAATGCACTGAAAATTTTCGTAGGGGTGTCCCTATTTTTCAAGTCCAAAGTTAGAATTTCCCGTCTAGCCTCCCCCTCTAGGTTGCTGAGAACAAAGCTAGCTTTCTGTGGTTCACTTAATGTCTGTAAGCTTAGCATGGTTTCCAACTGCTGTTTCCAGTCTCTGAATTTTAACTCAGACCCAACCCCACTAAACTTTTGAGACCAAGGGGCACCCATAAAAATGGGCATCATTGTTACTTGTGAGGTCCCTGCCATGGCTTCGTCCCCTGGCATGCTGGGTAGGCACAGTACTACAACACAGAAAAACACCCTGCTCAGCAGCGCCAAATGTAACAAAGTTGAAATTAGTGTTTATCTGAGGAGTTCACTGTAGCCACCCAACACACCAGCAGAACAACTGAATTATGAAAATAATTATTTTTATTAAACCAGAAAGTCTGTTCCGTTTCTTTTGTTTGTTGTTAGTTAAAAAAGTCAATTCAGGGTCAGTCCAGGCACGCCGGGCTTAGCCCACAATCCAGCCACGTTGGAAGCAGGGGTGAACAGCACACACACAGTCACTGGGAAGGAGGAGCAGAGGAGAGTGATTTGGGTCCGCTGAACACACACACGCTGGACAGGTAGTGGGGGGCGGAGCCAATGACACGGCCGCCAGAACCACAGCACAGTCCTCGCTTCGGCCCAGGAGAGAAAGAAAGGAAGAGCTAATGGCGGCACACACACGCTGTACTGTCAGGGAGACGGCACCACTTGTCCCAAGACATATAATACTTTCAGTGGCCAGGTCAAACTAAGTGGCACTGCAAATATCACGGCAAATCAATGCATTCAGTGAGAGGCTAATCCGCTAGATTTATGGCCAGGGCAAAGCACACACGGCAAAGCACACACACACACACACACACACACACACATAAGAGGCCACTGAGTAATTGAACATCTAGAACGGTGCCAGACAAAGTTGTTGTTTCGGCGTCGTCGCACACGCACACACAGCAACGGGTAGATAGCATAGGCTACAAGCCACTTAACTTAGTGGAGGGCGACTAACGTCACACCCCCAGTTGAATCAGTAGGCAGCGGGCTGCGCCCGTAACAGCGTTGTCCCAACGGTGTCGGATGACTGGAAGGCAACTGCAGCAGCGATGGCCGTAGGCGTTTTCCTTGTTCGAATCCGCAACCAGGATTTTCGTCAGCTTCTCTTTAGTCTGCCACCACCACCGTGCTTAACACGCTAAAGCACCGGAATGCAGCTATCCCCCACGCTTCCCAAACTTTCTGTGTCCTCTCCTTTTGTCATTCAAACACCCGCCTGTCTAATTATCCCCCAAGTTAAAACACCTGTGTGTGGGAGCCCCTGTGTTTCTATGGTGGCTGTCTACAGGTACACTTCCTACATTGCATTCACACACGCACATACGTATTCCACGCGTTTGACACGCCCACCACCAAATATCTTGATCACAGACAGCAACCCTCTGACCCCACAACCGTTTCATGTACAAAACACCGATTGCCCCGTGACATACAAACTGATTAGAGGAAGTACACACTGTCTGGCTTTCATGATCTAGCCGTGAGAATTTGGCCTAAAAATACACACGGAGCTCTAAGGTCAACTACAGAGGTTTGCTCTGTCAAAACTCTCAACAGTACCCCCACTTCTCTAAGCAGATCATTTATGTAGGCTATTTGTAACATTTGAATATTGGCCATTTTCTTTTTAGATTCAGGAAAGGAGGCCGCACTATGCATATACACCTTTTATTCACACAGACGCGTTTCGGCGTTCTGCCTTCCTCAGTGTGGAAGGCAGAACGCCGAAACGCGTCTGTGTGAATAAAAGGTGTATATGCATAGTGCGGCCTCCTTTCCTGAATCTTGACTGCATAAATGCTGGGCCAGCACTCTTAAAAATTACAAAAAGACTCTGGAGTGAAGCCTGCTCCCATCCTTCTGAACCATTTTCTTTTTAACATGCGCTAGTTGCGTCAGTGGTAACAATTTAACTACAGGTTTTAAACATTATTTCATCACAGCATTTGCCAAAATAGAATAAAGATAATGTACAATATATGCCAAAATGAAATAATAAATAATAGTTCAAGTCAGAGTGTACGTATGTATGACGTGAGGTGTGTGGTGTAATGGAGGAACGAGAGGGAGAGATTGATAAATGAAGTCCGCGCTATCCAGATTACGGGCTTCAGGGAAGTTAGAACAGGAGTTTGGGAAATTGGGTAAACGCTAGCATGGGAGTTCCCATGCTCCTTTGCGCGCTTATTTCATTTGACTCTGCAAAGCAGAGTGACAATGGCTGTTTTTCTTGCCTGGTTTCTGTATCCAATCGCAGAACATAAAGGGATTTGTGCGGCCCTCGATTGCATTTTACGTCACGTGGTGGTTCTGGTATTGGCTCCGAGGTATGTACAGACGCTATGATAGACATTCGTAGCGCCCAATAAAAGGCTCTGGACAATCGTAAACGATGCTTCCGCTATGAGAAATGCAATAGGTAGGTCTCCAGACTAAATATCACTTGTGATTTTAGTTTGGCATTCGCCAGGCTAGGAAAACGCAGGCCTCATGGACGATTTGACCATAGAGTGGATGAGCAAACTGCTTCTCAAACCGGTCTGTGGTTGTCACCAGTCCACCATCACCATGTAGAGCTTTCAGCAGGCTTTTCCTTTCCAAAACGTTGGATAATTCCTCGTAGCCAATTTCTCCCACGCCAATATTTGAGACAGAGATAATCCAGTGAGCTACAAACTTCACAAACGAACGAAACTGTACTCGTCAAATATTCCCGCCGCAGTAATGTATCCACCCTCGGTAGCAACTTCTCCGTCTCTCTCGCAAGCGAGTCCCCGTTTCCACTAGACAGATGCACGCTCTTAAAGGCTCGGCGCATTGTGGCAATTTGCTCTTAAACATACTCGTCTTCCATTAATTAATTTTAATTAATCGATTCAATGCAGAAAATAAGGTCAGGAGAATTTGTGCTCCATCACAATGCTATAATTAGTTTCATTTTCCATGTTGTAAATAAATGGCATCTTTGTCAAACCGTTGCAGAGTCCTGCACGGGTTCACTTTAGGAGAACCGCCCCCGCCCGGAACCGTCTAGTATAAACCCGCATCCGCCCTTTAACCCGTGATTATATCAAAGTGAAATCCGTATCCGCCCGGCCCTGTTAACATTCAGCCCGTTAACCGCCCGTACCTGTGAAAAAATAAAATAAAATTAATCATTCAAACTGAAGCGCATTTTCCCATGCACCTCTCAACGTCACCTGTGCTGCATGAGCGTCTGCCTGCGTGAGAAGAAGAGCACAATAAAAACATGTAGCCATTATTTTTTCTCAAACATTTTGCATTAAACTGGCATGTGGATTTTAATATTATGTAGGCTAACTTCCATGATCCAGTGTCTCGATCATACTGTGTGTAAGTTTGAGTGGAAGCTTGAACTCTGCCATGAGCTCTTTCAGAACCCTTACAGCCAGCATTAATAAGGATGGAAGAAGTACCAATGTTGAAAAATAAAAATGTAAGCTGTCCAGCGTTAACCATGCGGGAACAGTAGGCTATATTATCCACAATTCCAGGTTTGAGCTACGTCCTGCGTTCTTTGATAATAAATGCAGCGGAAGACTTTTTTCTCACTGCAGCCTTTGAGGCGGGGATTGATCGTAGCCTTGAGCCTAGGCTACTTAAATTTCGTGACGTGTGTCACGTTAAGCAAGGTGTTTTCGTTCTCGTTACGACGGCTACACATATTTTCACTGATATATTATTTTTTTCAGGTTGCAATATAATTATGTTTGACTTGCTACCCGCCCGTTTATAATTAACCACCCGGCCGCAAGTCCGCCCGTAAATTTTTGGAACATCAAAATTCGCCCGTTTGAGCAACATTGTACGGGCACCCGTGGGTACCCGGCCCGGTGCAGAACTCTGAACCGTTGCCTCTGCCTATGCATGTCCATTTCTATACGCTTCTGCATCCAGGCTACCCCACACTTATTTTGTAATTTTGGCAATATTACACATTAAGCTCTGTTTTGTTACGTTGTTCTTACTTGTACGTACTCAGTACTTCACGGCCTGTAAAATAAAGCGTGAACGTGTGTTACTCCAGCAAACTTAAGCTGTAAGCACTCAGTAATTTATCCCTTGATACTTTTTGTTACATTATTCTTACCTAATACTTATGCAGTACTTCACGGGCTGTAAATTAAAGTGTTACCATCTGGCTTTAGAGCGGGCCACCATTACTGCAGCCACAGCTGTTGTAAATGATATAGCTACTGCTGTTGACAGTAGAAAACACTGTTCAGGTCTATGTTCCACAAAGTGGAACAAGCTACAAGATCATTTAAAATGAGAACATCTTGTAGCAGGTAGCAGGTTCAGGGCCTTACTGGATGATGTGTGTAAGATCTTGTACACAAAGTGGAACAAGCTACAAGATACAAGATCATTTAAAATGAGAACATCTTGTAGCAGGAAGCAGGTTCAGGGCCTTACTGGATGATGTGTGTAAACCTATTGTACAATGTTCTTGCTTGCTTGAAGTGGATCAAGTGTGATGTCCCCCAAGGGTCTATCCTAGGCCCTCTTTTATTTTCACTATATGCTCCAGAGTCCTGCACGGGTTCGGGTACCCACGGGTGAACTGCAAATATTACGGCTGAAAAATGTCATACTACGTCGGGTGACGGTTCGGGTCGGAAGCAGGAGAGCACGGGTCTTAATTGCGGTCAAAACATCATGTTCCAAAAATCAAAAAATGAAAATAAGAAATGCTAGGCCTATATTTTAGTTACAGCCCACATATAAAATCCCTTCATTCATTTTAAGATGATAAAACGTAAAATCCATCAGCGCATGCCATTCGGTCTGTGTACTTTTTCGTTCATTCATTATTCTATTTTGTAAGTTGCACAAGAAGTGAATAAGGACTCGTTTATGGTGTTTTATGCTTGAATATCACTTATGAATTGGAACCAAGCGCCATGTTTTGATATCTTTTAGGAACTGAAAATGAAACGCTGAATCCTAGAAAAAAGAGAAGAGCAATAAAGAAAAACGTCCATCTGAATTGCGTCTTTGGTTTGTTAAGCACCCAGAATTCGGATGACTTGGAAGTAATTCTGGAAGTAGAACTAGGTGGTTGACTTTTTATTACATGGGTTATTTGGAGCCAAATACCGACTTTGCAAGCATTGTTGCAAGACTATTCCAGAACGTTGCTACACTTCAAAAGATGTGGTTGATCTGTGATGAGTGTGCGAATAATATTTTGTGACGCTCACAACCTCGTGAGATGCGTATATCCATAGCGCCACAAGCAAGTGCATGCAAGCGCCACCACAATATTGAGTAGGGACAGAGGATGGGAAGGGTAGACCAACTGTGATTGAGAAAGGATTTTGACAGCTCTGATTATCAGCATCTTCCATCAGCTTCCCAGCTCATCTCCAGCCTTTACCTGTGTAGTCTACATGGACACATGGCTTCCCAACGATAATGCCCCAAATATATCAAAGAGAAATGTGTATTACACGTGCGTAAAACAGTGGTATGAAGAGCAAGAGAGCGCGCTTCAGCTCATTAATAAACTTGCCAGCTAAAGAATTAACTCTATTATTGTTCTGTTATGTCTCTAGCTCCGGCTACGTGTGGAGCGTCTTTTCATATGCCTCGTATGGTCGCTATCTAGACCTTTTCTGGTGCGACTCTGGTGCAAACTTTCTTTCCGGGTAAACGGAAGGGTCAGTCAAATGAATTTCAATAAATGAATAAACAAATATCACACATTGAAAAATTATCAAAAATGTTGTAATTTTTTATAATACTATTATGGTATGGTATGAGGCAACACATGCAGAAAACCAAATAGCCTACAGCCATTCCTGCGTGTATGGCTTTACTGTAAACAAGACAAGAAGTTGCACCCTTTTTTCAATTTCATCTTTCATTCCAAAATAGAATAATGAATGAACGAAAAAGTACACGGACCCCATTCCCAGAACTATCTGCCACTTTAATTTTCTAACAACGTGATCCCCTAAGGAGGAGGAGTTGAAAACCATCAAGATGAGAATTTAAAGTTGTGGCCAAAGCTTACATCCAGTAAACTCAAATCTAATGTGTGGGAAGAATTGTCGTCAACTCCGACAACGAAATAACATTGTTAGGCTTCAGTGCCTGCAAAGCTTGCCTGAAACTGTTTGTCTAGCCTATGACAACCGCAAGTGGTGTGATCTGCTTGATCTGATGAGGCACCGCAGGCTAGAGCTGGAAATATTTGCCCGAACCCGACGGGGCCCAACAGGACCTGCCGGGTTCGGGCCGGTTCGGGGTCTAATTTCAATATTCCAAGCGGGCCCGGCTCGGGCTCGGGCTGAAAGCCGATGCGCGGCAAATATGCGATCACATGATACGCCTAACGTTCGATCTACAGGCATGCGTTAGTAGATGCAAAATGGATGTAGAAGAAGTTAAACGGAGATTAGCCCTTGGCGAATTCATGTTGGTCGAGCCAGTAAATGCGAGGTCGGAGGTGTGGAAACATTTTGAGCACGTTCACAATGAGAAAAACGAGGCAGTGGGGTATGTCAAATGCAAGAAGTGCGACGTGATGTTAAAGTATGACAGCAAGACAACTGGTTATTTTTCTTTTAACTTTGGGCAGATCATTTATTTTAGCCTTGAAGTTCTTGAACTTCAGACATCTGTAGGCTAACTAATCTGAATAAAAAATGTAGAAATGTTCAGCAAAAATGACTCATTGTTGACTGCTTTGATATGCGCACAATTGAAAAATGTCGGGTTGCAAACGGGTTCGGGCTCTATGAAGCTGTCAATCATACGGGCCGGGGCGGGCTCGGGTGGAGTTCTCTCGGGCTGGGGCCGGTTCGGGTCTTAGTTTTAAGGCCCGTTTCAAGCTCTACCGCAGGCTACTAAAACGAAGTGGCCGCTTACATTGATAGCCTACAAAACACCTAAAGATGACTCTCTTGACGTCTTGTCTTCGTGGAGATAATATGCACGTTTCTTCCCCAATATCTCTCTTATTGCGAGATTTAGGTCCAGTCCCATTTCTATTCCCTAACACTAGCACTCGTTTTCGAGTTCCCTCCAAGATGAGACACCCCTCGACTGTGTAGTGAGAAGTGCAGATCTTCCCCTAATAAATGGGACAGCACTTCGCATAAAAACGTCTTCACCTGTTTCATGCGTCTATCGTTAAGACTGAACGGATATAAGGCTCTTAAACGGGGTAAACTGTTCAAAAGCCGTCATCGACAATCATCATCACCCACATGAGAGGCTCTGGTAATTCTGGTGAAAGATTTGCGCACTTGGAAATATATTGATCTTTCTAATAGTCATGTTTCAACACACCAGTGCGGAATTGAACTGAATTTACATCAAACTAAGATATCCCAACATTAAAAAATATACATACATGCTTAATTGCAATAGTAACTATATTTTTGAAGTTCTTATCCAGAGCTGAGAGAACGGGACACAGCTCGGGCAGTCGGACACAGATCGGGTACCGACACGCAGTTCGCAAAGAATCGTGGGTAATTTCATCTTCACTTCAACTTCACTTCGTTCGAAGTCTGCACCAGACCTCCCTCCGTTTGAAGGGGCGATTTGAAGGGCTGAAAGCCACTATCCCTCGGTCACGAAAGTATTGGGACACCCTACACTTACACATGAACGCGCAAACCGAGTGTTAGGGCCAAAATCGAGGGGAAGTGATAGTGAAGTGATAGAAATGGGACTGGGCCTTAGGCTACAGCTCCCGGCATCAGCGCCGCAAGTGAGTGAGAATTCTCATGCGCTGATGTCTTCCTGAAACGAATTTGCACAGCCTGTTGGTTTTGTTGTGACAAACTTTTGTCTTTGAGCTATTTGGCTGAGTTTCATTGCGGTGCGGGTCTGGTGTCGGTATACATTTATAACGGGTCGGGTGGATTGCAGAATTATATTTTATTTCTGACGGGTAAACGGTTCGGGTGTGGGTCTAAGTATGACGGGTACGGGTGGTTGCAGTTCACCAAAATCAGACCCGTGCAGGACTGATATGCTCCCACTTGGATCAATGTTTGAAAAATACAATGTCCAGTACCATCGTTATGCAGATTATGCACAGTTTTACCTTCCAATCACTCCTGGTGATTCTGGCTCTTTGGTAAACTTGTTTAACTGTCTTAATGACATCAAATGTTGGATGGACATGAACTTCTTACTACTTAATGAAAAGAAAAGTGAAGTGATCATATTTGGGCCTCCTAGCTCCTAGCTGTATCAGAGCTGGGTAATGCTCTTGGTCCCTTATCCACAAATTTCAGTAGTGTAGTCAAAAACCTTGGAGTCTACCTAGATTCCTCACTCTCTTTCCATAACCAAACTAGATGTACCGCATGGCGATACAAAATATGACCGCCGCTCAGTTCTGCACATTCTCTGCATATGATGCTTGTCAACTTGTTTGTATCTCTCTCATGTTATAAATGTGTGTCTGCATGAGTGAGTTTGCTTTTGTGTACAAGTATAAGAGTGTGTGTATGTGTGTGTGTGTGTATCCGTGCACATGTGTGCTTGTGTGTACAGTATGTAGTGTGTGTGTGTGTGTGTGTGTGTGTGTGTGTACCTGTGTACCTGTGCACATGTGTGCTTGTGTGTATGTAGTGATATATGAGCACATACAGTACAGACCAAAAGTTTGGACACACCCCCTCATTCAATGTGATTCATTTATTTCCAGAACAATTTATATTGTATATTCTCACTAAAGGCATCAAAACTATGAATGAACACATATAAAGTTATGTACTTAACAAAAAAGTGTGAGGTTATGACTAACTTTTGGACCTGAACCCGATCAAGATGTTTTGGGGTGAGCTGGACCGCAGAGTGAAGGCAAAAGAGCCAACAAGTTCTTAGCATCTCTGGGAATGAATAACTGTTCAAGACAGTTGGAAAACCATTTCAGGTGACTACCTCTTGAAGCTCATCAAAAAATAAAAAGTATAAAGCAGTTATCAAATCAAAATAAGGATACTTTGATGAAACAAGAATATAAAACATGTTTTCAGTTATTTCACACTTTTTTAATAAAATGCATAATGCCACGTGTTCATTCATAAGTTTGTTTATTTTGTAGATTGTCACTGAAGACAACAGTCATGAAAATAAAGTAAATAATTTAATGGGAAAGTGTGTCCAAACTTTTGGTCTGTACTGTATGATGTAAATGATCATTTGAATTTTGTAACCCAGTAACCATTCACTTACGAAATTTTTCCGTAACCCAGTAACCATTCACTTACGAAATTTTTCCGTAAAAGCCCACCAAGTTTCATGTGCCCTGGTGTTACGGTGTCCCGGGAATCGTTGACCAAAAATTCAGGAAGTAGATGACGGGAGAAAAAAAGAAAAAAAAAAAACTTTGACAATCATTACATGACCGCTACGCTTGCTACGCTGCCTGCGGCGGTCATAATAAGCAGTGTGGTGATGGCCAGTTTTTTCCAATTGAAAACTATTGCAAAGTTAAAATCTTTCCTCTCTCCTAAAGACTTGGAAATTATAATTCATTCATTCATCACTTCAAGATTGGACTATTGTAATGGACTCTATTTTGGCGAGATTACAAATGGTTCAAATTGCTGCTGCAAGATTACTCACTGGAACTAAGAAGCGTGATCACATCACTCCTGTGCTCTGTGAACTGCACTGGTTGCCAGTGAAATATAAAATTGAGTTTAAACTGTTATTATTTGTTTTTAAAGCCCTACATGATTCAGCACCACAATACATCTGCAACCTATTGGGTCCATACAGTACTTCTAGGCCACTCAGATCTTCATCAAAAGTTCTTCTCTCTGTTCCTTTTCTGTGTCTACTCCTCAGCTCTGGAATAGTCTCCCCTCCCAAATTAGGTCCATTCATACTATTGATCTTTTTAAGTCTAAATTAAAAGCACTTTTAATTTTTTTCCCTAGCCTTTAATACCCCCTAACCCCCTTCTCTCTCTCTCTCTCTCTCTCTCTCTCTCTCTCTCTCTCTCTCTCTCTCTCTCTCTCTCTCTTATTTTATTTTATTACTCTCCTTGTTTTTTTTTTTTTTTTTTTTGTTATTTGCATATCATTATCATTTTTATCATGATTATTATTTTATCTGTTTTTTAAAAGAGGACTTTGGAGCAACTATGTTGTGTGAAACGTGCTATACAAATAAATGTGACTTGACTTGACTTTAAGTTGTTTGTAGTTTTTATTATTATTATTATTATTATTATTATTATTATTATTATTAATATTATTATTATTATATTATTGTTGTTGTTGTTTGTTTGTTAGTTTTTTGTGTGTGAAATCTGTATTATTATTTTGTTTATTTTGTCTTATATTGTTATGATTGTTATTTCCTATCAGGGCATTGCTGTAAAAGAGCCTAGAGCTCAGTCAAGTTCCCCTGAATAAAGAATGGTTGATGATGATGATGAAATAACAGGGTATTTTTTAATAGATTTATTGTCTATGTGACGAAGCTATCACATATGCAAATGGAAATGGATAAGGCGATAACGTAGACAGGCTATTTTAAATGATGCGACTACATTAAACATTAAACTACCATGAACAATTGCCTATCACAAGTTCAGAACTCCAGTAAGCTACAGTGACCCTACTGTGCTCCTCACATTACATACAGCCCCTACAGCATGCCCATGCTACAGCATTGAAAGCTGGTGGAACATACATAAAGCGATAAAAGCGCCTCCTTAGATCAACATGGTGAACACTTATATGTTTATAGGGTTAAGGAAGACTTCAGTAAGCACTATAGCTTTTTCTTCCTTCTGATACATACATTTTGTTTCATGCTGCACTGGGAGTAATGTAGATGTCCACGAGTCTTACAAGCTCACAAGAAATGTGTCACTGAACACCGGCAGTAAAACGGCTGCTGCTGAGCCCTCTACTTTTGGAAAGCTGCCCTAAATCTTAGTAGTTCTATATGCTGTGCATGCACATGGAGCATAAATAGAATATGCCACGTTAGATTAGACAGCCCTATATTAATTTCATGTAGGCTAATTTATTACAAGGACATAATAAATCAGTGAGAAAAAATTTAGTGCCCTAACATTTATAAACCACTGTAAACAAATTTATCACATACATAAAATATAAACAAACAATGTGAAATCTAATATAAAAATACATTTATTACAATGTCATGTAAAATTATTGGCCAAATAAACTACTTTGTATTGTATTCAACTGTATTATGGGATTGGTCCTTCATAGGTCCTTCCAATTTCCCAATTGTTTAAATGACTTTAAAGGTGTTTCATAAATGATTGAGTTAATTAAACACAAAATGAAAAATCCAAATACAATTGCAAAATGTTGAGTTTGAATGTCACATGTTGAATTATCATCATTTTTAAATAACTATTTATTTTTGTGATTATACAAGACAAAAGGTTTGAGGTCATCTTTAAATAAATCAAACCGCATGCCTTATTAGTGCCTTAATGCCTTATTAGTAAATTGCTTAGTTTGCAGAGGATGCCCAATATAAGGAGATGCAGAGGGAGAAGGAGGAGGAGGAGTAGGACTTCAAGAGGCCAGTTTCAGTGCGCAGTAAGTCATCTCTAACCAGTGCATTTACACACAGCAAGAGACGGCTATTGGGATGCCGTCTTGTCAAGAGCATGAAAGGCCCACATCAACTTTGGACTATTGCAATTGTTTTTAGTTGTTGTAAGATGTTTTACTTAGTGCTTTTAATTTATTTCTTTCAGACACTACTTGAAATTTCGTCTGGTCTGGGAAAGAAAAGGTAAGACATTAATTAATCTGATTTCTCAAAACATTTGCAAAGTTGAAAAAGAAACAAGCTGCTCTATGTTAGTTAAAACAAAATATGGCATTATCTTCAAACTGCAAGTTGGATTGACTCAGAGGCCTACCTTTCACAGTAATCAGCTTTCTGAGTTGTACAGTATGTTATTGTTTCCTTGAATTACCAGTATTTTCAAAAGGGCACATTGAACACTACGGGGCAAAGAGGCAGCGGCATGAGTCTATAAAGCAATGCTATCTGTATTTACTCGCTCATTACAAAATGTCATCCAAAGTCGATCAATCCCTAGCCCTGTTCAACTGTCAGAACTGTCAGTGAGAACAATTTGCAAAAACGGAGAAAACAAAACTGAGAAGTTCTTACCTGGCACCAGTTTGCATTGGCTGGCATTTCCCTATTCACTCTATTTTGTATAAAATGTCCCTGTTTTTATTCCTACCAACAGCACTCTGCCTCCTAAAACATTTAATTTCACATGTATCTGGTCTAGCTACTTCCACATCATTTCCCTTCCCTCCTCCCCTCTAGAGTCAATAGACGTCGGTAAAATGTAGACTATTGAGACCCTGGCAACACTTCCATGAGGAGAAACATGTGTTTTGATCAGCCAATGCTTTCAAGCTCAGTAGGTGACGGAGAAGTCTGAGAAAGACAAAAAAAAGTGGGAAAGACAAAAAAAAGTGTCTGTATCTTAAACTTGGGTGTAGAATTACTTAAGTTGTGCACATAAGTCTAAATGTATAGATCAGTTTACTCCGACTTGAAAACATTTAACTTTTCAGAAAGGCCCTACAACTTTACAATGGACTACTCTTACTTTATTGTAGCTGAAAAAATTCACAGTGGAATATACAACAGAAATATCTTTATTTTGGTCTTTCCCCTCACTTGTTTTTACAAAGTTATGAATAAGTTCCGAACCTGATCGGTGGAACGCTACAGGGAGAGCTGGATTTTCATTAAAAAAAATGATTATAGGGTTTAGATGAAGCTAGAGAAATCGTTTTTTTTTTTTTTCATGTACTTCTTCCCTAGTAACGAGACAATTCTACAAATTTGACTTTAAAAGAGTTGCCGAATACAGCTTTAAATGTATGATGATTTTTTAATTTCATGGAAATTTCTGCATATCTGCTGGAATTCATGAACTCAAAATTTCCATGTATTTGTAGAGCTGATTGGTATTAAATTAGCAAATTTAGTTAGCCCAAGAGTTATTTTACTGTGTCAGTGGCATGATCTTTGACATTATCCACATTCTGTCATACTTGTTGTCAGTAAAAGGAAGACTATGCTTATCTTCTGATGACTGAACATTTGTCTTAAATTGTAGTAACCAGCAGCAACCATGGGGGATGCGGACATGGCCATTTATGGCAAGGCTGCCATTTACCTCCGTAAGCCTGAGAAGGAGAGAATTGAGGCCCAGACCAAGCCCTTTGATGCAAAATCAGCTTGTTATGTGGCTGACAAGGAGGATCTGTACCTGAAGGCTACAATCAAAAAGAGAGAGGGTGGCAAAGTCACTGTTGAAGTCCTTGACACTAAAGAGGTATGATACGTGGAATTTAATTTATTGTTTTGCCTATTTATTTTTTGTACTAGGCTATAGCATGGCACTATAATGTTTTGAGTAGATCCTTTATATTTTCAAATATTTCGTTATACCTTTTCGGGGAATAACTCAATCTTAATAATGAAACTTTGATATAACTTAATATATAACTTAACAGTATAGATTTATTGTCCTCACTGTGCCTAATTACTGTATGTTTCCCCTTCTTGGTGTCGTGTGACTTGTAAATTTTTGTCTGCCATGTTTTGTCTTTTTTGTCTGCCATGTTTTAGGAAAGGACAATGGTTTATGTGCGCTTTTTTACTGTATGTCTTTCATTACATTTTATTTTATCTCCTGACATTAAGGAAAGGACAGTGAAGGAGGATGATGTCAGCCCCATGAATCCTCCCAAGTTTGACAAAATTGAAGACATGGCCATGATGACCCATCTCAATGAAGCCTCTGTCCTGTATAACCTCAAAGAGCGTTATGCAGCATGGATGATCTATGTAAGCTCTTTTCCAGTACAAATGTTTACAATTGACAAATGAGTGGCACAAAATAACTCTTTTTGTCCCTCCTTCATGCAGACCTACTCTGGGCTTTTCTGCGCCACTGTGAACCCCTACAAGTGGCTCCCAGTGTATGATCAAGAAGTGGTGTCTGCCTACAGAGGCAAGAAGCGCATGGAGGCCCCACCCCACATCTTCTCTGTCTCTGACAATGCCTACCAGTTCATGCTCCAAGGTAAGCTTTTAATCTAAGCTAATATTTTCCTTTTACATTTATTTTTCATACCACGTTTAAATGATCAATTTCTCTACAAACCCAAACTTCATTTTGTCTTACAGACAGGGAAAACCAGTCTGTTCTGATCACGTAAGTGATAACGAACTAATATGTTTTTGTAAATTTTATAAGACATTATAACTTCCTATTACTATTGTTGGATAATGATATGATTATAATAATTACATGTTATGTGTAATCTAGTGGAGAATCTGGTGCTGGAAAGACTGTGAACACCAAGCGTGTCATCCAGTACTTTGCAACAATTGCAGTAGGTGGTGGCAAAAAAGACGACAAACCACAGGCAGCTGGAAAAATCCAGGTAATACAAAAATAATAATAAAGTTGAAAAGAAGTAAGAACCACTGGGAAAATACAAATAAAGACGTGAAAGCTGTGACATTTCATGTGTATTTAATTTGCAGGGCTCTCTTGAAGACCAGATTATTGCTGCTAACCCACTGCTGGAGGCTTATGGTAATGCCAAGACTGTGAGGAATGACAACTCTTCCCGTTTTGTAAGTTAATTTCCTCACAAAAACGATTAGTCTGTGTTTACAGAATCCAATCCAAAGTTCTTGATTGGAATGACACTGCTTTATTTCACATAGGGTAAATTCATCAGAATTCACTTTGGGACAAGTGGAAAACTGGCTAGTGCTGATATTGAGACTTGTAAGTATCATCATTAGCATTACACATTGATATATTTTCTATGCCAAAATTCTGTTTCATTAAAATTTCCTCTGCACACACAAAATGTAATATATGGCCACATATACTGTATGTACTTTACACACATCTAAATACAGTTTCCCACTGATAACTAAATTCAACTCTAAATTCACTTTAAGTCTAGCATTTAATGGAGACAGAAATGTTCATGCATCTTTTGGTGCATTCCATATCTCAAAATATCTTGAGACCAAAACTGTTATATGGTCACATACACTATATAATAGACCTTTGTTTCATATGATGTAAAGTATGTGTATATCTAATAGGCATATTACAGTACATCTGCAGGAGACATGGTCATAATATACACTATAGATTTAGCTATCACCTATCACATAGTATATTTTTGGATGGGTAAACAGATCTGCTGGAGAAGTCAAGAGTGACATTCCAGCTTTCTGATGAGAGAGGCTACCACATCTTCTACCAGATGATGACCAACCACAAGCCTGAGCTAGTTGGTAAGGTCCATAGTTTCAGCTAACTGTAAATATAGTATTTATTTATTTGTTTATTTATTTATTTATTTGTATTTATAATATATAATAGTACCACAGCACAACACAACACAACACAATGAACTGATTGACATGCAAGACTCTCTCCAATTTCACACCCTCTATAGAGATGTCCCTCATCACAACCAACCCCTATGACTTCCCCATGTGCAGTCAGGGTCAGATTACTGTGGCCAGCATTGATGACAAAGAGGAGTTGGATGCCACAGATGTAAGTTATTCAAAGCTTTTGTTCTTTGATAATGAAAGTCATAGTAAGGATATTTCATTAAAAATATGTGTGTCTTGAAATTTCAGACTGCAATTGACATCCTGGGCTTCAGTAATGAGGAGAAAGTCACCATTTACAAACTCACTGGTGCTGTGCTCCATCATGGCAACATGAAGTTCAAGCAGAAGCAGCGTGAGGAGCAGGCTGAGCCTGATGGCACAGAGGGTAGGTTTAAAAACTAAACTGACTTGAATTAATTCTAGTAATACTTTTAAAGGAGACAATGAATGGGAAAACATTTTTGCCTCAAATTTGACAAATTTGGAGAGATGCATGGCCAAAGAGCTATCATGTGACTTAGTTGTGCCCTCCCTCAAATAAAGCAGTAGTAGTTCAGAGAGGGCACCTCTCAATGCCATCAAAAGACCTTTCTCAATACCATCTCAATAGTATAAGTGTTAACCAGACTTGCAAAATTGCAATCAAATTGCACTTAAATTGGAATATATTCTGAAGTATATCAACAGTTTATCAACTTTCCTTCATAAGATACTAAAGTCCAAAAAATGCGTCATGATTGGCAAAATCAGGAATTTACAGTAACAATGTTTTTTTATTTATAGATGCTGACAAAGTTGCTTACCTCTTGGGCTTGAATTCTGCTGATATGCTGAAGGGTTTATGTTACCCAAGAGTAAAGGTCGGAAATGAGTTTGTCACCAAGGGTCAGACTGTGCCACAGGTATTATTTATCCCATTGCAAGGAGTACAGTTCACTGTTGATTATGCTTTACGGTCATCATAAATGGTAATCATGACAACTGAGACAATACTCTGGCATCTTGTTTAGGTCTATAACTCAGTTATGGCCTTAGCCAAGTCTATCTATGAGAGGATGTTCTTGTGGATGGTCATCCGTATCAACCAGATGTTGGACACAAAGCAGCCAAGGCAGTTCTTTATTGGTGTGCTGGATATCGCTGGCTTTGAGATTTTCGATGTGAGGATAACACTTTGTTTTTAGTTAAAAAAGTGTATTTTCCAATTATATTCACATTTAAGCTAACTTACAAGCTGTCCATTCTCAAATAATATTACTTCTCCGCACACAGTTCAACAGCATGGAACAGCTGTGCATCAACTTCACCAATGAGAAACTGCAACAGTTCTTCAACCATCACATGTTTGTTCTGGAGCAAGAGGAGTACAAGAAAGAGGGCATTGAATGGGCGTTCATTGACTTCGGCATGGACTTGGCCGCTTGCATTGAACTTATTGAGAAGGTCAATTTTGATCAATGATAGAAATCTACACTGTAGTGCTATAACTGTGTACTGTTTATTGATGCCCAGTTTTTAACCTAAGTAATCATTGTTTTAACAGCCCATGGGTATCTTTGCCATCCTTGAAGAGGAGTGCATGTTCCCCAAGGCCTCTGACACCACTTTCAAGAACAAGCTGTATGATCAGCATCTTGGCAAGAACAATGCCTTCCAGAAGCCCAAACCTGCCAAAGGCAAGGCTGAGGCCCACTTCTCCCTGGTGCACTATGCTGGTACTGTGGACTACAACGTTGCTGGCTGGCTGGACAAGAACAAGGATCCACTGAACGAGTCTGTGTTGCAGTTGTACCAGAAGTCAGGAGTGAAACTGCTGCCTGTTCTGTACCCACCTGTTGTTGAAGGTATAATTATTTTATACATAAGTCTGAGTTAATACAAAAATGTCTATTCTAACAATTTCTAATTGATTCGATTATTTGAATGAATTGATCATTGTATGTCAACAGAGAGTGGTGGTGGTAAAAAGGGTGGTAAGAAGAAGGGTGGTTCAATGCAGACTGTGTCCTCTCAGTTCAGAGTATGTATACCTTGCCACTAAGTGAATCAATTGAAAGTGAAACAATTTACTTTAATTATCGGTATAAAAAAATAACACTACATTACTCTTAACAGGAGAACTTGGGTAAACTGATGACCAACCTGAGAAGCACCCATCCTCACTTTGTGCGTTGCCTGATTCCAAATGAGATTAAGAAACCAGGTAAATGGCTTTAGGTGGAGAATGTGTATTGTACATGCACATGTACAATGTGTAGGCTCGATTTATATGAAAAAAATATGCCTTTTTTGACAGGCCTTATGCAGAACTTCCTGGTCATCCACCAGCTCAGGTGCAATGGTGTGCTGGAGGGTATCAGAATCTGCAGAAAGGGTTTCCCAAGCAGAATCCTCTATGGTGACTTCAAGCAGAGGTATACTGGCAAAGCAAAACACTGA